>OY728148.1:685906807-687156807 GCA_963277665.1 Viscum album
TAATATAAATATACCACTATGTGTAGATCTTATAAATGGACTCCTTTGGGTGTGCCTCTTTTACACATTTCATCATGATGTGAATTGTTAAGTGATTTATAAATTAAATTTATGAAATGGTTTGTGAATTTAATTTTGAATAGGGAATTTACTTACAATTTGAAATTTTAATTTCGTATTGAATTGATTAATGGTATAGGATTGATATAAAAGGCCATTGGCCTATGCTATGTAAATGAATGGGCAAGAATGAATTCGGTCTTATATTTTTTTTTATCATAGGAGTATGATGGAATCAAATTCATTTAATAGGTTTTTAGGAATGAAAATTTTGTTATAATATTTTAGAATGTTATTATTTTGAGGGGAAACCCACTATGTATAGCCAATGACTATAGTCAACTTATGGGTGTGATTTATCTAAGATGTTATTGGTCTTGGAAGAGAAATAGTTATTTGATATTACATAACAATTAATGAATTGGTTAAATGATTATTTACTTTTGGTGACACATGTATTCATATGCTAACGTCATGGATAAACTCAATTGAATTTAAATTTCCTCATGCCTAATTGACATAAGGAAACCTAAGCAGATTGTCCAGGACATTATTTGAGGCTTGATATATATAATGAGTGGTACATGGATTCATATGAGAATAACATGAATGGAATCAATGTGAATTTTATCATGTCATTATGGAGGACACTTGGGATTCCTTAGTAGACCTCCATGGTTTAACTCGAATGTATGTGACATTATGAAACACCTTGAGTGATACCTGGGTTCTATTAAGGTTCTCCCTGGAATGTTTTATACTGTATTGGTTTAGGTTTAACCTGGAGTAAAATATGGATTTGAAATTAGGAATTACATGAATGAGATATGGGTTTTAAATGAATAATTAATTAATTAGTAAATATGAAAATTCATCCAACGAAAATCACATGCTTGTATTCAGTCTTCTTTATACATTTTATATAACCATGTTTAGAATCCTTGTTCATATTATTATGGGGGATGTCGAGCTATGCATTGGGTCATGATATTTAATATGCATATTAAAATGAATGATTAAATGATCATTCATATAATTACATAGTTTTGAATGTTAATTCATAAACTTATTTCATAATTAAATATTATTAAATGAGTTGATTATAAATTATTAACATTGACTTATAGGTTGTTTAATTTTTTGTAAATCCATTAATTTTATATTTTCCCTACATACTATTGTTATATAGACACTTATTTGTGGGTACATACCATGGGTGGTTTCATACTAGGATTATATATCACATATAGTTTTCCGTAGGGTTGGGAACCCAAATATACCATATCATTGAATATATGCATAAGGGAATGTTCCCTTGAAAATGTTCTTGGTTGTTGCTTAGGTTTAGGAGCATGTGACTGATATGAGGCTTGTGATACAGGCATGACCGATTTTTTCCATCTTTTAAATTATTACATGTATTTTATATCATTCATATATTCATGTTTAGGATGATTTATTACATGTATATAAAAACTATACCCATTTTTTTTATGGGATGGTTTATGAAATTTCTTACATATTCAACTTTTTTTGTTTAATTTTTGTCTAGTATGTTAGTTTGATTCTTCTAATTTAATGCTATTATAACATCACTATGTTACACTTTGGTGATAAGGTAATATAATCAGCATGAACACACATTGAACCATGGTTATAGTCTGCATCCTATGTAATTTGGGGAGATACACTTGAGTACATGTGGAAAACTGGTCTCTGGGAAATATTGTGTGGAATATGTGTCAGGGATATTACAAAGCTATATCATTGAAATATTTTCAATTTTTCATCATTTTTTTGGAATAAATAGAATGGTATAGAAAGGAAAATAAATTTGGTAATGAGATGTTCCAGGGTGCAGCTGGCCCATATACCAAAATATACATATTTCATGCAATGAAATTGTTGTTTTCTAGATATTGAATATTAATGTTGATTTGATTCTACTATTGGGTGACACACATTAAATATGATTTTATTAATGATATAATAGTTTTAATATTACATTATAGCTTGATGAGATGATAGGGATCCATCTCATGAAACATATATGACCCTTCTAGATTTCACATTCCATGCATTATTCCATGTTGTTTGTGATGTGTTACTCTTTCATGATGTTGTGATAGGTTCCATGATATATATAAATATTGTTGGGATAAGTATTCTAGAATGTGTATCATATAATGTCTTATACTGTGGAATAGATGGAATCTATGCTCTAGTTCCTGAGGAGTATGCAGCCCATGGATCATAATTTTTAAAAAATATTGGTCAAAAAAAGTAAAGAAAAAATTATTTAAAATGAATGTGAAAATGGAGAAAAGTAAAAATGAAAACTGAGTTTTTTTTGGAAGAGAACAGGATCAGAGATATCCTCAAAAGTGGGATATTGTTAGTCTTTTTATTTTACTTTTGATCTACATGTTTCATATACCTGAATCATCTAGTAGGAAAAAGGGTGTGTTTTTACAGAGTAAAGATTGTACTTATCCTGTATAAATATATGTTCTTTTGAGCTAAAAATTTTGATAATGTTCATGAAATGAGTCATGCACATGGAATTTGTAGAGGTATTTTCCCACAACATCCAATTTTTCTTTTTCCATGCGGTTGTGGAAGACAATTACCAGGAGGTGGTCGACCCTAGAATAGAAGTGGGTCATCCGGTAGTGGATGGTGATTCCCTAGTATCTATATGGTATAGGGGTGATGAGGCACAATTTTGTGATGGGTTATTACAATTCAATCATTCAATGTTCAAGCACCAAGACCTGCCCTAATTATGGGTGAAATACCATGTGTGTTCTAGCAGCATCATTCTCCCACATTTTTGGGGATATTAGAACATATGTTGTGGACTCATGGATAGAGGATATGTTGTCTATCTCTAAAATATTGAGTTGCATCCTAAGAGGATGGTAAATCCCATAATGATATATTTTGGGACTTCACAAAGAGAAGGTGCAGTTTTATCACTCAAATTGATAATCATAAGGATTTGGGTTGGAGTTATTTTTATAAAACATTCTATGATTATTTAAATCTTGAGACATTTAAGGCCAATAGATCCCAAGAGTTTTTGCACTTAGAGGAGGGTCCCCAATCATTTATGGATTACACTGATCATTTTAAAGACTAAAATATTTCACACCAATTATGATGACTGATTATCATTCTAAATATAAACGATTCAAGGATGTTCTTAGGTATGATATATGATCGTAGGTGAATGTAATTTAGGTGGACATAATTTCTAGAATAGGGAATCAGGTTTTTATCATAGAGCATAACCTGAGAGAGGTTGTAGGTCCAGGCATGGAAAATTTGGAATATATATATCAGGTTCAATATGGACCAATATAATGAAGTGTCATATGAAGATTCCATCTAGTTATATTAGTTGTGAGACCGTATACTCAAGTATCCATGTGAGGTGCCACCAACGCAATATTCTAGTATATACGTGTCCACAACATATAAGATAACTCTTCAGTGATAGACATGAAAGAGGATGGGCCATCTATAGTTCATCTGTAGAACATTTTCTTAGACATCAATTGAGATAGGGTCTACATTGAATCCACATTTAGGATTGAGGTTAGAAAATTCTCATCAAGAAAGGGTCTAGAGTGCCACTTGTTGATCAGGATGCGGTGGTGGTTGTTTCCATGGTAGTCAAACCCTTATATTATAGTGAAAACATAGTGGATATAATCAGGATATATAGGTATTTTTAAAGGGACTAAATTCAAGCCAGTTATATATATATATATATATATAGACCTATGAAGAGCATGATCCTTGACCATATACATCTAGAGTTACTATTTTAATAGCCTCTACATTAGATTTTTTACACATTGTTATTGGGGATTTGCATATATTTATTTTTGTGAATGGTGGAGAGATCCTTGGGCATGGTGTTAATTTTTTGGATGTTTTTATAACTCTAGAAACACTATTATAGATTTTAAGTGAAGATGTATTTTATTACATGGAGTTCCCCCTTGATATTGGTGGGTGTCACATCATATGATACCTCTTTTCACTTGAGATGAATAATTTTTAAATAATTATTTGTATGGAATGGTTTTTCTACATTCTCCACTTTGTTTATTTATTACATTATATAGTGACCTTCACCTCACGATATGGTACATAGTTTTCTCAAAAAGGTGAATGGGATGTCCATCAAATCCATGATGTACTAAATCATTATGGGATATGTGGGATGAAAACCCAGATTATGAGTTTATATTGGGATGATATGGGAACTTTCCAGGAAGATATCCATGTAGTGGATGATCATTTCGTGGGATATTTTTTTGATAAAACATTGATGGATTACTTATATTGAGAGAGGTATAATTATATATTGATCTAGTTCAAGGAGATGAATCTTTAACTAGTCCACCTTACAATATGGCTACTACTGATATGTAGGTGCTTAATAGGGAACATGGGGATTTCGAGGATAATGGGATTATCCATCCCAGTATATCTCTACAAGATTCACCAAACATTTTTCTGAATGATGTTGATAAAAATTTCAGGCTATGTGTGGATTAATTGAAATTGAGTCACCGGTTGTTTAAGAATATCTCTCCACTCCCATAGATAGATGATTTTTTTCACCAGATCTAAGGAGATTGGGTTTTGTAAATTATTGATTTCAGATCTAGTTATCATTGTTTTCATGTTTTACTATTGAACATACAATTAAATCCTTTCAGATAGGGTTTGGTCTATATGGGTTATTGATTATGCTTCTCGGTCTCATGATTGTGCCAACAATTATCATGGAATTGATGAACCAAGTATTTCATCCTCATCTTGATTCAATTATGGTGGATATCATGGATTGTATCATGGTGTGTTATCCCAAATTACATGACCATTCCAAAAATATTTAGAACATATTCATTACACATAGAGATTATCCGTTATATGGTAATATGATATGGTTCTAGTTCTAGATGGATAAGATTCATATCTTGGGTCAAATTATCTTAGAGACAGAAGTATCAATCGACCTAGGAAAGGGGAGAGATATTATTTTCTTAGAGCACCTGAATAAAATAATTGATATGTTGAGTTTCTTGTGACCATATTGACATTATAGGAGTTTAATTAAATGATTATAATTCACAGAATCCCCACTTATTGGTTTCACTAAGAAGGATGTGAATATTACATGGTCATATTCTTCTAAGACATACATTCTTGAGCTGATGAGGAGATTTAATTCATCATCGGTATAGTTTTTTTCAGTGCCACGTATGTGTTAAAATATTTACTACATTGAATTAGATATTAATCTAGTTGTAGTTTTCATTTAGTGGGATATATTCATGGAATATAAGTCTCTATAATTAAATCCAAATGATTGGAATGACCTATTTCCCAATCTAGAGTTATATATAGTGTTTCGTGCATTTAATTTGTGGAGATTTAACATAATTGGAGAGTATGTTGAGGTGTACATCGACCAAAAATTATCAAATACATATTAACATACCATGATCTGATTCTTAGGTATTATTTTTTTGGTGTATAAACTAAAAACATTTTTTGATCTTACATACACGTCTTGTAAAGGCAATGTAGTGGCTAATGAAATGAGCAGGAGGAATTTGATATACATAGTTTAGAAGTATAGTAGTGAGTATTAGATTATGGATTTTTTTTTCTGAGATGCACATGGAGGAGAGAGATTGTCTGAGTAATAATAATCTATCATCCATAGTCATGAAATGTACCCTAATGTATTGTGTGAGGTTGAGGGAGCTATCATATTTTGATGGTCTATTCATGTGCGAGAGTGTCACAGGTGTGCACCCTCCTCCTCATTGGACAATAAGGGAAGATTAAATTATTCATTTTTGTTGTCCTGTATGGGTCTCTTCATGAATTTGTGAGGTGATTATGTCTTACATTCATGCTTCATCATGGAAATTTGACCCCAACATTACCATGATTCCTTAATATTTACATCATTTGTACTATTGGTCAAGTTTGAAAAGAGTTTTAGATGAGATTTTCATGAGGTGTTCACCCTTCCAGTAGGTGAAATAAAAACACTACTATTTAGTAAGACGTTACATTAGTTACCATCAATGAGTAGAAGTGGGTTGAAAATAAAAGGATTTATGGTAATCTTTTACCATGGTCATATTGAGTTAATGATGTTGTATGCCCTATTTTTTAATGTCTCCTGAAGGTTCCACATTTCCACACGATCAGAGAAATATTTAGTGTTTTTGAGGTAGTGAGGTTGTAAATCTTTGATATTATATAGATTATTTGGTTCTCGTGTACTATTATCCTATATAGAGATTTTTGGATTACATTGTGATTATGGTAAGGGCTATAGAGGGAATTAGGTTCACAAGTGATTTTGAGCACAACATGCCACCCCAAGACATATGGACTGTGAAAGCACACAATTTATGTGCTTAAGTACATGATGCGACCACACATCATAGATTTTAGGGGATCTTGGTAAAGTCATATACCCTTGAATGAGTTTTCTTATAACATTATATTTGAACATACCGTAAGTATTTTACCCTATGTGGATTTGTATGGTGGGCTATGTCGATCACCCATGTGTTGTTTTGGAGATGAAGAGGATGATGTTCATAGAATTCATCTTGAACATGAGCGTTAACCTAGTTAGTGGCATATCCTTAAGTGTATCCATGAGAACCAGGTTTGAAACCAGGTGGAGGCACATTGATGGGGGTACTGTAGCGGCCATTGTTGCAATAATGTAGAAGCACTGTAGCAGTGTGGTAGCAGGTACTGTGTGGGTACAATAGTAGGTAATGTGTTGTACTCTAGTAGACCAAACTATTCACATTGGGCCATGGGTTTGGGCCTGGTGTCCTTAAGGCCATCGGGCCACCCAGTCCTTTTGGTCAATAGGACTTTTGGGCCACCTTTAAGGCCTTCTGGCCACCTCATGGCCTTCGGGCCACATACAGTTTTCCCAGAAAGAATCTACGAAAAAGGAGTAGCCATAATGGAGGATTTCGAGCTGGAACACTCACCAGAGATGAACTAATGGATTTAGAAGAACACGAGGTTATGAATACGCCATCAGGACCGGTATGTGCTTGTATATAAAGCTTAGACAGATGACTATTCAAAGCTGGAAAGCTATGATCACGATGCAGATTATAGGGAGCGGCAGTTTCTTGTAGTTATAGTCTGTTTGAGTCACCAAAGACCTTCCGGTCAGGTAATGTTTCTTAAGCCTATGGGCCAAGTATTCACTAATCCTATGAGCCTTGTAATGGTTCCCCCTAATCCCACTAATGGGGGCTATCAAAAATAAATACAAATGAAGGACTTTGAGCCATTTGGGCATGGACTTTATCTTATTCCTGAGACTACAAAGAAGGTTAAGTTTTCTCGTTAGTAGACGGCTAGTGCACATTCTTGACAGAAATCATATTTTGATCACCGAAAATGATCTATAGAGTGAAATTTTGTGGATTGAGTATTCTGGACTATTTCAACTAGTTGGGTACAAATGGATATTTTGAGAAGGTTTATCCTTCCCTATGGTATTTCGGGCCTTTCTGGATTCTCTAGAGAGTCCAGCCAATATCCTATCCATTGTAGTTACCTCATAGGTATCACGACATGTTCGATGTATTCCTTTATTATGAGTTGTGATGTTACAGTTGAAATATTTCTCAAACCATATATCCTAAGGTTGTTTAGCTTCATCACAATAGATCCTTTGAGATGCATCCTATACATAATTTGGATCATATTTTGAAGGTTTTATGAGGCTGTTCATGTCATTAGTATGTGTTATATGGAAGCATAGTCAAGTGTAGGATGAGACTTCATAGTAGCAGGCTATTGTATGATCATAGTTGATAGACTTATTCTCAGATATGATTGACAAACCTTGAGATGGATATTTGAAGAATAATTACATTATAAATGAGGGAGTGTTTGTAAGAACCCATTTATTTTTTTTGGTGAAAATCATTTATTTTCGATAAATTATTTGTTTAATTGTATAAATATTACCTAATATGAATTTACATTGGGTAAATTGAGGTATCTAGGGGTGTTTGTGGCTTATTCGGATCCAAAAACACATGTACTCTAGTGAAATGACTTGGCACATTGTTTGTGAATACCGTGCATGTTGGGTCGCACAACCATGCGACTGGTTACCAAATTGTGACATTATTGTAATTAGGGATTATACATGGTTAGTCAAATCTTGTGTTTATACAATGGAAATTCCCCTACAATGAATTTAATCATGCTTGATTGGCGCACAGTTTGTCAAACTGTGTGCCTACACCGTGGGACCCAAATATTTGTTTAAAATTAAAACATTGTTTCTAATTCATTCAATTTTAATTAACATAATTCTATTTTATGACTATGGATAACGACCCTCATTTATCTCATAGGGAATTATATTCATGGATTTGATGGATATTCTTCTTCTAGCGTCATATTCTGTTGTTTTCTGTCTCATAGGATCCCTATCGGTGTTCTCCTGATTCTTTTATATTCATTCTTTTTTCTTTTGAATATCAGATGCTCTATTTTAGAGATATATAATGTTTCTGGTTATTAGTTTCTTATTACATTATTTAATTTTCTACCAATATGATATGAGTAATGAAATGATACTGGATGATATATCCACTACTGACCTATGATTCTTGGTCTCATGCCTTTTGATAAATGATGTGGTGTTTATATATGTCGTTGTCCTGAGTACCTAATTTCCCTGAATAACATTGAAATGAAATTAAATTTGTGTGTTTATAGGAATTTCATAAATTCTTAATGAACCTTTTTAAATGATGCTTATGTGTTGAGAACCTTGAATTAAATTCAACAACCACTATGTGAGTGTTTGTTATATTAATATACCACCCTGAGTAGATCTTGAAAATGGACTCATTTGGGTGTTTCACATTTACACATTTCTTGAACATGTGAATTTGTAGTTGATTTGTATAATATATTGATAAATTGATTTATGAAATGAATTTTGAATTGTTAGTTTAATTGAATAATAAAATTTTAATTGACTACAAGAAACAGATTGATGGCCAATTCCCTCATACCATGACATGTAAATGCTTGTTCAAGAATGAATTTAACAATATCTTGTTTTAATCACGTGAGTTAGATGGGTTGAAATCCATGAAATAGTAAGTTTATGTATGACAAGATTATTATAATTTTTTTCCTGTGTAAGAATTTGGAATGCAATCACTCTATGAATGGACAATTACATGAGTCACTTTTTGAGGTCAGATTGATTTTGGATATTCTAGGTGTTGTCTTAGAAAAAGGATATTGAAATTGATTAAATGTTAGTGATTTTTTTAAAATATTATTTGACTTGGGTGACCCATGGATTCATATGAAAATGTATTGGATGGAATAAATTGGCTTTAATCATGGTTATGCCACATTGATACATGAAATCCCTTATAAAATCCCAAGGAAGAAATCATGGACTTAAATTAAATGTCATGGGACAATTCGATTCATATGAGAATGAAATGGAGAGAATAAAAAGAAATTTTATCATATCACCATGGGTGATACATGAGATAAATTAGTGGACCACCCCAGATAGACTCAAATAGATGAGACTTTACACAACCCCTAAAGCAATACCTTGGCTCACAGGAGGTTTTCCGGGGATGGGATTACAACATGCTGCTTATATTATTCATGGAGTAATATATAAAGTCTAAATTAGGAATTTCATGGATGAGATAAGTTATTTGATTATATATTGAATGAAATGTTTTATATGAAAAGTCTATAAATTGAATGCACAATCATGGATTCTCCCATGTTATTACTTTATGGATGGTCATTTTGAGGCATCCTTGTTCATGTTTTCATAAGAGACTCTGGGATATGCATTGGGTCTCAATAAAAAATAATCATATTAGAATGAATGCTTAATTGAACATGTTTTCAAGGACACTGTCCTTACTGTTAATTAATCGACTTATTTATTAAATGAAAATTTATTAAATTAATTGGGGTTAAAATGCGAACCTGGAGTAATAGGATGTGTAATTGTTAGTACATCATTTACTATTATATTTTTTTGCAAACTATTGTTATATATTCAATTATTGAATGGAATATACCTTGGGGGATTTCCTAATAGGAATATATATCACACACTATTTGGGTCACCTTTGGGTTCCTAAATAGACTATAATATTTCATGTAGGGTTTAGGTAAACTCCCCTTCTATAGTTTCTTAATTTTGACTTAGGGGAAGAAACATTGGATTGAGCTAAGGCTAACAATGATAGATGGATAGACATTTGAATTTTTTTCTTTAGTTACATGTTTTGTATATCTTCCTTATATACATGTTTTGTATTCTTAATAGAGGAATATGACATGTGACATCATTTTTTATATAGAATTTTTTAAAAAATTTATTGCATATAAGAATTCAAATATATACTTATTTTATGGTCATTATATGTCCTCTACTACTTGTAGGATACTATAACTCTATTGTAATGAACTTTGGTGGTGACATAATAATCACCCTAGAGACACACTTGGGCGCCTGTTTCAAGTCACCAAGCTCGAGAATTTCGCGGATGTGATTTAGTCAATGTGGATAACCGAGCATTGGGAACTAATGAGTGGAAACTAGGTATGAGATGTTACACCAAGACTATATTGAGAGTCAGAGTCTTAAGCATGATCATAACTATTTAAGGGAGAATATCATGCCCATTAAGATCATGACCCAAACCTTCTTCTCCGAGACACCCATGAAAGTCTCACCATTTCCCACCTTACACATAAGGATTTTACTATAGTAATAAATTTACTTTTATCATGACTCTAATAAAATTAATATTTATATAATAATTAATATAATTTCATTTTATTTTTGTTACATTATATATGTTTTTGGGTTTTATTCATTTAAAAAAAATTTATTTTTGGGTAATGTTCATATTCAATTAAGGAAATTAATTTTATTAATTAATGTATTTTTGGAATAAATAATATTTTCCTAAAATATTTGTAATAATTATTTTTTAATAAATATATACGATCATATAATTTTTAATATGTCAAATGTGATTATTATATGGGTTTGAAAACCACTGTTTTCAGTAACCCATAATTTGTAAAATAAATATTGATTGTTTTAAAATAAAAAATACTCAAATATATTAATTATATGGAAAAAATGGAAATATTTTGTTGAATAATATCATTGAAATTATCCAATTGTGAAATATTCATAATTTATTAAGAGAACCACATTTTTATGTAAACATTAGTTACAGTATAAACATAATCTGTGAATTAGAACATAATAATGACCCAAATGTGGTGTAATAAATTCCACTAATGGTTTCAAAGACCAAATATATGTATTCCTGTTAATATAAAATATTTATGTTTATTATATTACATTTTTAAAATCCATTATGAATTTACCAAAACCATTAAAATAATTTTATATTAGAAATTCATTTCTTTAAGTGTATGACTCACTTCCACAAAAGAAAGGGTATTATTTTATAGTTTTCTATCCCATTTAATTATAATATAATTAAACCCAATTATATTTTCTAGAAACTATGGGTAAATTCCTTGGGAAGATTTTTTGTTTTGTTTATTTTGTTATATATAGTCGAAAACCTATGTTTGATAAATAATAAATCCCCCCCCCCCACATTTAAAATGTAAACCCACCCAATCTCCAACTTTTCCTCACATTAAATACTTAGAGAAGATCGATAACATTATCTAGAATCTCTAGAGAACTCGTAAGTTGACCCAATATCACAGGAATATCATCCCAAGCATTTGAGTTACACATTTAAATGATGGATCATCCCCCTGTTTTCATTATTCATGTTTATTTATTATCTTATGTCATCTAATTTCAATGAATAGTGAAGGTATATCGAATTACGTGTTAATATCACTACCCATTTTATTTAAAAATGATGAGATTCCCCTTTCTCCATCGACAAGAAATTTTATGATTTTTTAGTGATTTCATTGTGATGCTAAACATTTCATGACAATTTTCAATTCCAAAACCTCAAGGTAGTGAATACAATTCCCAACTTATGCCAAGGGTGTTATCCATCATACACATTTACTCCTCTGGAATGGTATAAACATGTATTTATTCAACACTTCATGCTCTTTGAATAAATTATTATGATTAATGAATCCATGTTGTAGGATATATATGGAGAACATAAGCAAGATAATTAAAGGAATGTGATAGGTCCACGAAGAATTATACAGTACTCAAATGAATTGGGTAATGTTTAATCTCAAATTAAATCATGTTAGGATAGGGAGTGAAACAGACTCCACTATGGTAATTTTTCATCATGATTTCTTTGTAGTTAGTATTTAACAATGTTTATGATCTAGCGTTTTATTCTTTTTCCACATTACCGATGTTTCCATTATGATTATCATGACATATCCTGCATCTTTATTCATGTTTTTATTATCAAACCGTTTATAAATTATTTTTATTCTTGTTGAATAAATTTTGTTACCAAATTCCATGATTCTTCCCTTATTGGGATTTATAGATCACCCCATTCTTAAGTATTTCTCTATGTTATCCTGTGTAGTTTTAAAACACATGGTATTTTTTATGTATATTAAGGATGTTTTCAATAATTTTATTTTATCACATGTTCAAGATGTTATTCTATGAATTTTATTCCAAAATACACTTGAATTATTGATCATACATGTAATGACTCAAGTATTTTTAGAATAATACCTTTTAATTTCTATTAATACTTATGAATAAGATATCAATTTTTGTTAATGGAGACACTTTTCCTAAGAGCGTACTCGATATACATCTAGGGGTTTCTCCAAAATCTTATGTTGCACACAACACTGAGACATACTGAAAAATAATAATATAATATTATTATTATAGTTAACGCCTAAATATTGTATTGTTGGGAATGAAATAAACTAAACATAATATTATTGAACATGTTTTTTACATTTTTTCACATTTATCCAATATAATTTAGAGGCTTAAATTAAGAATGAATCAAATTTTAAGCATGACATACTTTAATATTCTTTACAAGGTCAATTTACATCGTTTTGATGAAGAACATTTTTTAAATATATTTCTTGTCCCTTTTATATGTAAAATTTTAAAAAATAATCATCTTTTTAGATGTAGGACATCAAAATTTATTTTGGTTAATTTTTCGTATTTTTCTGCTAAAGTTCATTTTTAATGAAAATTCAAAAATACTGCAGTTTATGTGAAAATTGCATTTTAATATAATATATTAATATGATTATATTTTCCATTTAGTTGTATTTAAAGTTTAAATAGGTTATATTTTTATCATTTCATCTAATTTTTATCATTGTACATTATTTAAATATGAAATTGTACATAAACAAATCTCAATCTTTTGGTAGTGTTTACTTCTAAAAAAATTTATTTGATATTGACAACAAGAATTATTTTTAAATTAATTTATGAAAATTCTATGTATTGAATTTGTAAAAATGGATTCCATATAGGGAATTTGGTGGTCCAAATTTTTAAATAGGTACATTTTGTTTTTATACATTATGAATAGTTAGTTTAGTAAATTTTTTATTTAAAATGGTTACAAGTTAAATCCTATATATAATGGTGAAAAACTAATAAAATAATAATATTTAATCACCCTAACACATGTCTTAACCCTAATAGATGAGATATTTCCAACCATGGGAATCCTTGGGTCGATTTTAGGACCCCATAGAGCCACTTCTGATTGAAAATTACATTTAATTACTTCCAATTTAATGTTAAGGAAAATATAATTTAAACATTTATCTTTTAGGGAAAAAAATTTTATGCAGGGTTATATAACTGAACACATAAACTACAAAAAGTAATTGAAAATGTAACATGATTCCCTAAATTATGGTGTTTTACTTATAATTTTTATACATCATCTAAAATTATATATTCATAACCCAGTGGTGATGTATTGATTAATTTATTTATGAAAAATTTAAATAAATGAGATTATAAATATTAAAATAAAGTTATTTTGAAGTATTTTAGGAAATTTTTTTTTCCGATGATTATGACTGCTTATATTTTTTTAATGATGATTTTTTGAATTAATCATGTTTTTATGGATTTTAAAAAAGTCATGGTATGAATAGTATAAAAATTGACATAAATGAATTTTAAAATCAATTTGTATATTACTAAATGATATAATAGTACTAAATATCTATGTTTCAGCCAAATGACATATATGATATTAAAAATTTTCTTAGGGATCTATTTTGGGTTGGATGGAATTTTATAGTAACTATGGTAACCGTATATTATGAATATTCAAGAAAACCTGGTAAAAATTAAATTTGTTTACTAAGGGTTAATGCTAAAGGATAAGGATGATTTTATGACATAAACATATATAAAATGGATTTTATGAGTGTATTTATACCCATATTAATATCATATTATAAATATATCACTTTGGTGTTAATTTAATACTATAATAAATTAATAATAAATTAATATTTTCAAACTTTTCTAAAGTTCCCCTCCTCCCTCTTATAAAAAGAAACCACCTATAACACTTAATCACACTAATCAAGCCAGATTGGATCATCCAAACTCGTACCAAATTAGCTCCCAATATCCTTCTCTTCCTCCTAGAAGCCTTACATTAGCAGTACCCTATTAAATAATTTTTCTTAAAATAAATCAAAAAGGATTTACCCGATTTGAGGTGATTTCTTCTCCCATGATTATTTCATTTATTTTCCTTCTCCAACCACATAAAATATATTTATGAAATTATATTATAACAACACCTGTATCTTAAATATACTAGGTTTTTTATGAGAGAGAATGAAACTACAATTACACGCTCTTCCGTCTAATGGGTATGGAACATACTATTTCTGTGGATGGTGAACTACCGCCTCACGAAACGATGATTGTTAAATCTTCTTATACCACCTCTTATGGTGGCCATTGTGATGGAATTGTAATTATATTTATTATTTATGATATTTATTTTATCTACATGCTTTTTTAATTCTCATTTAGAACGTATGTTTGTGCTTTTAATGTTGTATAAATAAGATAATTTCATTAGAGGAAGTGCGGACTACCTCCCCCACAAAGTAATATGACTCGTTAATGCCTATATAGAACATATAAAGGAGGGAGTTAATGAAATTATATATAATATTATAGTTTAATTACACTATAACTATGAATCAATTATTTTTCATTACATTATATATTAAAAATAACTGAAAGTAGTGTTCATGTGTATGTACGACTTACCGTCTCCATTAATGGTGCATTTAATTTCTTATATCCAAAATCTATGAACTATTATAAATAAATATATACTAAATATATTTATATAATATATATTTGATTTCTAAATCATGAATATCATTCAGAAGGTAATTTAATTTTGAAGACAAGAGGAATTTTTAATTTTAACATGTTCATTTTTTACTAATGTTCCCAACATCGGCAAAATGTCTGACATGAACTAAAATAATGAATTAATATTTATAGAAAGATAATAAGTGTTATAAAAAGAATAATAAACATGAAAAAGGTTATAAAACTAGTAGAAATTAACTTTTTTTTTCAGGAATAACAGGGAACATACGAGACATGTCAGACTCGAGGTAAGGGTCTTCCTCTTAATCTTCTTTAAATGAGGCATATTTATATAATAAATACCTCCTTCTTTTCTAGGATTTATAGTAAAATCCATCGAATTTTACATTCATTAAAATGTAATATTTTTTATTCAATGTGTTTTATTATACGACAAAAGTTTTTTTTAACGTATGCAGTGACTATAACCTATATACCACTATAATCATAATTCAGTTTCCCCAATAAGACTTAATGGTTTTCAAAGGAAAATTAAACCACCAATTCCATTTTATGGTGTTTTTGTATTGAAAATGGTTTCTAAAATGTATTGACTATTTCAATATCATTATGTGATTTATTTTTATTTCAAATGAAATGTTATTAGTGAAATGTTAATATTTTCAATATTTAATGTTTTATGATTATATAATGGTTCTTGGACACTTGAAGAGTGGTTACGTGATAAACCAAATGATGGGTGGCTCCATGATAAACAAAAAATTGATGGTAACGTAATTATTTCAATGCATTGGGTATGGAAGTTGGCCATATGGATATTCCATTTACTGATATATTTGGTAGCCGAACTTATGGTAAATACATTTAAGTATGTTTATATCCCAAGTTATATTTATTTGTTATATATTGAATTCTATGGAATTGCGGAAATATTTTTGTTTAAAAGGGTAAGAAATTATCATGTATTCAATGAAGTGTTTTTACCACTTCATAATGGTGACAATTATTACAATATACAATTATATTCATGGTTGTTATGTTCATTAACGACTAAAACTTTTCATTATTTATGTTACCATTACTAATATTTTTATTCTCATCATGTGTTTTGAAATGTTTTCCACATGACATAATAATGAATACGTTCAAGGATGGGATCAATGAAATTTCATACTCTAGAATTCCTAGAACTATAAATGTATCATTCTAATGAGTTTTTATTTAATGAAAAAATGGATATTGTGTTGAAGTGTCTACTAGAATTATTCATGTTATTATGTATAATTTGTGACCTAATTCTTTAAATCGCAAAACCTAAAAAGATCATCAATGTGAATTATTAACTTAATTAAATTATATGTGATGTTTAAGTATGGGTCCTTATAGATGGTATTAGAGTTTGGTGTAGATAACATTATAGGTTAGGGTGTTATTTATGAATATGTGACATAACCATAATGATTAGAATATTAGAATTACTCATAGTTATTTTAGATAAATCAAACGAGTTTAATATACCAAGAATAAGTATATCTTAATGTTTACCCTATTTATAAGATAATATATGATGATTTAACTAATATACTCACACTGACCTTTTTTGTAGTAGTAAATGGTAGGAACTACCAAGAACCAAAGTAACTATGGATGTAACGAAACTGTGGTGGTTTGCAGAATGAGAAACTGAATGAAATGGGAGATAAAATGATAACTCTTGGGGTTATTCTTAACCAAATCTCTTTAGTCATGATTGAACACTTTAACCTTGCTGATTTTTCTGAGGCATCATATATGTATAAAAAAATCCAAATGAAATTCCAGGTAATATTAATAAAGGTAATTGTATTCAAAATACCTATGTATCAAGGATGTGGAAAGAAACACCTAATAAAATGATTCAAAGGGACATGACGATGATTCAAATGTGGTAATGATGACCATAAAGCATTAACCTTTCTTGGGAAATGGATGAATCTAGTTTACTCGAGGAAGGGAGAGAAGTTATTTATGAAGGATCAATTGATTGTTTGGAATTTTGTAGGGATGGTCATTAAAAATATTTATTTCCTAAAAAGGCGGTTTGGTAATTCGATTAGTAGGATCACACAAATATATTTTTACAAATTCCAAATTCCATTCCATTTGGAGATAATAAAAATAAAAATGACCTACGAATGATATAGATTATTTCTTAGCTCATGTTTTGACAATACTGAAATATTAAGGCATTACGACATATTTTGTTAGTAGGAAATAAATATAAAAGAATATTATGGAAAACATGGATAATGGATCAAGAATAATGTATGATGATTAAGATGTCTACATTTGAGGAATTGAAGAGTAATATTAGATATATGGATGATTATATGTTAAAATATTTTAATGATATGAATACTTTGAAAGACATTTTATAGTATGTGTAACCCCTAAGTTTGATATGTGAAAACGTTTTTACAGGAAGAATGATCTTTAGCTTCTGTGAATATAGTAATAAAAAATCATTTGTGATTATATAATACTTGAATTTGAGTCAATAACAAGTTATTAATTTTTTGGATGAAAATGAAAGGTATGAGATAACATTTATGGTTAAAATAAGTTATGGTTAATTTTGGGGAATTTATCTCATTTTTTGAATGTTATAAAAGTACATAGTTTTTGCAAAAGTACAACACAAAGACCAAGTGACAACCCGTCACCTCAAAAAATTATTAATGAATCGAACCCACAACCAATGTATGATTGGGATTTATCACCTACCACTAGCTAATGTGATGTCTCTGATTATTACAACTTATTATTTTTAGTTAAATGATTTTGTGGATCAATAATATGTTTATTTTTTGAACTTATGTTTTATCAAATAGATATCTATAGTATAGGAAAAATTATTTGTTTATAATGTGATAAAGGTTATTTTAAAAGACGTTCTCCCTTTTGGGGAACAATATATTCTTAAATAAAAAGAGAATTCTATGTGATCTCATTAGTGGAGTAATTGTTTAAATTTTATTTTTGGATGAATCTATTTTTTTATTGTCGACATATGGTGATTGGGGTTATTTATTGAAATGATTAACCTATCATAGAGATTATTTTATTAAGTTAATTACATTTCTGTCTGAGATATTTAGAGTAGTGGATGTTATTGGGAGATCAATGTTATAATTTATATGGAAGAATTTTTGATTAAATCTTTATGAGTATTGGGTTTTAATCATTGTTTAGTTTACATTGAATAATTTTCTAAACAATTGTTTAATGAATGGTCTTCGTTGAAATGTTGGTATTGTTTATTGAATTTTGGATATTAATTGTATTATTTAAATTTATTAAGGATAATGAATTTTGGGATTATATGTTCTCGTAATAACCATTTTTTGTTTTTTTAATGTCTAAATATTGTGGAAAAACATAGTTCATTGTTTTTGGATTGTGTTATTATCTAGACGTTGATTCTAGCACATTTGATGGGACCAAGTGATCTTGAATATAGATAGTTTGTATAAAATTTGAGTTTTTGGTAGAAATTATGTAATGTATGAAAGTCTACAAGACTAGTAAGTGTGTTTAATTTTGTTCTTAGTAAACATATTAAATAAATTACTAAAATTTATTAAAATTAACTAAAAAAACATAATTCCATTACTTTTCCAAGTGGGGAATCAAATACCATTTAACCCATCACAAGTTTCTAATTTTCTTGTTGTTAACTATATCTGGATTATGTTTTTTATCACTCTCCATCAGAACATGACAAATGGTTTTTGTACCATATCTATGATTTCTTACATATAATCCTTGTATGTGTTATCATGGGTTAACTTTTTCCATCCCTTAATTACTTTTAAATTTATAGGTTTATTGAATCTTTTTCCACTGTGGGACTTTCAATGAAATTTTCAAGCCAAATTTAAAATTGAAAGGATGCAATTTCTCAAAAGTGGGGAAGGATGTAATAACCAAAGTGTTTATAGATTAATAATTTTTAATTTAAATTAATACTTCTGAATAAGATATTACTTATATGTTAAAGGGGATTCATTTTCAGATAGCATACTCAACACACAATAAGTTGTTTCTCTGAAATCTTATATTGCACACAACATTGATATATGTTGTTAAATATTAATTTATTATTATTATGGTAGTTAATTCCTAGTTTTTGTATTGGAGGGAATGAAAAAAACTAACCATATTATGATTAATCATTTTTTGAAATGTTTTTACATTTTTCAAATAAAATTTAGAGGATTAAAATAATAATGAATCTGATTTTAAGCATGAAATACTTTAATATTCTTTAAAAGTAAGATTTTCTGCCTTTCGATGGGGAACCCATTTTAAATATATTTTTTGTCACTTTTTATGTTACATTTAAAAAAAATCTTATTTAAAAGAGGGACATCAAAATTTACTTTGGGTAATTTTATAGTAATTTTTTAATACTGTTTATTTTTTATTGAATAGTGAAAAATACTGCATTTAAAGTCAAAATTGTCTTTAAATATAATTTATTAATATAAATAGATTACCCTTTTAATTGGTTTTAAAGTTTAATTAGATTATATTTTTACCATTTAATCAAATGTTGGTCTTTGGAAATAATTTTACTTTGAAATTGTATATAAACACATGTCAATCATTTGGAGGTTTTTGCTTTTGAAAAACATGTTTTTTGGTTTTAACAATGGGAAATACATTTTAATTTAATTTATCCAAATTATGTATTTTGAATTTGGAAAATGGAATCCATATTTATAATCATGATGTCCAAATTTTATAAATAGATACATTATATTTTTAGAAATTATGAATTGTTAATTCTATAAATAGTTTATTTTCCACGGTTAAAGGGAGAATCAGTTAAATAAGGTTAAAAACTAATATTAAAATAATATTAAATTACACTAATAGATATTCTAAACCTATTTGATGAGATATTTCCGGACATTGGCTTCATTGGGTCAATTTTATGACCCAATAGAGCAATTTTTTTGGTAAAATGTCATTTAATTAATTTTAATTTAATGTTAAGGAATAATTTACCTAAACATGTATCTTTTACTGAAACAACTTTTATATGGGGTTATATAAGTGATATATTTAACTATAAATAGTAATAATAAAACTAAAATTATTTCCTATATTGTGGTATTTTATTTATTATTTTTATACATCAAATAAATAAATTTATTTATGACACAATTGTGATGTAGTGATTACCTTATTAATAAAAATTTAAAATAAATTAGATTTTAAATTTTAAAATAAATTGATTTTGAAATTTTAATGTTATAAATGATTTTTATGGATTATTATGAATTTTTATATTTGAATTAATGATTTTTTTTGGAATATAACAATTTGTTATGTATTTTAAAGTGTTATTATATAAATAGCATTAAATTTGACATAAATGAGTTTTAAAATAAATTATTTCTTTATTAAATAATATAATAGTCCTAAAAATATAATATTCTACCAACTAAAATATATGAGGTAAAATTTTTTATTAGTGATCCATTTATTTCAATTGGATTATTTTAGTAACCACAGTAACCATATATTATGAATATAAAAGAAGACATGGTAAAATTTAAATTTGGTTACTAAGGGTTAAAGCTAAATGGTAAGGATAATTTTATGACCGAAACTTATCAAAAATTCAGTGGATGATGGGATTTAGGCCCATCATCATATGATTTTGAAAATATATCACTTTGGTTTTATTAAAATTTTAATATCAATTAATAATAAAATAATATTTTTAGTCTTTTCAAAGTTGCCCCTCCTCCGTCTTATAAAAGGGCACCACCTCCAACCCTTAGCTACACTTCCCAAGCCCCCTTGGCTCATCCGAATTCAGACCAAATACTCTCCCAACATCCCTCCCTTACTTCTATAATCCTTACATTTGAATAAGGCAATAAAAAAGTAATTTTATCTCAAATCAAAAAAAGTTACCCGATTTGAGGTAATATCTTCTATCCTGATTCATTCATTTATTTTCCTTATACAACCCCCTAAAATCTCCTTAATCAGATAATTTATAAAAAAACAGAAACATAAATATACTATTTTGTTGTTATTATAAGTATTCAAACTAAAATTACACACACCTCCGTCTAATGGGTATAGAACATTCTGTTTTGAGGATGATGGAATACTCCCTCATGAAACGATGATTATTCAATCTTATCCAACTGCCTCTTATAGTGGCCATTATGATGGAACTATAATTATATATGATATTTCTTATATATATTCTATCTCTATTGTTATTTAATTTTCATTAATAAAACACCTTTATTCTTTTTTATGTTATATTAATACAATAATTTCATTTGGGGGGGGGGGTGCAGACTATTGACCCCTCAAAGAAATATGACTAATTCAAGACATACATGGAACAAATAAAGGATCGAGTAAATGAATTTTTTTATATTACAATAATTATAGTATACCTATGTATCACTTATTTTTAATTCCTTTATGTATGAAAAATAAATGAATGTAGCTTAATGAGTATGTATGGGTTACTATCACCATTAACTGTGAATTTGATTTCATATATCAAAATTATATGGGCTATTATAAATACATATATATTGGATATATATGATATATATAATATCTAAATCGTTAATATCATTCTGGAAGTAATTTTATTTTGACCACAAGGAAAATTTTTAATTATAAAATGTTTTTTTTTGACTCATGGTCCAAACATCGCAAAATTTCTTATATGAACTAAAATAATTAACTTACCATTATAGTAAGATAACAAGTGATATAAAAGGAATGATAAACTTTAAAATTGTTTTAATGCAAGTAGAATTTAACTTGTGGTTATTATTCAGGATGAACAAGGAACATATGAGATAGTTCATACTCGAGGTAAGAGACATCATCATAATATTTTTCCATTGAGGTATATTTTTATAATATATACCCCATTTATTTATTCATTGTATAATAAAAACTGTTGACATAAACATTATTTCAAAGTGAATATTTTTTCTAATAATTTTTTTAGTAAATGAAAAAAAGGAATGTTTTAAACGTATGTGGTGATTATGACCTCTCCACCATCGTAATCGTTATTTGTCTTCCTCTATATGTCTTAATGTTTTTAAAAAGAAATAACCCCTTATTTCGTTTTTTTGTTTTGGTATTGAAAATTGTTTTTGAAATGGATTGAGTTTTTCAATATCTTGAAATGATTTATTTTTATTGAAAATGAAATTTTTTTAGTTAAATGATTATATTTCTATACTTTATTTGTTAGGATTATGAAATCTTTCTTAGACATTTGATTGGTGGTCATGCCTTAAACTAAATGATGAGTGGTCCTGTGATAAAACAAAAAAGGTGGTTTACGTTATAACATCCAATGCATTGTGTATTAATTTAAGCCGTATGAGTATTCCATTAAGTGATATGTATCAAATTCGAATGTATGATTATTACATTTAAATATGTTTATGTCTAATGATATCTTTATAAGTTATATGTTTCATTCAAGGGGATTGGGGTAATATTTTGGTTAAAAAAGGAAAGAAAGGATCTTATATTTTGGGAATTATTTTTACTACTTATTAAAGGTGAAAGGTATTAATTTATAATAATGTATTCATGGTTTTCATCTTATTTAAAGACTAAGAGTTTTCTTTATTTATGTATCCTTTACTGAGATTTTTATGATCATCTAATATTTTGAAATGTTAATCACATGACTTAAATATGATTAGGGTCAATGATGGGATCATGTAAAATTCATTCTGTTTAAATCATGGAAAAAAACATGTCTCTTTATTAAGAGTTCTTGTATTTTGAAAAAATTAATTGTTGGTATAATTGTCTACTTGTAATATTGAAGTTGTTTTGTATAATTTGTGGCTAAATCTTTTAAATCCCTAAACTTGAGATGATTTTCAATGTGAATTAACATATTAAATCATTATTAAATAATTTTTAAGGTTGGGGCCTTATATAAATCATTATAAAATGAGTACTTTTATGAAGAAAATAATTTATTAATGTAAAATAATGACCAGGTTCGTAATTGTTTACTTCAAAGGGAGGTTTATTTTTTTCAGTTTATTATTATAAAACTCATGATAATGATTTAAAGACAGTAATACGTATAATAAAACATCCAAATATTTTTTTTAAGGAATGAGTATGTAGTTTTCCAAGAAAAATTATCCATGTCAAGATACTACAAGAGGAACTGGCTGTAGAATAGATATATACAGGGGTAAAACTATAAAACACAATATTGAGCTAGTGTAGACCCTAAATTTGTTCATGACAATTGGCCTTTTTTCTCACCTGGTTAGAAACTCAAATGGGATTTTCAATGATCTAAATATAATATCATTAAATCCCATAATTAAGTGTAATAAAAATTCCAATAATAATATATGAAAGGAAATATATCATGTGTATCCTAGATTAAATCCTAGAAATTCATAATGTAATAAAATATAGGAAAAAAATATACCTTTTTAATGTCAAAAGATTCCCCATTTATGTTATTAATTGTTTAAAAATACTCATTCATATGTTTCTTTTTTTTTCTTTTTTTCTAACCAACTTCTTAAAATAGGAGGAAACAAGTAAACAATCAATATGACAAGAAAAGTGATAACTGTCCAACAACATTTCTATCCCAATTTGAGAATGAATCCTGAATACTCTGATTATTCTATGTTAGCTGACTCATCTTCTTAATAGAAACCTAGATTAATAGGTATATCCAAATCCCCGAATAGATAATTATCTATGATTGAGACCATTATGAGTCAATGGACTCAGACATTCAATGTATTACATGATCAATTAATCTTGGAATAATGCATCAAATCTATTGAGAAGTTCTTCTCCATAGTTCAAGGATCCTAAAAATATAGTTTTCTATAGTTTTTTTATTTTCTAGAGGGAGAAGTTGATCTGGGTTGGACTTTGAATAAAAGTAAAAATCATGAGGATGATATTAATGTTATAGGGTTGATGGAATTTTAGAATATTTTTTCAATATATATTTTCATCACACACTCCAAATCAAAATGGACAGGTATATAATTGTAATCATGTATAAATAAAAATAATATATTGGGACATATGATAAAAAAATCAAAATATATTCACGATAATATGATGGATTTTTCATTACCGTCGAATGCAAGGTTGGGAACTTATTTGATGGGTAAAACCTAGTCTATATTAAGAACAATGATCCCTAAAATTGATAGCTATGATGAAACTGTCTAATGTGCCCTAAATGTAAAAATATAGATAAGTGATTCTCAATGTTATCACATGGATAAGAAGTGGAAATTGGTGTTTATTTCTGTTAGTATAATAGAGAAATCAAATGGAGATCATAAATTTCAACAAACTGTTTGTCAATAGTGCGGAAAGAATCTGCCCAGAAATTTCCTTTCATGAACAAGGAAATGATTTCGTTGATGGAAATTAATGCACCTAGCTAGCAATTAAATATAAGATAAACTCAACAAATTTTTTTAGAAGATGAATTCTCTAGTCAAACCTCGATATAATTTTCATTGCTTCAACTAAATGGTCCTGTGGATCTTTGAAAACCAATTCATTAAAATAAGGGTATTCCGAGACTACTAACAACCACCATGGCACTAATAGATTGATTTCTCTATCATAATCACTAGTGTGGATCCCACAATGATGTGGTTAAAGGAATTATATTTATTCATTCAATAATAGAAATCATATTTTTTTATTATGCATCCATGCATTTAACCATATCATGCAATTTAAGATGATCTATTTAAAAACCACCCAAGATAATTGAACCAGAGCTATCATGGAAAGTAGAAAATGGAAAAAATATTACATTTTTAAGTATATAAAGCTTTACATATCAAAATATGTGGAATTAACATTCTATTGAATTTTGTAAAACAATATTTTTTCAATTTGATTCAAATATTGGTTTGGATTTACCTCCCTATATTAATACAAAATAAAATAATAAGAGAAGGAAATCACTATCTTTATCAAAAATAATCTTTCATTTATATACAATTTCATGGAAGAGAATAAATCATATTTAGAACCAACGTCTAATGAATTGATATTATTTCCCTAAAACAAAGAATATATTAATAAATTTATACATTCTATGGATTGATTCATCCTTGATGACATTCCCATTTTGAAGAAATATGTTGATGTATTTGTTAAATAATTTCCTCGTGTTCATCTTATCCAAGGGGTTGAATTTTAAATCATGATTACACATGTTAAATTATTTTATCCAATACTTCTAATATAATGGTTCTTGATAAACTTGAGGATCTGATTAATCATATATTGTATAATATATATGAAAATTTCATATTATGAATTGATTCTATATGGGGTGACGAATTTCCCTTCATCATGTAGAAATATGGTTCATTGGGACCTTCCATTGATTATCATGCTCTGAACGTGATATTGGTGACTTGTTCAATAAGTTCCATGGAGAACAGTACTTCTACATGGTATATCTATGTTTGAGATATTACCAATTTTGGGTGATGAAGGAGGATATCCCAAAAGACATATTTTCGTACATTTTATGACACCTATGACTTCATATTAATGCCATTTGGATGCACTAATTCTCAAGAAAATTTAATGGAAATGATGAAAATATATTTTACATATTACCTAAACAAATTTGGTGTATTATTTATAAATAATATTCTAATATTATCCAAAATTGAGGAGGATGATGAAGAGTGTCTCAACACTATTCTAAATACTATATAAAATGATACGTTTTATGCCATGTACATTTAAAGTTCATTTTTTTGAGGGATGTCTATTTCATGGGTAATATCTTCAAAAGGAATGGGATATTTTTGTACCCTTAAAATATTAAAGAAACTGAAGGATGGTCAATATTGACATATTCTATGCATATCTGTAGTTATCTTGAATTATATGCATACTATCATTGATTTATTACAGATTTAACAAAATTTTAAACCCTATATCCATGATAACACATAAGGGAGTCAATTTTAATTAGGATGAGGAATATGAATAGATATTCAATGATTTGAAAAGGAAGATAATCACTACACCTATACTCACACAAGCCACATTTGTGGAGGTATTCATGGTATTCATTAATACATAGATGATGTTATTGGGTATTGTGTCAATACAAAATGAAATACTAACAGCCTATGCTTCAATGCAGTTGAACGTTAATGAACAGGATTACCCAACTCATGGTATGGAGTTGGATTTAGTGATCCTTATGTTTAAAATATTCCAAAAATATCTTTTTGGGAAGATTCATGAGATATATAACGGTCACAAAAGCTATAATTGTATATTAAAAATACTTCTTAATATGCAACAACGATGATGGTTAGATTCACATCTTAAAAAGGTTCTAACAATTAAATCATTTATGAGTATTGGGATGTATCATATTTTCCTTTTCTTGAGGGGGAAAGACATATTAATCATAATGTAAGGAACAACATCAATTAGTTCAAAACATTATCTTTTTTAAATCATGAAATATTCTCAAATAGATGATGTGGAAATTCAGAAATAGGCAGACGCTATCATAAAAGAAAAATACTCAGAGTTATTAATTGATGAGGAAGGTGTCATAATATGTTTTTCATGACAATGTGTACCAACCAATATATAGATAATTAGAGTGATTCCAAATTAAACACATTGATCAAACATTTCAAGTCACATATGGAGCACAATGATGTATTGATGTCTCCAAGAGAACTATTATTTTGAAAATATGATGATGGAGATCATAAAGTATATATTAATGTTCCAGGAATGTGAGAAAGTGAATGATGATAGGAAAAAGTCTATGATGATTGTGAAACCATTACCCATTCAAATATGTAAATGATAAAAAATCACCATGAAAATTAACATTGGAATTCTGAAGACCTATGTAGGAAACAATTATATATGGGTTTTATGTATTTTTATATAGAGGAAAATCAATTTATTGAAATTTGAGATAAATTATCACATTACCATATTTCATGAATATACAAAAAATATATTGCGAGGATTGATGGGGTACCCATATTGATTATATCTAATAGAGATATGATATTTACCACCGTGTTTTGGAAAAGTCTCCAAAATTCTTTGAACGCTATGTTCAATTTTTGAATATCCTATCACCCTCAAAATGACAGGATGTTAGATAGAGCTATTTAAAAAACATATGATATTTATTTCTACCATGTTTTATCGATATTGGAGGAGGATTGGACCAACATAATTCTATAGTCAAGTTCTTATAAAACAATAGTTTCAATGTAGTCATCCTAATGGATCCATATGAATCCCTTTATAGGAACATTTGTAGAACACCTGTATGTTGGGATGAAGTTGGGGAAAAAAATAAAAAGGTCCTAAAATTGACAAGAGAACGATGGAAAAGGTTAATACCATATAGTAGAACATCAAGGATTTTAAATCTCAATAGAAGATCTATGATAAAAATTGTCGACAATAGCTAAATTTTGATGTTGGAGATATGATATTCTCATCATATCTACATGGGAGAATGTGATATGATGTGTAATGAATGATAATCATAGTTCATGACACATTTATCCCATTAAGATGATGGATCTCATAAATTTTGTGTCCCAGAAAAGACCACTCCCACCTAACCTATCTCAAGTACATGTTGTGTTCTATTTATTTTTCTTATGAATGTACCTACATAACCACTGACATGTATTCATTCTTGAATTGGAACCATTGGAGAATAATATTTCATGTCAAGAGGATCCAATGATAAAATTAGATCATAGATAAAATGTTATAAAAAAATAAAATGATCTTTGTTAAGGTGTTGTTGATAAACTACATGATTGATAATGTGTCTTAGATACCAGAGGATGTGATGAAACAGAATTACCCTCATTAGTTTTAATGAGTGAAATGAAAATTTTTAGGGTGAAATTTATGGATGGTGATGATCCTAATGACCATAACTGTTATAAATGATACACCCCATGTATTCTAATTAAATGTATTATAATATAATATGGTCATTGAAAATAAATGCATGTCGTTAGTATTATTATATTCTATTGAACATAAACAATTTTTATGAATCTTTACTATTTATAATATAGTCTATGGATGGTAATCCTATTATTATTTTAAATTAATCATTGTAACAATTCAAATTTATAAAGACAGTTGAAGTGATTTCATAGACACATAGGATTGTACCCTATGAATCCCATTTATCTAATATTTCTATGGAGATAGCATCATAGAGATTTTCCATTGAACAATCCCAAGGTGAGATCCAATAAAAAATTTCGATCAAACAGTTTATTGTAGAAGTTAAATTTTATCAAGGTTATGACCCATACTTTGGTCGCTAAACCTCCCCATGAATGTATCACTTTGTACACCTAACCCTTAAGGAGTATTATTTATTATTTAATGGATATGTATCATGAATATAATAAATTAATTATATATTTAATAATGAATATATTTTCTTTTTATTATTTTCAATGTAAAATTTGTGTTTATTTATTTTAAGTAAAAAATTATATTTTCATTTAATATTCTATTTCGATAAATGAATAAATATTCATTAATTATTTTTTATTTGGAAAAATTTTTTTTAATAAAATATTAATAATAATAATATTTTTAAATATAAAGGATTATATATGTTTTTTGAAGTCAAATGCAATTTTTATAAGGGATTAAAAACTTTTATTAAGAAAATCGGATCATTTCTCAATAACTATTTTATTCTTTAAAAACCTAAAATACAACTAGGTAGAATTACATTTTATTTAAATTAAATGTTTCTTTTCAAATCAAAACATCAAAATTACACAATATTGAATTTTTGTGGATTTTTTGAGATAGTCAAATTTTCAGGTAAAAATCAAATAATGAATTAATATAATATGTGTATTATAAAATCTCAAGGACCCAATAGTGATGTAATAAATAATATAAAAGGAATTAAAGTACAATATTATTTTCCTTATAAAAAGTATTATTTGTCATTTATTAGATTAATTGTATAAAGGAATAACAAATCCTCCAAACTACATAATATATTTTACAATTTAAAATCATTCCATTAAGTGTATGACTCACTTCAAAAATATAAATGGTATCTTGTTATTCACATAAGAAATTATACATATTAATTAATTAAAACATCTCCCATTTAAAATAATACATATTCGTAAATTGTTATAATGTTTATAGTTTTGGTTATTTTATTATATAGAGGCGAAAACCTATATTTGGGAAATAATAAAAACATCCTCAATAATTTACTATATAATACTACCCAAAATCCAACTTATCTCTAATAAAAATACATGGATAAATTTATTACTGTTTCATACCCTGTTAATAATCTTCTTATGGTTCTTCCAAGCTCTCAAGAATCTCTTACCATGAATATGGACTCTCACAATCATGTATGTGATCCTCACATTCTCTTCGTTATTCATGATTCATTATTACACTATGCCTTATATTTCCAATTCATAATGATGGGATAAGTATTTTCATGTTCCTATTACATTCTATTTTATTTCTATATTACGAGTATAACTTTCCCATCTCATCCATCCTTTTAATTAATTTTAATGTGATGTGATTATGATGCCGATTTTTTCCCACGATTTTCAATGCCAAACCAATTGTGTAGTGAATACCATACACATTTCCCATCAATGGTTTTCAACATTATACACTGTTATATATTTTACATTATAGTTATAAATTTTTTTTCCAAACTCCTTGATCTTGGAATAATATATGATGATGAATGAATCTATGATATATGATCTTTGTGGGACACTTAAGAATAAGCATGAACTGAAAGTGATGGGTTCCCCCCGAATTTTATAGTGCTCAAAAGCATTGTGTAATGTTTAGTATCATGATATATCATTTTGGTAAAGAGTGTGAACCCGATTCCCTTATGGGAGTTTTTATATAATGATGTTTTTGTAGTAGGAATTGATCTATGTTTATTGTGTTCTATTTTATGTTTTTAAATATTTCCCTTTTTCCATTATGATTATCTTCCCATAAAATTTACTACTGTTAATGTATATGATTTTTAATGTTTATGATTTTTAATACTTTTATTCAAAACATACATTTCTTTTGTCAAAAATGTATTACCCCATGGCACGTTTATTCAAAAATTGGGCACTATAGGTCACAAATTTCTTTTGTGTGTCCTCATGTTATCTAGTTCTGTTTTAATATCCATGGAATTTTAAAAGCATCCTAAGACAGTTTTCACAAATATTACTGTATACCATGTTCAAAAAGTTATTCGATGTACCAAATTCCAAAAGACACTAGGATTATCTATCTTTCAAGTCGTATTATGTGTAATTTAACAATATAAATCATTTATTAATTTGAAATAAAGTTTAGGTTTGTCATATATTCACTAACCATTGATTTATTTTAATCATTTCAATTGTATTTTTGTGTGATTTACCAGAAAAATATAGATCACTTATTATAGTGGTTGAAGTTTATGTTGTTTCCCCATTAGATATGATATTTATGTCAATTTTCATTATTTTTGATATTATCATTCAATTACGCATATTTCAAATATGTTTGGTGCATTATACAATTCAATTTATTTAGTGTTAATCTATTAATTTGTAAATGATTACCAAATAATGTCACTTTGAACGTTTCATGATTTATGGAGTATTTTTTACTTAAGTTTTATTGATAAATAAAATCTATTTCTTTTTTGTTACAATTTTTCTTATTGATCTTTTATTTTCCAATAATGTATTATCCATCCCGTATATTTTAGCATATGATATTTTATAAATATATTTTAGAATTTGAAGATGTATTATTTAACTATATATTTTTTTTTTCAAAATGGTTTCTGATCAGGTGATCCATTTTATTGAATTGGAGATACGTATATTCATGTTGTATATTTTCATTCCAATACAAATGATTATTTGAAATATTATTATATATTGTGTGACCAACCACCTACTTTATCAGGGTGAGTTATGAACATGTTCTCCCTTTTATTATCATTAGAGACATCATTATCCTTCTTGATTATTATTAAAAACAAATATGGGATTATTAAGTGTAAATATTTTTGTATTATTTATTATATGGATAGACATGTTTTTATCCAATAAAGTTTCTATATTGAATGGAAATTACATGTTTGTTTACATTTTCAGTAAATGAATTAGAATTTTTCGGTTGATGGATGATGCCCTTAATTATATAGCACCTTATTGAATGGATATGTATCATGTGATAATAATGGTATGTGTTAGGTTCATACATCATCCCTTAATAATACATAATAATTGAATTAGTTATTAAAAACATGATTATGATTCCAAAAATCATTCATTCCATCATTATGAGATATTTATTTTTCACATACATGATTGAGTTTAATTTCAGTTATATTGAATCCCCTCAATAAAAATATATTATATTATTATTCATATTATTTATTCCATTAATATTTGATATAAAATTCATTTGTTATATATATATATATAGTAATATGTTTCCCTTCATTAGAGTTTTACCAGACCCATTCTTTTTTTAATATTCCCAATGTTAATGCAAAATGTTGTAAAAGTTGTTTATTTAGAATTATAGAATGCGTGGAAGCATTATTTGGATATTTTTAAGTCTCAAAATTGAATATTTTGTTTATTATATGGTTGAAAATTATCCCTTTAGATGATAATGGAATTTGAATTATTACTTTATGGATTGTCCTCATTCTATAAAGATATAAAACATAATCATACTGAAAATTCTTATAATGCAATATATATTTTAGATTAAGAAGTTTTAATATATTTATGGTTGAGAATATATAGTTTGTGTAAATGAGATTATGAAATGTATGTGTTCATTGCACATGATCCATGAGTGTGGGTCTGGGGGGAATATTTTGTATCAGAGTAGGGTTTAGATAACCATAGAGATTTGGATTTATATTAAGGATCTTTTAATTTTTGATAAGTTAAGATTAATAAATATTTCAAGTGTGTGGAAAAATATTTAAATTAGTTGAAGTAATGTTGAATATTTTCGATGGTATGATTATAATGAATCAATAAATATAAAAAAATTAATACTATTTATAAGATTAAATCCTGTAACATGTTGATTCAAAAAAATTGATCTCTATTTAGATACTAATAGTGGATAAATGATCTATCATATTTGTACATATGGGTAATAATCTGGAATAGATTTCATTGGTTATTAACTAGACATGAAAATGGTTCATGGAAGAGAGGGTTAACTTCCCAACTAGTTTAACACACTTCTTTGATTGTCAGTGGTTAATGAAAATACCATAATGGAACATTATGAAGAATTTATGAATTATTTTAAATATTTTTTTATATAAATTAATATAAACTAAAAATATATAACCAATAATTGAATAAAGAGCATCATAGTTTGCTCTGAAATTTTCATATGTTAATAAGTAATGTTTTGGTAATGGATTACATATTTGAATTGATGTTTTCATTTTAATTTTTTATATATTATATAAAAAATTTATTAGTTTTCTAAAATATGATCAAAAAGAATAATTTGAGAATGTATATATCTATAAACCACTATACCTGACAACCTAATAAGAAAAAAAACATAAATCTAAGAGAATATTAGTATATGTTTATTATGTTATAATGTTTCAGTTTCTTAGTTTTATATATTGTTTTGAAGATGATATCACAATATAAAATAATTTTTGATCATATTATCCTTTTAATTTAAAATGTAATATTTATCAATTAAATATTTCTATATTCTAATTTCTATTAAGGATTATATAAAATTTTTATGAATCCTTATTTATTAGATTAACTATAATGTTTTTTGAATAGATATCAAATGTAGTACATAAACATGAGAAATGATTTTATTTAATGGTTATATATTATGATATAGATATTGAAGAAAACATGATACATGATGCATAGGTTTTTGTTATAGTGTATATTTTATTTCTAGATAACATTCAATTAGGTTATATTAAAAATATTGGTCTTGTAGTATAAATATCAATGAGATTGAATATAATTCAATTGTTATTTTTATCTAATTTTATGGATTTTTATTTATATTTATTAGTGTATGACCTTATAAACTATTGGTTAATACATTACGAGGGTAAACGTAGAGTAAATTTCTAGGGAAAATTTATAACATCTTAATGGTTTATTTATTTTGATATTCAAATGGTTTTGGAAAATATATTTTATGATTAATATTTTATAATGATGTATACATAGTTTGACATATGAATGTGTAGATGAAAAATAATTTAATGACTGCTATGTAATTTTACATCACCTCAAAGCATTTAGTAGATGTAATATTAGAGGTTATAGCCAAAATGATGAATATGTTAACAATACCTTTACCTATTTTCATCAAGGAATAATCTTAAAATAGTGATGATACAATTTATTTTTGGCTGATAATGAGTTACCCCTAGATCATAATATATAATTACAATTAAATAAAATAATGTGTTTGATACATTCATGACATTTAAACCAAACTAAAATGAATCCCAGAAATATTTTGATAGTCTGTTAATATTTATGTATAACAATAGAATCTTATTGATCATTTTGATATATTCTATAACCATTTTGGTTTTTCAGTTTCATTGTTTTTGTTAGGGGTGATTCAAGTGGAATATTGAAAATTTTAGATGTTTTTTCGGTTATTCATGGTTAGTGGAGGATTATCAAAACTCTACCCCAGTGAAAACTAGGAATCCATGAATAGTGAATGAATTCATGGTTATTTTATTATTTCCCAAATAATATGACCACATTGTTGAAACCATGTTCCTTCGATTGTGATTCAAGAGAGGCCTAATGGTTATGGGTCTCAAAATTTATAAATGTGCATCCCTCTCCAGAAAACATTTTGCGTGGGTTTACTTTATTGCAAATATTATTTTCAAAATCATGAACCCGACCATTTTAATCCCCATTAAACCCCCCACTCAATCCCAATAGTCTTCTTGGATTTAGAGTCCTTCAAGAAGTGGTTTTGACCCCTCCAATCAATTTCATTTGTGTATCAAATGAAGGAAAACATTGTTTGATCTCCTCTAGGTATGTGAATCTTCTCTCATCTAATCTTCCATAGGATCTATTTAAATCCTCAGTATATATTTTTACATTATAATGTTTCAAGATTTAAGAAATATATAATTAATTTTATCATGATTCTATGTTATATCTCTTGATATCTAACACCTTTATTCATTATTGGTTAATCCCACTATGGGTGTTTCTTCCTTATATTTTCATTCATTCATTAATGTTGTGTGGTGTCATATTTATTCTCCCCATAATAAAATCATTTAATATATATATTAACATAAAATCATATTTTAATTAACATGAAAACATTGAATTTTGATTATTTGATTCATTATTTATTGGTGGTTTGGAAATAGATAAAATCTAAAATTTCAATGGAATTCCAATGGTTGTGTGAATTAATGAATATTGGTGACTTGATTTGTATTTTTTGGATTAAATTATTAAATAAGTGATATTAAGAATATGGATAAAAAACATAAATGATCTAAAATTGTATATTATAATGAAATCCCATGATATGGTTTTTAAATGAATAGTCGGGTGGAAACTAAAATAGGAAATATTTTATATTAAAGTTGTTTAAAAATTATTGATTTTTAGTTTGATAGATTTTGTGTTCAATAAAATAATTTCTAGGTTAGTTTTATGTTAGCTTTTAATTGTATCTAGGGAAAATTTTTCCCAATAAATAGATTGATGATGCCAACTATTACTAAAAAACGTCACCATGAGTGCACATAATTGGTTTAAAATTTTGGGTGTAGACTTACCTTGATGGATTCCCCCATTGGGGTGTATTTATGTATTTGAGCTTGACTAGATCCCTGATCACTATGTTATGTGTGGGCATCAATTTACCTGATAAACTAACATATCTGGTGGATTTTGTAGAAGGTGATTACATTATTATGATTTGTTTGAATGTAAATACACATTATTTATTTGTTGAACTTTCTTATTCATACTAAATTATTTATATGACTAATTTTATATAAAATGTTTTTTAATCCTATTTGAATAATTTTTAAATATATAATCAATCATTTTGAATTAATTTATTTTCTATTTTATGATAAGAAAATGGAATACAATGACATGTGTGGTTTAAATCTATAGGATAACCTATTTAATGTTATTATAAAATATTGTGGATTACATGGTGGGATCCTAAAGGGTACTATATCTCTCACACTACCTCTGCCTTCACGAATTTATATATTTTAACATATCAGGCTAGAGTAATTGGGATGTTACACATGGAGGTATAGGATCTTATTGATACTTTATATCATGGGTTGTTATTGTTTTCATTTTATGTTTTCATTCACATATGTTCTTTACTAATTTAATACATTGGGGATTTTATTCCAATTTGGTTCATATCAAATTATCCCAATGGTGTGTTGATTATACTAACTGAAATCATTTATCTTCTACTGTTTTGTGGAAAATAAATTCCATCATTATCATGTATGGTGTTTGGTTGAATCATCTACCCATGGTGATCATGAATACCCATTGAGCTATTTTAGTGATTTATTGGGTATCAAGGTACTATGGAAATCAAGAAGGATCGTGAAAAAGTGGTGTCTATGGTGAATGAAAATAATCATTAATAGATATCAGTATGATGTTTGGGATGCCATTGTTTGAATTAAAATGTAGTTACAAGTAAGTATTTAGACATCTCACACCGTAACATGCCATAAGTCCTCGTGGGTGTTTTGGGAAAGGTGTCTTGGGGAATAATTTGATATAATTTTGTTATTTTCAATTATCGTGTATTTGATAGGTTTATATACAAATCGTGATATCATATTTTATGGGCTTTACTTTCTTATTTCTATTTTTTTAGTTGATATGAGTGATATTATGATATCTTCATTACTTATTAATGTTGTGTAGAATCATGCATAGGATATTATGTGTCAAAAAGCATCTAGTAGGCAGCTAATGGTGAACCAAAATGAATGGATCCTCATGTAAATCAGAATATCATTGAGATTATTGGATGTGTATTCAACGATCTATGATTGGAATGTACACCTATTTCAATACAGGCACTAATTATGGAATCTCAGGATGATATGTCTCAAAATTTGTCACATGAGTTCCTTCACCAAAATCCCCAATAATTTTATGAATCTAATGATCTTCATGAAACTAAGGATTGACTAATAAATATTGTAAATATATTTGAATTCTTACTTCATTTGATTATGGTGAAATTTTCCAACATCCATCTTGATGGATCTATTGCAAGATGGATGGATTATATGGTAACAGTTATTAAGAATGTTGGTATATAATGGAAGGAATTTTGTTATCATTTCACATTCCATTTCAATCCATATTCTTTGGTTATGGATAAGGCTATTGATTTTTCAATCTCAAATAGGTTAATAGGATAGTGACTGAGTATGTGAGTCGCATTTGAGATATAATTCATTTTTCACCTGATATTTTATTTAATGACAAGATAAATAATCGATAATTCGAGAAGAGTGTTCAGTTATATATCCATTCATAGGTTTTCTTACAAATGATAATTTTATATGATGACGTGCTGGATAGGGTGTTGATGGTTGATCATTACCTCGTGGGTATCTCATGTTTATCATGAGTTCTTTTTTCTCCCAATGGTTTTTCTAGGAGTTCTATTAAATTAAATCTGATGCTTGATGAGTCTCATAGTGATTCCTGATTTCATGAATCCTATAAATATAAAATAGTGTCGTGTAGTGTCCCTCTAACATTATTCTATTGTTGAATGATTTGGAATTCAAGAGTTGTCTATACTGAGGAGCCTTATATCTGCATTTGTTACTGTTTTGCATGACACCCATATATATGATTCCATTTATTTTCAACACAACAAAGCAGAACGGGATCATCAGAATATAAATGTGATGTGATGCAATCATATGCATCACGGTCAAAGGGGTTACAGTCACATGAATACGAAATAAAGATTCATCAAAAAATAAGAGGAGTCTCCTAGGGAAGAGGATTTAGGTCCTGTGATTCTGATAGGTACAATTATTATAGATTCATCTTTACTAAGTAGTTTATTTGATACATTCACATCTCCCTCATTTATATAAACTCATATTTCAAATATACTAAATATTCCCATGGATCTTTTGTCATATGTGATGCATATTACAACACCACTAATAATGAAAAGTGATTATATTATTTTTTATACTTCTTATATAATATATTTATCAGATATCAATCATACATTGTATATTATCATTTTGAGAAAAAAACTCTTTAAAATTTTTTTAGGAAGGACTATATATTTACAAATATGTCTCAAATTTACTTCTAAAATTTGATGGTCTCTCTTAATGCACCTAATGGGGTGATACAATTTTTTTAGGAATAGTGGGACTCAAGGCTGATTTGATTTATACCTTCTTTTATAGTTTTGTTAGATCTATAGTGGGAGTAAATGAATGATGATCTCCCTCTAGTTGTCATCATGTTTCCATTTGTGTTTTCTTCTAACTTATCTATTTTCCCACTCATATGATAGGTATATTTTTATACTGATTTGGTTCATTGTACCCAACTAGAGTTTATACCTTCTTAATACATTGCACAAAAAATAAAAGAGTTTAACACTTAGTTGGATATTCTATAAGAGATGGGATTTATATACATGAATGAGTCAAAATTGGTGGAACCTATTCTCAATTGTTATAATGTTGATGGATGAAATATCATTTATATTGACTACTAAAAAAATACCTGAGTTATAGTAAAAAATTGATAATTTTACTTCTCTTTGATTATATTTTTTCCATTTGAAGGGGTTTTTGTGGTTTCCAATGATGGGTTATATATATGTTTATCACCAAGTGTTAATAAAATAATCTAACATTCAAAATTCTGACTTCCATAGAATGTATATCCATTATGAGTACCATGTAATTTCATTTCCCCAAAACTATTCTCATATAGACTCTTTAGGATATTATTTCCACAATATTCAATGAATGTCTTGATACCTTGGTGGAATTATTGGTGGATGACGTCTTTGGTTAATCTTAGACCCAGGATGATCATTTCCTTCATCTAAAAAAAGTTATAAGTATTTTGAAATATCACTAATAATATGTCAAGATATCAAAATATAATTTTTGATATTGAATTAGATTTTATTGGGAAATGAGGTCTCTAACCATAGGTTTTTAGTAGATTATGAATAGAAGAATTTTCTTATAACATTGAAGAAACTCTGTAGAATTTTTATGATACAAATCTTCTTGGGTTCAGTGGGATTTTATAACTAATTATTAAAGGATTTCTCAAATATGGATTATCTGATAACTGTTGTCACATAGAATGGAGTGATTTTTTCATGAGATGATAAAAGTTAGAGTTATTTTTTTAGATGAAATATATTTTTAATTATACATTGGGTTGGAATCATCCTAATCCTAGGAAGGGAAACATAGTCTTATGTGTTGTATCATTTTTGGGTGTGTTATATGTTCATATGCATGGTGATCACATGGAACCATATGTTTCAAAAAATATTATGCCACACGAGAAGAATTATATAACCCATAACCTTGAAATTTCAGTTTTGATTCATGTTATTAAGAGCATACATCATTACCTTTTTATAGAATGTTTTACCAGGTATTCTGACCAAAAGATCCTAATCTATACCTTATCGCTAAAATATTTGAACTTGCTTTTGAGGCATTTGGTAGAGTACCTTTAGTATTTTAATTTTCAAATTTTGAACATACTAGATAAAGGAAATTTCATTATTGATGCCTTATCCGGAAACTTATATCCCATGTCATAATAGAATAATCCGAAGTGTAGATCTTGATGGATCAGTTTGAATAGTTTCATATTCGAGTCAGAGAAACAAGAGATGAGGTTTTCTCAGATAGAGTTCAGATAACTGCCTTTTATATTGATATAAATCTATATGAATATCATTTGATGATGACTTTCAGAGATGTTAGTCCCTCTATGTTAAATAAACTGAGAGGTGTGATTGAATCATGCTATTAAATATGAAAAACAATGCCCCTTTGGATCTTGATTCATTATTAAAACACATTTCTCTCTCCTTCCTTTAGGAATGTATGTACCTAAATGAAATCATCCATGAGAAACACATATCTTACATGGTTTACCCACACATTGATACAACCTTGCAGCATACAGCTACAATGATCTGATGTAACAAATCATCCAATTATCACTTCCATATTAAAGGTTTTGGGATAGATAATTGTATAGACATTCTAACAATATTTAAAAGATTTGGGGTTATCTCACTACTTTCCCAAAGTTCTCTCCATAAATATGTTTCCCAAAATCAATTCTGGTAGAAAGGATCACCTCCTTCCTCATCCTTTTCTCACTACTCAAGAATGTATAAAATTACAGTTTATGGACAAGTATACACCTTTATTATAACTAATGAATTCATTCTAATACTTAGGTAGATTATATATTGAATTTCATCATTTCTAAATACTATATGTCTTCCAAAACATCATTCACAAACTATTATAGTCATTTTTTGAACATCATTGAATCCTCTAAAAACATCCATGAATCCTATGTGAACCTTATTGCAGTACATCGCGTGAGTTCCTTACAAGAAACCTTCCCATTTCATACTGACCCTACCTTGTGGGTGGAAGATTCCTCTCAAACCGAATCTTATACACAGTCCCTTTTCCTTTGTGAAATATTGAGCCCCTAAATCCCCTTTTGGGTAATTTATTCCATTAGACCACTCGACACATCAGGGAATTATTCATTTAAAACTACTTCACACATCCCCTAATAATTCATAGAGTGATGATGGCTAATAATGAAATTATCTTTAATGAACGATCTGATATAAAGTTTTTATAGAGCAAAATTTATTCCAAATACCTGTTAATATGAATTACTCAAAACATATACATGGTATATTATTCACCGTGAACTTTTATGTGGTCTACATAAAGCATTGTTCCATTGGGGTGACTGATTTCTTCCACAAATGAAAACCCATTAATGTACATTAAAACACTGCCTCTTAAATACAAGGAATAAGCCTCCCATGAACAAAAAACCTCACAATACCTTTGAGCCTAACACAAAATAATTTCTCTACATAGATTTCATAGCACGATTTGATGTCTACAAATATCTAAAATATATATATATATACTAAGTTTCTAATTTTATTTTTCAATTCAATGTAACATAATTTTGGTCTGTGAACTACACTTCATGGTCTACAAAATACACTTTAAGAACGTTTCTACAAAAAACCATAATTTTCCATAATAGAAACACCTAATTTTGAAGACCAAAAATTTGGAATATTATAGGAATCTAATCCACCTTAATCTGTTTAGTTTAACATCACCAACCATAGTGATTCATGGCCGTATGGATTTTACAACAAACAAAATCATCCAAAAACACAAAAATTGAAGCTTGATTTATTTTTTTCACAACAATCTCCCCTTGGGGTATGTGGAAAAATGACACATTTTTTATAACTCATTAAAAATTATTTCATGTTCTACCAAATTTCACTTCATGTGATTTTGATAGATATTATGGATTTATTCAACATATACTCTATTCCTAGATAAACCATGATCGGTGTGAGAATCTTGAGTATAATAAAAATAACACAAATGATTTACTTTATTCCAGAACCACTCATCTTCTATCATCACAAAACTCATATATTTTGACATATAACCTTTGATCGACCACCATCAGCATCATCAGATTTAAAAATACCCTTATATAAATACCCACAGTCATCTTCTCCCCTTTAATTATGTTATATATTTCTCCCATTTTACAACAAAAATTTATCCCCCATTTTTAATGAACTTGAATCCCATGACCTTTAGGATTGCAACAGATTAAAGAATAAATATCAGCAAATTAGTGGGGGAAAGCATATCGTGGGGAGAGGGCATCCCACATAAACAATTATTATAGTATGAGGAGCGTACTAAACTCCCAGATCTAGTCACTACCTTTCACATAATATTTATTGGTAAGGTCATCGTCAAAATGTCTGAAACCCATTATTCTGTCTTCAAATACTCCAACATCACAATCCCTTTATCCACATTATTCATAATAAATAGATACTTTATTTTATTGTTTTTGTCTTTGAGAGATGGAATGAATTTTTGATAATATTACTAGAACAATAAATATCACAATGGATTCTGATTGGAGACATCACATCAACTCTCATACTATCAAGAAACTACTTCATCCATAACAACTTGGTGAATTATTGTGTGGCCCCAATATATTTAGTTTTAGTTGTTATTAATGAAATGAAATCATTTTTTTAGCCATCAAATAAATAATATTAAAGGATAAAAATCACAATGTGTTGTTGATTTTTTATCATTAGATGATACATCCCATCTTGCATCTATACTTCCCAAAAACTCTTGATGATGTTATTCATTATAAAAAAACTAATATCTATTATTCCCTTTATATATTGAAGCCTAAAGTTTCACTATATTAAACATTCTTTCAATGTGATTAATTTGACAACATTCTTCATGAAATTTGGATACAAAAATATTTAATTGTGTGGATGTTAAGTACATTAGGCTCCTCATGACCCACCTATTTTCTATGATATAAAATTCCTTGCCTTAATTATCCCATATAAATAAAATAATTGTAATAGTTTGTTTTAAATCTTGTTAGGATTTTCTTGGTATTTTTGCATTGAGAAATAAATGTTTCCTTCCTTTTTTGGTAAACTGTAATCCAAGAAAAAACTGATAGTTCACCAATCCCTAAAATTTCATATTCACTTTTGAATAATTGTGAAAACTACTTTCACTAAGCTTAGATTTATCAACCAATGACTATTACCTCATCAAACACTAGTACCAATGTAATTTTATTTCATTCATTGTTCCCATATTGAATTTAGTCAACTGAAACACAATAGATGCAGTGATTTGTCAAAAACGGATCTAGTCATCAATAACATGCTTCATGTTCTTACATCATACCATATTGTAACATACATAGATGAAAAACTCTATTATTATATTTATGAATTTGAAAACCATTTGGCTTCCCAATGTAAAATTATTCTTCGAGATTCACATTAAATAATGTATACCTGAAATATATCTGGAAAGCATTGATCGTTCTTTTCACATCAATGGAAATGAATTATATGATTTTCTCTAGCCTCAAAACATGTGAAAGACATTTATCAAAATCATTAAACTCTATCTAGGAGTACCCTTTTCACATTATTAATTCCATGATTCAAATAGAAATACCATATGCATTCATATTCTTGTGAAATTACCATTTTCTTCCTATGAAATAATTATCTTTTGGTTACGAAAAAATTTGTCATGTATTATTTTTCACATTTTTTCCTAATATCCATTAAAATTCATGACATAGGTGTAATCTCCAAAAAATCCTCAAAACATTTCCTCTACCTCTAATAAGAATAATTCTTTATGTGGATTGTTAATCATATTTGTTTTCTTAGGGGTGTTTCATCACTAGTTCTGTTCTATCTATCAATTTCAGCTCTTCTATTTAATATTTTGGAATACACATCTTTTTGATAATCCTATTCATTATCTTTTTTTTTTCTGAATTAGCCTATGGAAATGCTAATTTCACATTATATGCTAATCTCTTAACCATAATCCACCTGAGACTAAACTTGTATATTGATAGTATTTTACTCAATATCTAATATAGTTAAATCATTTCATTCAACTACCTTTACCAACCAATTATTAAATAATTTATATATTTTTTATTTTCTAGGAATATCCATGAAATATCCCTTTATCACTATATGATTTAAACATCATGTGTTTCAACTTATTTAGAACATAACACACACATTTTAAGACTTGAATGTACATCAAAATTATATTATTTCTACACTATATCTCATATGGGGTATTCTATCATTTAAGACCTAACAACTTTTTATTATATGTGTGGACTGATTTCATCACATCCTCTTTCCAAAAAAACAATTGATGGTCCTTCACAATGAGTACAGTTCTAGTGATGTTGTTAATTATTCGGTTTATTAAATCAACTATTCCATTTTTTGTGGAGTTATTACTACTGAAACATGGTTCCTTGACCAGGGTTTTCAAGATAATCATTTACTTGTCTATTGGGGAACTATGTTCCATTGTCATTCCAGATCATCTGGATTATTTGACCCATCATCATTTCTACTTCCCTTTGATATATCTTTATGTGACTTAACAACTCATATATGAGTTTCATGACTAAAACCCATTCCATTCTTCTTAAATTATCATTGATGACTACATAATATATCATCTCATCAATATATATTTTTGCAATAAGCCTTAAAACATCAATATGCACAAAATCTAAAATTTTGACGAGCTTTCATATTTTCATATTTTTCTTTTGAATGAATCCCTTCATAAAAATCATCACACATTTGTGTTCGATCACCAATAGTAACCCAAAGTGGACATGAGAAGAAAAATATTTCTCCATATTATTCAAGAATTCTTGGCACATAGGACTATGATTTTTATTCCATAACATTTTTTATTATTTCATTGGATAGAAGTCACATATTTTTGTCTCTACTCCCAAGGTAGATATTCCCTTTGGTACACATTACATTAAAAATACTACACCAGCTTTTTTATGAGGACACATAATTTCAAAGAGAATATTATATAATTTTTTGAATCAAATAATTGATTGTAAAAGAATATGTTGTGATTGAGTCCCTTAATAATAATGAAATCAAAATGTCCCATGTTATTTCCTCATAACACTACTTTTCTCAAACTATATATTTTCGTTCCTTAATCATTTCCAAATCTCAAAATACAATCATGGTATTATCTTATTCATGTCAATAGTTCTTTCTTTTAGGTTATATGGCTGGTTTATACACTATCAATGATAAATATTCTAGTGTGACGTTTTTATATGAAAGCAATATTTGCAACCATTTCTTGGTCAACTATATTCTTTTTGGTCTATGTTTTTGACTTCATATTCGGTATAGATTGATTATCACGAGCATCCTTAGTGTACGATGGACCATCTTCATCTATTAATTTTGAAAACCATTTGTACATTTTCAGCTCATTTGATGATACATTTAGTTGTTGATTATGACCACATTTATTTTTCATTAGCAAATTTATTTTTATTTGTCATTATAAATAACTTTCCATGTACCCCAATCCTCCACACCAAAAAATATTTACCCTCAATTGATGATATGGAATATTGAGCTTTGTATGATAATATATACTATTTTTCCCCTTCCATACCAATTGGAAATAGAATAGACATTTTATGAGTGTTCCATATTTGAAAAATTAAAATATATAATGTGAGGGGAATTCTTATATGGCAATACTTCACAAACGGTTTTCCCTTGGAAATCATGAATCATCTAATTCAAAATAGTAGTCAAAAAAATATGCATCCTTGGAGTATGTACATGCGGTCTAATCTCGACCATTAATGCTATTTCTAAATGTATCCTCATACCAAGAGTATCAATATGATTGATATTTTTTAATTTCCACACACTCCATGGTCTATTCAATAAAAAACTATGAATTCTACTTTTATTTTTTCTTTTTTTGTATTCTATCTAGCTTATCCATAATCAAGAGTTTATCCTGATCTTTTACATTCCATTTTATAATAATAACATCCTATTTAACCCCTTCAGTACATTTCATTTGATCATTTCCAATATTATTCAAAATATCGATCATTATTTTATGTTCTTTAATTTTGAGTTTGTACTAAATAACCTTTTTGAGTTATTTGGAATTTAACATTTAATCCTTTTGATAATATCCTCTAGCTTTGAATTTTCTTCTTCCTACTATTTCATATAGAGTTCATCATCAATAACCACCACATTTTTTTCTTTGATTGGTTCTCCCAATGTCTCTCTCTACATGTCTAGCTTTTAATTTGACTTGAAAGTCAATACTTCCTTCATATTATTTTTATCTTTATCACAGTGTCCCCATATTAAATAATTTATGACAACTGATGCTACAGAATGTACTTCACGATCCTTAATATTCTTCCAATTCTTCTACCTGGGATTATTGACAACTATAATTTTATATAAAAATCATACTCTTCTTTTTGAGGAAATTTCTCTTGGAACTTCACTTACTATTCGCATTTTTTATGTACTTCATCCAAAAACAATCATCATTGTCTACATAGTCATCTTCAAAAATCTTAAGACACTTGGATACAAGATGTCAAAAAAATTTACATGGACATCGTGCAATTGGGATTTCCCCTTGGAACATTCCTTTTAATCATTGAAAATTTTAGTAAAGGAATTGTATCCCCGCATTTGTTTCTTCTTATTCTTGGAAATATTCTACGGGGAAATTATTCATGGGCTTAAATAACACTTATTTGTATTTATACATTTTTCACCGAATCATTATCATCATTTCTAAGATATTTTACAACAACTGTACAATGAAAGATAACTAGTGTAATATCATTAAGTTATTTATCATCTAATAATGAGAATATCTGATTGAACCAAGGTGGAATTTATCCAATAATTTGATTAACTATATTTATATCATCAATAGTTTCTCAGACAATTAATGTATTCAACAACAAAATTTACCCGGTCAACGAATGTATCAAAATAGTCATTAGGTTGCATTCATAGAATCTCATACTTATTCAATAGAACCAGTATCTTTTATTCACTGAATTTTGAGAAACCCTTGAAAATATATTGAAACATTTTCCAAATATAATGGGATGAATTTAATGAAATCACCTTCATATAGATTGAATATGATATGGTTACTCCTAAAGAATTAATTCATTTGGCATCAACATAAATTTCCTTATTTTCTACATCTGATAAAACATTAATATCCAGACTGACAGAAATAACATGCATTGCAGTTTTAAATACGTACACACCTAATGATCAAATGAAGTGTTGCATTCGATTATTCTTTATCTATTAATTATTTACATCAAGGATCAAAATACCTATTGAATTAAAAAATCCAATTTATTAAACTATGATACAATCACTGAATTTCAAGTTGTATCCCTAATAAAAATTACTATCCCCACTTGGTTAAATACCAATAGAGGAGTGGCGGTGAACCATGGTATGACCGATTAAAAACACTACCCATTTTGATTTGTTTTTTTAATAAAACAATGTCTCTTATCAGTCCCATAGAAATGTCTAAACAAGAATGAAATAATGCATGAGAGAATGAAATTTTACATGTTTGAACCTCACTGATCTACATCCAATAAGCTTACTATAATAAATTTCTAATGTTCCAAATCCACTAATTCTCTGTGAAAAATTGCATGGTTTTGGATAGACCACTTCTATGCTGAGGCTTACTATTTTAGCATTGATTAGAGTTATCTCACATCTTTACTTGGGGTTACTAAATGATCTATTTATTTGGATCACTATCATTATAATAGACCACATTCATTATCTTTCATTGGTCACTAGTCATTAAAGGATATAGTCAGATCTTATTTAAATATATTTCCATTAATTATCACTAATGAATGTATTTTCTTATATTGGTAGATGCTATATTTATGTCCCTATTATCTTTTTATTGTATGTTTGTTGAAATTTCATTCACTAATGTTTTTATTCCCTCTATGAACTTACTTTTATCCTACACAAACATCATTGAATCCCAATAAACTACGTTTTTCCACATGGGGGGAGTTCATCCAGGACAACCATCCCTTCATGGGCTGAACATGGTTCATGTGCTGTATATACATAATGGAATGTTTTTTCTACAAGCTCTCTTGTCCTTTTCGATAAATAGAGCATCACAATCACTTTTATTGGAATTTATTTTCTTAAGTTACTCCTTCCATCATGTAATTATTCCTCATGAACTACTTCAAACATCTTCTAATTCATTCTGGATTGATGATGCATTAAAATGAAATAATTTCTAATTAATGATTGGATTAAGGTTCTTCATATAAGATTACATATACCAAAACCCTCTAATTTGTATAACCAAAAATATTGGTGAGCTACAACTATCACTATGAAAGGCAATGCGATCTACATAACACATTGATACTTTATGGAATCCAGTGTCTTCCTAAAAACAGAACCCCTGACAGCTCAAAAATCATTGTGTCTTAACTATAATTGATGTCCCTCTAGATAATTACAATCAACATGTTATCTATGAGCCTCCTACAACCTGATTTCAGTACACAGTTAGAGTGACCTGCTTTGTATCACTCATAGTGATACTAATCAGAAATATTCCATTATAGATGTTCCTTCACTCTTCTGCATTCCACCTTTGTAGTCTGCAAACATTGCATCCTGATCTGTGAAATAAGCTTTAAAAACTCAATTATAGAAATCCTTTTTTGATAAAATAAACTCTTCATTTTGAGGTCTGAAAAATTTTCAAACTATATGACACTTCCTCTCCATAAAACATCTACATCAGTTACACCGTCCACACTCATTTTCAATCATCTATCTTTTTTCTACAATCACAACCACCCAAAACACATAATTGGAACATTGTTGTGTAGTTTCTCAAAAATAGTATCATATACTCTATTTTTTTATGGGGAGAACATTTTTCAGTGGAATTTCTCCATATATGGTATCTTATGTTTCTGAAACTGATAAGTTGTATCTTTTCAGGTGAAAAAATACATTATTGTGTATTTACATAATTCATAGTGTTATTTTTACCCTGGAAACAAAAATATGTTCTACAGAAAGAAGAGATGATTTTGATTATCCTGTATGATACATGAAACTTGTGATTTTTCTATATCTCATTAGTATTCACTCTAATAGATTGAGGAATATCACAAAATATCATTATGTATGATTCAATCAATTTAATTTCTCACAAGGAATTGGGATGAAATGTATATGTTTAATTTTTTTCTCAGGTCGTCTCATACCCCTAGAATGACGATTTAAATATGGGTAGTGATCAATCAGATGAATGAATATGATCAATTTAAACCCATTAATGGTAAAAACAAGGTATATGATTAATGAAATATTGATGTGAAATTGATTAAATATTTTTCCTCTATTCCATATCTTGTATTCTTTTATATAGAATCTCATTTTACCTCTTGTTTTTTGGAATGTCCTCTAAGAGGAGATGTGATAATCGGTACATTGGTGTATGGAATGTAATTTATTTATGGATAATAAATTAGATATGCCAATATATATTATTTAGGAAACTCATTAGGCCTATTTCATTTATTTTAGTGGATCATTGGATGAATCTATAGATTTTTTTGAGTTTTCATATAAATATGGTAATCAGTCTATAATCAGAATAGATCCTTTTGAGGCCTAATATATTAGGTCATGTATGAAATTGTGGTATTAGTCATAGATTGTAAAATATTATGTGGCTCTAAAGTGTTTTATCTATTATATGATGGAAAATATTCAATTCATTCATCAAAGAAAGTTGATAGTATAGTGATGGTGTAAATCCTATGATGATAGTTGTTGAAGACCAATGAATTTTTCATTTTTTAACAAGGTGTTTTTTATATTTTTACCTTTTAAAATTAGTTGAGTGTTGGTGAGTAAATGTAAGATTTTCCCTTATTTTATTCTCCCTTATGAGGGTGTTGATTAGGTGGGAAAATCAATTACCTTTCATCACTTCCTCTAGAGTTTACATCGATACATAATTTGTTCTATGTATCATAGTAATTATATTGTATTTAGGATATATCCTATGTTTTGAGATAGATTTATCTTGATGCAAATAATGATATATCTGTTACTGAGTATCTAGAAATTCTATTTGATTTTATGAACAATGCACTCCATGGGGAGAAGATACATTTTCTATATATGATATGGAACAATGGTTATAATTATCATGAGACATGGGAGCATAAGTTACTATTGAGAGAGTGGTGGAATCTTCTCCATGACATGTAAACTTATTCATATGACATATTTTGAATGAGTTTTATCATGTTAGGGAGGCAGTAAAATAATTTTACTTATATTCAGGTATTGAAAAAACGTTTTTGTTTCCCTTTTGATCAGTTTTTATTTAGGTGTGTTTCATGTGAAATTTAGAGATTTTTTTTCTAGGATATGGATTATTACTAAATTGTTTTTTGATATCATTCCACAAATAAAAATAGGGTATCCCTATAATGTGTGTAAAATCATTGTTGGGAAACAGTTTCCCAAACAATATTCCCATCAACGAGAAACTGTTCCCCATTGATTGTGAGTCCACATGGGGTGCATAGTTTGGGCCCATATATTATCTAACTATGTGGCCCTCTCATAGAAACTATATATGTAGGTTTATTTTATTCCAAATTATATTTTTAAAATAATTAACTACTTATTTTATAATAATGTCGACATATACTCAACCCAAATCATTTACCTTTACTTTAGAGGCTCTCAAGATGCATTTTTATTCATCCAAACCCATTCCTTAGAGGATTGAAATGTGAATGGTCACATTAAATATCCCTTGGGTATGTGAATCTCCCATCATGTGTTATATCTTGATCTATTATCATTTTATCCATAGATAGTTTTATATTATCTTGATTTTTTATGGATCTAAACTCCATCTAATTAGATTTGGATTAAAGATTTGATCTCTATCTCTAATGCTTCATTTTTTCATTAGTGGATCCTATTGCTAGAGTTTTTGTGTGATTATTAAATTTATATTATTAGAGGATGGTTTTTCCATAATTCAATTCCCAACAATTAAGACAGTGAAATTATTTGTTAAAATTAAATGATATTATTATTTATTTTTAAACAATGAATTGTAATGATTATAAAAATGAATTGAAATGGGAATATAAATTTATATAAACCCCAACATAAATTGAATTTGAAAATTTATTATGGATTAATGAAAAATTAATGGTTACTGTGAAAATTGTTTTAAGTTTTGTCATTATTGGTCAAGAAAAATTGGAATAATTTGAAATGTTGATTGAAATGGTATGAAATGATGAAACCCATTTATTCATTTTTCAAATGAAAAGGAATGATGAAAACTAAAATTTTACAATTTAAATTATAATGTTTATTAAAATGATTGATTACTAATTTATTTGACTCAATATTCAAGATCATGATTTATGGTGTAGTTAGTGGTAACTGGGATAAGAACACCATGATATTTCCTCCCTAAAAATGGATTAATGATGGAAACTGTTACTAAAACCATATCGACAAGAAATTCATTAATGTGTTCAGCTATTATGGTGTAGACATCCCGTAAAGGGTTCCAATTTTGGTGTGTCCTTTTGTGTGTGTACACTTAGCTAGATCTATGATCACATTGAGTTATGGGAATATCATTTTAATATATAAACTTACATACCATGTGGGTTGTTACATAGTTTTTTTGGTATTATTAGTTTTTTACATGTAATTAATTCCAATAACTTATCATAATATTTTTTCATGCCAATTTATATGTATAATTGTTATTATATAAAATGGTATTTTATGAAATTATGCAATTTTTTTGATCTAACTGCTATATTTATTAATGAAATCATGATTTATTTTAAAATAAGAAAATATAATTCCATTCCCTGTATTATTTAAATAGATAGCATACATATTTAATTTTTTTCATAATTTATTATTGAATATATGGTGAGGCTATACTCTGATTGATATCTCACACACTATCTTTTCCAAAGAAAGAATTTATATATTCCTTTTACATTTCATAGTGAAGGGAAAATTCCACTTATATGGGGTGGATGATTTTTGTCCTTTGGAAACAAGTTTTTTATTTTTATCCTGGATTGATTAATGTTCTTCATAGTATATTGATGATATATTGATTTTTTATACATTTTTGGTTCTTGGTACATTCACCCTTTGATTTTTTGAGCATACATATTATAATCTTGTATCATCATCATTTATTGTAAAATTTATTCCCTTTAGATCATTTATGATTCATGGTGCTAGTCACCAACTCATGGGGGTCAAAAATTCACTTCGAGTTATATTAGTGATTGGTTCGGTATTATGGTGACAGGGTTTTGGGGATAGGTTGTGATAATAATATTTTAACCTAGTCTTTGATAAATTTTGAATCAATTTGAGTAACTACCAAAGGAAATATATACGTAAATAAATATGGGGTAAATTTATTATAAATTATATTAAACAAGTATACATAAAATAACTAATAAAATTAATTATTTTTCTAGAAATTTATTTTTCCAAAAATCATCTTCATAGAGATTATTAATTAGTCATTCCAAAAACATGTCATTAATGATGATAATTTTATGTTAATAAAAATATTTTTTAGTACTAATTTTGTTTCAAAATAACGTGAAAGAGTATTAATTTTATTTACATTTAATACTTCTTTCAAATAATAATAAATTTTCATTTTATAATTTGTTTTTAAAAATAAATTAAAAAAGAAAATTTCATTTTTTGGGATAATGGACACAAATTTTTTATGTAAAATGAAAATATTTTATAAAGATTAATTTTGTGCCTTTTTCAAAGTCCATTAGTTTTAATTATATAATAAGAAACCATATATTTTCTAGTACCAGCAATTTTATATGAAATATATGTTTTTGAATGATATTTTATCTATATAATATGTATTTATATATTAAAATTGATCATTTAATAATGAAATTATTATTTTATAATTCCCATTAATATAATTTTATAATATTATCTAATAATTTATGGAAATGTTGATCGGGTTTATCATCAATTAAATTTACATGGAGGGAAATTAGGTTTTATAATTATATTAGTGTAACATATCATTTATTTCAATAATTATAAAATTATTAATATTATTAGAATTACGAACATTGGTAATTTTGTAATATACATGAATATTGTGAAAAAAAATAAATTTTTTATATAAATGGTGGTATACATGTTATTTGTGGGGAAATTAAAATTAAAATTGAAAATTGTGGTTATTTTATTTTAGAATATGTATATAATATTTGAAATTATAATGTAAATATAATTAAAAAAGGAAAATTTTATTTTGAGTCAAAATAATGATACTTCCATGGATAATGATAAATACAATGTTTATGGTAATAAAGGGTAGTTTTTATCTATTTTATTGAAAATACATAATCATTATGTACTAAATAATATTAATCACTTTTAAATTTTTAATATAATGTATTTATTAATATATATATATATATATATATTAATTTAGTGGATAAAAAATAATAAATGTTATTAATAAAAAATGATCAAGAAAAAGATAATATTTTGACAATAAATTGTTTACTACATATGTAATCTGTTTTAACTTTTTATTTAATTTTATATAATATTTAAATTTTTTATTATTATATGGATATTAAATTGATGTTTATCACATGAATGTTTTGTTAAATGGATTACCTTTTATATTTAATATGATATGGAATTAGATTTTAAAAAAATAGTTACCAATGTGAATGTCAGTTTCATGAAATGGTAGAAAGAAAAAAACAATTTAAATAACTATTAAATAATCTCCAAATTAATTTATATAGAGAATTTAAAATTTTACTATCCCACACTCCATATTTTCCCACTAATTATCCATTTACATGTAAATAGTGTAAAGGAAATATTCGAAAATGACTTTAGTTTCCAAAATCTACCTTTTTCTTTATCCCATAAAAGATTTAAATTCCACACGTTCAATGTTTATCTTGACCATATAGTTAAAAATTTAAAATCATAGAATTTTATCTCATAACCAATAGCCCTTATTGATTATATTATAGCCTAATCCCTTCAATAAAAATATGTATTACAAGTAGGTATTGAGTCTCCATCATAATTACTATATATTTATTATGTTTTTATTATTAATCATACTAATCCAAATAATATCATCACTATAATAATGTGATGGATTTATTGACATTATAATAATTAGTTGTATTTATATTAATGTTATAAAATTTATTTACCCATTTACATCCATATAGATTAAAAAAGGAACATCAACTGTGCTGCTACATAGACTACCAACTACCTGAAAAACAATTTATCATTTTTAATTTAGCATTTCATTCATTATCCAAACATTTTATGGTCTAAGTCAACATAAAATATTCAAAATAAAATCTTTCTTCTTATTCTATAACAATAATATGTCATAATAAACACATCCTTAACCACAATCAACCATAGAGATAAATTGTGTTAAAGATTCGGCCATCATAACCTCCTACATGAATGATATAATGAAAATAAATCATGCATTAATATTGAAAATAAATAATAATATAAAAATATTATATTAAAAAATAATTATTTCTCTGTGGTTTAGCAATCGTATATCATCTATATAATTTATTTTTATATTTTATTATTCATTTTTGGATATTACAAAAATAGGACATCATCAAATATGTTTTCATACATCATAACTAAAACTCAACTAGAATCATATGAAATATATAAAAATTATTTAATGTAAAATATTATAGTAACATTATATTTAAATTCATAATAAAACATTACAACACATCGAGTTAAAGAGTGTTAAGGTGTGGGTCTGTTTAAAAACTTATATAAACATTATAGTAAACATATATCACTGATGGAAATGGGAATATAAATAATATTATTGTAATTATAAAATATGAAAATAAAAAAAGATATTTAGTTCAACCAAATTATATAATTTTCATAATTTATTGTTAAGGCTTATACAGTTATTTTCAACTATCACTAAAAGAGGCCACCACTTAATCTCCTCACATGCATTATAACAAAACACGTATGGAATCATATTATATATTTAAAATTTATTAAAAGTAAAATATTAAAATATCATAATTTTTATAATAATTATTAGCATGGAATAAAATAATGAGTAATAATTTCAAAATTATAAATCATGCATAGAAATAAGCTGTTATTAATAACCGATATATGGAATAATTTATAACAAAAGTATTTTCCGATAAAGATAATTATAAATTAAGAATATAGTAGTTAAGATATTTTAATAAGGTTATGATTAATATAATAAATGTAGATATTTTCTCTCATAGGTGGATATATTGTCACCAACATATAAATGAAATTATGAAAATATTTTTGTCTTATACTCCTCTCTTCGCAACATATTTAATATTATGAACCTAAATAAATTTATGGGATTTTTATATATTTTATTTTTGATGATCTATTGTTAATTATCTTTTAATAATATTATTTTATGTTCAATTACAAGACCACTATATCATGGGGATTTTCTAGGATTCATTCTAATAATTTAAGAGTTTTATTAGTCCCAATTCTATTTCGTTGAGAAACAATGAATTTTATGAATGATGATTTCTTTTTATAGTGATTTCAATACCCATGGATATTTTTTTTCAAAACAATAATGACCTATAATTTTATCAATGTAATTCCACATCATATTGTGTAATTGTGTCTTATTAAGAAATATATTTCTGATATATAAAGCACGTGCACGACCTGATAGAACTATTAATATTTTGTTATATTTTTTTTGAACATTTCATTTTGAATATAAAATATTCCATATTTGTTAAAAATATTATAATGGGATAAAAAATTAAAATAATATAAAATATATATATTATAGGATCTATTCTATAAATAAGAATGACAACCCCGAGGACCAGTACTATAAAAACGAATCAAAAAATTAATATCATAATATTATTATTAGATATCCAAATATATTATTTCATGATTGGAAATATAACTGAATGGATAATTAAAAAAATATTAGGTATTCATTCAATACAGGGAAGCTATATAACAATTAAAAATATAAACAATGTGATAACAATAATGTCCCAATAATCATACTATTAGAATAGTAGTATGACCAATTAGAATAAAAAGATAATTTTAAATATTGTTTCATTTATTAAAGAAGTGTGAAATAATATTGAAGTTTCATATAAAATAAAAATATCTAATATTTTTAATCATGATAAAAGTAAATATATTTTTTAAAATTGAAAATATATTATTTTTTATATTAGAATGAAACATATGTTTTATTTTTATTTTTATAAAATATATGAAAATATAAATAAAATATTACTTTTTTAAAAAGGTTTTATAAAATATTATTACTTTTAATGGATGGTTAGAACCCTAGAGAACAAACTCACATGCACTAGTTTCTATATATATTTCTAATAATCAACACAATTTTTCTTCCTCATCCAAATTAATTTATAAAATGATATAATATTCAAAACAAACCCTCTCATTTCCATATAAATATAAACATTTACCCCACATCTCATCATATATATTAATACTTGTATATAGACAAATCTATAACTAATTCACTTCTAAATTATCTACCCCTTTTCCAATGGCCTCAATTCTCAAAAAAATTCTAATTCCAAAAGCATTAAGTATTTTCTCATATAGAGTAATTTCAAGAGGTAAAATTCAAAAACATTCATTTTTAAATTTATTCCTTCATCTCTATTATCCTTTTCTCCCTCATCCATTATGAAATAATGAACAATTTATTATAAATATAATATAATTTAAATATGTTAATGGGATATTTATATTCTTCCCTCCCTTCAATTATTTCTAAAATGAATGTTGTGTTCACAGTATGGTTAGAACTCTACCTTCATAAACAAGATAATTCATTTTTATCCACCACCATAAAGTCTAGTATTACTGATAATATTATGGTTTAAAACTTCAAATTATGTATAATATTAATTATTTATTATTATGTAATTTTTTAACAATTATTTAATTAAATACAATTAATCTAGTTTCTGATGGTCATTAAAAATGTATAAATGGGAATAAGAAATGTTGTTAAGATTTTTACTAATTGAATCATCCTTATATCAAAAAATATATAGGTATTTGGAACAATTTAATTTTCCTAAATTACATAAATAAATTTATTTTTAATTCTGGATTTTTATTCCAATTTTAAATGAACATTAATAATTTTCCACGAGGGACCCGCCATGGAATCATGGAATAAAAACAATAAAAACAACTAAAATATTCTTTATATATCAATTAAATAGTCAATTTTAATTATAACATAATTATAATATGTTAAATACTGTTTTGAAGTGTTCTTAAGTAACATATTTATGAATATAAATTGATTATTAATGATACTTCGTGAATGTGTAGAATGATTCTGTATTTAAGTTAAGGGATATCTTTGAACCACCCCATTTTCAACAGCTTATGAGTCACCTAAATATCTATCTTTATTATTATTATTTGGCCATATATTATATAAATATGTCAAATAATATATTACTAGTGTAATTTTCTTTTTTAAAATGTGTATTTTCATGTTTTGAAGGTTATATCATCAAGTTCTTTCGTTATAAATATCCAAATAATGAGAACATAACTATTTTCATTGAATAATTCAATGTAACAAACTATTAATTATATTAAAACATATATCATTTACATAAAACTCATTTTTATATGAATACCTATATTTTTCAATTTTACTATTATGGATGCTATTATTCTCTATCCCAATTTAAAGACTATCTACCCTTTTTCTTAAAACCCTACTAAAGGTAAACATTTATAATGTATCCTATTTACACTTTTTCATGAATAGATTCATTTGGACATAATTTATCATGATATATGATTTTATTTACCCTATTAATGTTTAATAATTTTTAATGACATCTCAAATTTCAACCCTTATGATATTCGATATTGTTATGTTATAGGACAAACTAAAGAAATCCATTTCATTCCATGTGTAATCCTTGTGTTTAGAACTTATAAGTTATTTACATCTGTGGAACACATATTAATATTTATGTTTTTATTGGTGAGAAAATATTTATATCTGGGGAATTGGGTAAATACATGACTAATGATATGATATATATGGAATGTTGGAGTAAACATAATGCATGACAGGACCATTTCCATCATTTTATGTGGTCTTGGTTGTTAGCCTTGACCTATGATTATGTCATTTATTATATTGTTTCCACATTCCTATAATGTCGTGATCTTATTATTCCATGTTCATTTTGTTATTCTCCCATGGGATTACTAATTCACCACCACTTTTATGAAATCATATAAATCATTTGACTCACATTTCATTCATTATTATAATGTTTGTGCCCATGATAGAATGTTTTATTACCCAATTACATTATATATTAATATGGTTATCCTATGTAGTATTATGGGATTCAACGGAATTATAAGATCAATACAGTGATTAAAATAAATGTTTTTTTTATTTTTCGCGTTTTTGTTTTTTGTAACAGGGTTCCCAAATACTCTATGGCACTCAATCCTTGAATTTTTATTTATTTTTTATTTATGTAAAAATTATTATCAATATATATGTAATAGTATAGGGTTACAATATTTGGAAACATTGGATGTTATATTTATTTTGGGGATTATAGTAATAGAAAATTGCAATATACCCACGATTCTTCCCAAACCGTCGTTATAGGAATATTATGGGACCATGTACCCATGGCTTTGGAAAACCATGGTTAGCGTGTTTACTATTCCAATGGTTTCATAGAAACCAATGTTATATGGTTGTTTTTCAAGATCTATACCCATGGTTACTATAAAACCATAGGTATAGGTTTGTTTTTGGAAGACTAATACCCATGGTTTTTCAAACCCATGGGTATAGATTTCCCGCATTATGGTGGGGAGAAAAAATCAATAGTAAGACTAAAATATTCACAAGAACACCTATTCCTATATTTTTATACCTATAGATAAAGTTTATATAAATATATATATATATATATATATGTAAATATATATTAATATACCTATATATGAAATGGAGTAGTGGTTAGGTATGGGAAGAATAAAGAGGTGGTCCAAGGATCCAATCCTATAACCACATATTTTTTTAAAGTTATACACACAATTTAAAAAACTGTGGTTATATGATAATGAAACAGCGGTATAATACATTCATAACAAATATACTGACGTTTTACAAATCATTAGTATAGTTCTGTAGTGGCACCAATGTATCCCATGGTCACCCTAACCATTGGTATAGCCTATACCAATAGTATTAGGACATATAATAATGGATCCAAACCATTGGAATAGATTCGGTTTCAATTAGTGTTTGTATAATGATTCAACAAGTAAATAATCCAAGTTATATGTATATATATGTTAAAGTTAAGAAATTATTGTGATATATTGGGAATGTGAATAAAAATACATTACATCCCTTTCTAGATATTTCTTGTGAATGTGGATCTTGAATAGTTTTACCTTGGTATAATAACCCCAAAATATGAAGATTGGGTATCAACATGATTATAACCTAGTGCACGACCAAGGGGACTTTCTGTACACCTATTATGACACACTCTTGGGATATCATTAGGACAATTCACATACTCTATACAACACTTTATTATATTATGGAATTAACTAATGGGTTTTAAAACCTAATAGAAATGTTACTATAGATAAATTATGTTGAATCATATATACTCATGTTTTTTAATATTAAGTCAATTTATGACTTTTCCTTTTTACATTCATTATATCCATTTTATATTATTATTATATTGATATATTCATTGCAATGTATATTTTATATATAAAAAACAACTAGACCTGAAATAAAATAGTGCAGGGAGTACTCATTATCCCATATGATAATACTCTTACACCTTCATTTATATCTTTAAATTTCTGTAAAAAAAATTAAAAACCCCTAAAAAATATGATGGTTTGGATATCTTTGAGAACAAAAAATGGATAAATTATGAAATACCAAATATATAACTCATCCAAAATTTATTTTTGTGAACTAAAATTAATGGTAATTTTTTCATATTTCATTTAGTGTAATCTTATAAAATATTTGGAATATATTAGTGATCCTTATATAAATCACAAATCAATTTAAAAGAGATGGGGATCAGTCTTCACATGCTTAGACATACTTCAATTTTTTTAAACATATATGAAAGATGAGAAATATCTTATTGAATATTAATCATAAGAGTGGATATTAGTCGTTTATGTGAAAGACTTTATAGCTCCAATTCTTGGAGAATATGATGGAATAATTCTGTAAAACATGCCAATTAAATAGTAATACATTGATGTATTCTCTAATGTGTTTTATAGTCATTCACTTGTTCAATAGTTTGAGCTCCTACTTGAACAGATTAATAGATCTTTTATGAAATCCATGAATCCTTACATAATTGATCCCATTGAGTTTTATGAAACTATATAGGGTGAGGATAATTTTAATTCTATAAAAAATATATTGGGAAAGGAAAAATAATATGTAAATCAAATAAAATGTATGTTCTTTATAGATGTGGTATCAATCATTGGGAATTTCATCATCATACAGGGGAGATATGTGTAAAAATCCTATAAACTGTAAATAGATTAGTGGTTTATAAAAAAAATCTGTATTGGAGATCCATAGTTTTAGTGGAATAAATGGAATTTCATATGATTTTTTATGAAAATCGTAATGCTTACCAAACTCTCTAACAATGGTAACTCAGATGAGGGTAATATGTGTATAAACTAATCAATTCAATTGAGATAATCAACGAAATAAATGTTTTTATTATCACTACATTAGTACATAAACTACCTGTAAGTATGGATCTATTCATTTTATATAGTGATTCTTAATACAAGGTATTGGAAAATGTATTAATATAGAATGGGATATTTAAATCCAATATTTCAATGTAGTTGAATGTTCATGAACAAAAATTTCAAATCCATAATATGGTATTGGATATGTTTATAATTACATTAAATATTTTTTCACAGTATATTTAGGGGATAAGTATTAAATATATATGAATAATAAGATCCTAGAATTTATTTTCCCATAAATAGATACTAATATGTGTCTATGAAGATGGATGAAGTTGATCAAAAATTAGAATATTCTATCCCCTACCATATTTGGATATAAAAAATGATGCAAATCTTATATATATTAAAAATTATCATTTTAACATATTAATGATGAGAATGGATAGGGATATGATCATCGTATACATGCAAATTTGAAAATTGGAATCATCGATGAAGGAGCATAAATTTTTTATCTTGTATTTATTTTCAACGATAATTTCTATTATATATAAAGTTGGATCAAGGAGATGATTTTAAAATTCAAAAGAATATGGAATCTATGAGAAATGATAAATATTTAGCTTCAAAAATTGATGATGAAGGATTTAAATTATTTGTGTCATGACTTTGTGCACCATTAATTATAGATATAAATGTTTTGTTGAATGATCCACATAGCTCAACCTTCTCCCCCCACTCAAGGGGAATGAAGATTTATCGATATCTTCTATTGATTGAGGGGTTGGACAATATAATGAAATATATCCTTGAATACTCATCAATGTTACATGTCTGTCAACATGTGATTGATTAAAGGAAAAATACAGGGTTTTCATACAACAACTACACATGAACACATGGAAACAGGTGAATATCACTAGGGATTTTTACACAGGATATCCAAATAAATCCAATGAAAATATTATTTATATGAGTTTTGGTGGATTTTCTCTAAAATAATACTTTTTTATTATAAATGGAGAGTACATCTCACTGGATCGTCATTCATGGATATTCATTTGAGGAATGGGAATGAATCAGTGAACACCAAAATTTATCATATCTGATCGAGATCTTTGATTTTACATCTCATGAATTATATAAACACTTATTTTAAATTTAGAAATACTTATCACCACCAAACTAAGGGGAATTTGATAAGACTATTCAAAAAATAAAATTCAATTTCGGAAATTGATCGATATAATTTATATAAGTATTTTATCAGTATATTTTTCTAGTTGAGTTATTATACTATATTACTTTTCACTCAAAAATCTAAAAGGGTCTATAAGAATCCATTTATTTGAATAGAAGAATAAAACCTATGTTACTGATGAATTTTGAGAGATCAATACCATTACAACTTAAAATATTTGGTTAAATTTTAAAAATCTACAAGTCCATTGAAAAAAATATTAAGGAATATCGATGTCATTATAATATATATTTAGATATTTGGTGAAGAAAAAAACAGATTGAGGTGGGATACAAAATATCCCTCCATATATCTATATAGAATACAGTCATGATATTTTTCAATAAGTTAAATGTATATAAGTGGTTCATCGAACTCTTTATGATTATTTATTTTGTTAGTCTTGGATTATCATCTATAAGCCCCTTAAACCCTATCTAATTTACATGACATAATACTGGTATCCCAAATGAGTAAGTACATACCATATCTCTCTCATGTATTAAATTAAAATTTTCCCAACTATAAAATGAAATATATTATAGGGATCATCTAGTGAATATAATATACCTTATTGATATTATTATATCAATCGTGGAAAGTCTCTGAGTATAATTACATTAGAAAAAGAAATAAGAATAATGAAGAGACAAGGAATTTATAGGAATGCATGTTATTGAAGTACCGTTTCCATTTTTCACCTTTGTATGCAAAAATAAATTTCATGGGTGAAACTTATTAAGGTGTGGTGTATAGAACAACATATAATTTTATTAAAGGAATTTATTCCCTAATTATATATTTATGTCATAAATTTTAAGGTATTATTATATAAATCACATTCACCAAATGGTTCAACAAAAATAAATTATTATATTAATTTTAAAATTAGATTTAGATAATAAACATAACAATAACAATTAATGATTTTACAATATGAAAAAATAGAAAAGATGATATCTAAAATAATTGAATTTCTATATGTTTGATCTACTATAATTATTGAACTCTTAGAAAATGTTGTATAAATTTAATAAATAATGACAAAATAGTCACCCAAAAGATTAAAATATTTATTACATTGAGATATAATTGATATGAATGACGAATCAATGAAATTTGTGTAATTTATAGATTGTACTGAACCTATATGATTACTAAAAATATAATAGTTTTAATTCTAATCGAAATGATGGGATAATAACCATAAATTGAGGAATAGTAACCCAACTATTAGAATACTATCCTCACTTATGGGTTTGTAATATAATATTTATTTTTTCAAAAATTGAGAGTATTTCATATTTTTACTTTGATACGTTTTGATAAATGTTTTAAATTTGATAATGTAAGTATTTTTATTTTTGAAAACCTTATATATTTTAATTATTTTTTTTATAATAAACATAATAAATTAAAAGAAAATATAATTTCATAAAAAATTATTATTTAATATTAGCATGCATAATAATTTTTTTATAATTTAATGAAAACATAATAATTTTTTAGAGGTTCAGAACATTTTTATAATATTAAAAATATAATTTTCATATTATTATTTTCTTCAATTTTATAATAAACTTATCATATTTAGAAAATATTTTAAATAATTTGGATTTAATTTTTTAATCAGAAAAAATAATAGGTATTATTTTTTAATATTTCTATAGTAGTTGTGTTTTGGTGAACAATGAAGTGTGGAAGCATACCATGTTTATCATTGTAAGTAGAAGGCATGAATTTTTTAGTCGAGGATGATATAAGAACAGATTTTTCAAACTCACATGAACCATTTACTTTATATTTTCACAAGAATCAATACTATTAGTAGTCTTGAGAAAACATAATCAACTAATGAATATAATATTAAAAAACACCTCTCTCCTCCCCTTATAAATTAAATAACTTGACTCCCCTTAACCTCACATTATCTATATTTTGGAAAATGGAATATTTATAAACAATTATATTCTCATTTATCTCCCCTAATTTCATGTTCATTTATCACTAGCAGTTCATTTCCATGTTAGATAAAAGTGTTTTTTAGGAGATAAAATTAAATAGTTAATATTTTCAAACATTACCATTTATGTTATCTTCTTCATCTACTTTATCCTCCCATACCTTATACATTATTTCATAAGAAATATTTTTATAAAATCATCTAAATATTATTTCTTTAATTGATTATCAATCTTCTAACCACTTATCAATTGGTTTTAAAAAATTTTGTTCATAATATTGTTTGTTCTATGGCCCAATGAACAATGAGAATTATATTTATTCACTACCTTCATGAATAATTATTGAAATATTGTATTCTCAATCTATGATTATTTTATGTATTATATTCCATATTCAATGGTTATAAATATTTGAAAAACCAATTAACTAAAAAAAACAAATATATATCATGATGACCAGTAAAACTACTTAAATGAACTAACCTTATACTATTTATATTATTAATAAATGTATCATATATATATAAATATTTATATTTATATTTCAGTCTATTTTAATTTTTACAAATACACGAATGGTATTTAATTTAGCATCTTTATTTGTACTACTATTTTACATGAACATCAATATTTATCCACTGTTGATTCATCGATGGAATAATAATTCAATTCCATCAAAAAATCAAATTATTCTTTATATTGGATTGAAATGGATGAAAATTAACCTAAAATATTTATAATAAAAATAATATTGACATATAATGTTCAAATGTAGGTAATATATGAATTTAATGTGGTTATTTGTAACACAAAGTGTAGGTGCAGAATGATTTTATAATATAAGGTATGGGATCTATACGAACTATAACATTTCCATGGGTTATGATTTATCCTTCACAACATATCAATTATTAATATTCTCTCCTTATATATTCTATATATATGTCCAAAACACATATACCATGTGTAATTCAACTTTCTATTCTTGGGATAAGAATTGTTTGAAGGATCCCTCCATAATTTCATTTAATATGAGAAATTGATTAATGAAAAAATATCAATTTACAATCCTTAAATAAAATAACAGTTAAATTATTTTATCAAAATCATGATTTTATATAAAAATAGTCAATATTATATGGAAAACCATTTTAGGGAAATTTGAGTTTTATAGAAGCAATTATTCTGTTACCAACTTTAATTATTTTATACCCATTTTCCTAAATCCCTTATTATGTGGAACAAATACAAATTAACTTAACCAATATATTTTATGTCTTTAAATATTTTGTACATCATTTATCATGATCTATTTTTATTTCTAGTCTATAAAATAAATTATACTTTTAATCTCTTCTTTCATATAAACTATTATTATATGCCACATATTTATTCTATTACACATGATTACACAATCAATTTCCTTCCTTGTATAAGAATTAAATTATTCCTTATTATTTCATTCCTCATGTCCCACTGCTTTTCATAAACATGTTATGATTGGTGAACCAAAATACCACACCAATTCATTAGGTAATTTTTATGTCTTTTGAGAGGATATGTGTTGAATTAATGATTTTTATATTCCATGATGGGACTCTCTTCACAATGTGATTTTTTCTTGGAAATTATCCTTTAATAACTCTTATGTAATATTTTATATTATTTTTAGTTTCAACTGATTCCATGATTAAAACCTTGAAATGAACCATAATTTATATAATGGATGGTCATATGACCTCATTTGTCCCACATTGTCAAAAAATTTCTTTTGAATAGTATAGTCATTCAAATCCTATGAGTGGGGTGCTGATTTTATCAATATCGTGTCATATCACAAATATTATAAAAATATATTAATAAACAATTTCTGAAAAATAATGAAATTTGAATATAGAATACATTCAAATAATAAATAGATAAGTGTAATCAGAATGTGGAAATCCAATTTAATGTTTAATAAAAGAAGGAAAATAAGGAAACTAACTCAACTGTGTCAACCAAAGTATTTTTATCTATATTACTAGTATTCCATCTCTCAGTTTCTACATGTTAAACTGATAATTTATTTATTTTATTAATAATTATTTGTCAAATAATATTATACTAATGGTATAATATCCTCAATGACAGACTTTGACCCTCAGTACAAGATAATATACTATTTCATATAAGGAGGCACACATGTGATTAGGTAATCCACAATCATGGAGCTAGTGGATCAGGTTAAGGTGTTAAAAAATGGAAGTAGGGCATAGTTTCTCAATTTTTTATACTCACATTGGGCACAGATACTATGAAATAGATGTTTACCAAATGTGTAGGGGAGAGTCCATGTTATTTGATGGAATATGTGTAACAGACCTCCAGGTTAAATTGATTTTATTTCTGTTAACATTTTGATGATTTTGAGTGAATACATGCTTCAGGATTTAGAACATAGGTGAAAAATAAATATACAATTCAATTTTTGGGATGTATCTTATATTTTTAATTAATTTATCTTAATTATTATATATTTTTGGGATAGATTCGTTATCGTGTGATATATTTGGTTTTCATTACTATTATGATATATCAATGTCATCATTAATTTGTTTAGCTACACATTCTATCATGTAATTGAATATAAATTACTATTATGACTAAATTGTAGTGGAAATACATGTGGTTAATTATAGGAGGGTTATACCTTTTATGGTGAGTGGAATACCAAAGAAACCTTTCTTTGATTCCATAGAGCGTAATGTCTTTTGAAGAAGTTGAAAAAATAACATAAAAATCAAATCCACCAAATATGGATGATATAGAATCATATACATAATATATTGAGAAAACATTATTATTCTAAATTTTAACATGAATCATGTTTATATAATTCATTTTTTAGTGGAAATTACTATCTCTCTATCCATCATAAACCATCCCTTTTCTAAAATTCCATGATAGATTGGACAATTAATAAATGGGGTTATTTTAAATCATTATTATATATAGATTACACTTATGTCAACTTCTATTGGGATTAGTTTGTTTTATTTATATATTTTAATGAATTATCTCTCCCTCACCCCATTGTATAATTTCAATGCATAATAAAATAATAAGGAATATGATTAGGATGAAATGATGATAAAATAAAATCCATTACAAATTAAAAATTAATAAACCATTTTTTATCATAATACCCCCTTAATATTACATACTCAATAAGAAATTTAAGTCACCATAATATTTAATCCATGACTTGGTGATGAAAAATAATAAAATTAGTATCTAATTAATGTCATTTAGGATGCCTGATTTAAGACACTATAGAATATATCACCTCACCAAAAATATCTCTTCTCCATGTAAATTGAATTTGAAACACACCATTTTATTGTTTATTTTGGAAATTATATCCCCTATGGTAATTAAATCATTCACAAAATCTACTCAGGCTATTATTAAGGAATTCTTGGATTAATGACCCTGGTCTAGGTTAACATTGATCAATTTATAATATAGTTTGGAGTTGGAGAGCATGCATCATTGTGTAACACTATATATCTGACCATGTCATTTGTAGTTTTTCTCAAGGGTGATGTTTTATTATATTATTAATCCAATAATTTCAATCGGATGATATTCATGATTTTAATATATGATTCAGGATGTTAATGATCATTTTTCTACATTTTCTACCACTCATTAATTTGAATTTTCAATTCCTATCATCAAAATCATGCATTCCGAATTCATATATCATAGATAATCTTTTTTATCCTGAATATCATTACTATTGTCTTGTTTCTCATTAAAATATATTTTTTTAGTTTATCCAGCCAGAAAAAATATGATTTCATTATAAATGATCAACAATTTTCAATTTAAAAAACAAAAATAAATTTATTTTATATTTAAATTTACATACAAAAAATGTAATTACAATGTTGGAAAAAATGGATGAGTATTGTATCTAATTAGAAACGAAGAATTTTTATAAATTAAAAAGGTGACTGTAAATGAAAAGAAGAAAAATATATAATATTGAATATAATTATAGAAAGAAAAATCATTCGGAATGTTTTCATTAATCCAATTTATTCTGAATTTAATTTTTAGAATGAATTTAAATTTCAAAAGGCATTACCAGGAGGGTCACTACTATAATGAAAACTTGAATACTATTTTATTCAATTTAATATTTATAAAAATGAAAATAATGTAAGATTACAAAAAGATAGAGAATATTCATTTAAGGATGATGTTTTATACAATGTTAGAAGAAAAATATTGTCAAGAACAATTTATGTTTATTGTTCATATAATATGATTATATATTGACAAATATTACAAAATATTATGATGGATAATCTATGTTTTGGAATAATTTTTCTATAAAACAAATTAATTGGTACAACTAATAATGAAGATGTGAAATTTAAAAATAAGGTTGTTTTATTTTTTTTATTTGGGATTAAAGACAAAATATTGGGGACAAGATAATGTTGTAATGATAAGATTAATGTTACCCTAAATAAAGTCTCTTATATCCTAGAAATTTATAAATATGGATGAATTATCATTTATAGAGAATGAACTAGTGGAATCTAATTCCAAATGAGAAACATGAGTATCTTATGATATCTAATTCTTAATTGTTGAAAATAAACTACAACATAGGATATTTGTACATTTGTGTAAATATAATTGGGTTAAATAACAAATAAATATATGGTGAGATATTAAATAAAAATAATAATAAAAAGAAATTTTATCATTGAAATGTGTTATAAAAGTAAAATTACTCTAGAATGTCATAAATGGTAGAGATTCCGTCAAGTAATCAACTCGAATAAGTACACACAAATATATATGGACTAATAAATAATAAAATAAAAAAAAATTTCATTACATTATAACATTCTAAATTATATTACTATGATTCCAAATAAAACTTTCATGAATCAAAACTATAAGCATTGGAAACGTTCAAATTATATAGAATATAAGCTCAGATAAAACATGGTGTTTATATTATGAAACTGATAATTGATAATAGTAAATTGGAAAAAATTACTATTTTGAATCAAAACTATAAAACATGGAAATAAAAATTATTCTAGTTGTCCATAAACACCACAAAATAATTTACTCATGGAAAATAATATTATATAGTTAGTTTTAATAAGAATAACCTTGCTGGTTGATTATAAAATCTCTAAAATATTATAGTTTGATGTTCTAAGTAATTTTGGTCATGCATTGAATAGTTTCATGATGGGTGAGTAAAAAATATTACTACCAATGAGATATGGAGGAATAAAATTCCTTGTGAAAAATTATTTAGGTTTTTTTGGATTCCGCGTTTATACAAGATTAAAAGTATATATTTGGGAACATCGGCAGAAAAATTTCAGAAAGATATATTCATGTGATAATAATAAAATTAATGAAATTAATGAATTAAATGTATTTAAACTAATGAATAAATATATTTTTTAATTCTTATAATGATGAAATCATTAAAATAATCTATCATAAAGAAATTATTCATTACATATGATTAATAACTAAAAAGGAGACCGTTATATATTCAAAAAAATTATAACATTGAAATATAGATGTGAGTATTATAAATTTCATTCTAATTGAAATTAGTTATCTAATGAGAAAAGTAATATTTGGATGAAAAATAATAATAATTTGGAAATAATATAAATATTTTATATAAGAAATAATTTTGAAAAATTCATATTCACTTGAGATCGCTTATTTTATAAGCGATATGAGTGAAGATGAAAATTATATTATAAAAAATATATTTTGGAAACATATTCGATGAAAAAAATGAAAAATATAATTCGATCTTAGTGGGTGTTCCAAAATAATCTCATTGAAAATGGATAGATTACAGTGAAGAATGGTATGATTGTTTGGTGTGGTTTTTCATTTGATTATAAAATATATTTTAAAAAATTAAATTATTTAATTAATTAATTCCACCAAAATGTTTCAAGTTGTTGTACATAATATATACCACAATGTTTATTTGATTGTTATGATATTTGATTTCTTAAATTTTAATTTAATAAAGTAGGATTGATTGAAAAACATTATGATGTAAAAAACTATATTTATAATATCGTGGTATGAATGTTTATGAAAGAATTTTATCTATTTATAAATCCCATATGAGACAGATAGTCAAAACATGATTGTTCCCAAATGTAGATGAAATTTTTAAAAGGAAATGTTTATAGATAGTTATATATGAAGTATATATTTATAGTAACTATAATATTCATTTTTTATATTGATCAAATAATTTATATTATTGATAGGGAATATTTTTGGGATTGTTGTTTAAAAATAATGATGACACACATTGAGGTATCAACTCTTATAGTGACGAATTTCATTCTCAAATTACATTTATTGTATATGTTAGTTACATATTACTATCACATGAGAAATATATTAGGGTATTATTGAATTGACTTAACATGAATGACATATTGGATGTGTCCAAACAATAATATTTGGTGTGTAGTTTTGCAATGTTAAAAAAGTATAAACTGTTAGATAAAGGAAACCCTAAAAGATTATTTTGAAGCGTATTTATCTTATGTCTTTAGGAAAAGATAGTGTGAAGGTATTAAAATTATGTGCAAGGTATGAATGTAATTTAGTGAAATAATATCTGTTACCTAAAAAATTAAATATAAATTATATCACAAGATCATTGAAATATGATATTATATAATGATAGAGTAATAAAATTAGCATTCTATGATTCAGTAATACATATTGTTCAATGGATTGTAATAACACATAATCTGAATCTATATGGACTTTCTTCCGCAACGAAAGTTATTTGAGTTTGAATAATGTGATGCATGGTTTTTTAATATTGATTTTAAATGAATCCTAATATGTTTTAAATAGATATCTGTAAGAATTATTCTGGGTGAAAGTAAATTAGTGTATTTTAAGGTGAATGTTGAGAAACCCATGAATATAATTTGTAAGGAGAGTCAGGTTTATCTCTATCTAAATAAAATGAACAAATCTAAGATAATAACACTATATTGAATATAATTTCATAAAGAAAATAGATTTGTATAAAGATTTGATTTCTAATTATGTTTCATAAAAAGCTAAAATTGCATATATGTTTACTGAATCATCTAAAAGAAAATAATTTAGATAGTTTATGTTGATTCTTCATGTTTTGAATTTCCATCTGAAAAAAAAATATTTTTCATATACCTCAATTTAAATAGGATTTTTTTGTCAATGGTAGAGGAAAATAAATAATTCATAACTAATATGTACGCAACCCTTTATTTTAACCTCTTTGTAGATGTTGATTTATTTTATGAAAAAATTGGATAAATATCTTGTTTTTTGTTTAATTGCTATAAATTTATTATCATGAACACAAATATCATTTCAAAAAGGTTTTACATTCTCCAAAAAAATTACTATTCTCTACTATCATACCAGGAAACATTACATTAGTACATTTTGTACTATGTTGAAATAATGAATGTATTTATAATGAAATTTGTTGGTATTTAATTGATATTTGATAACATTTATAGAAAATATAATGTGGGATATTCAAAAATCCAATGAATGTTTTTAATTATATGTGCGATAATTTATTTATTATAAATAAAATTTGAGGGAAATTTTTTTCGAATAGTTAATGATGATGATAATAATTCCATTGGTCTTTTTGGTTAATGAATGTTGAGGTGGCCTAATTTCAAGATCAGATGATACAATTTTATTGGAAATAAAAATTCATGTCCATGGAATGTAGCTACAATGTTTGATACTGAGATTCAAGAAAATACCCCATGAGAAGAGGGTACCATTTTCTGTTATTTGATACAATAGATTGATATTTTACACACATAGTATTTTATATGCTTAATGAATTCAGAATATGGATGTTTTATTAGTGTGTGTTTAGATATGTAAAGGTGTTTGAAACTCATTTCAAATTTTTTTTGTAACATAGGTGTATGATTCTAAAAAATTCTTGAAACACACCAGGATATCTGATAACTCATTTTTTTAAATAAGATTAAATACATAGTAACATAATAGTGTATCTAATTTCATGAAATTATATAGTTGAATATATATGATGTTATACTACTAAATGAAGAGTGGTGGATGTTGAGTTTCAATACAAGTTTATGATTAGGTGGAAATGAAATCCCTGATGAATGAACAATATAATGATTTTAGATGTTATGATAGTTGATGAAATGATGTTTTCCTATGTACAAATTTTATAAGTGATTTTATAATCATATTTGATTCAATTTTAGATAAATTAAAAAACTCAAGGGAGAAGAGTCAGTGGGATGATGATTTTGGAAATTAGTTGATGTGAAGAAGCATTGAAGATTGTAATATTATAAATGAAAAATGAATGATATAAAATAAAATAAATAATTTTTATATATGAATAGTAAATGGATATCCAAATAATTAGAATACAATTAATTATAGGATGAATGATATTGAGAGTGTCTAGTTGATATATATGGACAACCAAGAGATATTTATTAATGAGGCTCTTGCTAGAGAACTTGATTTTGAAACAAACATTCATGTTTATTTTATGGTTTATTTTATGGTTTATTTAAATACCTTGTATTAATGTAAATAAATTTAAATATAGAAATCCTGAAATATTTATATGTAAACTAAACCAGTATAAATTCACGAGTTGAAAGACTTTTATGTATATGTAAAATTTGAAATGAAAATGAAGTTAAAATGTGAAAATTAAAATATCATAGAATCCATAGATCAACACATGTATTTGGGTACCATAGGTTATAAAAAATCACCAAATATATGTAAAACTATTTTTAAATAATTCCAAGAAAATATTAGAAGAATGTTAAAGGGTGTATATAGTACTAAATAAGAATAAATACAGACATTGTTTTGAAATTTTTTTGATGTTGAAGAATGAGGAGATTGAAAAATTTATAGATATTTAAATTAATCAATTAGTGACATAAAATATTTTTAAAAATATTATCTAGAACTAACTGATATAAAATTCACCGATCAATAAAAAGGATTCTATAGTAAATTTATAGGATCATTGGGGATGTTTTCCATTGATATTTCTTATAGTGTTTGATAAATTTATATGTCAAAATAATTAATTCCATTAATGTTAGAATTATGGTAATCATGAATGGTGAAACTTATATATATCAGTGTCCAATTTTATAAAAGAGAATTTTTTTGAATAATTTATCTTTTATTTTTGATATATTTTTTAAAAATTTGATATAATTAATTTAGTTATTATCACCATCATATTAAAGAGAATAAAATTAGTCGAAGAAGTTGAGCAATGATTCTAGAAAATTTTAGAGACTTAGAAGATGTAGTTAAATTAATTAATATTACTTAGTTGAGATAGTTAGAAAAAATATTTTCATTAGATATTTTTCAATAGAGATATGTACTAGAAATTTAGTTCATGAGAATATAATGATTTCCACCACTGTATATTTGTAATGGAAGATCGTATTTTTTTTACTAGAACTGTGTATTGTAAAAGTTATTATACAAATTGTGTTGGAATATAATTTTAAATTAGTTGTAATTTGAATAAATAATTTATAGAAGATATATGTTTGTAATTTTGTTTTCTATTGTATAATACTATGACATACGATGTTAAATTAGTGATTATATATATTGAATAACTTCTATATCGTGGGGATAATTAAAATTGAAACGAGTGAATACCCACATTAAGAAACAACCTTATAAAATTAAGCTGCAATATTAATTTAATTATTTATATATATATATCGTACAATGGTTTATGTGAGAATTTTCATTCCACAAATTTAAGAGTCAAAAAAATTATTGGGGAATTTTTATTTTAAATTAAAATATACAATTATACTATTGATCCCCTTGAGAATCAAGGTGGAACACCATATCAATATTTAAATTCTAAACTAATTTAATTAAAGATTCAATTAATAGAAATTTAATCAGTGGGATTCATTGGACATAGTGAATTTCCTTAATATCAAGTATTCTTTATTCTTTAAAAGGTTGATGTGATATTGAGGTTTTGTGTTTTCAATTAGCATTCTACTATTGTCACATTCAATAAAAAAATATATATTTTCTTGTATTGATGATTTATTTAATTTTCAAAATTCAACTAAATGGTTCTCCCAAATAGATCCTCAAAAATATACATCATCAACTCAAGGTGGTAGTTATTGATGTAACAGAGATTTAACTGAATTAATGTTATTTTCATTTTTAGTAATGGGTTATGATGTTCTCAATAATAAATTATCTATCAATTTTATTGGCTATGAGAATCATGAGGAGATTTTTGATTCCATAATATCACTTTTAAGACATATATAATTTATTCTGATAAATTTATGTATCACATTTATATTTGGGATGAATATTTTCTTGGTTATATACTTTCTAATTATACAATATCCATCGATACGTAAAAGGTAGTTTCATTTTTCTGTCAGAAACCCATGACCTATAACTCAATTAGAGAGAAAATTTTTTTATCATGAATTAAATGGTAAAAATATAAAATAACCAAATATTAGTTTTCATATGGGGGTAATAAACAATAACATATCACATTTTAAAAATTTGGCATCAATAGATACTTTATTACACGCACAATAGAATTTATAACAGAGCATACAAAATATATATTGAACATTTAAATGATTTTAATAAAAAAACATAATCGTATTCCATTGAATAAAAAATATTTATTTGATTATAAAAGATGATTGTGATATTTTTTATAAATCCAATAAACATTTAACCACACTTGTTGATGTAGTTATATGTTTTTCAGTTGAATATTTACCACCCCATTCAATAATAGGAAGCATCATTATATATACTAAAATAAAACAAAATGTGCATCACCTAAAATTATAATTCTTATTAACTAGTGAAAAATGAATTGGTTTACACATTTTTATACCCCTGAGGAAACATAAATATCATACTATGAATGTTCCATGTAATTCTTATATATCCATCTATGTTAATCCCACAGGATTAATAGTTTTCCTCTAAACATGAATGATGTAGTTTAATTATTCAGTAATATTTTCACCGATTCTACATTCTACTTGTAAAATTTTTAGTTATTCCAATTATAATTCCAACTAGTACTTCCACTAAACTTATAAAAAACAGCTTTTAGAATATTCAATACTCAATCAAAATTAAATTATTTAAAACAAACAATTAGTCTCACTCTAAATAATTTTTTTTGGATTAATCCAAACATTATTTAGATTACTTATTAATTTTCACCCTTACTTCTACCCAACCATCTATTGAGTCTCTATAAATTTATTAAAATTTACCCAATTTCTAATGTGGAATATCTATACACCATAATTTCTCAAACTGTAAATTTTTTTAGAATATCCACTTGAACCAGCAATTCATTTATTTGTTGTGTCTCCTACACTCCATATTCCACAATCATATACATGATGTGATACATTAGCTAAATGTATTTTTTTCATTATTGATATACTAGAATCCTTAAAATATTTATCACACTATCAAAATTAAAGAATAAAATTATTTCTGTTATATCATTTGAGGATCCACAAAAAAACACATTAACCCGATCATCTTCTTCCATGCCCTCATTTATCTAAAATGTTATAATTCTGTAGTAGATAGTTTAATTATTGAATATATTATTTAAATATATCATAAAAATTTAAAGTGATGGGAAACCAAAATTCCCATGTTACTTCTCCATATGTTTATTTCCAATTAAATGTATACATCAACATAAATTAGAAATATATTATCAGTTATATTAGATAAGATGAGTATTTATGTACCTCTGAGATTACATATAAACCATACTAACATTTATGAATTTTACATTAGTTAATTTTCTATAAACCCACTAATATCTTCCACTACATGATAAAAGTATATTATCATACAAATCCTAAAATACTACATAATTTTTACCTCTGATTCATAGTGCTTCATTTCAATATACATTTCCTCTTCATATATTCATTGTGTATTCTCTATGGATAATATTGATTGTTCATCCAATATGATAATGGTAGGATTGTAAATATTAATATTTTTACTTATATGAAGAAAATACTAAAATTTCTATGATTTCATTCCCTTTAGATTCTCATTACAATTTTTTTATGGCATTCTTAAGATCCACCATCTAAAACATCCCATATACCACAAACTTCATATCTAATTTGTTTCATATTTAGATCATTAGATATTGTATAATCGAAAAATAGATTATTCGTGGTTAATATTATATTACCAAACACACTTTCATGGGTGAAATGTTTGACATATGACAATATCATGATTTACTCTTCCATAAAGTCATCAAACATACAGTTGCAATGCATGGGTGATTTCTTCTAGACATATTGACTTTGAATAACATTTCACAATAGAATTATTCAAGATTAATTTAATACTTCATGTTTACAAATTTTAACTTAATATTATAAACATATATAGATTAATGAATAATTTATGATGAATTATTTATTATGTAGATCATGTTTCATCACTTTTTTAATAACTATCCAATTGTTTACATCAATTATATATATAATATTACCCCAAAAATCAAAGGAATTTTATTGAAATCCATTCCAAATTTACATTTACTAATAAATATTCCATCTATATAGTTCATCCATTAATTAGTAGAAAGATTTTTTCTACAAAAATTCATTCTAAAATGATGTTCTGAAATCTACCATGTTCAAAATACATATAAAGAGACCATTTCCTTTTTCATCAATTAATCCAACTATTTTTTATTATTTGGATTGTCCACAATTATTATGAATTTTTATTCAATAAAATCTTTATTAAAATGATAAATATTTATAACTCCAAGTATTTGTTCATTTATTATAACTCAAGAAGGCATTCTAATGCCTTATGGATTTTATCCATTCTGAACAAGAACCATTGAAAATAATTTCAAACATTCCATAATCCATGATATTTATATTACTATTTTTCCATTGATAATGGTCAACAATGAAATATCCATATGTAATTCCTCTTTATAAACTACCATGTTCAATAAATATATGTGATATTCCTAAATAAAATTCTCATTTGGAAATATTTCTTATATTATATGCATATTTCTTCACAAATTCGTTATCAATTGATTCAACTTCTACTAGGTCTCGATCATTCCATATGATCTCATCATTGATGTTAATATTATGAATTAAAATGAAATAATTTTTTATTTATCTCATATTTGACATCTAATTTGATCAATTCTATATTCCAAAAATAAATATTCATTGGAAGCTGATTCTATTTTTTCCTATTATATGGAGAAATCATTAAAATTGGATATATAGCGTTATAATTTTTGGTGAGATAAAAACAATTATTCTAGTCCCATCCTCATTCAGATTCTATAAGTAGGGAAAAATAAATTATATTCATGAGGTATGACACAATAGTCAATATTTTCTTCTAAATAAACATTAGAATTACAAAATGTATTCAAGTCAATATATATATCTCACATATATTATAATTCATATTATCTTAAATATATATATATATACATTCAAATAGTCTTCTTTAAATGAATTAATTTATTATTTATTAACCAATGAATCTCCTTACATATATATCCACCACCATTATCAGTCCTTAAAAAATTTACCATTAAAGTGTCCTCTAATTCCACCATGAAACTCAATAAAATGATGGTTATGAAAGTTTCATGAATATTATTTAGATAGAATATCCTCAAATTTATGGTCATAATATCAAAGATGTAAATAAAATTCAATGACCCCCTGTGAGACTAAACTTGATATAAAAGGCATAAATATGTGGGGTGTAGTTATAACATCTAGTTCTTTGGTGTTTTTTCATCATAAATAATTTTAATCAATAACTATATCCCATGATAAATTCATCATATTAATCATATTTAACTTGATTATTCTATTTCATTCCATTTTTATCTATTAATTTAATATCTTTACCACATAAGTGTATTAGATGTTCATGGACCAATATTGATGATTTTTAATTTATTTTCTTAGTAAGTGTTTCTTTATCATATCTTTTAGTATGATAAAATATTATTTCTTTTAGATCATTACCGACCACCATGGAACCATGTTTCATCCTCTACACTCCCTCTAAAAATGATACATAGACCTACATAATCAAAATCAAACTTCGACACTGGTATTTTCTCTTAAACATAATATGTTATACACCACATTAATATCAACTATGTATATAATCCAAGTGTATATTTTTAAACATATCTTTCAAATTATCATAATTGTCAGCACTTTCATATTATAGAAAATTTAAAACAAAAATAGACATATAATTATGCATACTACCTCTATTATTAATTTTGTTAAATGAAGCTAAAGAATTAATCATCGTTTAGGGAAATAGAAAAGAGTCATGTATGAACATTTTCATTTCATTGGATATTTTATTTCTAGAAGTAATTATAAAAGATAATCTTATGAAATTTTTTATCTGGTCTCTATAATATATATTCAAATTCCCATTTTATATTAATTCTACAATATAATCCCAAGGTATACCAATTTAAATATTTGGAATATTTCATTTCTACTTCAAGTCTTCACATTTTGGTTTCATCATTATTTATAACTTTTCCATCCATTAGTATTGAACACAATTCTATTACCATCTAAGAAACCATTTTTATGGATCTCCATTTTTTGGGGAATGATATTAAATTTACCAAAAAAATCATGATTTCCAATTGAATTACTTTGTTTTCCAACTATTAAATTCCATTATTATAAAATCAATTAAAATAAAATTATAGACCACATGTATATAGAAGACATTACACAATTGAATTATTATTTACTTATGTTCTTGACAAACTATTTTAGATGATCAGTCACCTTACTTATATTAAATACTCTCATGTGAAAATTTAACTATACCATAAAAAACTTATTCATTTTGGATGACAACCCATTCATGTTCATAGGATTTACCATTAATTAAGATGTTGTTTTAACATCATTTACCCGGATATCCATGTTCTTTTTCAAATTAATTTGAACTATGATATTAGGGTTGTGCTCTTCTATTTCCCAATACAGTCCTTTGATTCATTTTGATTTTACCCACTTTAATGATTCTTAGGCTCTTTAAATAAACAAAATCATTAATATGAATTCTCCAAAATACTATGTCTGAACATACAATCCTATAAAAATTGATATTTCATTACTCAAATTAAATATACATTGGATCATTAAACACCCACTAACAAAATTATAAACATATACAAAAACATATGATAATTTATTTTTATCTCACTAAATCCTTATAAACATATATGATACTATAAGAATAAAAATAACTCACTCTCAAAATATGGATAATGAATGTGATTTATTGGATTAATGATTACATAGTATTCTATGGGAAAATAAATTTATTTATTAATATAATGTGAAGAGATGGATAATTTTATAGGTCCCTTGAACATGTTACCGAAAATACAAATTTATATTAATTTATCATCAATTGAATAGGTTACAACACATTCTATTGTATAAATAAATCCCTCCACATAATCAATGATATTTAGAATTACAAAACCAAAACATCTAGTTTTTAGAGAATAATTCATGAAAATGTTTTTACAGTTATGTATCCTTCGTACATATTCCATTGAAAAACTTCTTTTTATTCTTATTTATCAATTAGATTTACTTATACATGAGTCAAAAAAATTCATTACAAATCCATCATTTATTTCAATTTCATTTTACAACTTTCACCTACTCCAATATACACATTTACATAGGTATCAACTTCATGACATCCAGAATTATACTAACCATGATTCTATCTAGTTTTATTTAGTAATACATATAATATTAGTTTCAATAATTTCATATGCATATATATAAAAAAAATTCAAAAAAAAATTGAAACAACATCATCTTAGGAGATACCCAATACAGTTTTTTATAAATTATAATTTCATTTGGATATTATGGTGTTATATGTGATTAATTTATAATATATCATGTTTATATATAAGGATCCAGACATAAACATTACAAAATATACAAAATTCTTTTAGAATTAACTTTTTACCATTCCCAATGATCATTTCCATTAAGTGTTTTAGAGAATGATGACATAATTCATACATATTAACCCATAGGAATACGAAGTGGGTACTACTAAAACAATATATGTTTATTACATAATACATATATTTACAATAATACATGAAAGATTTTAATGAATAATCTTCACAACACTATGCTAGGATTCTTTTTTTCTCTTACCAATCCATTAACCTTTTGAAAATCATTTTAAAATTGGGATATGCAAAAAATATTAGTAAGGAAGAAAAATAAGATGTAATGAAATCAACCAAAAATCAATACTTATAAACATATGAAATCATTTTCACAAATACATAATTATCACCCATAATGTATCATATACTTACTTTGTGAAAACATAAGATTCACACAAAAAATAGAAACCATAAATAAAACTATAAGGGTATCATAGGGAATTACATACTTATTATTTGGTATCCTCACAATTACTATATGTCTTTTTACCATAATATTTTCCTTACAATGTTACTGTCACAAATATCTTATGATTTAACCCTCACAGTTACCTTATGGTGTAACTATCATTGTCACACTTGTAGTAACCATATGGTCAACCTCCAACATAATAATACTCGATTAGTTGGGGTGGGATATAAGTCACACCCTTCAAAATAAAAATTCAACCCAAAAGTAATTTAATCATAAAAAATGAATATATTCATCATTAAATCATTCCATTAAATTTTTTCAAAAATGGAAATTTTAAAGTGTATTTTTGAAAATATCGTTTTCTTGTGTTTATCTTATTTATAATCTGTTCAAACATCATTTATAATGATTCATAGAGTGTTATTAATATATTGAAAAACTATATTAATATATATATATCTCCTTATATGATCTTTAAATAAAAAAATTCCACCAATTGGTTGATAATATTTTATTATTTCCACTATTTCAGGTGCCTTCTCTTCCACGTCTTTATGGTTGGTTCAATTTTTTTACTTTCCCATCGAATGGAAGAAAAACTCTAAAATTGGACCGTGATATGTTTTTGGGTTAAAATTTTTGATTTTATAAAAATAATGGTTTTAAAAAAATTAAGGAGTAAGCATTAAAATTGGTTAGAAATTTGGAAATTTCTGTTGGTCGGAGTGGATACTCAAGAGGGGTGGTGAATTGAGTTCCAATTAAAATTTCTATTCAAATATATCTCTAGTAAAATCCCCCAAAGTGAATAACAAGATAATATGTAGTGAATTTGTATTAGAGAAACGGGTTAGTTATGATCTCAAGAGATTTATTAGTTCTCAGTTAATTTAATACGAAGATAAATTTACTTTTGAAAGTAACCTAATGCTTTACAATATATAAAAACACGTGATAGATTAGATATCAAAGTAACATTAAAACAATTCTATATTTCGAAGTAATTGGAATTGGAAAATTCAATATCAGTTAAACTAAAATAGGAAATCACAATAGTTTTAAAGTAAGAGGTTCAGTCTCAAGCCGAGACCTATTCCTCTCAAAACATTTATTTGAATTTTGATCCACACATTGGATCAGGGAAAACAAAAGTACATAGACTGTCCAGATACTAATACTTCTACCACAGTTCATCATAGGAAAACAAAAACAATAGCACATAGTCTATCCAGGTCACACTTGACCTCTTCCGCAATTCACAGTGGGATAAAGTAATGTGTAAGATATTTGGAGTGTGTATTTTGTATCCTCCAGTTCATTCCAGGAGTCAGTGTGTAAATAAAACACACATAGCTCAAAATGTAAAATGAATGAAACAAAATAGAGCTAAATAGATAGAGATGAGTTTAGAGTGCTTTATCTGTCGTGAGTGAAGATCTGGACTCCCAGGATTGATGTTAGTGAATCTATGAATCCTTCTCTAGTTTAGGTCAGGAAAACAGGGTGTCATAGTTATTGCTTCTTCACTTCCAGTGTAGGTATTCCGCTTGAATGTGAAGGTGTTCTTTGTAATACATCAACTTCTTCTTTGAACACATATTCCTGATGAGTGTTCTTCAAGTTCCTCGTGCGTTCTTCTTTTAATGTATGTGCATGCATGGAAGAATTCTTTTTCTATACTATTTTTTACTAACTCCTTTACTGCAACTCAATCTTACTTATATTTTACCAGCTCCGCCAATAAGAATGATTACCTTCTCATAGGTATGAGGTACAGTTCCCGGAAATGCCAACAACTGTCAATAAATATCATTAATTGCATTATAAACAACAAATATGACCGTTGGAATTAAATAAGAGTTAATAGAAATCCAAAAAAAATTCATGACTATCGGTGAGTCATGAGATCGGTAGGCCATTTTGAATCTGCATCGGTATCGGTATGTCCTTGGAATAGAATCAGAAACAGTAGGTCATGATCAGCATCGGTATCAGTAGTTCATGATCAATATCGGCTTCGGTAGCTTGTGATCAGTGTCGGAATCGGTAGCTCATGATCAGAATCGGCTTCGGTAGCTTGTGATCAGTGTCGACATTGGTACCTCATGATCAGTATCAGCTTTGGTAGCTTGTGATCAGTGTCAGCATCAGTAGCTCATGATCGACATCAGTTTCGGTATCTTCTGATCAGTGTCGGCATCGGTAGCTCATGATACGTATCGGCTTCAGTAGCTTCAGTGTTGCAATCGGTGCAATTGTTTATCATTTATGCGACCGTTCATCATTGGTGCGACCGTTTCATCATCGGTGTGACCGTTCGTCATCGGTGTAACCATTTCACCATTGGTGCAAATATTTCATCATCACCGTGATAGTTCATCATCGGTGCTACCGTTTCATCATCGGTGCGACCATTCATCATCGGTGACTCATGAAAATAACTAACAGTGAGTCATAAACATGAAATTCACACTAAGTGTCTGTTTAATCCAGAATACTTCCAGGTTACTAGTAAAACATAAACTAACATATATAAACATTATGTAGACAAGATGTAGACATACGTAAATCAATTTAGAATGAATTAAACAAAATACTAAATTTTCATAAATAAAATAATGATTTGTGATTATTGAAATAACAATCTCACAGAGAGTTCAACAATCTCCCCCTTTTTGATAATCACAAATCAATAAAATAAATGAAGAGAAAGATAGTATGTAATTTAGTATGCTCCTCCTATATAAAAAGAAAATATTCCCAAATATAAAAAGATCATCAGAGAATGACATAAGAGTATAAACATATCATTAACTAAGTTGTCATTTCTCCCCTTTTATAGATATATATTCATTTCTCCCCCTTTCATCATTTCTCCCCCTTTGGGATTATCAAAAACAAGGGTAGATAAGAAGTGAAAAAAATGAAACTTAAAATAAATAGGTTCTTATAAAGAGTACAAGAACCAGATTAAAATGTTAAAAAGTACAAGAAATATACACCCTATCAAAAATGACAGGCACAACTACTTCATTGGGTGAAATGGAGGTTTCCCTTTCACAGCAGGAGGAATGGATGGTACAGAGGGTGCTTTGGTGGAAGGTTGATCTGGCCAGATGGAGAGAGGAGGTAGGACAACTCTGGATGGTAGCATAGTGGTTGATAAGGTCACTTTCTGAGGAGTAGAAGATCTTTCTGAAGGTGGATGCTGAAAGACTGGCTATATTCTGGATAGATCACGAGACACTGAAATCTGACCAAGAGCAACATCTGAAGAACTGAGAGGCTCTGTAGTAGGAAGAACAATTGCCTTCTCCTACACATGAAGATACGGTTTTATTATATTGACAAAATCTTGAATTAATTCACCACCGTATTTCATATCCTTTTAAAATTCATCCAAGTTCTTCATGAAACTTTCCAGAGTAGGAGTTAAATCCTTCTACTGCTAGACTTGATCCTTTAAAGCTTGAGTTACTGTAGGGATCCTCAAATTCTAAGCCAAAACCTTAAAGGGATGGTTCAACTCAGGCTTGGAATAAATCTTAGAAAAGTAGTGATCCACTTTCTCTTTAATTTCTTTATGAGCCTTAGTAGCATCAGCTGAATACAACTACACCATTTTACGGATATTATCACTATTATCTTTTATCTTCTTTAAGGAATACAAATCAAGGATCTTCCCAAGACCTGCTAACTCATCTCTTATAATATCCATTAAGGTATTGATTTCATGAACAATGATCTTGGATATTTTGGAGGAGCTTCCCTGAGCAACAATCTGAGTGATCTCACCTTTCAACTTCCTCAAATAAGCATTCTTCATGTGTTCTAACCAATTTTTTTACACTTCCATCATACCAGAGATGGTTGTTCTAAACTCACCTGACAAAGAGAATAAACCACTGTTTAAATATTTGAGTGTTTGATTCAGAGATGTAATATGCCTTCCAATCATCTCACCAGTATTACAGAGGTCTAGTTTGATGATACTTACCACTGTATGGTTTAGAGCATCCATTATAGCCTCAGATCAGTTCATAGGAGAAGGAGTAAAATCATTAGACAGTTCCTCTTTTATTGTCGGTCTAACTGCTTGAAGAAACTCAGATTTAAATCTGTCAAGATCAGATTTTGCCACTGTAGGATCAGATCTCAATTGAGAAACAGAAGGACATGGTCTGTCTGTTGTCACCTGCATATAGTCAACATCCTATCGAGCGTTAAGTGAATCACTTACACTTGCAGTAAGCACTTCTTATTCCTCTTCCTCTGGATAATATAAACCCAAAACTACTATACCTGGGTTTTCTTCCCATCCAGCTTGGCATGAATGATACAGAGGTTTCACAAACCTTGGTCTTCCAGAATTTTCCGGAGAGACTTCTTCATTCACATCAATCTCTGACTGTACTGTCCTTTCAGTCTCAGGAATAGGTTCTTTCTCATTTAGTTGGGGCTAAGGATCAATTTGAATCACATTTTTTACCATCCATTGGTCGAGTACTTACATCATCATCATCTCTAATTTCATCTTTACTATTATCACCATCACTTCCATCACCCTCATTACAATCTTCACCATCATTGACCAATTGTTCATTTGAACTATCTTTACTGCTGGATTCATACTTCTCAGAATTTGATTCTTCAGTCTCGCTTTCTTCCTCATCATCTAAAAGAGGTTCTTTCTCTGGTAACATTAGAGGTGGACTAGCTGGTCCAAATTCCTATCTTATTTTCTTCGGAATAAATGTATAAGGATCACTCCTGTCATCAGAATGTGATTCCGGATCATTTTTTGTATCAGCTTCAGCTTCAATTTCTTCTACTTCTATTCCCTTCTTAATGGACTCACCAGTTTCCTTAGGAACTACTTCTTCCACTTCTTCATTTGAATAAACCACTTCTTCACCAGGTTTTAAACTTGGAACTATCATCCCCATTGGTCTCTTAAGATGATCAATTGGATTGAAAGAGTCACACAACATTTCTTCATCAGCTGCCCAAGCCTTCTTCCATGGGTTCCAGTTGTTTTTCATCCTTTTACAAATATCATTGTTAATAAAAAAACTCATACTAGATGAGATACACTCATCTCCATCATCAACATAGCCCATGAACTTTTTCATGGCAGATATTTTCTTGGAGTAGAACGTGGTTGTAGCTTTCTTGGATGGCTTCACCATCTCAAAAATATTTATAAAAAAATATCTACACAGGTTGACCTTTTCAATATTCAATAAAAGAGACAACAGAAAAGCATCTTGATACTTTACAGAAGAAAAATCACCTTTTCAGGGACAAACATAGTGTTGAATAAACTTAAACAGAATTCTACACTCACCATCTAACTCAGAAGCAGTTATTCTTCTAGATTCAGAATTGCCGGTCAACATCCATAGAGCTAGTTCATAAGAAATGTATTCAGTAGTAAGAGTAATAATACCAGTGTAATCCTTATATCTTCCTTTATGAGGTACTCCTAAACATTCAGCCCACTGCTTTGTTGAAAATGTTATCATTTTCCCTTTTACTATAGAAGATAGTCCCGCAGCTTCTGTTCCATACAAAACAATACTTATGTTCAGATAAAATTCATGAACTAACATTAGGTAATAGACATGATCATTATCACAGAACCAGTCTTTCCATCCTTGTATCTCCAATACTTTTATAAAACCATACTTTTTGGATAACACCCATTCGACAGTAACTTCATTTTCTACAGTAACTACACATTTTTCCAACTCCTGTTTTACTGACCTTTGATTCATGCTACTCGATTCTCCTCGAGTGCATTTCACTGTATAGGAACCTTTTGATTCCTTGTTTTGTTTCTTTTTCATGGCCATTTAGAGGTTCGAGAGGATTGAGTGGTTGGAATGGTTCGAAAGGTTCAGAAGGTTTGGGATTTAGAAAAGAAGAGAGAGTTCGGCGGGAGATGGAAGGACAACAGTATTTAAGAAATAGCTGTGAGTCATTATTTTTATCATTTAGGGTTATGATAGTAATAAAAAATAATAACTATTTAGTAAAACAATTTCCTTTTGATAAACACTTATGGTTTCACAAACTGTACAACTGAATCGGTAGCATAGATCGGTTTCACAGATTTGTTTCACAGATCGGTTTCACAGATTGGTTTCACAGATCGGTTTCATAGATCTATCATAACTAACTATTGTTTGATAAAGTCTAACCTTTAATAGTTTAATGGATTGGTAAAAATATAAACTAACTAAGGATCATAGACAATAAATTCTAGAGAAATATCACCCTTTTCATAGTGATCTCTCAAGAAGTGATGTCTGACATCAGTGTGTTTGGTCCTAGAGTGAGACATATGATTCCTAGAAATGTTAATTGCACTAGTGTTATCAAAATTTATAGACACATGTCTAAATTGATATCCATAGTCCAACAGAGTGTTTTTCATCCATATAATTTGTGCACAACAACTACCGGAAGCAATGTATTATGCTTCAATAGTAGATATTACAACATATTTCTATTTCTTACTACACCAAGATACTTGGGACTTTCCTAAAAGATGACATGTTCTAAATGTGCTCTTTCTATCCAAATTCCAACCAGAAAATTAAGCATTTGAATAACTCATTAAGTTAAAAGGTGTTCCTTTTGTTTAAAATAAACCTAAATTGGTAGTATTTTTGAGATATTTGAAAATCCTTTTAACAGCAAGGAAATGAGATTCTTTAGGATTGACTTGAAATCTTGCACACAAACACACACTAAAAATAATATCTGGTCAACTAGTAGTAAGTTAAGGTAGAATCTCAATCAAACCTCTACAATTGGTTTGATCAATTGGTTTCCCAGTTTCATCATCATCCATCTTACAGGTGGTAATCATAGGTGTGTCACTTCCCTTATTACTATCCAAACCAAACCATTTTAAAATATCCTTTGTATATTTACTTTGATTTAAAATAATACCATCTATCTTTTGAAAAATATGAAATCTAAGAAAATATTTGATTTATCCCCCTTAAACTCATTACAAAGTCATTTTGCATAATCTTTGAAAAATCAGTACATAAAGAATGTTTGGAAGATCCAAAAATAATATCATCAACATAGATTTGGACAATCAAAAATTCTTTCGAAATTATTTTAATAAAAAGTGTATGATCAAAAATTCCTTTAGTAAAAAATTTTGAAATAAGAAAATCTGTAAGTCTGTCATAACAAGATCTTGGAGCCTATTTTACACCATATAAATCTTTAGAAAGTTTAAAAACATGTTTTTGGAAATGGGGGTTTGTAAATCCAGGTGGTTGTTTGACAAAAACTTTTTCAATTATAAACCCATTTTGAAATTCACTTTGGACATCCATTTGATATAACATGAAATTTAGATGAACAACATAGGCATGTAGAATATTAATAACCTATAATCTAGCTAAAGGAGCAAAGGTTTCCGCATAGTCTATACCTTCTTCTTGACTATAACCTTGTGAAAATAGCCTTTCTTTGTTTCTAACTATACTTCCAGACTCATCAACTTTGTTTCTAAAAACCCATTTATTGCCTATGGTCAAATTGTCCTTAGTTCTTTCCACTAATTCCCAAACATTGTTTCTCTCAAATTGATTTAACTCTTCTTGCATAGACATTACCCAAAATTCATCATTGATTGCATAATTGATATTTTTAGGCTCTAATTGTGAACGAAAGGATTGATGTTGAACCTAATTTCTTAGAGAAGATCTAGTATCTGTCCCTCTATTAAGATTACCAACAACAACATATAATGGATGATTCTTTAGAACAGACAACTCTTCATCTAGATTTTCAAGAGGAGTTTTAGGTTGATGTGGATTATTTTCATCAAATTTGATGTGAATAGATTATTACACAAACTTCGTTCTATTATTAAACACTCTATAAGATTTTATAGAATGTGAATATCCTAAAAATATTCCTTCATCACTCTTGGATGAAAATTTTCTAGATTAATCTTAGTATTGAGAATGAAGACCTTGCACCCAAAAAATCTGAAGAAGTTAACCTTAGGTTTCCTATTTTTTCAAAGTTCATTAGGGATTTTTGTAATAATAGGTCTGATCAAAATTGTATTGATAATACAACAGGCTGTATTAACAACTTCAGCCCAAAAATAAATAGGTAGTTCATATTCATTAATAATGTTTCTTTCAATCTCTTGAAGGGTTTTATTTTTTATTTCTACTAAACCATTATGTTGAGGTGTCCTTGGGGAAGAGAAATTGTGACTATATCCATTGCGTGAGCTATAAGATTCAAACTCATGATTTTTAAACTCACGACCATGGTCACTTCTTAGGGTCTTAATCTTAATTACACTATGATTTTCTACATACTTAGAGTATTTAGTAATGTAGGAACAAGATCCACTTTTTGAGCTAAGAAGTATACCCAAGTATATCTAGAATAGTCATCTACTGGAACATAGACATAGTTCTTCCCATATAAGATAGAAACTCTAGAAGGTCCAAAAAAGTCCATGTGAACCAACTGGAGAGGTTGAGAAGTTGAAACTTCTTTATTTTAATTGAATGAAACTTTATGTTTCTTTCCCTTTTGACAAGGATTACAAACATGGTCTGCTGAGAATTCATGTTTGGGTAGGTCTCTAACTAAGTTCTATAGAGTCAGTCTTCAAAGTGAATGAATGTTGCAGTGTCCTAATCATCTGTGCCAATGCCAAGATTCCTTATGAAAAGCATTTAAGCAAGTAACATTTTGCTTGGATAAAGAATTTAAATCAACTCCATATACATTTTTATTTCATAATGTAGAGAATATTAAAACATTTTTGGAATTAAAAACGTTACATGAGTCATTATCATCTTTAACATTGAAACCATCATCACACTACTGAGAGATACATAATAAATTATATTTAAGTCCATTGACATATAATATTTTAGAAATTAAAATTGAATCAGTGTTACCAATATTGCATAGGAAAATGATATTTCCTTTAGAGTTATCATTAATGGTGACATGGCCTCCATCAACTTTGATTATACACTTAAAGAATGAGTAGTCCCCAGTAATATGCCTTGAACATCCACTTTCCAAGTACCACATCTTCTTATGAGAACTCTTTATGTAAGTTTCCAACAAAACAGATTTAGATTGAAAATGATTTTGGTACCCAGATCTTCTTGGGTCCAGATAGGTTAGAAAGTAAATCTTGAGGTACCCAAATTTGTCTTATGGTTTTCATATATTTTACAGAATCATTAGATTTTGAAAGATAAACATTATTTGATCTGTAACTATGTGAGTGACTAGTTAAGGCATATTAATGTCTAGAACATGAACAATCACCATTCTGTTCAAATTTAGAAATAAATTTAGTTTTAGTAAACTATCTCTGTCTAGGCGGATAGCCTAAACCAGTAGTATACATTGGTGCCACTTGTTTTCCTAGCATTTGAGTAAGAGTATCTTTTCCATTTCTGAATTTTTCTACGTCCTTCCTTAATTTATCATTGTAAAATTTTAGTTCAGTATTTTCCATAAGTAATTGAGAATTCTTTTCCCTTTCTATATCATGTGAAGATTTAACAGAGCTGGTCAAGGAATGTTTTTTTTTTAGGTCTTATATTTGTCCTTCAATTCATTACAGGTTTCTTCTAGCATATTACAATATTCAAAAAACTCTTCACTAGAAATGTTTTCAGATTTAGAATCAAATTAAACTCCAGAATAATATTAATTTAAGGCAGGAGTATCTGATGTTACCTCAGAGGTGTTTGTCATAAAACACATGTTAGCCTTTTGAGATTTTTCATCCTGAGTAGAATCAGATTCACTTGAAGTGTCTTCTGAAGCACTCCAAGTTGCTTTAATTTCATTATTGTATTTAGTGTCCTTGTATTCATGTTTCATCTTGAATTTCAACGTTGGACAGTCTGCTTTTACATGTTATTTACTTTTTCACTCATAGCAGACAATTTCATCAGTTTTATCGGACTTTTTCCTATCATTCTTCCAATGACCTTTTTTTCATATTTTCCTTTGTAATTTGTTTTTCTGAAGAATTTATTCTTCCTATATAACTTCTTGAATCTCCGGGCTATATGATCCATTTTAGCATCACTGTCAGAATCTCAACTTTCACATGTTGAGTTCTCAAAAGGTATGTGAAATTTTTCTTTTTTACTTTCTCTTTGAGGCAGTAGAATTAAAATCCACTGACTTCCTTTTTGGATCATCATCCTCTTCCTTATTTAATTGAAGCTCTTCTTCATACATCGTATTCTTACCAATAATCTCTTTAATAGGCAACATACCAATATCACACGATTATCTAATTGAGACAGATGTTCCTCTTCATCGATAGGGCATACATCTTAGTATTCTCATGATTTTCTCCTTTGCAGGAACAACTTTTCCATGTGAGCTCATAGTGCTGACAATTTCATTGAACCTATGATACATATCAAAAATAGCTTCATCATATTTCATTTTAAAATTATCATATTTAATTATATAGGTGTGTAGTATCATTTCATTGACATTGGTTTTACCCTCATGGTAAACACCCAGGGTATCCTAAATTTCATAAGCAATTGTACAAGAAGATATGCGATTTAATTCTTCACCTCTTAAAGAACAGTACAAAGAATTCATAGATATTCAATTATTATTGTAAGTAGTTTTAGTAGGATCATCCCAAGTAGTTCTTTTAGTTTTAGGAATTTTATATTTAGTATATATAGTAGTCCAGATGTCAAATCCCATAATTTCTAAATGAATTTTTATTTTATGCTTCCACTGGGCATAATTTGTACCATTAAAGATAGGTTAAATGTTGGTAGCCACACCTTCATGTATATTATCCATAGATAGAGTTTAGTAAGAAATACTTATTGATATAAAATTTATAACTAACAGAAATTTATGATCTTTAAGATACAACTAAAATAACAGTTGAAAAACAGAGTATTTTGTAAACATTGATAAACAATACCAATTCCTCTAATACCAAATTTTGGTCGGGCTGGATACTCATGTGGGGGGTGAATTGAGTTCTAATTAAAGTTTCTATTTAAATATATCTCTATTAAAATCCTTCAAATTGAATAACAAGATAACCTATAATGAATTTGTATATAAGCAAAGGGTCAGTTAGGTTCTCAAGAGATTGATTAGTTATTAGTTAATTCAATATAAAGATTAATTGACTTTTGCAGATAACCTAAAGCTTTAAAATATATACAAACACTTTCTAGATTAACTATTCATGTAACATTAAAATAATTTTTTATTTCGAAGTAATTGGAAGTGGAAAATTCAATATTGGTAAAAACTAAAATAGGAAATCATAATAGTTTTAAAATAAGAGGTTTAGTCTCAAGCAGAGACATAGTCCTCTGAAAACATTTATATGAATTTTGATCCACACCTTGGATCGGGGCAATAAACGGTACAGAGACTGCCCAGGTACTGAGACCTCTACCATAGTTCTTTGTGGGAAAACAAAAAAAATATCACACATTCTATCCAGGTCACACTTGACCTCTCCCACAATTAACAATGGGATAATGTAATGTGTATAATGTTTGGAGTGAGGATTTATATCCTCCTGTTCAGTCCAAGAGTCAATGTGTAAATACAACACACACTGCTCAAAAGGTAAAATGAATGAAACACAATAGATCTAAATTTATAGAGATGAGTTTAGAGTGCTTTATGTCTTGTGAGTGAAGATCTGGACACCTTGTATTGATGTAAATGAAGCTCTGAGTCCTTCTCTGGTTTTTTTCAAGAAAACAGGGTGTCGTAGTTCTGGTTTCTTCACTTTTAGTGTAGGTGTTCAGCTTGAATGTGAAAGTGTTCTTTTTAATACATCAGTTTCTTCTTTGAACTCGTATTCTTGATCAGTGTTCTTCACGTTCCATTCATGTTATTTTTTTCATGTATGTGCATGAATGGATGAATTATTTTTCTATAACATTTTTCCTCAATCTTTTACTGCAGATCGATCTTCCTTATATATCACCAGATCTGGTAATAAGAATGGTTACCTTTTCATAGGTATGAGGACGGTTCCCTGACATGCCAACAACTATCAATAAATCTCATTAATTTCATTAAAAACAACAAATATAACTGTATGAATTAAATAAGAGTTAATAGAAATTCAAACAATTTTCATGACTATCAGTGAGTCATGAGATCAGTAGGTCATTTTGAATCTGCATCGGTATCGGTAGGTCCTTTGAACAACATCGACAATGGTAGGTCCCGATCAACATCGGTATCGGTAGCTCATGATCAGTATCGGCTTCAGTTTCTTGTGATCAGTGTAAGCATTAGTATCTCAAGATCAGTATCAGCTTCAGTAGCTTGTGATCAGTGTTTGTATAAGTAGTGCATGATCAGTATCGACTTCGGTAGCTTCTGATCAGTGTCGACATCATTAGCTCATGATCGGCATCAGTTTCGGTAGCTTGTGATTAGTGTCGGAATAGATAGCTCATGATCAATATCGGATTCGGTATCTTCAGCATTGGCATCGATGCAACATTTTATCATCTGTGCGGCCATTCATCATCGGTGCTGCCGTTTCATCATCGGTGTGACTATTCATCATCGGTGCGACCATTTCACCATTGGTGCGACCGTTTCATCATCGGTGTGACCGTTTCATCATCGGTACGACCGTTTCATCATCAGTGCGACAGTTTCATCATCGGTGAGGTCATTCATCATTGATGACTCAAGAAAATAACTAAAAATGAGTAATAAACATGAAATTCACACTAAGTGTATGTTCAATCCAGAATGCTTCCAGGTCAATAGTAAAACATAAAATAACATAGATAAACATTATGTAGACAAGATGCAAACATATGTAAATACATTTAGAACCAATTAAACAAAAGACTAAATTTTTATAAATAAAACAATGATTTGCGATTATTAAAATAACTATCTCACAGAGAGTTCAACAATTTATATTAATCCAGAAAGGATATTGGGATGAATTGATAAGGAAAACTTTTAAAAACATGTAAATCCACAAAAAATAAGGAAATTATTTTCTAGATACAGGATATTGGAACATAAAACATAATTTCTAATATTTATATTAAAATAAAGAAGAATTACATTTTGTAAAAGAATTTGAAATCATAAATGGAAGGAAAAAATTGGTGTTTGGTGAGAATCCCTAGACTTATGATTGAATGTTTTCTGAATTTAAACTAAATATCATTGATAATCACGTTAAATCTATTAAATAATTAATTTAAAACCTTTTATACATTTATTTTCTTTTTTTAATTATTCAATTCATTTACGGCCTTTTTTTGACTTATAATATATAATTTTATCATTCATGAGTGTTTGTTTCCTTGGTTTTCATGATGAGTTTACTTGTATAATGTATTAAAAATCATGAAAATTGAGAATAGTTGCCTAGAATTGAAATTTAATGTTCATAATAAAAATACATAATATTAAATTCAATTATATTTTATTTTGGTTACATGGAATGAGGATGAAACATTAGATAAAACATTAGTGATGATCATTAGTTTATATTGGTGAAATTTGATCTTTAAAAACCAATTTTGTTTTATTAATTTATATTATGTATAAACAGTAGACCAAGAACATTATATAACATTTAATGGGTATAATACATACTATTTAACCATAATAATGGTTTTATTACTAGACATGAAGGTGATAATGGAAAATGAAAACACATTGTCCATAATGTCGGTAAATTGGCACATCACGGATGATATTTTTATATTAAGATTAAATGAAATAGTAGAAGGGGATTGATGATATATTTTCCATATACATGATAAAATTAAATGATATATAGGGTACAGTTTTTCAATTCCATTGGGATATATTGAGGTTAATAGAGTATATGTATCGAAAAAGAATGGAAATGAAAATAAAAGAAAATGATAGCAGATTTTACTCTTAAATTTTCATTCTTGATAACATGATTAAAGAACATGGTTTTGGCCTTTTGGTGATACTAGAAGGACTGGGAAATGGGTAGGATACATGGGAATTTAATTGAAATGAAATTAATAAAGCTATAATGTTTTGAGCTATAAGGAGAAGTGGTGGTGAGGGGTGGTAAATATAGTTGAGGATAGGGGTGTTTCTAATTATTATAATCATTACTATATAAGTTTTTCTCAAGATTATAAATATTTTGAGATTTAAAACTAAATATATTATAATAATAAAAAGAAGTTCTAGATTATGGTGACTCCATCAAATAGGACTCCAGGAATATTGTATTTAACATATAATTCAAATATCCCTTAATTTACGATATATTACTATTAAAAAAAATCCATTTATTTTAGAAAAATCCAAAAAATTCAACCCAAATATTTAATGAACTATAGAATTAATTAATTCCATAAATATTTCGAAAATAATTTTATAAATATTTGAAATTTAATTTATAATAAAAATAATAATTAATCGAAAAAATTAAAAATGTAAAACTACAACTGATTTTACAACCCCATTAAAAATTAATCAAGGATCATAAAATTATATTATAGTCATATGATAATATAATATTAATTTATAAATCTATTTTTTTAAATTTTTTTTAATTTAAATAATTAAATTAATTATAAAATTATAACTTAGAATTTAGATTTCACAAAAATACCAACACTTAATTTATCAGTTTGTAAACCTTAATTTAGATATTACATGATATAAATAAATCATATTTTTTGATTTATAAATATATAAATTTTATTTATTTATTCACAGGTGATGTTACTATTATGTGGGAAAAATAAAAATTTATAATGGTCATGTTACTATACCCAAGGTCAAGTTATTATTCCATCAGTATAAATCCTTTAATTTATTTATGTTTCATTAAATTCATTATAAATTTATAGAAAATTTAAATATTTAATTCCCTAATAAATTTTTTTTATAAGCACTTAGGTTGTTAAATTATCTCAGCCTTCTAGGAATTTTGTCCTCACAATTTTTATTCACCTACTAAATAAGTGAGGATTCATTTCCCTCATAACATTTTATAAATGCCAGGTTACTTGTTCAACAATGTGGTTTCTCTACAAAACTGTTTCTAGTTAAATTACCTTATTCCACAATACTTTCTACCTTAATTGAAGAATCTATATAGGATTTTCGTCATATAAATAATTTTTTTTCATGTTGAACTATTTTTGGTCTCAAAATATGAGATTAATCTAGAACATACATTCTCAACATCAAAAGCTGAAAAACAATGTGTACTTCAGATAAACATGGATGAAAAGATATATGGTGGGAAATAAGTCAAACATTATTCATCATTTTAGAAGGATTATTGAACCCTGGATTTATGTTTTCTATCTTACCATAGAGTATAACAATTTACCAAGGATATATTCTAATAAAATCATGATCAAAACCTAGTAAGAAATGTCAATCCTCCTTCTGTCTACAAATATTTCCAATCGTATATGATATTTCTTCATATAATACTGAATAAAATTTACTTTATTAACCAATTAATGTTTAAATCCTTGCCCCATTTACTTTTATTAAATAAAATCATACCTAACTAATTGAGTTCAACACCACTTCCCACATAATGCCTCAAATTTTCCATCTTTTTACTCGAATGAAATATTTTAGTATAAAAACTCATCTAATGAAAGATGATAGTACCAAACTCTATGGTAAACCATTTAGCATGATCAATGAATAACGTCTGATGTCTGAATTATTCCTTCCAACTATCCATCTAATTAAAAATGAGATGCTATTATGAAATTTAATTTTGATCATAAAAACATCAAAAGGCCTTTAAAAAAGTTATAAGTTAATCTGGGATCATAGTCAAATACAATTGATAGAGGAACTCCATGAAACATGGAAATCTATTTAATGGATTTTCGAGAAAGCTGTTCTAGTTAAATAGTGCATCAAATTGGTAGGAAATGTAAATATTTAGATTGTAGACCAAAAACAACCCAAATCTCATTATTACCTCGAGAAGATTATGGCAGTCCCACCATTTTTTCCACAGATATATTTTTCCATTTCATCTATGGAATAGGAAAAGGATAAAGCATACCATTGGTAGATATTTCTCTATTTTAACCTATTTAAAAGTCAAACATTTCATTATAAAATCAGCAATATCTATTTTCATTCCATCCCACCAGTAATACTCTTGAACGTCTCTATACATCTTAGTAATTCAATGATGAACAAAAAACATGAAACTATGATCTTCAATTAAAAACAATATCTCTAGTTGAGGATTAATATGTATACATAATCTATTTCCAAATATAATAACATAATCTTTATCAATGTTAGTTCTAGAAAAATTCACTTTTTAACCAATTATATATTTTTCTGCACCTCGTAATCTTCTTTATCAATTTACATAATTCAATATGATAGACACAATTACACTGACAACAGAAAAAAATAGATAAATATCATGTACCAACAACTTCCATTCCAAAATTCATCAAATCATTAATCAAGGGTCCAGGTTCTAAATGATACATGGTTTATGTAGCATTACATTTTCATCTCAAGGCATATGAAATTTTTTTCATTCCTAGTTTGTAAATTAATCATATAATCCTAATCATTTATATTTTCAATCCATCACCTCTACCTCATTATTAAATCATTCCGACTAAATATATACTTCAAAAAATTATAGTTTTTATATATTTCACATTTGGATTCATATAAATAATTTAACAATTTTTTTAATAAAAACCAACCAATGATAATTCAATATCATGTGTGGTATAATTTCTTTCACGAGGTTTAAGTTTTCTTGAAGAATAAGTAATTAAATAATCATTCAAAATCAGAACACAGCCATGTACCTTAATTGAATCATCACATTAGATGAAAAAATTACCATTTCTAGAAGTAGAGCCCAAAATTAAAGAATTCATTAATATCATTTTTAGTTAATGAAAAAAATAAAACACTCTACCAAATAAAATTTAACCAATTTTTTAACATAGTTATGGGGTACATAACCATGAATTTTTTTTAAATATCCAATAAAAACCTTATAGATCTTGAAAATACGAATTAATATTATATTTTTAGGTCTTGTCCATTCATCAAACATTTTTTTGTAGGATCCAATGTAATTAAATACTTATTTACAATGTTCCCCATATAATAAATCTATTGAAAACATAAATTGAATTTTTTAAATTTCCTATATTACTTATTTCAATTGAGAGTTTTCCTAAATATCGTTAATTTTTTTTTTCACGATGACAAATTTCATTAAAAATTCCCAAATATTAACAAGAAAAGCAACAAAAAAACATATCCAAATATTCAAGGAATTTTATTTTCATATGAACATTGAATAAATGAGTGGAATCTGCATAAATATTGTGCATAAAATAAAAATTATAATTCACATATCTCATTCAAAAATATTTTCAAGGAATTTCATCACTCATCACCTTCTTCTATAGTACCTAGATCTCAATTAAATATTCAAAAAATACTATACTCCTTGGGGATAATCAAACATGCGATTTTTTTAAGAAATGGATACTTATTCTTAGTAGTAATGTTATTAAAATATATATAATAAATGAAAAGTATCGGGAACCACCTTTGTTTTTATGAACAAAATATGAGCACCCCATTGTGATCATCCAGGTCGAGTGAATCCTTTATCAAGAAACTCATAAAATTTCTTTCTCAAATCAAGAAATTCTATATGATTAATTTGATAAGGGTGTTTTGATATTTTATTAGCTTTAGGAAATAATTCAATAGTAAATTCATCTTACTGATCAAGTATAACACTGGGCAACTCATCATGAAAAATAATTAAGGCATTCATTTTTGACTATCACATAATTAATCTGAATAGTTTATTTTTTTCAATTGTATGAGATAAATAACATTTATTTACATATTTTAGAAGTTTATTATCTTTCTGATATGTTATCAATAGGATGGGTTCATTATTGTATTCAAACATAATCTAATTCTCAAAACAACGTCTTTATATCTAAAATAAATCTTCTCATGATAAACATAAATCCAATCCACACCCAGAATAAAATCAAACTCTATTAAGGGATAATCAAAAATGTTTTCTAGTAGTTTAATTCTAATGAAAAAAATATGAATATTCTTATAATGTCAATTTGAACTAATATTTCTCCATTTTATTTGAAACAAAAGCTGTTATGGCATTTCATGAGGCTAGATTTTAATTTTTCCAAAAAAAAACATAAATAAATCACTTTAATGACCTCATATAAAATAAGAAATTAGAATAATCTGAGTAAAAAAACAATGTACTAGATACCACTTCATTGGATATCCCAAAATCTACTAATGTAGTTACAGTGGATCTCATTGCACCATTCTTTTTTTTATCGAGATACATTCCATCATCGATCTCTTATTTGGGCAGTTGATCTCATAATGACCTACCTCACTACATATAAAACGATTTAACATTTTCATAAATGAATTATTATTAAGATAATTCTTATTACAATCTCGGATCATATGTAAAGGAATACCATGTTGTAAACAATTCTTAATTTTTCTGTGAGATTCCCTAGGGTTATTTTTACAACAGTTTTCACAAACTAAATACTGGACATTCTTACATTTTTATTTCTTTTATTAATTCTTACTCATATCCTACCATCTGGTTATTTTCTTCTAATTGTTTAAAAAGTGCATGTGATCTTCCTAAAATTCCATTTCTACCCTCTCGAATTTTTGTTCAAATTTCTCATAACTTTTGAATTCATAGGATGCCAATGCTCATAGATATCAGGGAATCAATCATGAGTAAAAACACGTATTTATTTGTCATGATCTGTACTAAAATTTGGAGTATACCTTGACAATATGGGGATGTTTTATTCATACATGGCCATAAAATCTATCTCGTTTTTTCAGTTCAATTATATTATTTTCCATTCTATTTAGAACCAAATTAGATAAATATTGTATATAGAATATATACTTAAATAAAACCCATTACAAAGATTCAATCTACCCAATATATATGACATTATTGACCATTGAACACCATTGGTGATATTAAACATTAAAATATTAAATATAAAGAAAAAACTATTTTTATTAGAGCACCCAACGACATAAAATACATTTTTATGGGTGTTAATTCGTCCTTTATCCACTAATAGGTCAAAAGTTCCATTGAATGTAAGACGGTGTTTCCATATAAGATGTTCCACTATCGTTATGTTATTTTTTGGTAGTTCTAGTCTTTTTCTTTCATGGATGAAACCACTATTTATTGACTACATCAGCACAACCATTATATTAAATAATACATTTTTTCTCGACCATTCAAGGTTGTATTTTTAGAATGATATCATCCTCTTGGTTCCTTCCAACATTAGTATCCATGTTTCATCTATGGAATACCATTCTGAATATACATATCATAGATGATGAAACATGGTAATATTTAAATTCTATATCATAGAAATATCAATATAATGTAATAATAATTTATGTTAATCTATTAAAATCATCCTAACCCATAATACTATTTAAACATTGCTCTAATATCAACTTTAAGGTCCATATCTTAAACATTATATAATCTAGTAAACTCATTGAATTCTCTTTCTTGTATTCCGAGAGATCTTTTTAGTCTACAGTTTTGTGGAATTAGTACATAATAATTACAGATGAAACCATAATACTATAATGTGGGTATTTTTAAAATATTTATCAGTTCTTTTCTAAGATTAATGTTTTAAATAAATCATGAAATAATTTCATGATTTATCTAAACAACATTCACCTTCACATATTTTTTTCTTCTACCCATAATTAATCCATATAAATACCATTTTAAATCATGAGATTAGAACAAAACCACATTTAGTAAAATATAAATAATGAATGGAACCATTAGTCTTTGAATAAATAAAATCATATGGAATCATTTTCACAAACTCATACTTCTCACCCATAATGTATCATATACATACATTTTGATAACAATATATTTACATAAAACATAGAAACCATAAATAAAATCACAATGTTTTCATGTGGAATTATTTTCTTTTGATTTATATCCCTAATGGATACCATATTATTTGTAACCCGCACGGTTATCTTACAACGTAACTGTCACTGTAACAATATAATGTAACCCTCAGGACTACCTTATAGTGTAACTATCACAATCACACGTAGATTAACCGTATTTCCAATCTAAAACATAAACAGACCTAATGCATTTGAGGAATATTTAATTCAATACTTTCATCACAAAAAATTCCCATGAAAAATTACATAATAATAAAACCTAAATAATTTCAGCACAAAAATATTCCTTTTGAATTTTCAAAATATAGAAATTTAATAGAGGGTTTTTAACAAAAAAATACCCTAAACTCGTGATCATATTACATAAAATATTTTTAAACCTCATGTATAATTATTTATATAGGGGTTATTAATATATTAATGAAATAAATTAATATATATAAAACCTTATATTATCTTTTAATGTCAACATTCCACAAATATATTAATTTTATTTAGTTATTTCCCTTGTTTCAGGTTTCCTTTTTCATGGTTTCTATAGTTGGATAAGATTTCATTTTATTCTAAAATGGATAAACAACTATATAATCTAACCAATATAGTGTTTATGATAAAATAATTTGTTTTATGAAAATAAATGTGGCATAAAATGGAATATGGGGAGCACAAGAAAATTTAGAAGAAATCAGGAATCTGCTTTTTACAAGGATTTCTTATTGGGAAGAATAGATTAGGGAACCATTTAAAGAATTAAATATCCTTAAAAGGAAATAATAAATGACAGTGATACATGGTTTATTTATATATAAAATGAATTTATAAGATTTATATGTAAATAATTAATATTTACACTGGGTAATAGAGATTAAAAGCATAACCTGAATGAAAAAAATGGTGATTCAGTGAGAATCCCTTATCTATGTCTAAAAGTGATATACACATGAACTAAATATCATGGATAATAAAGTTAAATCAACTTATTAGTGAATTAAAAACCATATCTAAATTTATTTTATTTATTATATTTTTATTGACATCATTTATAGACATTTTGATAAGTTATAAGATACAATTGTTTTTTGTATGAGTGATCGTATCCTTGGTTTTCATGATTGATTTACTTGTATACGTGAATAAAAAATAATTTAATTTGCGAATAGATTACTATAATTGAAATTTGAGGTATTTAATAAACATATATAATATTAAATGGAATTATATAGTATTTTTTCATATTGTATGAGGATTAATCATTAGATTAAACATTACTGATGAACATTCATTTACTTTTGTGAATTTTTATCATTACAAGCCACTTTTGTTTTATTAATTAAAAATATGTATAAAAAAATGATCAAAATAATTATATAAATAATAATAACTATTATAGCTGCATATTTAACATTAATAATGTTTTTATTACTAGCCATGAATAGTTAATGGAAAATTAATACACACAATCCACAATGTCAAGTAGTCAAGACACCAAAGACATTGTTTTAATTTTTCGAATAAAAGGAAGAGGACATGGAGTTTGATGAAGAATGTTTTCATAAAAAAATAAAAAATTATAGTACATTGATATGATATTAGAGTTTTTAATTCTATTTTGTTATGAGGAGGGTAAGAGAGTATACAGAAATAGAATAAAATGAAATGAAAATAAAATTAAATGAAATATGAATTTACCTCTTGATTTCTCATCCCTGAGAACCTCCTTAAAAAACATTGTATTGGACTTTTGGTGATAACATAAGGTTTTGGACATGGGAAATAGTCTTAATAAGAAAATTGTGATGCAGTTATGAAATACACATTTTATTCTGGTGTGGGGATATGAGGTGGTGATGGGTTGTTTTTATATTGTAAGAGATGGGTGTTTTCCCATTATTGTATTCCTTATTTTATTAGTTTGTATAAATAATATAATTAGTTTTATCATTATCACTAAATATATTTTAATATTATAGGTATGTTCGAGATTATAGTGATTACATTAGTGATGACCTGAGGAATAGTGTATTTAACATATAATGTATTTATCAAGTAAATTAGTATATTCTTCTATTTACAAAAAAATAAAGTATTTTAGAAAATTCCAAAATATTTACTCCAATAATTTTTTGTTGTGTTGGATTCAAAAATAAATCAATTTTATGATAATCATTTTATAAATATGAAAATTTTAAATTTTAATTATAATTTTAATTTATTTTAAAAAATACTAATATTAATACTATAACTGATTTTATAACACCTTGAAAAATTAATGAAGGTCACAAAAAAATATCATATAATCAGAAGAAAATAAAAATATTAATTTAATAATATATTTTATGATAGAAAAGCTTCTTTTAAATCATTATATTAATTATAAAATTATCAATATGCATTTTTTTCATAAAAATATCAACAACTAATATATTCCATTGAAATCATTTATTTTAATATTCCATGATATAAATATATCATATATTCAATATTCAGATATATGGATTTCATTTATAGATTCATAATTGTGGTTATAAATCTTATGGACAAATTACTATTCTGAATGGTCATTTTACAATTACATAGGTTAAGAGACTATTCAATCAGTATAAATTTCTGAATTTCAATAAATACCAATTTTTCATTATAAATTTATAATGAATTTAAATATTTAATTTTATAATAAAATTGAATTATTTTATAAGTACATGGGTTGTAACATTATATGAACCAATAATGTTGTTTATGATAAAATGGTTGATGTTTTTATTAATAGGTAAATATATGATGGAATTTTACAAGTATAATAATAAGTTTTATATTTTCCAATTCATATATTACTTATTCCTTATAAATACTATGAGGATAAGTTTGATACACAGGGAATTAATCATTGATACCTAATAATTTAGAAGGAATTATTTTAGTTTTTAGTTCTTGAAATTATATTTTTTTGTGAAAAGAAATACCCCACCTATGATAAAAAATTTGTATTTATAGATTAAATTCCCAAGAGTTTTCATGATTATTTAGTTGATGTTATTTTTATTTTATTTTAAGATCATAAAACATTAAAATATATTTTTTATCTGTTTTATTTTAATAATTTATATAATAGATAATTAAAATATTTTCCATAATTTTACACTAAAATAATATATTCTCATAGGAAATGATATGGTAGTGTCGATTTTTTACTATGAAATATTCATATAATGTAGATTGTAATACATGCAAGGAGTGGATTCAGATTTCTACTTTCTCCAAGAAATATTTAGATGTATCTATAGAGTAATTAAATGAAGATTATAAAAACATTACAATCAATTAATCATTTAAGGAATAAATATAAATTTTTAGAGTTCATGTTCTGAGAAAAAATAATATCACACCAAAATATATTGTAAAGAGTTAATATTTGAGTGATATATCAATCTAATATCACTATTATATATTTGTATATATGAAGATAAATATCAACTCATCTTGTATTATGAGAAGTGGCTTTGAAAAATAAAAACACTTCACTGTAGTCTCATCATCTTTGATTAAACATGCTATGAAAATGTTGTCAGTCATAATATTAAAAGCTAGAGATAAAGAGGGATATAAATAGATTTATTTTGAGGGGATATAATTTTTATAATTTAATGGTATAATATTATTAAATATAATTTTATAATTTTATAATTTTTCACTCTATGATAGAAATAAGATGGGGTTAAATTGAGTTTTGTGATTGTTTTCAAGGATATTAAAATGACATGAATATTAACGAGGTTTCCCTTGACTCACTAAAGGTACATGTTTTTGATTGATCAAGGAAAAATAATTTCTGGATGAGTTATGATATAATTATATTTTGGAGGTCTATAGGCTTCATGGAGTACCAAAGAGTATTCTATTTGATAGAAATAAGAGAACTGTTTATCAATATTGGCATGGTTTGTATATGACATTGGGTCTATTGTGATGTTATAAATAACATAATAACCCCAAACATATAAGAACACTAATAAAACTATTCAAATTATTCATGTTATTCTCTATGTATTTATTCATGAATTATGTTGTTTATGGGGAGACTATGTAGCTCTAGTATATATTCTTTATAAAAATATATATATAAATATTAGATCTAATGAGATTTAGTATTTCCCAATATAAAATTTTCTATTGGAAACATTTCTTCTCTCTAGAGGTTGGACAAACACCATTTTTAGGTGTTACATGGCATTGGACTTTTCTAGTTCAGTGTATTTAACTGGAAAGACACTCCAAAAAATATAGAGTAGGAAGATATCTTCAATTAATAAAACTATAAAACTACATATTTATATTTATTAGAATTGTTTTCCATTACCTATCACATTTGGTAGAACATTTGAACTTATATATGTATCAAAAATTAGAATATTTCATTATAGGGACATTTTAGATCACCAATGTATATATGAAAATTATGTTATCATTTATATTTTCCTCTTATATTTTCTAGAATAAATGATATATTTTAGGGTTTTCATTACAGGAAATATGAAATGAATATGTCAACTATAATTCATTATGATGATGGGAAATTAGAGAGACAATACTCAATTTATGCATATCATGTATAATTTTTACCATATTGAAAAATAATTATGGAAAAATACCATGACATGTGAATATATTTTATGTTATAGTTGACTTGTATAAATAATATGAATATATGGTGAGATAATGTAATGCCTCAATGGCCAATTTTAATAATTTATCATTTGTAGAAATTATTCATGGGGGTGACTAGAACTATAAGGGCGTCATAATAACAAATTAAAATATTAATGTTCATATTTGATGTTAATTTAGGTTAAATTCATTTGAATGTTGAGTTTTAAGTTTGAATTATATTATTGTGGAAGGAATATTATTATTATTGTGGGATATATAATTGATGTTTTTTAAAAAAATATTGTGTGCCACAACCAGCTACTGGGCAATACAACATTACCTTAATGTGGTCTATTATATAAGAGGTGTTGGAGACAGATCTAAGGGAAGCCTTTTGGTCAATATTTCCCTTTCATCTAGTCCCCAAAATCTATCTAAACTGTACATTGAACTATTTATAATCATATTTTATTATTGGGAATTTTTGTAACTATGAATTTAAGGGGGTTTTGTTTAATAACATTTCTATAATCAAGGATTTTATTTTCATAGGATTAATTGCCGCTAATATTTCCCTATTTTTAAAATATCCTTAGAAAATATAACATAAATTTCTTAATAGATATATGAGTTGGGATATTAATTTTTTTATAAATGTATGAGATTTGTTTTCATATGATTTTTTAGAAGGAGTTGTTATTTTAGAACTATTATGTTTTAATTATTAATATTTCATTAAGTTTATGGTAAATAATTATTCTTATTAATTTGGAATGAAAATTTGTTAGGGTTTATACATTCCATTCATATTAGAAAATGCTTTTTGAGTGTTAGAGGTTCATGGAGGATGTTTAAGTGAAAAAATGTGAGGTTTAAATGATTTTAAAACTCGGGGAAATTTTATTATTTTGATGTTTGTGTAGTGTTGTAGATGATTTGGGCTATGAAATAGTCTTTGATCTATACTCTGGATTTCAATTGGAAGATAAATTGTGGTACTTATGGTCTAGTTGTAGTTTAGGAAAAACATCGACAATATTTGAGTATTATACATTTTTGGGTTCAGTATGTGGTTGTCCCTTTGGATGCATCATGTCCAATGTCTAATTATTCATTATGGAAATGGTAATGTTTGGATTACAATATAGATCTCATAGTAAATTCATGGATTACAATGGTTTTGGATGTCTATCCCTTCAATTCTGTGTTCCAAAAAAATGTGGAATTTTTACTATACCATGGCACTTTTATAGAAGTTAGATTATACCCTATAGAGTAGAGCCTCATGCATTATTTTATTATAGTTTTATAGAATATTGAATTTATCAAAAAACATTGTATTTTGATTATGGTTTTGAATGATTCCATTATATCATATAGGTATATGTTTTTTCAATGTCTTGGTTAATATCCATGGAATTTTAGTATAGTCATCTTGTTAGGTTGTAGTATTTTATTTTTTTTAGAATATATATAAATTTTATTGTTTATTATATATTTACTCTGTTAAATCTCCTTCCTCATACAATTGGTGGCAATTGAAAAACAATTTAACAACTATTTACCCGCTTTTACATGTCTCAAATCATTATCATTAGTAGATTTATTATTTTTTATCAATGGTGAGTTTCCACACATTCCATCATTATGTCAGGATATGATTTTTTAGTAATACATGGTTGTACTGATGGTGTGAATTGGATGATGTTGGGGCTGTATTTATAATGAATAATATTGGTGATCCAAGTTGATTAAGGTTTCTCAAATATGGTCTTGGTCGTGTGTTAATCCCTTCCTCATCATATTATAATATATTATTTTCTAGAATATAGGTCATATAAAGGATATGATAACTCATATTCCATTTCTCTAATTTTTATATTGGAACTCTATTATTTTATATGGATGTGGATTATTGAGTCACCTAAAAAATATATTAAAACCATCATAATGAAATTAACTATAAAGAAGTTGTTTTCACATGGGTTTTATTAGTCCTATGATGTTCATCCCATGATTAAAAAAATGATAACTCTTTTATTTAAAATTATTAAACTTCTTGAGGTTTGGGTGTTGATGGTGTCACTTATCTATATGAACCAACATTCAAAATCTTCTAACCACATAAATAAGATAAATGAAAATTATTAGTGAAAATTTGATATCTAAAAAAAATAACCTAATAAAGAACAGAGTTATATTTGTGGTGATTAATAAAATATTTTTTATGTACTTGTCATGGTTGGATGGACCTTGTAAGGATTTTTTTGATGAAATGTTTGTGTGCATATTTTTATGGGGATATGTTTCTGTTGACCTCACCTGTTTTGATAATCTCAATCATGTATTCATATGTGTTGAAAATCCCAATTATGTTTTCATTCTCTATGATATTTTTAAGTATCATTGATCTATACTTTAATTCTTTCAAATCTGTGATCAAACCAATAATAATTTTTAAAGTAGTCTTTTGAATATGTTAATCCTCATTTATCCATGTTCATACAAGTTATAAATTGATTCTAACCCAATCGGATGTGTTCTGCATAAAACAGATAAGTAATCTGCCTATAGCTACTGATAAAGAGCTACCGGTAACTAGTCTACCGATAGACTTAGTCTACCGACAGACAGCTACCGTTAGACTTAACACAGAGCTACCGATGTACTTATAAATGTAAGCTACTGACTTACAGACAGCTACCGATACAAACGTAGAGATACCGGTGTAAGTATAAATAGCTACCGATGGAATAAGAGTCACTGATGGACGAAGCTACCAATACAGACTCACAGCTACCGACGCATGGAGCTACAGACGCATGGATCTACCGACGCATGGAGCTACCGACGCATGGAGCTACCGATAAACAAAGTCACCGATACAAGCATGTACCAACCGACGCATAGAGCCACCGATAGAGTCAAAGCAACTAATGACATTGAGCTACCGATGTTCAAGCTACTGATGTTCAAGCTACCGATGTCCAGGCTACCGATGCTGATTACCTACCGATCACTCGAATCACTGTTTGAATTTCTTTATTTCCTATATTTAATCTATCTAACGGTCATATCATGTAAATTTAAATGATTTTTCAAATATCTGATAAAGGTTGTCGGATGTCAGGAACCTGTACCTCGTACCTGCTGAAAAGAAATCTTTTCTGTCCCCTGTTGGGAGATAAATACGAGAAGACTACGCTGCCCAAAGGAGAAGCGAACTAGAGAAGCGTGTGGTGGATAGAATATACCAAAAACACAAGAACGAGAAAAACAAAAAAAAGGCTCATAAACAATCAAGCATACTCGAGAAGTGTTCTGTGCGTACAAGAAGAGCACTGAAGAACTTCAACCACTACATTGTCACTGTCTGTGAACCTGGAGCATACGACACTCTGTTTCTCAAACAGAAACGAGAAGAGGACTCAGACTCACTTCTGATCGAATTCAAAGGAGTCCAGAGCTACACTAAAATCACCAGAACCATCTCTAAACTCTACATCTCTTATTCTGTGATTTATTATCATTCATTTCGAGCAGTGTGTGTTATCTACTGTATCTAACACATACACTGTCCCCTGTACTCAAACTGAAGGATTCGTAAATCCTTACCAAACTCTTTCATTCTTTCTTTCCCACGAATAACAGTGGTAGAGGTCGTGTGTGACCTGGACAGCTGGTTGCTGTTGTACTGTTTCCCACGAAGAACAGTGGTAGAGGTCTTGGACCTGGACAGTTGTAAACTGTTGAACCCCGATCCAGGGTGTGGATCATTTTTATATAAATTTTTTGAGAGGACTAAGTCTCGGCTTGAGACTGAACCTCTTGGTTACATTTGTTGTTCCATCTCTTTCAAAGTTTTATTCCGCTGCTAATCACTTTAAAACCAATACTGTTTTTAAAGTTACTTTGATAATTAAATTAGCAAGTGTTTATGTTAAGTGTAGATTAGTAAGTTAGTTTCAAAAGATAATCACACACTACTGTGTTGATTAACTGGGAATTAATCAATCCCTTGAGAATCTAACAGAACCTCAACTGTAATATAAATTCACTACAGTTTAATTTATTATTTTATTTGGGGTTCTTTAAGACAGAGTTTTTAAATACAGAAATTTTAATTGGTACTCAATTCACCCCCCTCTTGAGTAAACCACTCCGACCAACACTTGGTATCAGAGGATTGAAAATACTTTCTAAAAGTACTCTGCTTTTGAACTGTGATTTTAGTTGTATTTTAAAGTTCTTAAAATTTCTGTTATATCTAAATTTTTATCTCATTAAAATTTTCTCATCATGGACAATAGACATGAGGGTGCTGCTACTAACCGACCACCTTTCTTCAATGGAACTAATTATGCTCAGTGGAAACGGAAAATGAAAATTCATCTAGAAAGCATAGGTTTTGATATTTGGACTGCTATTGAATCAGAATACAAAATTCCTACTACTGCTAGATCTACTTGGGATGAACCTATAAAGACTGCTTACAATAACAACTGTAAAGATATGAATGCCTTGTACTGAGCTCTAGGAGATGAAGAGTTTAATAGAATTTCTGCATGTAAAACTGCATATGAAATTTGGGATACCTTAGCTATTTCTCATGAAGGAACAACGAATGTTAAAGAAATGAGATTGAACACTTATACTATCAAGTATGATAATTTTAAAATGAAGCCTGACGAACCCATTTCTGACATGTATCTCAGGTTCAATGAAATTGTCAGTACAATGATCTCACTGGGAAAGGATGTCTCATCGAAGGAACAAATTATTAGAATTTTGAGATGTCTACCTGATAGATGGAGAGGCACATCTGTCTCAATCAGAGAATCATGTGACATTGGTGCTCTACCTGTCAAGGAACTAATTGGCAAGCTGATGATGTATGAAGAAGAGCTAAAAGTGAATAAAGAGGAAGAAAATGAACCTCCAAGAAAGTCTGTCGCTTTCAAATCCTCAACTTCAATGAATAAGGACAAGGAAAAGCCTCAAGCTATAGTTGAAAGTTCAAGCAGTGAAGACAGTGAAAGTGATTCTGACAGTGATGCTGAGATGGCTCACATTGCTAGAAGATTTAAGAAATTTTATAGGAAAAAGAAGTTCTTCAGAAAAACAAATTATAAGGGTAAGTATGATCACCAAGGTAAATGGAAAAAGGATTGGAAGAATAATGACAAATCAGATGATGTTGTATGCTATGAGTGCAAGAGAAAGTGACACATTAAAGCCAACTGTCCAAAGCTGAAGTATAAAAAGAAATATGAATATAAGGACAATAAGTTTAAGAAAGCCATGAAGGCTACTTGGAGTGCTTCAGAAGACATCACAAGTGAAGCTGAATCTTCAGACTCTGAAACGAATCGAGCCAACATGTGTTTTATGACAAACACTTCTCAGGTAACTGCTGAAACTCCTGCTTTAAATTATTATTACTCTGGAGATAATGCAGAATCGGATTCTGATTCTGGAACAATGTCTAAAAATGAATTGTTTGAGTACTGTGATATGCTGGAAGAGACATGTAATGAACTCAAGGATAAATACAAGTCATTAAAGAAACAGCATGCTCTCACCACTACAGTTAAAACCGAACTCACTATTGAAAAAGAGAAAAATGCTCAACTGTTAAAAGAAAACACTGAACTGAAACTATCTAATGAGCAACTCAAGAAAGACTTAGAGAAGTTCACCAATGGAAAAAATACACTAACACGGATGCTAGGAAATCAAATAGCACCTAAAAAAACTACTGGTATAGGATACCAACCTGGACAAAAGAAAATTTCCAAAACTAGATTCATTTCTAAATCTGGACAGATTGAAGGTAATTCTGGAACTTCATATGCTTCAACCAGTTATATACATAGCTATGGATATAATAAAGTTTATCTTTTAAAGCATGTCATTTGTACAAATTATATGAGACCCATTAGACAAATATGGGTACCTAAAGTGTTATTGGCTAACCTGTCAGGACCCAAGAAAATCTGGGTACCAAAATCATCTCCCATCTAAATCTGTTTTGTAGGGAACTTGCTTGAAGATCTCCTGTAAAGAGACGTGGTATTTGGACAGTGTATGTTCAAGACATATGTCAGGAGACTTCTCTTGTTTCAAGAGTTTAATAAAAGTTGATGGAGGCTTTGTCACCTTTGGTGATAATTCTAAAGGAAAAATCATCGGCCTAGGCCAGATTGGTAACACTGATTCAATTTTGATTTCTAATGTTTTATTTGTTGATGGCCTTAAATACAATTTATTAAGTATTTCTCAGTTATGTGATGATGGTTTTCATGTTAAATTTGAAAATGATTCTTGCAATGTTTTTAATTCTAAGAATGTTTTGGTATTTTCTGCCTTAAGAAATGAAAATGTTTATGCTGTTAATCTGAATTCTTTAGCTAAACAGAATATTACTTGTTTGAATGCTTTTCATCAAGAATCATGGCTATGGCACAAGAGATTGGGACATTGCAACATTCACTCACTTAGAAAACTCTCTAGAAAGAACCTAGTTAGAGACCTACCTAAATTAGAATTCCCAAATGATAGAGTGTGTAACCCCTGTCAAAAGGGAAAACAACACAAAGTTTCTTTTAAATCAAAGAAAGAAGATTCGACTTCACAACCACTTGAATTGGTTCACATGGACTTGTTTGGACCATCAAGAGTTTCTAGTTTAAATGGGAAGAACTATGTTTATGTTCTTGTAGATGATTTTTCTCGATATACTTGGGTATATTTTCTAGATCACAAAAGTGAAGCTTGTTCTTCTTTTGTTAAATACTATAAATCTGTAGAGAACCTTAGTGGACTTAAGATTAAAACTTTGAGAAGTGATCGTGGTCGTGAGTTTGAAAATCAAGATTTTGTATCTTATTGCTCACACAATGGCTATACTCATAACTTTTCTGCCCCTAGAACACCCCAACAGAATGGTGTAGTAGAGAGAAGAAACCGAACCCTTCAAGAAATTGCTAGAACCATGCTCAATGAATATGACCTGCCAATTTATTTTTGGGATGAATCTGTAAATACAGCTTGTTATGTTATTAATAGAGTCTTAATTAGACCTGTTCTTAAGAAAACCCCTTCTGAATTGTGGAACAATAGAAAGCCTAAGGTTAATTACTTTAAAGTTTTTGGTTGCAAAGTATTTATTCTGAATACTAAAGATAATCTGGATAAGTTTGCTTCCAAAAGTGATGAAGGAATTTTTCTGGGTTACTCTATTTCAAGTAAAGCCTATAGAGTATTCAATAAGAAAACCAAATGTGTGGAAGAATCTATTCACATCAAGTTTGATGAAACTGATCCACATGAGTCTAAAACCTCTCTTGAGAATCTTGAAGAAGATTTGTCTATTCTGGACCTTAATGATAAATCTAATGAACCTGTTATAAAAGCATCCAGTTCTGGACTTTTTCCAGAATCTGCTTCTGTTGAACCCGAACCTACAGATGAACCTGAAATTTCAAGTCCAACCTTTACCAGATCAACAAGGATTCTAAAGAATCATCCTTTAGAAGCTGTTGTTGATAATCTTGATAGAGGAACACAAACTAGAGCTTCTCTAAGAAACCAGGTTGAACATCAAGCTTTTCTTTCACAGCTAGAACCCAAAAATATCAATGATGCTATCAATGATGTATTCTGGGTAATAGCTATGCAGGAAGAATTAAATCAGTTTGAAAGAAACAAAGTCTGGGAATTAGTTGACAGACCTAAGGACACTTTGAAAATATGCACAAAATGGGTTTTTAGAAATAAAGTAGATGAATCTGGAAATATAGTTAGAAACAAAGCTAGACTAGTTGCACAAGGATATAGTCAAGAAGAAGGTATAGACTATGAGGAAACTTTTGCACCTGTAGCTAGACAAGAATCCATTAGGATCTTACTTGCATATGCTGCACATCTGGATTTCAAGTTATATCAAATGGATGTGAAAAGTGCATTTCTAAATGGTTTTATAATTGAAGATGTTTTTGTAGAACAACCACCTGGATTTACTAACCCCCATTTTCCAAATCAAGTTTTTAAACTTTCTAAAGCTTTGTATGGTTTGAAACAAGCTCCAAGAGCTTGGTATGATAGACTTAGCAATTTCCTTATTTCAAAAGGTTTTACTAAAGGGATTGCTGATCCAACTCTTTTCATTAAAAGAATTTCAAAAGATGTTTTAGTTGTACAAATATATGTTGATGATATTATTTTTGGATCTTCTAAACACTCTTTATGTACTGATTTTTCAAAAAGTATGCAAAATGAATTTGAAATGAGCTTAATGGGAGAGCTTAAGTACTTTCTTGGATTTCAAGTATTTCAAAATGAAAATGGTATTATTTTGAATCAAAGTAAATATAAAAAGGATCTTTTAAAACGTTTTGGTCTGGATAGTATCAAGGAAAGTGAAACTCCTATGAGTACTACCTGTAAATTGGATGCAGATGAAACTGGGAAACCAGTTGATCAAACAAATTACAGAGGTATGATTGGTAGTTTACTTTATCTTACTGCTAGTCGACCTGATATTACGTTTAGTGTGTGTATGTGTGCTAGATTTCAAGCTAATCCAAAAGAATCTCATTTTCTTGCTGTTAAAAGAATTTTTAAATATCTCAAACACACGGTTAACTTAGGTTTGTTTTACCCAAAAGGACAATCCTTTGAGCTAATGAGTTATTCAGATGCTGACTTTGCTGGTTGTAAGTTAGATAGAAAAAGCACATCAGGAACATGTCATATGCTTGGAAAATCCTTAGTTTCTTGGTGTAGTAAGAAACAGAACTCAGTTGCATTATCTACTGCCGAAGCAGAATATATAGCTGCTGGTAGTTGCTGTGCACAAATTCTGTCGATGAAACACACTCTTATGGACTATGGATATGATTTTAAACATGTTTCAATCAACTGTGATAACACCAGTGCAATAAACATCTCTAAGAATCCTGTATCTCATTCTAGAACCAAACACATAGATGTAAGACACCATTTCCTAAGAGATCACTATCAAAAAGGTGATATTTCTCTTGAATTCATTGGCACTGAACATCAATTGGCCGATATTTTCACTAAACCTTTATGTTCTGATAGGTTAAGTTACATTAGGCAAGAGCTGGGGATGATAAATTCTCACCGATGTGAAATTCTCACTGATGTGAAATTCTCACCGATGCGAAATTCTCACCGACGTGAAAATTCTCACTGATGTGAAAATTCTCACCGACGTGAAAATTCTCACCAACGTGAAAACTCTCACCGATTTGTTTTTCTCACCGATGATTAACTCACACCGATGCAATGTTTTAAAACATCTGTCTGCCTCCAAGAATACGAATCGTTTTATTTTATTGTATTACTTTATTTTAGTTGTTTATTTGGAATTCCTAAATGATAAAACTTAGTCTAAGCCACTTCTTACCTCACCGAGCTCAAGATCTCTCACCTTCGAACCTTATCTCCCAAATCGGCCAAGAACCCTAAACCCGCGATGGAAAAAACCAAGATTCCTATCATCAGAGATGAAAGTGAAGTACCAAACGCTACGAAGCAGAAGACACATCATAAAGCCAGTGTTAGTGAAGTCAGAACTAGATCGGGAAGGCGACCAGTGAATCCTCACTTGCAGAATAGAGACATAGTAATCGAGAAGGAACTGTGCGTGGAATGGCTACTGCCTAGCAAATCGTTATTACTCGAGATTCTGGAGGATCAGAAATGGGTGGATTGTTTCTTGAATAACAATGGCCCATACTACCCGAAGTTGGTAAAACAGTTCTACGAGTTTGTAACCTTCGAGAAGTCTGAAAATGAGAATCGGGTAAACTCTTTCTTAAATGGAAAAGAGATGTCTTTTTCTTCAGTAGAGTGGGCTGAGTATTTAAAAGTACCACATGAAGGCGTCTCTGGGTATGTATTAAGAGAAATGCCACCTAGTAGTGACATTTTTGATTATGAAACCGCCTTAAAAGAACTGACTGGTAATGGGAATCAAAGGCAAGTGGTTGCTGCTGAAATGGATGGAGAGAATCGACTGCTCTTCAAGTTTTTTCAGCATGTGTTGATACCGAGGCGAGGAGATTTTGCAAATCTGAGATATCAAGATATCTATCTTCTTCATTTTCTAAGACATGGTGTAAAAATCAATCTGTGCATATTGTTGATGCTTCAAATGGAAGACATGATTAGACCAAAGTCAAAGACTAATGCTTTATTCTTTGCCAAGCTGATTTCAGTGATGATAAAAGTGAAAGGAATAGCTGAGTCTCAGGATGAGACGGTTGTAGTCAAGAACAATTTCTGCATCACCTCGACTGTGTGTAAGTACATGAAAATTAACTGGAACCCATGGAAGGGAGAATGGGTCAGTGATGATCAGAAGATCTATGATAAGTTTAATCCTATGGTTCATCCCTCAAGACCAAAGGATATGAGAGATCCGAGTCTGAGACCTGATGAAGAGGAACCTGTTTATAGTGATGAAACAGAAGAAGAAGAAGAAGAAGAAACTCCTATGGATGTTGGAGGAGACCCAGACTTGCCCCTAAGTATAGTTGCAGAATTGGTTTATTCTAGGAAAGGAAAGGTAGAGAAAATTGTGTCTACTCATGAGGAAGAACAGTCTGTACCTCACCAAGAAGAAGAGGAAAAGGAAAATGTATCTGAATTGTCTGCTTCTGGTAGTTTAAGTATGAGTCCTTTGATTGGAAGCTCAGCTATGCCTGCTGCTGAAGTAGAAAAAGATACATAAGAAGCTGTACTTGTATCAGAAGATCTTCTAGATGCTGCACCGATGGAACTTGTAGTAGAAGATTCTAATGAAGAGAATCCAGCACTGAATGCTGTTGTGATACATGAGAATGCACCCATTGAGGGGGAGCATCAGTCTGTGCTTGGAAATGTTACAGTAGCTGTTGAGCTTGGAGACTGGGTAGAAGACCCAGGGTTTATAGTCTGTGGATTGGATTTTCCGGATTCAGATAATGAGATGTCTGTGAATAGACCGAAGACCAATTATGATCTTACTGCTGAGTTGTTGCCAGATAATGTGGTCAGATTTGATGATCTGAATAAGATGAAAGAGGACCTCAAAACCAGTTTTGTTGAAGAAGTGAAGTTAATGGAAACCTCCCTTTCATCCTCAATTAATTCAATAATGACTGATTCTGTGGTTAGTTTGGCCTCAGTAAGGGGATCTTCTGCAGTTATCCCAAGTGATGTTGTCTCTAAATCTGATCTTGAATCCATGAAGAATGAGCTGAAAGAATCATTCATTGTATCAGTTGCTGAGATGAAGCAACGCTTTTAGGAAGAAATTGAAATGTTAGAGAGATCCTTCGAGCTATCTCTGGCTTGTAATTTATCTTCCTTTGTGTCTGAGCTTATGGAAGAAGTAAAAGAGTGCCAGACTCAGTCTTCTAGAATCAAAGCAGATCTTGAAGCTATCAAGACATCAATTGTTGCTTTGGATTCTTATATGAGCTCCAAGTCTCATGCTGACAAGGACCTAGCTTATGTGAAGAGTGTAGTAAGCCAGTTTGTCTCAGTGTTTGAAAGTTTCAAAACCTCAGTGAAGGATCATGTTCAATTACAAGACTCTCAAGTTCAAACCCTAATCGGTGGTTTGTCTAAGAGTTTCAAAGAAACTGTTTCCTTCTCTCTTGGCCCTCTCACATCCAAACTATCAGTTGACCTGAATCAAGTTCGAGCAATGTTGAAGGAGGAGAATAGTTCTATTTCAACCAGTGGCTCTGTGGACTCATCAGAGTTGAGCCGAGTGGTGCTTTCTACAAGAGATTCTGCTAGAGAAATAATGAAGATTGTTCAAGATTATATGAGAGAAGCCTCTGCCTCTCAGGAAGCCATAAAGAGCAAAGTGTACTAATACTTCACCAAAATTTTCACCAAGCATCAACTCGAACACCTCTTCAAGCTAATGTTGGAACACATGATGCTCCCTCCAGTCACTCAAGATTTCAGAGAACAAGTGAGCAAGCTAATAGAATTGACTCCTGCCTTAAAGAAATTTATGGATAACAAAGATGATTTCATCTCTGCTATGGAAAGAGGAGGATTAATTATTATGGATTTTAGAAATCTGCTGCTGCCCTTCTTGCATGTTAATGCCAGACCAGTCATCATCCCTCCTGCTTTGCCTGCTTCTACCTCAGCTGCTTCCACAGTCCAGCTGACTCCTGCTCAAGCTATTCGAAGCCTCACACCAATGATCACCCAAAAATCTTCAGCCTACAGGCCTGACTCTGTGCCAGTGGCTCATCCTCCTTTGATCTTTTCTGGAATTCCCAAACCTTCACCTGAATCCTCACCACCCGAGCCATCTTCTGATCCCAAAGGAAAATCTCACGTGGAAGATGTGGGTTGATCTAGTGGCCAGGACTTTTGATAGGAATTCATTTGTATTCTGTTTTTTTGTACTTTCTGACTGATCTAATACAGAGGAACTCTTTTTACTTCTCATGTTTTATTTGTCTCCTATATATATATATATGCTTTCCCACTTTTTGATTATCACAAAGGGGGAGAACAATAAGACGGGGAGAAAAAAATGAGAGCATGAGGAGGAGAACCAAATGAGAGAATGAGAAATATTTTCAATGGAGAAAAATAACCTTCTTTTCAATTTTATCTCTGCTATTTTATCTCTGATATTGTTATGTTTATTTTCACCTTCGGTACCTTATGATTGTTACCTCTGATAATGTCTATATCATGCTATTTCTATTATCTCTGATGCTGTTTTCAATGGGAAAATTGAATTCAATATTATACTCTTTACTATTATATTTGCACTATGTTAAATGCCCATATCATAAATTGTGATTATCAAAAAGGGGGAGATTGTTGACCTCACCTGTTTTGATAATCTCAATCATATATTCATATGTGTTGAAAATCCCAATTATGTTTTCATTCTCTATGATATTTTTAAGTATCATTGATCTATACTTTAATTCTTTCAAATCTGTGATCAAACCAATAATAATTTTTAAAATAGTCTTTAGAATATGTTAATCCTCATTTATCCATGTTCATACAAGTTATAAATTGATTCTAACCCAATCGGATGTGTTCTGCATAAAACAGATAAGTAATCTTCCTATAGCTACTGATAAAGAGCTACCGGTAACCAGTCTACCGATAGACTTAGTCTACCGATAGACAACTACCGATAGACTTAACACAGAGCTACCGATGTACTTATAAATGTAAGCTACTGACTTACAGACAGCTACCGATACAAACGTAGAGCTACCGGTGTAAGTATAAATAGATACCGATGGAATAAGAGTCACTGATGGACGAAGCTACCGATACAGACTCACAGCTACCGACGCATGGAGCTACCGACGCATGGAGCTACCGACACATGGAGCTACCGACGCATGGAGCTACTGATAAACAAAGTCACCGATACAAGCATGTACCAACCGACACATAGAGCCACTGATAGAGTCAAAGCAACTAATGACATTGAGCTACCGATGTTCAAGCTACCGATGTTCAAGCTATTGATGTTCAAGCTACCGATGTCCAAGCTACCGATGCTGATTACCTACCGATCACTCGACTCACTGTTTTAATTTCTTTATTTCCTATATTTAATCTATCTAACGGTCATATCATGTACATTTTAATGATTTTTCAAATATCTGATAAAGGTTGTCGGATGTCAGGAACCCGTACCTCGTACCTGCTGAAAAGAAATCTTTTCTGTCCCCTGTTGGGAGATAAATACGAGAAGACTACGCTGCCCAAAGGAGAAGCGAACTAGAGAAGCGTGTGGTGGATAGAATATACCAAAAACACAAGAACGAGAAGAACAAAAAAAAGGCTCATAGACAATGAAGCATACTCGAGAAGTGTTCTGTGTGTACAAGAAGAGCACTGAAGAACTTCAACCACTACATTGTCACTGTCTGTGAACCTGGAGCATACGACACTCTGTTTCTCAAACAGAAATGAGAAGAGGACTCAGACTCACTTCTGATCGAATTCAAAGGAGTCCAGAGCTACACTGAAATCACCAGAACCATCTCTAAACTCTACATCTCTTATTTTGTGATTTATTATCATTCATTTCGAGCAGTGTGTGTTATCTACTGTATCTAACACATACACTGTCTCCTGTACTCAAACTGAAGGATTCGTAAATCCTTACCAAACTCTTTCATTCTTTCTTTCCCACGAATAACAGTGGTAGAGGTCGTGTGTGACCTGGACTGCTGGTTTCTGTTGTACTGTTTCCCACGAAGAACTGTGGTAGAGGTCTTAGACCTGGACAGTTGTAAACTGTTGAACCCCGATCCAGGGTGTGGATCATTTTTATATAAATTTTTTGAGAGGACTAAGTCTCGGCTTGAGACTGAACCTCTAGGTTACATTTGTTATGCAATCTCTTTCAAAGTTTTATTCCGTTTCTAATCACTTTAAAACCAATATTGTTTTTAAAGTTACTTTGATAATTAAATTAGCAAGTGTTTATGTTAAGTGTAGATTAGTAAGTTAGTTTCAAAAGATAATCACACACTACTGTGTTGATTAACTGGGAATTATTCAATCCCTTGAGAATCTAACAGAACCTCTACTTTAATATAAATTCACTACAGTTTAATTTATTATTTTATTTGGGGGTCTTTAAGACAGAGTTTTTAAATACAGAAATTTTAATTGGTACTCAATTCACCCCCCTCTTGAGTAAACCACTCCGACCAACAGTTTCATTATGGTTGTGTTTGGTTATGGGAATTAGTTGGTTATGAGTACTTGTATGGGTTGGCAAGTAGGGGTGCGATGGGTGGAAATGGTTTTTAAGTAAGGATATAATTGAATAATGTTATGAAATATTTAGTGGTTATTACTTTTATTGATTGTGGGGATGTTTTTATAGTGCCTCTTTAGAATTTGAATAAAAATAATTTTAAAATGGGCAATATAATTAGATAAAATAAAATAAATGATGTTTTATAATTTAAATACTAATTAATATATTTGTAAAAGGGGAATGCATATAATGATTTGTCACAAAATGTAAAACTAAATTATATAATAAATGAAAATTTCTTATTAAATGATAAATATTGAAACTATGTTATTTTAATAATAAATAACAAGATATAAATATTTCATATGGATTTTTCGTATCAATGTGTTCTAGTTTGTGGAGTCATATTTGGATTGAGTGGTCATTCTTATTGATGGTAGTGTGGTAATGGTTTTCAGTCATTGTTTTTTAAATTTATGTATATCTATTTGTTTGGGATTGTGTGTGGGTATATATATATGTTGTTTTAAATTTATTTCATTATACACCCCACATATGTTCAATAACATTAATGAAATCAATTTGTATTGGGAATATGTATTTTCTATCTAAACTCATGATAGTGTTATAGGATGGTGGGGTACGCCTCTTCATTGGTATCCCTTCATGTTTTGTTCATGATGGAATGGATACATAGTGGGGATTATTCCTGGAAGAAGTTGTTCACATAGTTTATTTCCATTATTATTATGATTACCTTTTATGATAAATATTTATTTAATGATGAAAATTTTATGATGTCTTACGTATCAGGGTTGTTCATGATTGGTAGGATGTGGACTTGGCTTTTATTCCACCCATATTGTTGATTACTTACTACTATGATCATTTACTTGTGTATGAGATACATATTTTGGGATGTGTAAACAAACATGGGGATATGGTAGTTGATAGATTAAAATACAAGACTCTTGGTCTTGAGAGATGCTAGGGAACGTAGGGTTGAGATTAATAACAACACTTCCATATCCCATTGGAAAAGGAAGAGGTTGAGTTATTAGTGACCATAAATGAAACCCCCTAGACACCAAATTCTATAATTAAATTATAAATGTTTAAAAAATTATAGGGGGAACATTTTACATTAAATATATGTTACTTATAAAGGATAAATATAGAAATTCATGATACAATATGATGAATGAATGTAAAAAAAAATTAATCAAAATACACGGTAAACCAATATTTTTATACATAAATCTATATAAATCATACAATATCGATAAAATATTAGTATGGAAATGAAACAAATCTTGAATCAAACTAAACATCTAACCCACCCATCTCCATGATTAACCCACCACAACCATGCATGAGAATCGTGGTGATATAATATAGAAATGTGAAATATTCCCCTTACCTCTAGCATGTATCGTTCTCAATTCACATCACATAACATTTTTAGTCAGTGAGTATATAACCCAGTTTGAAATATTCTAGGATATTCCCACATATTCCACTATGTCCCAAAATTGTATGCAATATTTTTATAATACATAGAGTATAAAACAGTAATAGAGAGTGTTTCATAAAAATTATATAAATGGGATTATACTGTAGTTTAATTTTGATATAAAATATATTAATTTGATTCAATAATAATCATAGAACATTTTTAACATTCCCAAAAAACATATACAAACACCCATTTGTACAAAATGTCAATCCCAATTCCAATTATCGATTACACATTATTTCACCAAATCATCACAAAGTGGTAGCCTCACTTTTTTCTAATGACATCAGTAGCCATGCCAATACAAACAGGACCCCCACATAATTCAATAATTAAGACACTCGAACTTATGTTCTCTAAGTCTACTTAGAATATGATTTCAATAATAAATTATTATTTTATTTATTTAAGAAATCAAATATTATGTATCTTTTGGAAACTACATAATAAGATATCATTAAACTATAATCCATTAATGGGGTTTATAATGAAAACATAATAAGCGTTTTTTTAATTTAATTACTTAAAGTTATTAAATAAGTAGAGAGAGTGATTTTACCTACCCCAAAGATAATATTTCTATGAAACAAAAAACTATGATCCTAGTAAATCTATTTTAGATATCATTTTGGAAAATAGATCCATAATGAATCACATCAAAATCAATTCTAAACTATAGATTAATGTATAATAGTTCAAATATTAAGTAAATTTTATGAGGATATTAAAAGTTAATTAAGGACAATGATGAAAAAAATACTTTCATTCAATTCTAATAACTAATATAGCATGATCCATTGAGATGCATGTTTCGGCCATGTGAAATGAATATGTACCAAGTAACATTATTTCCTGGGGAATATTAAAGTTTTCTACTAAACATTAATAAACATTATTCCTTCTTTAGTTATTCATCATCCTCACCCAAATTAACCTGGACAAATCACATGGTTTCAGCTAACTATGTAAAAACTGGGAACCTTAATAACTTCCTCCAAAATATTGCAAAATATATCATTATCAAACCAAGACTAGGAATAAAAAACACAACTAAATTCAACAAAAAATTGAATGGAATTTCTTATAATTGTGAGAGGTGTGTAATTCTATCCCCAACGATTTGGAATTTAAACCATGGAAATCATAATATTGATAGTTCATTTAGAGAATATTTTTAAATTTCTCCATCATAAATCTATCCATTTTTAATAAATAATAATTTACCCCATAATTATACAGCAAGATGAATGAATAATTTACATTTTATACTATCAATATCATATTTTGGATTTAATAAGATTCAAATGTTATTGATATTCGATTAAAACTTCCGGTTCATGGGAGACATGAGAAAAACCAATCCCTAGATGAAACTCAACACATACTAATATATAAATAGAAAGTGATATGATATAAAATATATATATTCATGGTTATAAATTTTAAGATCATGTTATTGTTTTCAAGAACTCCATAACTATTCTTTTTATCATTCTTTTCTTCGGGGTTTGCCTATGGTATCTTCGAGTGAAAAGTTAATTAATTTGAAAAAACATGGGATTTGAATGGTTAGATCATTGTTTGGACAATCCTTGTTCCCACCTAGTGAAAACCCTTTATCCCCAATAATTGGGGGTTTTCAAAATTAGAGCACAGTTTGATAAAACATGTGTTAACATTGAATAAATCATATACCCAAATAGCATGATGAATCGATAGGGACCATGGTTTTGCTAACCTTACAACCCTCCCTAGAAAACAATACATAGTTTAATTTTTATATTCAAAATTTAATTAAATAATTTTCGAACAATTTTTATATCTTGCTAAACATTAAAAATCCTAAGGTTTTATAATGTTGAATGAAATTGAAAAATCTATAGGGATATGGTTTTAGGGTGCCATTAATTTTATTCATTAATATAATTTTACAATATCAGATTTTTGATTGGGTGAGAGGTCCTTCATGAGGATGGGTGGTTGTTAAACATATTGGTGATATTTGGTTCTATTTTTTGTACACTAATTCTTAATTATTTTTCTTCCACATAATCATGGGTGTTCTTGAGTATTATCCCACTGAGTCTGTGTAACAACTCGAGATTTTATAATGTTACTTTTCTTATAAATTAATAGTGTGTTAGAAATATTACTCTACAAAAAACATCATACCAGAATGAGTTGTGACATATTAGATAAATATTATTATATTTTAATAATGAAAAGAAATAATAAGTAAAATATTGTAATCAATTAGAAGTGCATTGAAAACAGGATAAGTTTCATCTATCATTTTAAAAGTGTATTTTTATGAAATCATTTTTTCCTTATTTATTGAATATTAATTTAAATAATAAATTTATAAATTTAATAGTAAAATATTATTTAAATATAAATTTTTTAAATTAGAACCTATAGATTATCTTTATTTTTTAAGATTATTTCTATAATAATTGATTTTTTTGAATAATGAAAAATTGTTGATTTTGATAGTACTATCACTTTAATGACATTAAAATAAAACATAAAGGAATATTTTTTTAAAAAATATTTATATATATAATTAAATAAATATTTTTAAAATACAATTTTGAATTAATAAAATACATGATAATATTTTTTGAATCATACGTTGTATTTTACCCCAAAACGTATTCTTTCACTTGTATTAAAGATTAATTTCATCCATTTTAAAAAATAGGAATAAATTTCATTTTATATTTTAAAATCATAATGTTCATATAATTATTTTATAAAAAATTATAACTAAGGATTATAATTATGAAATGTAAGATTACTGTTAATTACCTTGATAATCGTGAAAGCGTTACTTTTAAAGAATTAGTAATTTTATTTTATTTTATTTTTATCTATTAAATTAAATTATTAAAATACATATGATGATGAATATTTTATGTTTATGTATATATAATTTATCATTTAATTAATTTAATATATAATAAATATCATATATGTTAATAACACTAAATTCATAAAAAATTATTTAAAAAATGGGGTTTCTATATATCATATGTTTTAATTTTGAACTTAATTTTAACATATATAGATTATTATTTTAAGTATGTTTTATTAAAATTAATTTTTCTAACATTAAAATTTTCTATGAGTTGTTATCTTGTGTTTTTAATGAAAAAGTAATTACATTAAAAAATATCTTCTAAGAGAAACACCAAATAGTAAATAGAAAAAAACAAAACGGTAAAAGATAAAAAGATTTTACAAATTTTGTAACTTATTGAATTGTAGAAGAATTATTGAACTCCATTTATAACAAACTCAATTACATTCCATTTTATAAAATTCTACTTTGTAATAAAGTAATGAATTTATTGTTAAATAATGAATAATTGTGAAATTTTATTTTTTTCACATATTACAGAAGATCAATTAAAACACATTTGTCCATAGATTAAAAATTCATAGATGGTCTAAAACCCAAATATATACTTATGAAACTATATCCCCATGTGCTAGAATCCAATGACATTCCTAAAGAAAAACCTAAATATCCTTAATCAATTACCCAAGGGAGATCATCCAAAGGGAGTGGTAATGATCTCAACTGACCTCACTTAATTTTTCTGTTATTATTCTATACTTAATATATATATATATGAAATTATGAAAAAATAATTTTTTTATATATTCTAAATGAATTTTAGATTAATTTAATATACTTTTCATACCCTCCTATAAAACACTTTAATAAAATTGTAACAGCATCGTGCGTACATGCAGACTACCACCTCCATGAATGGTGTGCTTTATTTTTCATAATTTCTATTAAATAATAGTTCTAAATATATATTCAATGGACTGAAAAAAATTATAAAAATTTTAATATTCTTAAATTAGAAAACATTCTATATTCTCCACTACATCTATAGAAAATTAATCTGTTTCTTGTATGTACGTGTGTAAAAATGCTTCCCCAGAAGTGAAATATTTTTTTCCCACTCATGTATTTAATAAAATATCTAATTCAAAAAAATTTATTCACCATTATAAATAATATAATTAATCTCGTTATGAAAAAATAGGGATTTTATGATGAATTAACATCATTCTTAACCACACACCCCATATATTATATATTATTATTTTTTGGGATGGTTTAACCTCTAAATTGAACAATGAAATACATTTATATAATAGATATATATATATATATATGGAAAAATCAGTATTTGTTTATTAATTAATTAATGATTAAATAATTTATTTTGGTTTTTAAAATGTTAATAAATATTTTACATTATATAATTGTAAAAAAATTAAATTATAAACTACACAAACATGTTCATCACTATCATTATCATGTTGAATTATAAAGAAAATACTAGTCAAATTAAAAATTTTAATTAAATCTTTTTATTTATCCATCTATAAAACCATCCCAAGGTGTTCTTAATATCATGCTAATATCCTCCCAATCATTAAAATAAATATCTTTGGCAAGTGATTCTTTCCCATTTCTATTTCATTCCAGTAATTTATTTGTATTATTCTATTTGATTTCAAATGTTTCATTTTGTAATGTGTTTTATAAAAAACCCTCTACTACCATTATTATTTACATGTAATGATATACCGCCATTTTCTTTCATGAATCATTATTATGATCCATTTTGTGCACCTGTTATATAATCAATATTACCATATGAGTTTTTATATGAATTTTGTTTTGTAAATACCCATCACCATTTCCTCTCAAGGGTATTTGCCTATATATAAATATCATTGATTTATTAAGTTAATAAAGGTATGAAACCAAAAATCTATAATAATGGGATTAAATTTTACTAAAAATGTTTTAGGTTATATGATATTTGTATAACATAAATGCATATACATGAATATAGGATTATGATTGGTGGGTTTGGAATTATATAATATTCCATCACATTGGGTAAAATAATTTTTTTCATAATATTCTATGTGTGGTGCATTCCTGGTTATCCTAATAACATAATTTTATATTGTATTGTCAGTTCACTATGACTTATGCCTATGATTTCATATATTTTGTTGGTTCCACATTCTATTAATAGATATATTTTGTTCTATTATGTCATTCATAATCATTCATTATTATCACAATCACATTTTATGTCAATATCATATTCTCCTTAAAATTCAAGAAATAAATTAATTTATTCTATTATTTTATTATTCTATTTCATATATTTTCTTATCACCCATTTCTTATGTATGCCCCCATTTTAATATATGATGTATTATAAGATCAATGGAATTTATGGTAATGATATGGTGTTTCAAAATAATTAAGTTATATGCATGATTACAGTTATTATTCGATTTATATATTATTAAAATTATACTGGTCCCCAAAATATTGAGGGAGTTTTTAAACCTATCTTTAGGTAAAAAGTCATGAAATAATCTGCCTAAAATATACATGTCTTCATAGTGATTCCATTTGTGAATGATGTGAATCTCATTTTATTCCCATGGGTATGTTATGATACGATGAATGATTGATTTCATTTTAAAAACATATGTATTTCTCATTAATTTGTGGGGTATGATATCATCATTAAATTAATTGGTTATGGATGTATATATATTTATATAAGTATTTAATTCATAGATTTTTTGTGTTTTTATAACAAGATTCATGATAATTTTATTTTTTCATAAAATCTTGCCTGGAAATCTTTTTTGTAAAGAACGTGATGAATTCATAGTTTTTTGTTTAAAATATTATAATAGTTTAATTCTTATGTTTTTAAAAATGATTATTTTACTTCTATGTTTCAAGAACATTTTTCATTTCTTTAACAAATCCTCACAAATATTGTCCATAACTCATATTTATTATCTCGTGATTACACACTTCATTTCCCTGGTATATGTTTGCTAATTTTAGATTACACCACACATCAAGACTTATATATATATATATTATTTTACATTATTTTATTAAATAATATATTTTTTCCCAAGTCATGTTTTCGGATGTTCTTATGTTAGAGACCTTGATTAATTTTTGATATGTAATCTCTTAGTGGTTTTTTGAGCTCACCCATTTCTTACGTTTCCATTCTCAACTTCATTAAGATGAGTATAACTTATGTGATGTCGAGAATGATATCTTGTGAAATTTTATTAGGGATAATTATTCACAGTTTTTAAATGTTATTTCTTATGTGGTAGAACCATAGTTACACCAAACTATCAATTCATTAGAATGTGAGATTATAGGTGAGTTTTTATGATTTTAACATAGAAACAATTTAATATAAATATAGGTTCTTCTCAAAATATATTCATGAAATTTTATAAATAATGTTTTTTAGAACCATATCTGGGAAATGGTTATGGGTTTCTTAAGTTATCATCAGAGTAAGGAATAGTTATTTTTTAGGATTATTTATTTCTTTATAGGAAATAAAAATAAAAATACTATAGTTAATCCCCTATGATTAGAATTTGAATAGGATTAAATATTAAACTTTTGGTAATATATTGATTGTGTTGTTTCCCTAGAATATATATCAATTCCTACATACTAGAAATTGGATGTATTTGTATTACAGATTAAACAAGGTGTAATCACAGTAATTTTTTTGAGTCTCATAATCAATCTTCAATCTATTCACAATAAGTGATCAAAAGACATCAATATTATAAAAACACTCCTAGTTGATATGATTTGGATAATCATATTATCTTTAAAACCCATTATGATGAATTTTTTGAAAAAACATGGTAGGATATATAATCTAATAAAAATATGAAATGTATACCCATGGATACTCAAATAGATTTATTGTCTAATACAAGAATTTCGTTGTTGAAAAAAGATATTTAGGGTTGAAATGAAGGTTCCATTAGAGATAAGAATACAATATTGAGTTTTATACATTTATATAATAATTTAGATTGATTTTATTACATATCATCATACCAATTTTGGTTTCATACGTTCATTTTATATAAGATAAGGAAAATTAATAATTTTAATGATATGTCCCTAGAAAATTTTATATTTTAATAAGGATTCATATTTTGTAAAAAAGGTCTAGTTAAAGAATTTATCTCAATAAAATCCTATTAGGATTGAAATTAATATTTTCCATGTATCATGATAATTATTTTGACATCCCTATAGAATATATATATATGTGGGTTTCATTTAAATCTCTTAGTATGTTTTGTTATTTAATGATATTTTAAATTACTAGGACACAATCAAGTTGTGGGGATGTGAAATCTTGTGATTTTGGAAAATATTTTTATATAAATTAATACTATGTTCGATAGATGTATAATTATGAAAACCATATGTAAAATAATATGATACATCTAATATTTATATTACAAAAAAATTAAATACAATAAAAAATATAGATTACAAAAAAATTAATCAATTAGAAATGGAAAAAATATATATGAAACCTCATATATTAATATTGCAATATCATATTTGATATATTTATTGACACAAATGATGAATAGTAGATGATTTTATAACACCCATAATTTTATGATATATTTAGTTCTAAATAAATTATATATATATTATATCTTTCAATGCACCCAACTCCTGTTTTGAATGAAATCTGTTACTTTATTGAAATATTATTAATTAAACATGAAAACTAAAACCAAGACATTATGTTGTATGGTATTAATAATATAAAATAAATTACAAAAAATATATATTTTACACATGAATAAAATAAATTCATTTTTTATATATTGATTAGATATAGAATAAGAATCACTATAAAAATTAATGTCTTCTGCAAAGTAGTATTTTACAACATGAAGCCTAATTCCCCCATGTGCACAAAACATTAAAATTAATTTTTTTAATTTTAGAATATTTATTTGAAATATAAAATAAATTTATAAAATATATATATCAATATTATATTTTCAGTTATTTTTTATATTTTTTTAAAAATATTATTATTTTGAAGAATAATAAAAAATTGTGATTTTTTTACAAACATATTTTTTTAAACTTTTTACATTGTTGAATTATATATTATTTTTTTGTAGTAAAAATTTTTAAATGATAATAATATTAATCTAATTTAGTTCATTGAAATAAATTTTATATAAAATTATGATATAAATAAAATTATCAATTTTGACTATTTTTATGAAAAAAACTGATTTCTCACCACATGTGAGACTATAATTTTAAATAAAATCTTTCTACTTCTGTGAAATTTATTATGAATAATGGATTAAATATTTTTAGTTCTAATAATTTATCATATATAATAGTTTGAAAATATGTTCTTATGATAATGAATAGTGAACACTAGAGAAATTAATTATAGCGGTTAATATTACAAATGGGTTTAACATGTGTTAAACAATGACGATAGGGGATAAATTGTACCAAAACATTCCCAACGAACATTTTATGGACATATATTTACCTTAATACATCTATGGATCTATAATACACAATTTGTGAAGGCTTTTACATGAGAATAATGTGGCTTTCACATTATATTCTATAAATTTTTAAGTTTTACCTCTCCTCTACTTATAAAATACCACCCCATATCTTATAATCATCACACATAAAAACCATTTTTATATACCATAAAAATAACAATTAACATATTAATTCAACTCCCAACATCCTAGGGATCTTGTTTTTACAATTAATTCAACATATATATGATTTTGGTGTAATCCTAATGTAGTTCTACATAAGGTGTTAAACACTATAAGGTGTGTATTTGATAAATTTCAAACTAAATATTGTTGAAATATACAAAATATATAATAATATATTTATATATTTATCTTAAGTATATTTATATGTTATTATAATATGTTTATATCTTATATCCATCACTTATTCTATCAAATTGGATGTAAAACTCTCGAATGTTTTTATGGGAGACTACCGCCACACAAACCTATATAATTAGTTTTCCACCAACATAATTCAAGGATAGATATAATGTGGGATTGAAAATATTTATATAAAAATTTATAACATTATTATTATTATGTAATTATTATATCATATATTATATCTTGATTTATATTTTTTTGCAATATGATAATGTTACTCATGTGTACGATAAACTACCACCAATCAAAGCAATGTGATTTATTTTTCACATTGAATTTACCTGGAATGTAATAATGATAAATTTAATGGATATATGAGATATCTAGTACATTATATTAATTCAATGAAATTAATATATCATATACTTCCACACCATTTCACTAGATAAGAGAATGATATAGTCACTCCTATGAACACATGACCTACCATCTCCAAAAAGGAAAGAAATTAATTTTCTATGCCAAATTTTCAAGAATGAACGTAAAAATATATCAATTGGAGAATAATTATTTTTATTAAATTAAAAAAATTATATATATAATGAAACTATATTCTTTTTACAAGCACCATAACATTAATAATAATGAAATAATTTTTTATTGGAATTCCAAACACATACGAATGGATTTTAACATATTGTAATGGTTTCTCATCTCAATTTTACATCCATGAGACATAGTCCATATTAATCACATCATTATTATGTGGTTTATGTAGTTCAATATATTATTTATGATATCATTAATATATTAAAATTTATGGTTTTTATAATTTCATGTGTTGTTATTTCATTTATGGTCCTTACGATTCAAACGTTACCAATGTGGTAACAATGTATTTCACAGTCTCATCATTATTCGTGATTGATTATGTTTAAGTATGTATTGGGGTAATTATTTGATATTTTATAAAATCAATATATTTTATTATAGTCTCTTAATCATTGATATGTTTAATTTAATTGTACCATTTTTTCACATTTATACATTAAATTATTGAGAAAAATGATTTAAAAAAATGCAACATTGTGTTTGTCTTTGGTCAAAAATTTATTTTTATTCCAAAAAAAGTTTCACTCAAAATAGATCAAAAAACTATATTAAAAAATCTCTAATATATTATTTAATTACAATTTTACCCTTGTATCATTTTTATCCAAAAAATATAATCCTCATATATTTTTTTAAAAAAAGAACATTTGGATTTTACTGAATATAGGAAAGGAATAATTGTTTTAATGTGTACTACAGGAAACAAATTTTCCACTATCATAAAAAATATATATTTTTAAATATAATTTCACAATATTAAAAAGTTGTTTTAAAATAAAAAAATTAGAAATTTTTTAAAAATTAGTTTCATAAGGTGATTTTAAAATTTAAATTTTCATTTTATCAAACAATGTTTTAATGGATATTTTTCTGGAAATTATGTTAACCAAAAACAAAAATCATATTATACATATGATAAACTGGGTATATTTCAAAATGATACTATTATTATTATTTTTATGTATTTTTTTAGGTTTTATTCTATAGGTGATGTAATATTTTATTAACATTAACCATATTACTCTAGATAGTTAATGAATTTATTTACTGAGGGGGATAAGAATTAATATTTGGTATTCTATATTTTCTGTATAAATTATTATGATTATTATGTAGTATCCATTTTATATGATGAAATCATTAGACTTATAAAGTGATGGTTGTCACAGTGAAGAACATAGTTCCTCGATGCATCGACATATCTCTTGAAAAATTAGTTTCCTAAATTGAAATGTGTTTTACCTAAAGTTTTACAAATTATTAAAAATGAATTTATAGTATATTTAAAATGTTTAAAATTTGGAATTCCCTAATTTGAGATTAGTTAATGGTTTTCCATGTGATTTTTTGATTAAATAGAATATACATATTTAGTTTTGAAGATCATGTAAATATTTATATGTTATTATTTTAGCTTTATTTAATATATCATTGATGTTATTCATGTTCATGTTTTTGACTAAATTAAATTGGATTTTATTTTTTAAAATTAAATATTTATTATACGATATATTTTAATGATATCATCCATAATATGTCTACCATTACCGAAAATTTCTATTCACCCATTTCATCAGTTTCATCCATAGAACATAAAAATGTTTTTTTTATTTTTGATATACATGGATATAGTAAAAGGGATATGGTGTTCTATAGGATTATTTTTTGTTGTGTTATTATGTTTCCAAATGCTAATGGGAGTCATGTAATTATTTTTTTCAAAATCAACTATAATATTTGGTCTTTCGGGGTGTGATTCTTAGTATCTAGTTACAATGAGATAATGTTACCACCAACATTTCACTACTATGGTAGTGGAATTTATATTTTCTATCATAGAAATTTTAGTAGAAACCTTAGGATCTAGATTTAGGAAAAAATAGATTAGGTCATATAACCATTAGAATTACAATATATATAATTATTTGAATAGGATAATATCTTATAATTTTGGTAAGGTGGATATGATTTTGTTTTACTAGGAATAAATATCTATCATGATAATACATGTGGACGTGGTTCAGGAACACTTTAACTAGGGATTATAAATATAAAAAAGTGGTGGTAGGATTAACTCGAGCAATACATAGTACACTTCAATGAGACTTACTTTAACTTAGTGTGATACTACGTGGGGAAATATATTGGTTAATTAAAATTTTCCACACAATACATTCTAAAGGATTTGAATATATTTCATGGTTTGGATACATTTCAATGAAAAAATGTTAATTATTATGAGATTTGATATACATATGTATTTCATTTTATTTTATTTCATTATTTAGTATTTGGATTACACATTATTTTTTATAGTGTATTAAACATTATATAAATGGTTCCAGGAGGAAGGAATGGAAACCATATCAAATGACATACCCCATGTATGGATTTCCCTCTAGGGAAAATTAACGATGTTGTTTTTGGAGCTACAATATGAATGGATGAAATTATTATTATATTGAGCCAATTGATTTATGTTGTGATAAATATCATTTATTATGTGAAGTAGCCTATTGATCCACCATTTTGTGTAACTAGGTTAAACTATTTTATATGTGAGCAACATTCATCATCCAATTATACTACAAATAATTTTTTATTTGAGAAACAAATAAGGTAGTTAGGGAATATCTTTCATTCCTTGTGGAGTAACAAAATGGATAATGGTTTCAAGAATATTTATCATATCATGGGATATGTGTATAAATAGTGTCCATTGATTAAAAAACTATGGATAAAACATAAAATTAAATATATAATTGATTTATTATAAGTTGATATTTATGAAAATATATTTTCATCTTGTGAAATAAGCAAATACAATGAGAAAATTTTTTAGACAATAAGAAACCATGATGACAATATATCTATGTATGAATCAAAATATAATTATTTTAAAAGCCATGATATTGCATACATATGTAATCCCAAGAGATGGAATTATCATTTTATTGATGGGTTAAATTTAATCTATCTAATTGAATTAGTCTCCCAGACATTCCCATCATATGTGGACATTTGATCATGTGCTACCAGGATAGAGGTGAAATTGTCCATATATTATGGATTCTATTTCAATTTAAAAAACAATAGAAATAAAGATAAAAATATGGATATAGTAAATATGGTATATAAGGATTTATTATGTAGGATAATTATTGAAAGAAACACTTTAGTACATGAATAAAGGGAATGGGAGTCTTCTAAAAGTGTTTAGATAAATTCCACCCTAATTGGGATTGTAGAGGAATTAAAGATGCTTATAATGTGACATAATTCTATTGTATGAATATGGGGAACTATACAGATGAATTCCCCTTGAATCAAAGGAATTAACATATTATTTAGAAAAGTGATCATGGTCAAGCTTATGTTATTACTACATCGGAACAGTAATGATAAATGTGATTTTGATTGGATTTAATAATTACGTTAAAGGGGTATTTTAATCAAATCTATTCTAGTTATAAGAATTACGAAATGTATAATTATTATACGTCATTTATTTTTCATTATGTATATGAGAACGTATTTTAATGCTTCCAATGACCATGAAATTTGATTCATGAAAAGGTGATCTTTTTTGAAAAAACATAACTAAGGGAAGATAAAAATTAATATTTTCTGGATATTGAGATAATAATGATGAAGAAATTTCATTTTGGAGAGTATTGGTGAAATAAAAAGTGGTAATTTATTTTATGGTCTACATTATCTCTACTAGAGTTCACATAATTATGGAATAAATTTGATAATTTAATATTTTAATTCACTAATAAGGTAAAAAATAATTCTCAAAAGCACACATGTTTAAATTAATATTTTATGTTTATCAAGGTATTCACATATAATGAATGTAAAATTAATTATCACATTATATTTTCTAGGCAATATAATGATTATTTATTGACCATATTTCATAATTTTTATAAATTTAATATGAATAGTCATATTTTTAATGACATATATCCTTAACAAATTATGTAAAAGATTAATTTTTATTTTAATATTCTATATGTAGTAATTATTATTTATTTTATTATATTTGAAAACATTTTATAATCCTTTTTTGATATATAAAAAGTATTTCATTTTACTCTTTTATGAATATTATGAACTCTTAAAAGATAAGTTTAGTGCTTCATGCATAGAAATTTTGTTTTTGGATATTTATTTATTTCTGTAATAGATGATGTAGTAATTTATCCCAGCGAAAATGATGGATGAAATTATTTTGAAAAAATATAATGATATCATGTAGTTATATTTCATTATATAATTTTATAGAAAAATAGTTTCTCAATATTAGGAAAATTATCATTAAATAAAATTTTTGTCCTGTTACATTCATATCTAAATAATCAATTTTTATTCTAAATTATCCCATATTAATGTTGTTGAGTTACCTAATATTCCAGTGATCATTCACTTTATTATGATGAATGGTCTATATCGATATCAAAAATTATTTACACTTTATATCATTATCTTTATATTTATTTAAAACCAATATTATCCTACATGTAATCCCAGTAATGTTCTATTTAAGAAAACCTAAATAATTCACATTCCCTACTAGAGAGAAGATGTTTTAATAACAATTTTCAAATTGAAATTTTCTATTAAATACATTTTCAAATGTCAACTGTGATATTATTTAGATCAAAATTAAATTAAGGATGAAATTTATTTATGGGTGTAAAATGTAAGTCATCAAGATTAAGAATTTAAAAATTATATATGGTAGAAAATATTGCAAATAACACCATGAATAGAAAATTAATAAAACACAGAAACATTTATTTATATAGTTAAATTTAATAAAATTCCATCTCTTTTTTATCACATAAGGCATCCAACATATTGTTTGAATAAAACACAAAAATCTATTAAAGTATTAATATTCAATCATGACCATTATAACTTAGACATTAATTTGGTGGGTAGGAATAATAATAAGGAAATAACAAAAATTTATTTCCACATGTATAAAAAACTCAATGGATATATAATTATTTAAAATATACCATGAATCATTCAAATGAAAAAAATGTTATTTGAAAAACATTACTTATCGAAAAATATGTTTAGTCAGAATTATCGAGCAAAATATTAAATTATGTTTTAGTAGTTAAATAAAATATTTTTTAAAAAAATCTTCTTCTATGAGATATACATGTCAAAATATCAATTATTTTATAGAATTTAATGAAATGAATAGTTTTTTAAATATAGTGAAAATACAAATTTTTATTGAAATGTTGATTTACAAATAAAGTATTTAAATAATTATATTATATTTTAAATGGGTTTCAATGTCACATTCATTACATTATAGTAATTTTTATTTAATTATTGTCTTTTTTATCAATTCTATATTGAATTATATCATAAAAACAGATTAAGGTTTTGAACATTTTTCTTCAAATAATATTCTTATGGATGTGCCTATATGTTAAATTTTAATTTGGAATCTAAAATTAAAATTAATTTAATTACGAAAAATAGATTCTATATTTAATATCATAATTTTTAATATAATAAAATAAGGTGAAATATTTTTTTACATTAATGAATTAAAATAATAGTAAATATTAATTAACATTGTTAGGGTAAATAATTGTTTTACCATGGGATAAACTAAATATATAAGGGTTAAAAGGAATATAATATTGTCCGACAACCATTTTATATAAATATATATACGATATAACCAATAAATATATATTAATAGTATATTTTTAAGAAATTTAATTAGAAAAATGTTGGTAACACATTTGCATCTCAGAAATTCCATGTGTGTCCTCTCACCAACTTATAAAAGTCTACCAACTCTACACTATTTTTAGAATATCCAAAACCTATTTTATGTTGTCCAACACCATACCAAATTCATTCCATATACAACTACCAAATTCCAAAGTAGTTGTTTTTTATTATAAATACAATCTATTTTCGATTTATGTATAAAAATAATCCTATTTTCCAACCAAGAGTTAAGATTATTAATGTGGGATTTTGTTTTATTTCTTCCTCCACCACCAAAACATGTTCATAATATATTCATATACAATAATAAAATAATCTATTTTATACTAATGTATTATAAAATTTTGGTAAATACTTATATCATTCTCATCTTCAATCAAAATGGAAACAAAACTATTGATCGGGTGTATGTCAGACTACAGCCCAACGAACTGATTTAATTTTTTCCCATCACATCCTTCCAATGATTGATATATTGGTATATTTAACACACATATGTATATATATGATATTTATTACTTTTTTAAAATTATGGAATTATAATATCTCATATAAATTCTACCATTCCACTCCAAAATGGACACTATAACGTTACTATGTTTTACAACAGAGAGCAACCTCGTGAAGTGACATTAGTCATTTTAACATAGAAAAATAATTTTAGGTATGAACAATAATTATAATCAATATATGTGATATATAATACATAATATGAATTAATGATAATTAATATATCATACACTCCTTACCCTTTCATTTAATAATTTAATGATATCTTGACATGTGCATCAATAGGGAATATCGTCTCCACGAAGTGATACGATTCATTTTCGACATTAAATTTCCATGATTTTGTTCTATGGATTTCATAATGGAAAAAATATAGTTAATTTAATTAATATAAATTTTTCGTCATTGAACTATATCCAATTTACATGAATTGGAACATTATTGACTTCGTATATAGAATAAAACTAGGCAATTAAGACCTAAAACAATGAAAATAAATAATTATTCTTGATAAACCAGTCATTTATGAATAAAATTAAACCATATATGCTAAGAAAAATATTATTATGTTTTTTTATTATATTTATAATAAAAAATTAATTATTATTAATGTTTTTTGGACACATATTATTCAATTTTAACATTATGTTTGTTTTTCATGTCTCACATTTACTTCTGGGATAAAAATGACATATTCACCAATTCATCCATTTTTTTGTGTATATAATAAATTTTTTGATATTTCAAATCTTGAATATATATATATTCATTGTATAAAATGTTTAATAAGATGTTAATTTATTCATGGGTATTATGATTCAATCATTATCAAAGTGGTATTGTTGTATTTCATTATCTCATCTTTATTCAAGATTGTTTTTGCCTGAGTCTCTCTTTGGGGAATTAATTTATATTTCTCAAATGTTATTAGTATTAATATCCAATTATTATTAATGATGATTTTCAAGTAATATTTAGAATTTTATTATCTATAATACATATAATTAATGAGAATTTGTTTATTGTAGTGAAAAATTTGTTCTATTCTCTGTCAAAATTTTCATCATCCTAAATAGTAATTTATGAAAATTATTGCAAAAATGTTTTTATATATATAAAAAATCTATTCTAATAGAATTATTACACATTTAATTTATATTTTTATAAAATTAAAATATTCATTCATGTGATTTTCCAAACAAGGACAAATTTTATTTGACCAAAAATACGAAAACAATAATTGTTTTAATGTGTAAACAGGAATATAAATTCCCACTATATTGATATCTAAAATTTATAGTTAAAAAGTTATATCATTCGATTTATATTTTAAAAAATATATATTCATAATTTTTCTAGGAACATTTATTTTTAATTAGTTGTTTTCATTGTGCAATTATTATTTTAATTGTGCTATATTTTTTTCCTCATGAATGTGATAAAGGATCTTTTCATGGAATTTATACCCATCAATGGAAAAAACCATTATTATAGATATGGTTCACTATGGATATATTGTAATAATACAATACTTTGGAATAGTTTATAATTAGTTTTACTTGTTTTTTACTAATTTAAATCCATTCATTATATTACTCTGGAAGGTTTATCATTATTTTTATTGATTGGGTATTTAAATATCATTTAATAAGTTCATTTTTCAATAAGAATTTTTATATTGATAATGATTCACCCCTTTCATATGAGTAATGAATTAGAAATATTAACTTATTGGTGGGGACCAAAATTAGATATCCCGCTAATGTATCGATATGTTTCATGAGGCAAACATGATGGCCCAATTAAATGGTGCTTTCCTCATATTTTTAATCTACCATGTAAAAGGACTTTACTATATGTTCCAAATGTACAATAATATTTATTATGTCAACATATATTTGTTATTTATGTTCCATGTTATCATTATATTATTTAAATTATCCATGTTTATGTTTTCATGTCATGTGATTATTTATATGAAATTAATTGATCATAATTTATTCCTACAACAAAATTATTAATATTAATATTATTTTTTAAATAGAACATTTTTTCGTAATTTAAATTTTATTATTTAATATATCTAATGTATTCATGACAGATTCAAATATACTCATATAATTAATAAGAATTTTGATCTCAGACCTTTCTTTTATTTATTTCTTCTTGGTTGACCGAAATTGTTTTCTAATTTATATGAAGTGATATGAAAATGAGAAAATTTTTGTGCTCAACTAAAATTCTATGTTCAATTTTTATGATTTAAAATTTAAATTATATTAATGTATCTATAAATATTTCTAAAATTTCCAAAATCAGTTGTCCTTCAAAATACGATTCCTTCTGTGAAGTACTAAGGTAATTAATTAGCCACTCAATTTATCATAAAAGGGATATTGGGACTATGTAGATTGTAAGATATTTTTGGACACTCAGTGAATCTTATGTTAATTGTTTTTATTTTTATTTAATTATATAAAAGTAAATTCCCTTTGTATTTTTTTAGTATTATGAAAATTCATTATCTTAATTAGAAGATATGATTTGAAAATGATAATAAATTTTATTAGTTACAGTTTTATATTCTGAATACGTAATATGAATTATATTTTTATCCTCACTCAAATTGTTTTCATGAATAATGTTTCAATAAATATGAGGAACTATGTTTTCACCTTAATGACTTCAATATAAATCTAATGATTATGTGTTTTGTTGTTAGTTATTAAATATCACAATATTTTTAAGAAATATATGATGAAACCCTTATGAAATAAATGGGGAGAAAATTTTATTGGAAATTTGTAGAGATAATAATATGATTGAGGAATATTCTATAAAAATTGTAACTCCTAAAAGATTAAAATAAATTCCATACTATTATATGCCAATAATTTCTTTTCTTAATATCATGAAAAATTCATGAATAAAAGAATTATATTGGGGGAGATAAAATTTTCTAAATCCAAAGTATTTCATTCTTAGTTCATTAGTGTGAGAGAAACCAAACGTGGAATTTTTATAAATGATGAGAATATTTATTTTTATAATGTAGATGTTAAATTTATGCATTCATTGACAGATCTATTTATGTTTCCTCTATATCATATTTTTAGATTGTTCAAATGAAAAATTTCATAGGATCATTTATCTGCTTGAATGTTAGGATGAATATAATTTATTATTAACACTGGTCCATTAGACTCGGTGTGGAACCAGTCAATCATAGTTTCCTTTATACTGATTCATCAAACACAGTTTTGGTATCAAAATAGAATGATATGTAGAGTCTTATCTGGAGAAGAATTATGTTTTTAGACTTTAGGGATAGATATAGAATTGGGAGATTTTGGGAGAAATAAACTAAATTAATATCAACAATATAGTCATCCATTTTCATAAAACAAATGAATATTTTTATGTATTCATTGGGGTTATTATAAAAATAAGTAATGAATTATTTTCATTCAAGTGTGTCAAATGAAAAATAAAATTTAAATTTTTTATTGTGGGCCATGAGTCATTAGAAAAAAACTAATACCTATCCATTATTGTGAACAACATAATGATTCATCAGATTCCATCTAACACCAATAAATAATAACACACTGAAGATCATCATACATGGTCTAGGAACGATTTGAAAAATTAAATAACTGGATAAATTTTAAATACAAATCTCTAAAGTGTTTTCAAATTGGTCATTTCTATAAATGTTATTTCATTGATTCTTATTTATCACAATGATGTTGAAATGATATATATGGATGAAGTGTTTCTTGATTATCAGTTGATACAATGATTTAGAATGAGTATGTCTTAAATGTGGTACAAAGAATCATTATGGGAAGTCACCAATTTTGATATATTCTAATCGTAATGAATACCATAAGAATCACAATGTTACGAAAATGAAGAATTTGATATAATTTTTGAAGTCGTTTAAAGATATAAAATATTTTACATTATTTTAGAAGAATGAAGATAATATTACAAGAGATAAATAATTCAATGATGAATTTCAAATGAATGTGAGGTAATAGTTTTTTAGATTTTTCATTAGAAGGAATAATTTTTGGTATCCTTCATATTCCACACCAATCACACTTATAAATATAGGTTTGTACATTTTACATTCTGAATTTATAAATCTATTAATGCACGAAAAGATATGGATAGTGTAGAATGATATTGATAAGTGAAGAAGTTACAAGGTTGATATTTACTAAGGATGTTTTCTAGATAGAAGAAGAAGAAGGATGAGTAACTGGATCAGACGAAGCCATCAAATATAGTTTTCAAGGGTTTTTTTGGATGTGTTTTATAAAATTTTTAGGGAACCCTTTTCTATTCTATTTTCCAAACTGAATTATCCAACCATGCAATAAGACTTATCAATAAGAATATATTTTCATAAAAACATATAAAATGATTGTTTGTACAAACTATAGGGTAGGATTGTGATGTTTTTGTTGAACCATGATTTAGTAGATGTTGATAAGGAAACATAGTAATATGGTTTCAACCAACTTTTTTTTGTCTTATAAATGATGGAAAATACATGTTTTTACATAATTTGTAAGAGAAGAAGGACATGTACTATTTTATTGATCATATTGATAAAATATTATAAGGGTATAAACAAGTTTTTTTAATAGAATATTGTTTTCTAATTGATTTTGTTTCATTTTATTTTTTCAAACCATTATAATGATGTTGATACTTTTATGGAGTAGTGAACCTTGAAAACACTTATGTTCATGTGGATGTGTGATTTTTTTTATTATTATCAAAGCGATAATCCATTTATATGAGGATAAGGTTGTTTAAAATAGAATAGACTTCAATGAAAGGGATATTACAGATTCAAACCTCCCACAATAAGTGATACATTGATACATTCTAATCTCTATGAAGTGGTATCAGAGTGATGGTAACCTTAATTTTTCTTTTTATGAATGTTCATTAATATAAGTTGTTAATAAGAACCAGATTTATGTGAATAATAAGTAGATTCCAATATTAAACGATAATAACAATCATATATGCAATTAATGAATGCAATTAGATCATATATATCTTGGGTGAGTAATAATTTGATAGTGACTTATTTACGTGGGTAAATGTTATTTATATCACCATTGGATTTTATAGTGTGTAGTTTGATTGCTCATATTTTGTTAAATATGTATTAAGAATTCATTTGGATTATATTGGTAAAATTGATTCATCTTTGGAAGAAAGAGATTCTAATTCCCTATCTTTGGATGACATTAATATAACTATCATTACTTATTAAATGAGAAGGAGATGGTTATGAAATGAAAAAAAATTGGATAATGAAATTTCCTTCAATGATTTCAAGAAAAGAAAGTTTCCAAAGATTCTCAATGAAGAATAAATTGGTTAATCTGACATAAAAATGAGAGATGTAACAATATTGAAGAGATAGTACAGTATATTTCTAAAAAATTAAAAAGTAATATGGGAAATATAAATGGTATAATACCTTAATATAATTATAATGTGGATCCATTTGGGATCTTATTTATCAAGTTTCCTCAAATAGGGAATATAGATGAAAGTGATGAAGAATAACGAGAGTCTAAAAATCATGGAATAAACATCCAAACATGTCATACTCACAATGAATTGTTAAGAATTTATCAAACTCAAAAATGATAGATTTTTTTTCATAAGATGATGATATTTATGTAGAAAATAAAAATTTGAATACTTTTATTGAAGAAAACTAATTTACTATAATCATAATTGATGAAGTGATAATAAGCATTAGTTCTGAAGAATAATAAGATGTTACTATTTTAGATTCTCTCATAATGAAATATTAAAAAGAATATCTTTATATGATTTCAGTAATTGAAAAATAAATGAAGAAGTTAAAAAAATTAATATTCTACATAAATCAATCAAGACTATTTTCTTGTGGGGAAATCAAATATCTTATTGTAGAAACAACTCTCATTGATGAAGAAAAATAATATATAGAATAAAAAGCTAAGACATATGTATCAGATATCTTATATCATGTTATCACATATTGAATTATACTAAAATATTCCCAATTAAAAGGTATTATGTTTTACATAAAATTCAAATCTGAGGAATGTGGTGGATGATAGAAACATTATTTTTGATTGACATCTAATGGTTAAAATAAAAATAACAAAAAAACTAATTTCACATACATATTTTTATTTAAATGTGGAAGATAATGATGTTAAATAAGTTTTCATGAATTAATAACGGACTCATTCTATGTATTAATAATTTGATTATATGGATTATAATTAATTAAATTAGTAGTATGTTCTTAAATGAGAAGAAATTTCTAACATATTTAAAAAACCATTACGAAAGGATGCATTATTCCTCTTAGGGTTGATCATGGGAATCCCATATCTTTCTAATAAAGGTTTCAGTATATGTGATTGTCCCAATCTCATATATTCATTGTAGTGGTTTATAAATGGGGGGTAATGTTTAATAAATCTATCCATTAAAATGTGATAACCTGTTTAAGGATGAATGTATTTTAGGGGAGTTATGGGTCAAATATGAAATAATCATGTAACTGTGTGAACAGTTCTAGTTGTTTTCTAGATATAAAGAATGAAGTTTTGTTGTGGAGGATATTGTGAATGTTATTGATGTTTCAATAAAAATTTATATATAAGTCACTACTTTTGGAAAACATGGTTTTGATTTCCAAGATTCGTGACACCTATAATGTGTTCACTACAAAAGGACTAGAATTCTTGATATGTAATATTTAAATTGATATTAAAAGGTTTAGTGATTTATGAATCTTGTTTGACAACATAATCCATATGGGGTATTATTGGTACTATGTTTGTTTGCTATTTTTTTAAAGAGGAAAAATGTTTGTGTTGATTGTTTTGAAGTTTTTTTCATTACTAGAAAGTCAAAACACATTTTTTATTTAGATGATCAGATGAAACTAGTATCATAATAATAATATCAGTTCCAAAAATTATAGTAATGTTATCTAGTTTTGGTTTCCCATTCTGAAGAACTTCTCTGGATGAAGTTGTCTTTTAGATTCCCCTAGTACCTAGAATGCGTGATTCAATAAAAAAGATGAAGTGATTGGGAATGTGAATATATCAAAGGTAAATTTGACGACTCTTTTTTGTTTTATTATATTGCAAATTACATATGTATCATGTAATTATGTTGATATATTCCTTATCAAATAATGGGGGAAAAGATGGGATTGGCCATTCTAAGTGGTGATAATCTGAATGAGAAAGGTCCTGAATTATTGGGATGTCCTAGAGGATGCTATTTAATGTCAGTTGATTAAATTTCGATACATAGGTTCTCTAATAATTTTGTGGTCATGATTATAATCAATATATTTTTTTACAAGAATGTGTCTAATTTAAAATTCATTGGGTATCAAATTATCTGTGTAAGAATCATCAGATGAGGAAGTTGTATAAAGACTAAAGAGCATTATGTTACAAAAATTTTATGTATTTATAAATTGCTAAATCATTGAGGCATCATTATATACACACCATCTTATTGTTCAATCCCATAAATGAACCGTTTTAAAATGCCATTAATCTGTTTTATTGTTCAAACAAAATATGTCGATTCTGAGATTAATCAATCAAACATGGTGGGCCACATAAGAATAATAGTAATACTATCACTGATTCATCACACACATTTTTGCTATCAAAATTATATTGGATGCAGAGTCCAATATGATGAAAGTAGATGTTCTATGATTTTTTGGTCTAAGGAAAATGTGGGAATTTTTGGGACCCATCAAACAAATGAAAATCAACAATATTGATAACCATATTTTTAAAATAATGGAAATGATGGTTTTCCTCATTTTAGTTTAAGAGAAAAATAATGAATAATTTCTTTTATTTCAACTAGGTGTGGAGTGATTGAACACTATTATTTATTTTATGTGTTTCAAGAGAATTCAGATAAATACTGATGTCGATGCATTAAAGTAAAAAATATACTGATTCATTAGACCTAGTTTGGAACCATTAAATCATTGGACATTGGATATCATAAAATGTGGTAAAAATATTATTTGATTGATTAATGGACGGTATAAATACATAGAATATATATCAAATTGTTTTCAATATGGTTGATTGATGATTTTTTTTCAATGGTGTTATTAGCCTGTAGAATATTCAATGATATTTATAGCAAAAGATTATCATGCAACATAGTAGAAGCATATCTTTAGAATGAATGCATCTTATAGATGGTATATAGAATTGTAATTATAATTTATTTTTTCTAATACGTTCTCATAAAAATGGATAAAATTGAAATTAAAATGATATCATACTAAATAATGGTTAGAATATTTTAATTGGGCTAGATTTTTGAGAAAATTTTATATGATTAGAGGAAAATAATAATGATTTGAGAAGTGATGAATAAGTAAAAGATGAAGTCAAAATGAATTTGAATATAGTGTTTTTGGGGATATTATTTAGTTTGAAAATATTTTGGGTTCCCACTCATTCCTCTCTTGGAACACCTATAAATATACAAAAGTACATCATATTTATTGACTTTTAAGTATTGTTCACGCGTGAAGAGAGTGTGTGATTAGTATTTTTTAAAGAGAATAAATTTCTTGATATGGTATAACAAACGATGTTTTTTGTGAAGAAGAACAAGATAGAAGAGTTTCTTGATCAAACTGTTTCATAAAACATATTTTAAAAATAATTTTTATGTGGTTTAGATTTGTTTCTATTGTATTAATTGCTTATATTTTTTTGGACTATTTTATCAGAAAGTGGAATTTAGTTGAACTATAAGACTGAGTTTTTATAAAAAAACATAAATTTTATTTCTAGCTTCTATTGGGTAGGAATGTTAATATTCATGTCTTGATGACTAAATAATTCAATGTTGATAAGTAATCAAAAGTACATGTTTTATACCAATAATAAAAAAGTGTCATTACTTGTTACAAAAACTTTTTTACATGACTTGTGCTAGAAGAACCACATATAGTTTTTTATTGATCATAGTGATACCCAAGTATATGGGTATAACTTATATGTTTTATCCTCAAAAAGCTTTTTTTCTAGGGTATTGTGGGTAATTTGATTGCTTCCAAAAAAAATACAAGGATGTAGTTACTCTGGATGAGTACTAAACCTTGTAAATACTTTTATTCCAATTGATTTGTGACTATTAATATTTAATAAAATTAATAAATATTTATTAAGAGGTGATGGTTGTTTCAAATGAAGTGAAACATAATAGAAGAGGATATCACTGATTCAGTCCCACCACCTCTCAATGAAACATTGATCCATTTTGGGCTCTAACAATTGTTGGGGTATTTACAATATGATTGGCACCACATATTCTTTAAAAGGTGTTCTTTCAATAAAAGAAGCATTCTTGTACATATTGTATATTGTTTTAAAATATATATTTAAAAATTATCAAATTTTATTTTTTTTAAATTGATATTCAATTTTCATTTCATAATATCTAAATAGGATTACAATTATTTTATGATATTTTATTTAATAATTTATGTTTTTTTCGTAGACAAAAACAAATTCTTTCGCTAATACCTTCACTATTTTGAAACTATCATAGTACATGAATGAATTAAATTAATTATAAAAAATTATATAAATATATATACTTATTAATTATAAAAAGTTATTTAAAATTATTTTTTTATTTTATAAAATCCATATTTAATATTATTGAAACATAAGTAATATTTTACTATAAAAACAGTTATATTTACATATATTAAATATTAATTTTAATCAATTTTATAAATTAAATCTAATAAATGGATTTCAAAACATACATATAGATATTAATTTTATATAATAATTTAAATTTAATTTTTAATTTTATAATTATTCATTATATGATTATCATTATTAAGAATGATAATGGTGAAAATGCTATTTTCAATGAATTGGTATATTAATGTTGTGTAATTTAATTTAATTAATTAAATTGATTTATATTTTATAACAAAAATGATATTATTTTATCAATATATATAAATATAATTTATATCTAATTTCATAGATAATTAGTTTCAAATTATATTAAAAATACTTAATTGTCCAGACATAATTTTTTTAGAAATATAGTTTTTTATTATATAGATGTTTTAAAATAAAAACTTATTTTCACATATGTAGATATTTATTTATATTGATTTGTGTATAAATATATGTTAATAAATTTAAAAAATTGAATGTTTTATCTTACATATTTTAAAAATATTCTATCAGTATGGAAAAAATGTGTTACCATGGTAAAAACCAAAACAAAAATAGTTATAAAGATAATATTAAAAGACTTAAATCATTATTAAAACATTGAACTAAATAATTTTTTTAGTAATATTCAATATTAAATCATCCTCCAGACAAAAAATTTTAATTCTTTTCCTTCCATCATTAAATATTTTCTTGAAATTTTTTTTATACTAATGAGTTATTATAAAAATTCACTTTTCATCAATCATAAAACGAAATCAATTATTGAACATTTATCATCTCATTTCAAATCCATCTCAAAAAACTTAATTTCTCAAAATTCTATAAATTCTACAAAAACTTCTTAGAGGCCTTGAGTTTTTATAAGAAAAATCTATTTAAACATAACATGTTTCCCAAAGGATAATATCTAAAATAAGAGGTAATGTTCTCAAGAGGACCCTCTAAATTCATTCAATTTACACCATAAAAACTATTATATACGAAATATTATGATAATATAAGTTTTTTAATATTTTTAAATTTTATTATAATCATGTAAACTATGATTTTTACTTTTCTCCAATACCATTCGAAAATGTATATGTCTCCATGTTTACATGCATACTATAGCCTCCATGAACGACATGCATGATATCTGAAAATTATTTTAAAAAATTGGATGTAAAATTATATTAAATTTATTAATAATTTATTGGTAAAATTATTTAGATTCAATAATTTATTTAATTCCCCATATTTTCCATATATAAGAAAAAGAAATTGTTTTCCCATTTTTACATGTAGACTACCCCATCCACGATACTGATGTTTATCATTTTTCACTAATGCATATTTGTGTTTATCCAACCCTATTAAAATACTGTTAATGAACATAAAAAATTATAAATTATTTTAATATTGTAATTTTATGATGAAATTCATCAAAATGAATCACTATCTTAATGATACTCACCCATAGATTATAGCTCGTTATTTTTTTATTTGGACACCTACATGAACAATGATATAAATTTCTATCACAAATGACTATGGAATATTAAATTTTATTTTTATTAATAATTAATTAATAATAGTAATTTTATGGTTTGATAAATGATATATTAATATTTATTTATTTATAATTGTATGAAGAGTTTGATATTGATAAATTTCATAAAAAACTTATCACTAACACAATCATAATAAATTATGAAATAATAATTATTCCAAATAATAATAACATTAAAAATAATTATAATAATATATACCATAAAATATTGTGATCTATAAATTATGAACATCAAATATATAAAAATGATCCAACACAGATATTTCTAAGATAGTATTAAGAAATCAATTAAAGCTAACAACATCTAATAATGAAAATAAAATATAATTATATAAATTATTATTAGAAATTATTATATGTTATGTTTATAAAATAGTATTGGTATTAATTATACAATAAAATATAATATTAATACTCATTTTTTTTATATATTTGGTTAAAGAACATTCGTCTATGAGTGATGAAAGGTAAGGGCATTTCCTCTCATTTTTTCAATGAGATATGATGTTAATATGACACTTGTTTAAATTTCTAGTAATACATTTTTTATTTATTACATTTATCATAATTTTTAATGAAATATAATAGATATATTAATCCATATCATCTTCCTTCTTTCATGGGTTTTAAATATTAATCCTAATGGGGGTATAAGGTTTTACTGGTCCAAATTATAAAATAAATGAGGAATGTCTGATAATTTATAATAACTTTTCATTTAGTTGTAATATTCCCTACCTTATTTCATTGATGTATGATAAATATATAATATTTCAAAATATATAAATACCCACTTCATTATCCTCAATTATGTTCTTTTTATTATTACATTACATAAGTTATAAATGATTTTGAAAACTCATATCTTCATTCATGAGTTGAAATTCATTTTTTATACGATCATTAAATATTCATGGTTTTTCAGCACAATGAGTCAATTTCATGATAAGTTCCCATTCTTATGGAGAAAAATATATTTTAAACTATATGGTACAACCTTGATTAATTTCATTCAGAAAAAATTATATCATTATTAAGAATAATTTCCATCGCTTTTAATGAATGATTCACTTATACCCCCATAAATATTCCATCCCACTAATGTTATCATTTATATTCAGATGAAATATTATAATTTATCTCATATAACCTTCACATTACACTTTTCAAATTTTCATAGGGTTGTTTTGTATTCAATTATTCTAGTCTTGTTATTAAAATTTTTTTAAACAATCTAAATGATTTTCATTTCGTGACTGTTTTCTTTATCTTTTATTCCACATTTAAACTACGTAAAATTTATTTCATTAAAAGTATCCATTATTTATGGTTATTTTTAAATATAATTTTTTTCAAATGTTTTTAATTTATAATTTTTAATCTAACTTATCACTTGTTCGTAAGAAATGTTGAAAATTATTTTATGTAAAAAATCATTTCTTATATAAAATTATATTTTAACAATATCTAAAAATATTTATTTCTTTGGAAATTATTTTCATAAATTTACATCATAATTTTATTATACTATTTTTGGGTGAAACATTTTTTTTAAATCGATTACTAATTTTCTAGTTCCTATTCTTAACTATTTCTATTGATGAGTTTCCTTCCAATTCATTACTCTATTATCACTAAATTATTCATTCACTAAAATAATATATGTTCATATATTCCATATTTTGATTTATTGGGGAAACAATTACTTAAACCATATACATTTTTCCTAAATATTTTATATACCATATACAATACAATTATTAAGGAAGGTAATTTACTATAAAAATTATTAAAAATAATTAGATACAAATTCATTCTAATGGGTTTACCTTGTTATGATAATTTCAAAAAATTATGTATCGTTTATATATGTGATTCCAATTGAATGATATATGAAACCAAATTTCACTCCATGGATTATTTATGAAATGATTAATTATTGATCTCATATTTCACACATATGTTTTGATGAATGATGGGTGGTGTCTTATATCACCCTCCAATACATTATTTATGGATTTAAATATCCCGGTATGAAGAGATTATGTGTTTATTTGTTTTGTTCTGAACACAAAGTCTACTCACTTTTTCTACTCAAAACATGTTTAATAAACAATTTCTTTCCCAAAAAATGTATCATGGAGATTTGGTTTGATCACAATGTTATTATTTATTAATTATATGTGGGTTTTATTGTAATTTTATATTATTTGATTCAAGAAAATGTTACATTTCAATTCAATATTTTGGTGATTAAACTCATTAAATCATCATTATTACATCATAATTTTAACACCTTCACTATGGTTTAGGTTTGTTAATTTGATATTGAATTTCATTCTGGCATGAATTATGGAAGATATTATTCTTCCATATTTTGTTAATATGATATTTTTTCTTACAAATATTTTCTTATTTTCTTATGATATTGACCTTGATGATATAATGATTACATTTTCATTACTATAATATTGAGCTCTGTAATTTCTTATTTTTACATTCATTGTGTTATTAAGATGTGTATGACATGTGAGAATTCATGATGGGTGTATTTTGTGGTTTTATTTTAATGAGATGTTCATTTATATAATAAAAAAAATATTCGTTGGTGGTGGAACCTCAAAGATACTAAAAGATAAATTATATTTTCTCTAACACTATTTAAGAGATTTAATGTTTATATTTTAGAAATTATACAAAAAAAATTAGGTTCAACTCTCTTTGTGTCAAATACAGTGTTTAAAGATTGTGTTTTTATCACCAGATGTCAAATTTTGGGATTACTAAACCTAAGTATACATGTTTTGTTCTCCGCAAAATATAAATACACTTTTTATATTGTTTCCAGTGTGAATTTTTGGAACAAATTAGACATTTGTATCTTGGGGATGTGGATTTAAATTAGAGTATCTGCATAATACTTTAATTTTGTGAATTAGCATTTGATGACTTGATATTTTTCAAAAAAATATATCCATTGACTAATTATTATGAACCATGAACTATTTGAATAATAGTATTATTTATGATTTAGTTTTTTATTCATAATATATATAGATTTAATTCAACCCAATTCAATGTTTTACCCCCATTGACTGTTTCAAACTGTGATCCTTTAGGTGGTTGGCATCATGGGTCACTGTAGTATTTAATATAGGCCATAGAGGGGTTCCTAAAGGTGAAAGTTCATGATATATTCTTATCAGAGATATCAGTTGTTATTTATTATAAATATTTCTGTAGGTAATTGATTGGGATTACTTGGGATGGTCGATATATATATCTTATGACATCACTTGTATTTATAACACATTAATTCATGATTTTTTTATAGAATAATTCATATAATACAACTATTATGATAAATATATATAATCTATTTTGGTAATTATTACATTACATAACATCAAAAAACTGTGGGGTACATCACCGTTTTTGAAAACATCCATAAAATGTCATGATTTTCCATCATTCATAAAACATCTTGAGATAGACTGGGGTTATATAATAGAAATTGGTGATCGATAAGTCCTAGTAAGGGACTAAAAAAGATTAAAATAATGAAAGTATTATATGTTAAAAATATTAATTCCAATGCTACATAATAAAATTGATAATCATAAACATGAAAAAATATTCATGAAAAAACATGATAAAAGAAATTAACCATGGCAATAATGAATGAACATCAAAAAATACATAATATGCATATGTAATAAATAAAAACCCAGAAATAGTGACTTAATTTCGTAGTATTATTTTCGAGGCACCATACATGGCATCTCATGAGAATAAATCATTACCCAATGCATGGTAGTTTTGTGTGGGTGAAACCATTATTATCATATCATGTACATTCTTATGTGTCTCACGTAGATCACATATACTAAGAAAATATTTTATGAAGTTTAATTCAAAAATAAATGAGTGTTAAATAAATACATTTAAATAAACAAGAAAAGATGTATACATTTGTTTGGAATTATACCCTTGAGTATAAATATTAATATTATTTACAAAAATAATTTTTTGTTTGTAAAAATCATATAAAAATTTCCTAATCAAAACAATAGTACAAAAATGTTCATAAAATAGAATAATTATAGGAAAAGAGGTATTTCATAATTTTTACATAATTTGAAATGTATTATAGATGGGGGAATTACATTCCCCAAGAGTAGGAATTATAAATAGAAGGCATAAAATAAAGTAGTTAGTTTAATAATGGGTAAAAATATGGGATCATGTACCATTATATGGGGATTATAAAATCACGGGGGAAGAATCATAAGATCATGGGGGATCCTTGGGTGGACTCCATATATGAGAGGGAATATTAATGATTTTCACCATTGTTTTTGTGTGAAGATGAAGGGGGAATTGGGAGGGTTCATATTGGAAAAGAGATGAGATTTTTTTATTATATCAGAAACAATGGTTTTGGACTCTATATAAAAAAATAATAAAAAATAAACATCATATAAAGTTTCATCCTATATATTATTCCAAAAAAGAGTGATTCTCATTATTTTGTTTGACCAATGTCCATCCTTATTAAATTACACTTGGGTGTGTGGAAGTGAGTAATGTTAAAAATGAAATGTTTTTAAAAACATAGAATATAAATTATGTTATGCAAGATTCATAAATGATTTATCAATATATATTATATTACATAAATTTTTTTATTTTAAATATAAATTAATTTTTTGGTCATGGGTACCCTTTAGATAAATTATTATATCACATTTGGGTCATTAAGATGTTATAAAAGGGATCATATATTTATATAGTATATATTATTTACAAGATAATCTGATTGTCTCTAATAATTATGAAAAATACACCATTGGATCATATTGACATAATGATTCCAAAAAAATATTTTATTTTATCAAAATGGTTTCCTAAATATGTGAGTTTTCACTTTTTATCAAAATCGACATTTTTCTATAAATAAAGTTTTTTAGAGTGTAAGAGTTTTCAAACCCTTAAAAAATTACATTTGAAATCATAAATATTATATTTTCATTTTTAATTAATAAAAAATATTTAAAAATACTATTATATAAATGATTTTTTATTAAAAAAACATTAATTCATCAAAATGAATGTCTTCAATGAAAATTCATATTACCAAAAAACATTATTTTTCATTTTAAAAAAAAAAAAATTTATATGTTTACAAAAATTAGAAATAAAGATAATCATTAATATAATTTTAATTAAATATAAATATTCATATTACCTGCCTATTGATACAAATCTCTTTATTAAACCTGAGAACACAATATGTGTAAGGATTGTGATAGTGATATTTTCCTTAGGTGTTTTAGAATAAATGGTTTGGGTTATGAAATCAATGAGATCAAACTTATACTGTAAATAAATTCCCTTCAGATTTAGTTTTTTGATTTCGTTTTGTACTTATCATAGAAAAATGTCAGTGAATAAATCTCTCAAAGAGGCTCAAATAATTCAATTTTATATGGTATTATCCTACTACTTGAGGACATAAAATTATTTATATATTTCATTTTGAATTATCAAAACCATATATTTCTACTAATCATATTATCACTATTTCATTGATATATTATCTGTAGTTATGATGTCGAAGGGAATTTTTAACCAGATAAGAAAAATATAACCAAATAAGATCATGTATTTTTATATCAATTTCAATTCTTTTAATTTAGTCAAAAAATATTATTTATTCAAAAATTTTAAGGTTGTAAAAATAATCAACCCTTTATATATTTTACGATAAATTTTTCATTTGATACAAAAAAAATAGAAGAGGGTAATTCTTTTTCATCACATCCTCTATTTTACACATCGCTTATGCCAACTCGTAGTTTATCTATAGCACTTTAACTCAGTGTGTTGAAATATTTTGTATAACATGGTCTCTACAATCTATAATATTCACTTTCATCTCCACATATGAGATATAACCCTCCAAAGGTACCACCTATTGATTAAACACATGTGAGGGGTCTAGTAAGTACTTCCTTAAAAGGGATAGATAGTCACATAATATATTTGAGATATTTTAGGTTGTTTTCAAGTTAGTATTAAACTTCTTCAATATAACAAAAATATCGAAGGATCAGATGTATCTTAGAATTTGAATTGAATTCTTGCCCAAACTCAGGACATTCATTCATTGAGTTATATATAGGAATATCTTGTCCTTAAAACAAAACACTCTAACTATTCAATTTTTGTCATTATTGTTTTTCTATCGACTCTTAGTATCACTAATGATCTTTGAATTGTCTTATTAATTTCATCCATTTTATTATTCATGTTAGGAATCAAGAGTTATCATTCACCAACTTCAACCTACCATTCAATTATTTTGTACCTCTTCGAAAAAAGTTCTTCATCGGTGGATATTTTTATTCTTTAGTGGAACATATTATTGGATGGGAACATAAAAAATGAATATGTTGGTCCCATCCATCATTGATGTTCATTGAGAAATCTCTCAATGTGTTCTCTAATGTATATATTATCAACTCAAATTTTCCATTAGTTTTAATGTAGTATACTAGGATGATGTTTAACATAGAATTTTGTGGATTGGGACACTCTTCCAGAACATGGAGTTAAATGATGGATCTTTATAAGTCAAAAGATATAGTGGATTTCCCAGAATCCTCATAACTTCTCTAATGTATATCCTTGCAAGTTTATTGAGTGATATTCCTCTATAATTTCAATGAAGTAATAATTCATTATTAGTAAATCCCACAAAACCCATATATAATTTTTTCCAATTGATTTATTCATAATAATAGTGAAAAATTTTATTGTTATGTTTTCCTATTTCCCGGTATGTAGGGATAGAGGTTGAATCATCACTGATGATTTTTTTCCTTCCAGCCTTCAAAAGATGATATATAAGAAAATTTGAGGTATATTCCATGAACTTCTTTCATATATTTCCCAAAAAATATTGTTCTCAAATATCATTATACATAATCACGATCCCTTGAAAGAGGGATGATGTCATGTTATATGAATCATTGAATAGATCCTTTAATACATAGGATTTTATGGTACATATAAGCATGACCCAAATCATACAACTCATTTTAAATTAATTTTCAAATATAATAATTTAATTTTTTTATTGCGTCCTCATTCTTAAAAATTTCCACATCATCTATTTGATTATCCTTTATTACAAATATATGGGACGGTTACCGTTAAATTTTTGAAAGGATTGATGATTTTTATTCCTTTGTGATTCCCATATCTATCATTTTTATGTCTAAGAAGATTATATACTTTTAAATTATGATTTGTGGGAATATTTTAGGTTCATTTCTACTTTGAGAGTCTACCACTTTATTTTCATTTTAATGATGTTAGTGGATTGTGAAATCATGGTCCTAAATCATTAATATCAATATTCAGTAGTACATATTCATCTATACCTATGAGAATATAAAATTTAGTCTCTTATGAAATATAAATATTTTAAAAAATTCTACATAGAGATTCGGATTCGCATTTTTCAAAGAAAATATTACTAAAACCAAATCCATATCATTGTTTTGGGTGTTATTTCATTAAAATATAAATTTCCCTGAGGCCTAGGATATCAATTTTTAATTATTAATTATTAGAAATCCCAATCATGTAATCTATGTGTCTTTTTATACAATATAATTTCCCCACTTTTGGATAGTGTAAGTATGGGTTTTATAATATGACTCTTTGCATCTACGAGATTATTTCTTTACATTCACTACTAAAAAAAATCATTACATCCTTCTTAGTTAGTTTGTAATAGGGTTTGACCATCATGGGAAATTGAATACAAATTAACTATAATGACATTCTAGTCCATGGATGCTATAGTTATTTGTCATAGATAGTGGCCTCATCCATCCTCCAATTTTCACTATCTTTAATATTTCTGTATATATCCCATAACATGTGATAATATTACCCAATAATGATACTACCTTCAATAATAACACACATTTTATGTGACCTTTTAATGATTCCATTTTCATAATCTCTTTAGAATAGTTGTCATATTATCCTCTTTCTCCCCCATTATTTTGGGGTATATTAGAACATCATATATAATGGCAACCACAATCATGTGGATTTATTTTCTAAAGAATATATTCATTAATTCATTAATTATTTCTATATAATTAGATAGTATGGAGGTTATTACTATGAATTCATAGTGCACGTTCCTTATACGAAAATTAGACATGTAGATATAATCCATCTTTAGCATTACATGATAATACCCCAACTAATGATCCACCATGGAGAACTATTGGGATCCATGAAGCTGATTTTAAAATTCATTAATCCATGGTATATAATACTTTTTCTTTCTAATTATCTTTTTGAGCTCATGAAAATCCATGAAATGTATCGCCTACAAATCATTCTTCTTAAAAAGTGGAATGAAACACCACATGGGGAGGTACTGGGTTATTTGAAACCATTGTCTATATTATTGAACGGTTTTATATTTATATCCTCTTGTTAGACAAAATCCATTACATATGAATTCATAGATATTAAAAAAGAACTACGTATAATCCTGATTGAAAATTCCACATCACAGCTAAGTGAAATACAAGTCAATTCATTGGGAAACAAATTTGTGTATTCCCTAACAATGGGAATGATTTCAAGGAATATATATTTCTTAGAATAATCCATTTTTTCTTGATACATTTTCTCATAGCGTAATAATATCTATAATTGAGTTGATGGTGATAACTAATAACCATCCTCCTTCTAGAACATGTATTGATTCATAAAAAATCATGAAAAAGAGACTGATATACTTGTCAAGGGAATCTATGATTTATTTATAAAATGGAATACAATACATACCTCAAGATGAATTGGAATCCACTAAATATATTTTCACAATGATTTTTGGGATTTTCACCTATAAATATTTATAGGGATGGAGTTAAATACTTTGATTCAATAATTACCACATTTTCCTTTTCTATGGGAAGCATTATATCCATGCGTCGTGGTAGTGTTATAAAAGTCATAATAAACTTTTGTGATATGAAAAAAGTTCATATAACTTGAATATAAAATCATTGACTATTCAGGAATAAATAACAAGTTTACTTGTCACCACATCATTGTCGGTATCCACATTAGTGGTTGTGATGGAATATTCTATCGCTTTCTATCTTGGAGGATATTGGAATTTATTTCTTCCACTAAGCCTTAACTTTTGAAAGTGGTTAACATTGTTTATTGTTCCATGTAGCTTAACAATGAAAAATATTGTATGTTTTTTCTAGATCATTCATCAATTATATTACATTGGTGGGTTTCACCTCTACGAAATCTCTACCTTGGTTTTCATCATTTCCCACGTAACGCATTACCTCACCACCATCAAATAAATATTTTTAGGTTATTCATTCTGAAAATTTCTAATGTGGAATGTTGAAATTTCGAGAACCAATATATTTCCTGATCATAGTACATGAACATAACTAAACATTCTACTTCTTATCACCATGATACCATTGGTAATTTCTAATATATATTTTGTCTTTTAGTGCACATCAGTAAATTTCTTCATAGTTGTCAAAGACCCAAATCACCAAGTATTTTCATAGACTAATTTTTAACCCACAAAATATGTTTTACACTATTAATTCTTTTGTAATGTTATTGACTATGGTGTATCATGCATGTACTGTAATGTTTTCATCACAGGACCTGATGTATTCATTTCCTTTATAATTGAAGGAGTGGAAATCAATTTCTTTTTATTTTAGAGTGCGTGAGGAAAATATATTTTAAATTTTTTTAATGAAATTCATTCAACCCCATTACATAAATCACACCATCAGGCATTGTATTCTTGTCCAATGTCCACCACTGATCATCATTTCCCAAAAAATGATGAATAACATGTATAACCATCCCTTGATCAAAACATTGAAGGATGGAGATGATATTCTTGATAACATTGATCAATTATTAGGTAAATTATAGATATTTATGATCCATTAAATGTTAATGGAATTTATTTTAGAATGGTTTGATTTATATTGTTTCCCCTATTATGGGGATTTTTTTGTTCTTCCATATTCATGTTTCAATACATAGCCCGATTTTACTAAGAGAGTATCATCACAATGTCCTCGATTCCTTCTCCGATCATATTAGGAGCCTCCTTTGGGAAGTTATCATGTTTCCCTTCACATTGGATATTTACATGTTTCTTTCTATTTTAAATAATTTCCTAGAATACATGGGAAATTAAGGATGATATATTTTGAAATGTTAAACACATAAAATAGATGAAATTAACATTAAAGGGACAACATACTTATGACAATTAGTCCTTATCATTGGATTTTATAGAATTAAATATATGTTATCCATTATTTATGTTCAAACATACACTTAATGGGATTTTTCAATAAATAATGGTTTTTAATGATATTGTGAATTAAAAGAAATATATCCCCTAGGAGTTTCTAACCAGGTGTGCCGCAAGGCCCGTTTACATGCCCTAAGGGATGAAGAGTCCAACTCAATCACACATTTCATGATTATTACCCCTAAGTACCTATATGAAAAATCCACATACACATGTAGTATCCAAAAAGGGTTATTTTGATGGAAAAAATTTACTCTACCCATTGAAAAAATATAATTTTTTCTTTGGTTTATTAATATGTCTATGTATTATATTATAGTTTAATCCAATTCCAATATTAAAGTAATCATATTTTTTATACCAACTATGAAAAACCATATCTTTATTACAAATTAATTCCTGATTTTTTACATTAATCACACCTAATAAAATAGAAATCATTAATAAATATAGTGTTTTTATATAATTAGGTAGATTATATAATCACATAAAAGAGTGGGTACATCAGAATTATTGAAAATATCATTAACATATTCATAATTTTCCATCCTAATTAAAACTATATGTAATATCCTAGGGATAGAAATAAGAATGGATTGACCTATAATGGCCAATAAAAAACAATAAAATCATAACATGAAGTAATTATTATAGGTTATGAAATAGAAAATTTAAGGGGACATTAAATTAGAGAGAACTATAATCCTTAACAAGGGGGAAAGAAATGGAATCATAATATAATAGAAACATGGGGATGCGCAAATAAATTTAGATATGAAATATTAACCATATTTCATGGTTAAACCCTAATACATCATAACATAATGGTAAATGAATATACATCAATGAACCACACATTGAATCTAATGAGGCTAAATCATTACCAAATGTTATGAAGCACTATCTAGGATAAAACGACTAAATCATATCATGAACATGTATAAGTGTACCACAAAGATCATATATACTATGAAACTATATATTCACATTTAATTCCCTCATCAATGATTTTTTGATAAATACGTGAAATTCAAAAAACAAATTGGCATGTAAAGGTTAATACCCTTTAGTGGCAATAGAGATGACCTTCACAACATAATGGTTTGGCTTGGTGATATCATAGTAATATTTCAATCACATAATGAATGAAAATATATTTTTATAATGTTGATTAATGATATCGAAAGGAGTTTCCCATAGTTTATAAATAAAATATAATGTAATAAGGTTATAGAAATAAGATATACCAAAAATTTTAATTGGATATAATAGGCATAAAATAAAAAAGATTCATGAATAATGAGGAGAAAGAGAGGACCCCTTAACCTGAGGGGTAATTCCGAAATCATGGTAGATTCTTTCGGGGATATTGGGGGAACCTTGGGTAGAATCATAATATGGAATGACATAGTAAGGATGTGATACATGTGTTTTTAGTAAATATTATTGGGATACTGGGTGGGTTTATATTAGAAACAAATGGAAAATTCTTTATTATTGTGCAAACTAATGTTTTGGACAAAATGTAATAAAATAATAAAAAACAAACAATAACATTATTTATACCCATAGTTTCTATTAGAGACTAGATGATTTATATATTTTACAAGTCCATGGTTTGAACTCATTAAAATATTAGCCTTGGTGATTTTGAAGTGAGTCATGATCATAAAGAAATGGTTTTAAAACATTAAAATATAATATAAGTTTTGGAGGATTCATAACCGAAATATAAAATTAAACAAATAACATCAAAATAACATTACTTTAATGGGTAAACATATATTTTGTCATGGTTACCCATTATTGAATTTTTTAAATCACTTTTGGGACATTATGATGTCATAATACACATAATATATTAATATTGTTTTTAGTTTTCAAACAAAAAATATAACTATTTCAAAATATAATTAAAAATTAACCATTTGAAAATTTTGAAAAGATTATTACTAAAAAATAATTTAATTTTTCAATTTATTTTTATATTTATAGGAATTTTCTCATTTAAAACATAATTTAAATTTATTGAGAAATTTTTTGTTTTTTTTACAATAAAAATTTTCAAACCCCTATAAAATTTTAATTTGAGAACATTTAAATTATATAACCAATTATAATTACTAAAAAAATTTAATAAATATTATATTTTACAAATATTTTTTAAAAAATCCATCAATTCATCAAAATTAATGTTCTAATTGATATTTCATTTATAAAAAAGAATTATTTTTTAAAATCTTATCAAAATTAAAATAATTTATAAACTTAATACAATATAAAGAAAATATCATTATTAATATATTGGGAATAATATATACATAATATTATTATTAATAGTTTCATTAAATATATCCCTTTATTGAAAAACAAAACTCTCAAAGGCTAATGTTCATGTTGATGAGATTTTCTAAGGGTTTTTCGGAGTACATTGTTTGAGTGGTGATCATGATGGTCTTGAAAGTTTCTCATAAAATGTTTTTCTCATATCACAGTTGTTAGATTTCTTCGTGATATTAGTTAATATAAAATACCAACATTTATATCTCACCCAAAAGCTCTAATTTAATTTTTTTCTTTGATATGATCATATAGGTTGAGACCATCTCTTATATTATATGTGTTATTTGTATGTTATGAAAACTTATATTAATGTAAATCATATAGACACTAATAAACAACATTAATTTCAAAAGTTTTTATGCTTAATAGTCTATTATTTAGGATAATATATACTAAAAATAATACTTTCATTTTTTATATATCTATATTATAAAATATAATTCAATAACATATGGAATATAATTTATAAAAGTTTGTGTTGTAATATTAAATATATAGCTTGATTATTGATATAGTCCAGGGAGATAGGATTGGATATATGGTTTTAGGGTTTCCATAATTTAATTCATGGATCCAGAATTTACTAAATATCCATGGGAAATAACACTTCTATTATGGTAGTGACATAGGAAATGTAAATTTATCATGAATTGTTTGGATTATTTTGGAATTGTATATTAATTTTTAAAAATTTATTAAATCTTATTAAATAAATTTCATACATCTAAGCTAAGAATGTTTTTATTCTATCTGTAAAAATGTTGAATGGTCCATGGTCATTCATTATTCTAGTTGGTGAGGTCTAACCATCAAACCTCACTGATCAGAGGAGGATTGTTCAAGTAGAGGAGAATGATGTATAAAGGATGATGTTATGGGGGTTCCACCATCGTAGGATGACTATGTATAAGCAGAGCATATTTTATTTGTTGTAGAAAACTGGCTTGGGGAGATTGAGGTTTTTTTCATAATGATTTCTATTTTAGAATATTACTATGTTTTATTAGTCATCAATTATATGTGGGGAGTGGTGAAGCTAATAGTGTATATAATACAAAGAGAATAAAAAGGTCCATATATTTCTTTGGATTATTTCAAATAGTAGTTTTATTTCATGTAATTTTCATTGATGATGGTTGTGATAATGAAGTATTCAAATCAAGTTTAAAGACCACTATATCATTTCTCTTCATTAGTTATTGGATTGGGGGTCCATAGATCATAGTTTAGATGAGGTTCTATATATCATGATGCATTATGTAGTAATACAATTCCTACTAGATATTTATTTGTAAGTGTAAATGAATGATGAATTGATTGAGAGGATTCATGCCCAAATGTTATTGTCTTCAAAGAATAATCTTCAATGCTCAATTGAAATTGGGTTTTGAACTACAGAATTTAGATGTTGGGAGCTTGGCTCATCAGTTTCATTGATGAAATTTCTCAATGGCTTGTGGTTCTAATTAAATTACTGAGAGCTTTGTGCTAGAATGATTTTCAAATGGAGGATTAGTTTATCAATAATATTAAGTTGTAATATTCATGGGACTTATGATTTTAATGGTTTCCATGTCCCTAATTATCCTCAATAGTTGTAGTCGCCTCCAATGATATATTATAACTATTTGGGTCAATATTTTTTTTACCATGGGAGGATATATATTGTCCACGAAATTTTTTTAATATATCCATCCATCCTCGATATAGATTTCCCATGAACATGGAAGTACTAATTATTTTGGGGGGAGATGATCTTTACACAGATGAAATTATGATAGTGATGTGCATGTACCATAGTGACTAGATATGATTTCTGGTATAATTTTTTTATCATCTATCATGGACAACAATTTTTATTATATTTTATCAAGAAAATCATTAATTTCTCCTACATTGTTCTCATACTTCTAGATCATGGAAATGATTCATTTAATTCTCTCATTTTAACTACCCTAGTTGAATTCCATACAAATATAGTTAATGTGATCTTTGGTTTTGAGGATATAAAGGGGGGTCATCAAACATCTACATATTTCTTCCTACTTTATATATAATCATGAAACATAATTATTATCCTATAATGGTTATACTTTCAGTTCATTTCTAAAATTTTTATTCAAAAAAAATGTGAATTTCTATGATAATAAAGGATATAATTAAGTGGTTGTAAGTGATAGAGATCATTAAATAGTGCACAAATGTTCTATTCCATTTATCCCTTATTTATCATCCCTATTAGTTTATTCACTAGAATAATAAGTGGTGTAATTTACATTAATTATGGAGGAATTATCTGATATTATTTTATAAGGATGTTTTGTCCTTACCCCATTGATATGAACATGTTTTTTAGATAGAGTTACTGCAAGGAGTTTTATGATTTTGATGTACCCTTATTATATGACACACTCTGTGTTATGAGATTTACATATTTTATATTATTATTTATATCAAAGGGTGTTTATAAAATTTTGTGTTTCTTTAAGGGAATTTTCTTAATATTAATTAACAATAAGGACAATAGTTTGATGTTATTTATAGTCTATTGGTAATTGAAATAGGTTATGATAATGAACCATCAAAATTTTCCATGGATATATGATTTTAAAAACTTATTGAAGAGAGACAAATTGTTTTTAAAAGATAATTATACAGAATTTATATCACTATATGAGTGTTAGTGTGGTAGATATCTCAGAAATTACATTACTTCATAGATATAAGAACATTAATTAAAATTTCATTCCATTTTGATTCATAAATTCCCCCATTTATTTTCATGGGACTAATAAACTCTATATTCCTTGACTACCATGACCTTTTTTTTGTTAATCCAAGATATCCTTATATTCCAGATTATTCATGATGATTATTATTAGAACCTTATATAGATAATAAAATTACATACATTCCATTTTTTCATATTTGGATGGTATATTATATGTTTTTAATTGATATTTTCATTTCTTTAGCCATGTAGTGTCACGAAAATGAGTGGAATTTTATTTGTTAAATATTCCGGCCTTTTTTTCACTGGCATATGATAATAATACACTATAGATCCATTATTTACAAATTCTTGTGGGATATTTTCATTGGACCATTTTATTCACTATCCCATGTTTCATCCCCAATCATATCATTATCCTATATTAAAAATCTTTCTTTTTCACTAATTAGTGTCGGATTACTCTCAAAAACGTAGAGGATATGTTGGTTAGTTCCCTCTATTTCTGGATTGATAAGAGGGAGTGAGGATTGATCTGTTTTGTATTTTTCAACTAGAAACATTGAACTCTCATTAATGTATCCAATAACATTGTTCTTGAATGGGTATAGGTAGTTATTCTCCCACAAGCATCCACATTCAAAACAAGATCACGAATTAGTGGAATTTTATTTCCTCTACAGCTATGGATATATTGCCACATCAATGAGACCATTATAGACATTAAAAACCATATAATATTGAGTTAGGTTTTCTCTAGTGATAAGAAAATCTATAATCTAATTAGGTTATGATGTATCTCAATGACTATGATGTTGATATATCTAACTCCCCATAGAAAGTGAATTCTATTTCAAATGAACTCTATTTAAATAATGTATATTTTTTAATCAATTTTTTTTATACTATTAGAGGTATATTTAGGATCATTCAATAATTTTTCTTTTCTATATAAGAGACTATTGTTAAATAATTGATGATTTGACTGATAATGAAGGATTCCATACTATAATTGGTGGAGGAGATTTGGGGATGGCGACTTAAAAGTAAAAGTGATGTGTGGTCATGTGATCATGTATATGTTACTAGAAAATTATCAAAGGAGTACTAATATAAAATTATATTTTAGTAGTGTAGGTTTTTATCAAAATATCTAGTTTTCTAGTAGGTGAAGACAAAGAATAACGTTCATGGTCCTTAGTTACAACATTGAATATTACCAATTTTAAATGGCAAGATATATCAATGAATTAAATCTCCATTTAACCATTTTCATATTAATTAATTTAGGGTGATTATTTATCAGTGAACAATGTTTTATTACTTCATAGTGATTAGTGAATTGGATGCTGTGGTGAATCTGGTTACATTTTTGTGGATGAGGTAGAGATACTTCATGGGTTATAACATAACATCATTTTTATTTAGATCCTCAATTAACTCATAAATATTAATAGTATATCTACATGAATTGGGATCCATGGTGTGACTTTTCACAACATGGATTCCCCAAAAATTGATAAAGTTAGTGAAGTACCATGAGAATTCATATATCAATCAGAGGAGAAAAAATATAGCTTTTTGTATTTGTTATTATATGTTATTGATATATTCTCTTCATCATGGATATAATATTCTCAACTAATGTAGTTTTCATTCTCTTGGATTCACTATTCATTCAATGGTGTTGTAGAGTTTTAGTATGTAATCATATTGGTTGGTGGATCCTAATAAGTTAGATGTGATCCATAATTTCATTATGTTTCCTATAATATCTCAGTATCATCATGAACATCATTATGTAATTGATTTGGTATACTTTTATAACTAGTATGATACAACATTTATATATATACAATCAAATGTTTTAGATCTTATGAACAAGGTGTTTTTTGGTGAATTATTCTATTAGTAATGATTTATAATCAAGGTGGTATATTGCGATGTACATTGGGTTATGAGTGAGAGATACACACATTGTTTCCTCTGTTTTTTAATATTATGGGGTTTTAGTGATGAAAATATGTAAATAATATTAAATTAAATGAATTGGTTTATTCATTGTTTCTATTTTTGGTTGACTGATTCTTTTAATTAATGGGGTATCGCATTAGATGTTCTTGATTAGTGGTGTTTTTATTCCATAATTTTTAATAAATTATTATTATGTATTTGTATTTGTTAATGGGTATCTAATTTATTGGTTTTGAACTACCTATCCCGTTACATTTTTATTTTTAGGATTTATAGGATCCAAGAGGTCGTTTAATGGATATTGGGTTGGGTTGAAATTATTTTTCAACATGAGAAAATTTATTCTATTTCGGGGGTTCATTTTATCCTATGTTATAATATATATGTAACATGTAGTATTCAAGAATAGATTTTAAATCCAAATGTATCCTTCAATACAATTTGGATGGTCTGGTTTCATCTTGGGGGGACTTGGGTGCCGACATGTATAGATATTAAAATTATGGGGTCATAGTGTATTTTTTTCCTTTAGATGTGGCATGTAATTTGTACAAGAATTCATAATAGTAGATATAATTCCAATATATCAGTGAAACATTCATGGCTAATGTATGGTGTGTAGTGGGGTTAGCATGGTTTCCCTAATATTTTATGTTTTACTATAATGTGTGACATTTACTGTGAAATGGATATTTCTGAGAGGTTGGATATTAGTCCATGTAGTAGATAATAACTCCATTGTTTCTATATAGTTTTTAAATATATGGATATATAATATAATATTATTTCCAGATGAAAATTTTGACCCAGAACATTGCAACATAGTGGGATAATATGTTTCATAGTCTTGGTAAAAATGTTAACTTTTTTTTCTTGGTCTAGTTGTGGAACTGTGTACTTTTATTTTTCCAAATTGTGTAAAAATTTGGATGTTCCATAAAGTTTAATTTGATTCCCTCGCTTTGTGAGAATTCTTGGAACATTTTAAGGTGATTTCGGGGGCCTTTAGCCCTATTACATTACTATCGATCACCATCAATATAAAATTGATTTTTTATGATACATGATCAGTTGCATCTCTTAAACGCCCATTGTTTCTTCAATTTTATCCTTGAGAATCCCTATTGGTGGTTTTTATTCGATTTAGGGTATATTAGAGTTATGATATTGATGAGTATTTTTTTTCATGGTTATTAGAGATTTCTTTACATGGGTATGGTATTTTAGGATTCCGTTTCTCAAATTATTACTACACATTGGAATGAATACCCAAGGTGATATGAGTATTATATAATGATATTCTATTTATTATAAATTTTTGGATTATCATTTTTTTCTTTTGGTGAGGAGTAGGTATTTAATTAATAGAGATAATGAATATGACATAATTCATTTAAATTGATATTGGTATTTTTGACATTCGTTTTCATGTTCTAATGATTTTTCTCTCACATTGGATACATAGAGATATTTTTGTTGAATTTCAATATTGTTTTTAAGACTTGTCTTTAGATTTTATGGTTTTTATGTTGGAAGAACATTTTATTTTTTTCTAAAATAATAACGGTGGAAATTGAACTAATTATTTGGAAATTTCATATCAAAATTTTGTTTCATACAAAAAATAAAGGTGTCTTTGTAGCGGATGTAGCTAAAATTGATTTTTTTTTGTAGTGGGTATGTGGCCCTTTTTAGGGAATTATCAGTGTTGTGTTTGTGTCTGGTTTTTTGGTTCAATTGTGTTGTAAGGAATTGGTTTGTTGATGGAATGAACTACTTATAGGTATTTACAGATGATGTTCCATGATGTTGTAATGGTTGGCTTGGGTTGTGTGGTAGGACTATGATATTATTTTATTAGGATAGATTTATTATCATTTTGTGCGCAGTGTAAGAATTTTTTTGTACATTCATTGTAGAAAATGAATCAGAATAATAATGGTAAAATTTTTGTGGGGAATGGATTGAATTAAATTTTTTATGGGAAGTGACTAAAACTATAATGAAAGAACTATTAAATGGGGATTTAAATGAATGGTTTATCATTAAATATTTCAATATATTCATTAATTAAAAAACGCTTCCAGGAAAATTGTATATCTAAAAATGATATAATAGTGGGACCAAGGCATAAACATGTGAGAATTTATTGTGGTGGTTCTTCATGATAAAAATTTATTATTTTTTAGATCTTAATTGGTAGTAGTGGCAATGTCAAGTGATTGTAGTATAGTGTTGGTTGTTGGTTTTGGTGATGATGCATTGATGTTAATCCTTTATTGTAACATCCCCTGTAAATAAAGAATAATACATTTTCATATTTATTAATATTTGTGAAATAAATATTAATTTTACTTTAAATGGGTTTCTATGTTCGATAGCGTACCCGATACGCAACGATGAGTTTATTTGAAAACTTACGTTGCACACTAGTAATATAATAATATTATTTTAAAAGGTAGTTAACATGTAGCTATTTTATTGGCGGGAATGGTTAGAAATAACTAAAATATGATTATATATGTTTTTTAAATGTTTTTACATTTATCCAATAAAAGATAAAGGCTTAAAATACGAAAAGAATTCAATTTTAGGCATTTATACCCTATTTTTCACTAAAGGTTCACTTATCACCATTTGATGGCGAACTGTCATTAAATATAGTATTGATCACTCTTATACATTCTATTTGACCAAATATAACTCTTCTTTATAATCGGGACATCAAAATTTACTTTGTGTAAATTTTTGGTATCTTTCCGATAAAGTTCATTTTTTGATGAATAGTGTAAAATGTTGTATTTTAATTCAAAACATGTTTTTAATCTAATTTATTTATATGATAAGAATATCATTTGAATTGGTTTTAATGTGAAATTAGAAAATATTTTTACCATTAAATCCAATAGTGGTCGTTGGAATTAATTTCACTTTGAAATCGGACTTAAACTACTGTCAATCTTTTAATACTTATTGTTTCATAAACACACGCTATTTGTCATGACAGTGGGAATTAATTATTAAATTAATTAATGTGACATATATGTTTTGAATTTTGTAAAATATAATTCATTTTTGAATTCGGAATATCAAATATATCTTACGGTGAATTTTTGGTATTTTTCTGAAAAACTTCAATTTTTTATGAATTGTGAAACCACTAAGTGGTACTTATAAAACTGATTTTTCGTTTAAATGAAATTTTACCGCTTATGTGTTTTGAATTTAAAAAATCCTACATACATGGTTTTCATTAAGAAGTAAAATGTGGTTCAATGAGATTAAAATAATTTTTTGGTGAATAGTAACTCTTAAGTTCTTAATCGCGGTTAGAGGTAATTAGTGTAGTTTAAGGTATGAATAATGTATTAATAAAATGAAATGACCTAGACACATGTCCTACCTTCATTGGATGTGTCATGGCCGACAATTAAAATCCTGGGGTCAACTTGGGGACTCCATGAAGCCACTTTGGTTGGAAAATGACATAAATACCTTTTATTTAATGTTAAAGTAAAAAATGACACAAACATGAAATGTTTTAACCAAAAAAAATTACATGGGGTTATACAAGTCATATTTTTTACTATAAATAGTCATTGGAAAGATAAAACGATTTCCTACATGATAGTAATTTTTTTATAATTTTTAGACATTAAATAAATTAAATTATTTATGACATGATGATGATGCAATGATGACCTCACCTTTTAACGATTTAAATAAAATGGAAAGATAATCTAAACTCTAAAGACTACATATGTAAAAAACTTATTGGATGAGTGGATTTAGATCCCTCATCACCTTATCCTTGAAATACATCAACGTGGGACCTTTAAAATCCAAAACCCTTTTGAAAATAAAGTAACATTTTGTAACTTTACAAGAGTCCCAATCCTCTTCTCTTATAAAAGGCCCCCACCTCTACCACCTTACCCACACTCCCAAAGCATTTGGCTCGGCCAACCTCTGCTCATTTTGCCTCTCCACTTCCCTCTTTTACTCCTTGAAGCCTCACTTTGGGCAGAAGTATTCCCAAGGAAGCCTTTGAGCTCAAACCAAAGGGAGTTACCCGATTTTAAGGTAATGTCTTCACCTGAGTCCTTTTGTTTTATTTTGCTTCTCCAACCCCCTAAACTCTTTTTATTCATTTCTTTTGTAACAAATCCAGTATCATAAATATACTAGAATGTTGTTATATGAAGTATTCGAGCTACACACACACACACCTACATCTAATGGTTAAAGAACATACTATTTTCGTGGATGGAGAATTTCTGCCTCCCGAAACGATGATTGTTCAACATTTTTTTAACACCTTCAAAGGTGGCCATTAAGATGACACTATATTAATATATGATATATAATATGTTTTTTTTCCTTAAGCTTCTGTATTTTTCATTTTGGGCATACCTTTATGGTTTCCATTATGGGTAAACGCGATATCTTCATTTAAGGAAGTGCGGACTACCGCCCCCTCAAAGTGATTTGATTCGTTAAATGCCATATGTGGGACGTATAAAGGATGTATTTAAAGTTATTATATATGATGTTATACTGGAATTATAATATACCTCTGTATAATTACTATTTCTTTCCACTAAAGTGTGAGATATAAATGAAAGTAGTGTTCATGCGTATGTACGGCTTACCGTCTCCATGAACGGTGTATTTCATTTCTTATCCCCAAATGTAATGTACTATTATAAGTACATGTATATAATTGATATATATGATGAATGATACATCTAAATGATGAATATAATTTTGGAATTAAAATATACATACCTCTCATTTAGTTTTAATTCTATTAATATGACAAAGAAATGAAAGTAGCATTCATACGTACGTACGGCTTACCGTCTCCATGAACAGTGCATTTCATTTCTTACCTCTAAATGATTATGTAATATTATAAATAAATTTATATTCTGGATATATATTATATATATGATATCCAAATCTGGAATGTCATTGTAGATATAAAGAACCTTTGACCACACGAACAACATGTAATTGTAAGAAGTCCACTTTCGACTTAAGAACCAAATATCGACAAAACGAACATTATTAACTTAAATGGTTACATAATGTTTATAACATTGCAACAAGTGATATAAAAGGAATAATTATCATGAAAAATGTTCTTAAGAAAATATAAATTAACTCAATTTTATTATTCAGAACGTTAAAGAACGATCAAGTCAAGTCGGACCCGAGGTAAGGGACTTCGTCTCAATCTCCTTTCATTAAGGCATATTTTGTTTTATACACAAATTTCTTTTATATGGTGTATAAACCCCTTTGACTTTTACTTTTATACAAAAGGAATCTTTTTCTACGAATCGTTTTACTAGTCGAAAAAAAGGAATGTTTTTTTAACGTACGCGGTGACAAAGACCTTTTCTGCCGCCACGAGTATTATTTGGTCTTTGGCTTCCTCAACAAGCTGTAATGTTTTTAAAATAAAATAAATACCATATAATCTTTTATGTATTTTGGTATTGAAAGTGGTTTTGATAAAGGAATCTATTATGTCAATATATTTAAATTATATATTGTGATTGAAATGAGTAAATGTTATCATTTTTATATATTGGTTTTATGTTTTATGATTTTATATTGGTACTTAGACATTTGATGGGTGGTTATGTGATAAACCATATGACGGGTGGTGCCGTGAATACCAGGATGGATGGTTACATTATAACCTCCAATGCATTGGGTATGGAATTCGGCCGTATGGATGTTCCATTAGGTTTGTATGGAAGTTGGCTGTATGTCTATTCCATTAAGTGATATGTGTGGAAGTCGACCATATGGTTATTCTACTTAAGTATGTTTCTGTCCCAAGTTACCTTTATATGTTATGTGTTCTTTATATGGGTTTTATGGTAATCCATTGGTTACAAGAGGGTACGTAATGATATTTTATTTAGTGAAGAGTTTTTACTACATCATGAAGGTTAAGGTATTACTTTTATAAAGTATACATGGTTTACGTGATGTTTGAAAAACTAAAAGTTTTCATTCTTTGTGTATACCTTACTGGGCTTTTTATGCTCACCCCATGTTTTTTTGAAATGTTTTTCAGAGGACATAATGTGGAATAGGGTCAAGGACGGGATCAAGGGAAAGTCATGCTATATAAAACATGGAACTAGACATGTCTCTTTTTAAGAGTTTTTATTTTATTTTATGGAAACATAGTAGAAGTGTCTTCTTTGTAATCATTTGAGAAGTAATAGTTATGTCCTAATTCTCTAAAACTCTAAACCTGAAAAGATCCTCAATGTGTATTATTCATTTAATTCAATATTAAGTAAGGTTTAAGACTCGGGCCTTATAGTTGTAATCAGAGGTCGGTTTAGACAACATTAGGAGTTAGAAAAGTTTCAAATTATAAGTTAATTTATGGTATGATAGAAATGATATAGCATTAAATGATTACCATGTTTCTTCGCCTAATATATTTCTGTGTTCAGAATGGTTTTCCATAGAGGAAACAAAGCAGCTATGTTGGGACGACATCAGGAGGAAGACAACCTTCCAAATCAGCAACCTGAGATGGTCGGAATCGGAACTGAACAGTTTGTTGCAGTGATGGCACAGTTGACTCAGGCTATAAATGGTGGTGGTATCCATGCACGAGATAAACCAGATCAACCGCAGAGGAACATATTAGTGGTGGAACATTTCATGAGGCAACATCCCCCATCATTCAAGGGATCATCTGACCCCGTGCAAGCTGAAGGGTGGATTAAAGCACTGGAGACGATTTTTGATGTCATGGGGTGTTCATAATATCAAAAGGATAGTCTTGTTATTTACCGTTTTGAAGGTGAAGCTGATCAGTGGTGGTCGATGGTAAAAAATATCAGGGATAGTGATGAGATTGATGATCTTCATGGGGACGAATTCAAAGGTATGTTTCTTGAGAAATATTTTCCTAATGTGGTTCGTCTTAGGATGGAAAAATAGTTCCATGAATTGAGGAAGGAGGATGATTCAGTGGCTGCCTATGAAGCAATGTTCACTCGATTGGCAAGGTATGCTCCAAACTTCATATGAGATCTTGATAGTAAAATAAACCATTTTTACGCAGGGTTAAAGCCAAAGTATCAAAGGGATTTATCTTCTCGTGAGTTCAAAAGTTATGAAAAACTTGTTCGATGTGTGGAGAAGGTGGAAATGGAGTTTGCCGATGATCAGGTGTTCTATGACAAACAACAGAATAAGAGGTCTAGTTGGCAGGAAAAGGGGAAGAATTCATCAAAGAAGCAAGGAGGTAAGAAAACCAAATATCTATCCTGTGAGAAGTGTAGTAAAATGCATCCTGGAGAAAGTTTATCCAAGTCTGGTAAGTGCTTCCGGTGTGGTAATTCTGGTCATATTGCTCATAACTGTAAGGAAGATGATCAAGCAGGCAATGAAAATCCAACAGTAAGATGTTTTAAGTGTAATGAAATGGGTCATTATGCAAACGAGTGTCCAACGAAGAACTCAACTAGGGGAAAGCAGCCAGACTACAAGCAGAAAGGGGTGGTGAAATCCTTTGCAACAACTTCAACAGATGTTGGGCCATCGAATGAAGTGGTATCATGTACACTGTTTGTTTGTTCAGATTATTCCAATGTGTTGTTTGATTCAGGGTCTACACATTCTTTCATTTCTGAGAAGTTTTCTTGTAAATTGGAAATTCCATCTCAAGATATGAATCCTGAACTTATGGTAAAAACACCCGGAGGGAAGGTTGAGACAAAAAGGAATTATAAGAACCTTCACATCCCTGTCTGTGGAAAGAATCTACCAGAAAACCTTATTGTTTTTCCTCTAGTAGAGTTTGATGTTATTTTGGGCATGGATTGGATTTCTGTTTATCATGCTAATATTGACTGCAGAGCTAAAATGGTTTCTTTTCAGAAAGATTTTCATTTTATGTACAAGAATGAACCCTTGATTTTGATAACATATCAGGAAGTTGAGAAACTAGTAAAAGATGGAAATGAATGTTACCTTGCACATATTGTTGAATATAGAGGAACTGTTCAGATTAGTGATGTGCCACTGGTAAATAAGTATCTTTATGTTTTTCCTGATGAGTTTCCTGGTGTTATTCATGATCGGGAAGTTGAATTTACGGTTGACTTAGTTCCTGATTCTAAGCCAATTTCAAAACCCCATTATCGAATGGCTCATGTTGACCTTTTAGAGTTAAAGAAGCAATTGCAGAAGTTATTAGAGAAAAGTTTCATTTGACCTAGCACTTCACCATGGGGTCCTCTTGTCTTTTTTGTTAAAAAGAACGATGTCTCAATGAGACTTTACATTGATTATAGAGCCTTGAATAATATTACTGTAAAGAACAAGTATCATTTGCCTCATATCGATGATTTGTTTGATCAGATCCCGGGAACTCAGTATTTTTCGAAGATTGACTTGAGGTCGGGGTACCATCAGTTGAAAGTAAAAGAAGCAGACGTTCCGAAGACTGCATTCCGTACTAGATATGGCCATTATTAATTTGTAGTTATGCCATTTGGGTTAACTAATGAACCTGGTGTATTCATGGACCTTATGAATAGAATTTTCCATGAGTTCTTGGATAAGTTTTTGGTTGTTTTCATCGATGATATTTGGTGTTTTCTAAAAGTAAATAGGATCATGAAAGTAATTTAAGGTTTATCTTGAAATCCTTAAAGAAAAGAAACTATATGGAAAATTCAGCAAGTGCGAGTTTTGGTTACAACAAATTTCTTTCCTGGGTCACATTGTTTCAAAAGATGTCATAACTGTTGACCCTGGTAAAAAAAGTTGTTAAAGAATGTCCAAGACCCACAAATGTAACCAAGATCCGTAGTTTTCTTGGTTTGGCAGGTTACTACCGAAGGTTTATTGAAATTTTTTCACGGTTATCTAGTCCAATGACTAAGCTAACTCGTAAGGGTGTTAAGTTCATCTGGACAAAAGAATGTGATGATTGTTTTCAGGAGTTGAAAATGAAGATTGGGGTATTCTCTAGTTTTGGAACTTCCTTCCATGAATGGTGAGTTTGTTATATACCGTGATGCTTTGTTGAAGGGACTTGGTTGTTTTCTTATGCAGAATGATCAGGTAATTGCTTATGCTTCACATTAGTTGAAAACTCATGAGGTAAATTACCCTACACATGATTTGGAATTATCTGCTGTTGTTTTTGCTTTAAAAATTTGGAGGAATCATTTGTATGGAGTAAAGTGTGAAATATATACTGATCACAAAAGTATAAAGTATATATTAACTCAAAAAGAATTGAACATGAGACAGAGGAGATGGATGGAATTAATCAAGGATTATGATTGTACAATGCACTACCATCCGGGAAAAGGAAATAAATTGGCTGATGATTTGAGTTGAAAAAGTAATGCTCCACTAACCATGCTACGTTTGGAACGAGATCCTTTGGTTTTTGATTTAATGAACTTTGGCATAGAAGTTGTTGGTGTAGGATGTCAATCTGTTTTGTTTCATGTATCAATGAGATCTTCTCTATCAGACAGAATCAAGAAAGCACAGAAGCAAGATAGAGAGTTGTAGAAAAAGTTAGATCTGGTTCAGAAAGGTAAGTTGCATGAATTCAACATTGATAGTGACTGTGTTTTGAGATTTGGGAAGTGATTGTGTGTGCCTTGTGATTCATAGTTGAAGAGAGAGTTGTTATGTGAAGCTCATAGTTCTCCGTTTTCAGTACATCCTGGCAGTACTAAGATGTACAGAGATCTGCGGGAGTATTACTGGTGGGATTGAATAAAAAGAGATATTGCTGATTTTACTGTGAAGTGTCTGACTTGTCAGCAGGTTAAATCAGAATGGCTGTTACCGAAAGGGATGCTTCAGCCTCTACCAGATTCAGAGTGGAAATGGGAGAATATATCCATGGACATTGTTGTGGGATTACCGAAGACATCTCGAGGTAATAATGACAATCTGGGTTATTGTTGATCACTTGACTAAATCTTCTCATTTCCTTCCTATACGAGATAATTATTCCTTAGATCAACATTCCCGTTTGTATCTTAAGGAGATAGTCAGGTTACATGGATTTCCTCTCTCCATTGTTTCTGACCGTGATCACAGGTTTACTTCTAACTTTTGGAAAGGCCTTCAGAAGTTGTTGGGTACTGAATTAAATTTTAGTATAGCTTTTCATCCTCAATCAGATGGGCAGTCAGAACGAACAATTTAGATCTTGGAAGATATGCTACGAGCTTGTTTGATGGATTATCAGGGAACTTGGGACCAATATCTTTCTTTGTTTGAGTTTTCATATAATAACATTTTTCATTCCATTATACAGATGGAACCATTTGAGGCACTATATGGGAAGCGGTGTCGAACTCCAGCATTTTGGGATGAAGTGGGTGAAAGGAAGCTGATGGGACCCGAATTGATAGAAGAAATGGCAGAAAATGTTCAGTTGATTAAGAAACACATGAGAACTGCTCAGAGTAGGCAGAAGAGTTATGCGGATAACCGAAGGAAGGATCTATCTTTCGAGGTAGGTGATCATGTTTTTCTCAAGGTTTCTCCATGGAAAAGTGTGATTCTATTTGGTAAGAAAGGAATGTTGAGTACAAGGTTCATTGGACCATATGAAATTCTTGAGAGAGTTGGATCAGATGCATACTGGGTGGCTTTACCTCCGAGTTTATCTCAGGTACACAATGTTTTTCATGTTTCGATGCTGAGAAATTATATGCCAGATCCATCTCATGTTTTGTGCCCAGAGGTAGTTCAGTTGGAAGAGAATATCTATTATGAAGAACATCCACACCAGATTCTTGACCGAAGAGAGAAAGTATTGGGAAATAAGGTAATTCACCAGGTAAAGGTTTTTTGGAAAAACCAGATGGTTGAAGAGGCAACGTGGGAATCTGAAAATGCTATGAGGGATAAATACCCCAGCTTATTTTGATAAGTGAATAAATTTGTGAGGATGCAATTCCCAAAAGGGGGAAGGATGTAACATCCCAAGTAAATAAAGAATAATACATTTTCATATTTATTAATATTTTCGAATTAAATATTAATTTTACCTTAACGGGCTTGCTATGTTCGATAGCGTACCCAATACACAATGACGAGTTTCTTTGAAAACTTACGTTGCACACAAGTAATATAATAATATTATTTTAAATGGTAGTTAACATGTAGCCGTTGTATTGGCAAGAATGGATAGAAATAACTAATATATTATTATATATGTTTTTTAAATGTTTTTACATTTATCCAATAAAAGATAAAGGCTTAAAATATGGAAAGAATTCAATTTTAGGCATTTATACCCTAATTTTCACTAAAGGTTCACTTATCACCTTTTGATGGCGAACTGTCATTAAATATAGTTTTGATCACTCTTATACATTCTATTGGGCCAAATATAACTCTTCTTTAGAATCGGGACATCAAAATTTACTTTGTGTAAATTTTTGGTATCTTTCTGATAAAGTTCATTTTTTAATGAATAGTGTAAAATGTTGTATTTTAATTGAAAACCTCTTTTTAATATAATTTAATTATATGATTATATTATCATTTGAATTGATTTTAAAGTGAAATTATAAAATATTTTTACCATTAAATCCAATAGTGGTTGTTGGAATTAATTTCACATTGAAATCAGACTTAAACTAGTGTCAATCTTTTGATACTTATTATTTCATAAAAACACGCTATTTGTCATGACAGCGGGAATTAATTATTAAATTTATTAATGTGACTTATATGTTTTAAATTTTTTTAAACTAGAATTCATTTTTGAATTTGTAATATCAAATATATCTTAGGGTGAATTTTTGGTATTTTTCTGAAAAACTTCAATTTTTGATGAATTGTGAAACCACTAAGTGGTACTTATAAAAACTGGTTTTTCGTTTAAATGAAATTTTACCACTTCTATGTTTTGAATTTCAAAAATCCAACTTCTATGGTTGTCACTAATAAATAAAATGTAGTTCAATGAGATTAAAATAATTTTTTGGTGAATAGTAACTCTTAAGTTCTTAATCGCGATTAGAGGTAATTAGTGTAGTTTAAGGTAAAATAATGTTTTAATAAAATTAAATGACATAGGCACATGTCCTACCCTCATTGGATTTTTCATGGGCGACCAAGAAAATCCATGGGTCAACTTGGGGACCCCATGGAGCCACTTTGGTTGGAAAATGACATAAATACCTTTTATTTAATGTTAAAGTAAAAAATGACACAAACATGAAATGTTTTACTAAAACAATTTTTACATGGGGTTATCCAAGTCATATTTTTTACTATAAATAGTCATTGAAAAGATAAAAAGATTTCCTACATCATAGTAATTTTTTTTTAATTTTTAGACATTAAATATATTAAATTATTTATGACATCATGATGATGCAGCGATGACCTCATTATTTAACGATTTAAATAAAATAGAAAGATAATATAAAATCTAAAACCTACACATGTTAAAAACCAATTGGATGAGTGTATTTAGGACCCTCATCACCTTATCCTGGAAATAAATCAATGTGGGACCTTTAAAATCCTAAAATCCTTTGAAAATAAAGTAACATTTTGTAACTTTACAAGAGTGCCCCTCCTCTCCTCTTATAAAAGGCCCCCACCTCTACCACCATACCCACACTACCAAATCCTTTTTATCGGCAAAACTCTGCTAATTTTGTCTCTCCACTTCCCTCTCTTACTCCTTGAAGCCTACCTTTGGGCATAAGTCTTCCCAAGGAAGCCTGTGAGCTCAAACCAAAGGGAGTTACCCGATTTTAAGGTAATGTCTTCACTTGAGTCCTTTTGTTTTATTTTGCTTCTCCAACCCCTTAACTCTTTTTATTTATTTATTGTGTAACAACTAAAGTATCATAAATATACTAGGATGTTGTTATAGGAAGGATTCTACCTACACATACATACACCTACATCTAATGGTTAAAGAACATACTGTTTCCGTGGATGGTGAATTTCTGCCTCCAGAAACGATGATTGTTCAACATTCTTTTAACACCTTCAAAGGTGGCCATTAAGACGACACTATATTTATATATGATATATGATATGTTTATTTTTTCCTTAAGCTTCTTTATTTTTCATTTTGGGCATACCTTTATGGTTTCCATTATTGGTAAATGTGATATCTTCATTTAAGGAAATGCGGACTACCGCCCCCTCAATGTGATTTGATTCATTAAATGCCATATGTGGGATGTATAAAGGATGGATTTAAAGATATTATATATGATGTTATACTGTAATTATAATATATCTCTATATCATTACTATTTCTTTCCACTAAAGTAAGAGATAGAAATGAAAGTAGCGTTCATACGTACGTACGGCTTACCGTCTCAATGAACGGTGCATTTCATTTCTTATCCCCAAATGTAACGTAATATTATAATTACATGTATATAATGGATATATATGATGAATGATACATCTAAATGTTGAATATAATTCTGGAATTAAAATATATATACCTCTCATTTTGTTTTAATTCCATTAATACGACAACGAAATGAAAGTAGTGTTCATGCGTAGGTACGACTTATCGTCTCCATGAACGGTGCATTTCATTTCTTACCTCTAAATTATTATGTAATAATATAAATACATGTATATTCTGGATATATATGATATATATGATATACAAATCAGGAATTTCATTCTGGATAGAAAGAACCTTTGACCACACGAACAACATGTAATTGTAAGAAGTCCACTTTCGACATAAGAACCAAATATTGACAAAAAAACATTATTAACTTAAATGGTTACATAATGTTTATAACATAGAAAGAAGTGATATAAAAGGAATAATGAACTTGAAAAAGGTTCTGAAGAAAATATAAATTAACTCAAGTTTATTATTCAGGACGTTAAATAACGATCGAGTCATGTCGGACCTGAGGTAAGGGACTTCGTCTCAATCTCCTTTCATTGAGGAATATTTCGTTTTATACACAACTTTCTTTTATACGGTGTATAAAACACTTTGACTTTTACTTTTATACAAAAGGAATATTTTTCTACGAATCGTTTTACTAGTAAAAAAAAGGAATGATTTTTTAACGTACGCGGTGACAACGACCTTTTCCGCCGCCGTGAGTATTATTTGGTCTTTGGCTTCCTCAACAAGCCGTAATGTTTTTAAAATAAAATAAATACCATATACTCTTTTATGTATTTTGGTATTGAAAGTTGTTTTGATAAAGGAATCTATTATGTCAATATATTTAAATTATATATTGTGATTGAAATGTGGAAATGTTATCTTTTTTATATATTGGTTTTATGTTTTATGATTTTATATTGGTACTTGGACATTTGACAGGTGGTTATGTGATAAACCATATGACGGGTGGTGTCATGAATACCAGGATGGGTGGTTACATTATAACCTCCAATGCATTGGGTATGGAAGTCGGATGTATGTCTATTTCATTAAGTATGTATGGAATTTGGTCGTATGGATATTCCATTAAGTGATATGTGTGGAAGTCGACCGTATGGTTATTCCACTTAAGTATGTTTATGTCCCAAGTTACCGTTATATGTTATGTGTCCTTTATATGGGTTTTATGGTAATACTTTGGTTACAAGAGGGTAAGTAATGATATTTTATTTAGTGAAGAGTTTTTACTACTTCATAAAGCTGAAGGTATTACTTTGATAAAGTATACATGGTTTACGTGATGTTTGAAAAACTAACAGTTTTCATTCTTTGTGTATCCCTTACTGAGCTTTTTATGCTCACCCCAAGTTTTTTTGAAATGTTTTTTACAAGACATAATGTGGAATAGGGTCAAGGATGGGATCAAGGGAAATTCATGCTATATAAAACGTGGAACTAGACATGTCTCTTTCGAAGAGTTTTTTTTTATTTTATGGAAACATAGTAGAAGTGTCTACTTTGTAATCATTTGAGATGTAATAGTTATGTCCTAATTCTATAATACTCTAAACCTGAAAATATTCTCAATGAGAATTATTCATTTAATTCAATATTAAGTATGGTTTAAGGCTGGGGCCTTATATTTATACTATACAAGTGAATATATATATATGAAATATAATTTTTTTGTTTCTTTACAGAAAACAAATCAATATGGATGACCTTACCAATGGTAAATTTTGTTAGATTATCAGTGTTTTATACAACTTCCTGGTTTGTAAGTGTATATGGTCAGCTACCCCATCATCCCTAATCAAGCATTGAGTTTAGTTCAAGGTGGAGATAAAATATAAAAAGACGAGGGAAAACAATTATTTCCTTCATGTTTATTGTACACTATTTTTATAGATATGTAAGTGATAATGATGGGATTGTGATGTTGAATGTATAGTGGGGGACGTTCTTGGTTGGACTATGGAATAATGTTTATGTAAAGGATATTCATTATTACACAATAATTCTATCATATAATTGAATATGTGATTTGGCTGTGTTGTTGTGGATTTGGACACATAGATGTGGTTTTTAATTAATTCCAACCGAAGATGTTCGACCTAACAAGTGGATATGGTATGTATGTATTCAACCAAACCCATATCAAATTTACATATATAAAAATGGATTAAGGATCATGGAATATGATTTTAAGGATGATAGATATAAATCATTATTGATGTGGCTGAAAGTGAATTTTGATAATATTCACTGATATAAATTTTTTATGTTACATTATTTATTGGATGATAATTCATTTGTGAGTTGGGGTATTATATGACCAAGTATGTTCATTTTAGTTCATAATTTTTTATTAATTTATTTGTATGCTACATTCATTTAATTACAATAATTAATGAGTATGATCATATAGAGTATACATGTTCGGAACACCTATATTAATAAAAAAATACTTAGTTTTCTATAGTGATATTGGAAAATTTGTTTAACATTAATATATTAGAGGTTGGGAGGAATGATAAAATCACATACATGAACTTTTATTAGATTTTTTCCATGGGGGCATTTTTATTTTTATGGAAATATATTTATATTTATTGATTAATTTGGATAATGGAATATTAACACCTTGGTTTTGATTTATATTTTTATTTATTTATCAATGAGTTACATGATGGAAATGAATTTAATTTACATGTTGTATACCCTTAGTGTTGGTCTATATCTTTTGGACTATATGAGGTGGGCATCAAGGGTTACTCTACCCATCACTACAGTCTCGAAGGGGGCTTCCAACATTGGTTGTTTAGTGAAAATAATTATATTAATATTTTTCATCAATATATAACCCAACAAGAGGAATGTGATATATATAATATATTTAATTTTATATTTAATGGATTAATAATATTTAAAATAAATAGTATATTCAAAAAAATTAGTGTATTTTCTAAATTATTTAAAGGGGAAATCCAATCAAATGAAGAAATTAGATTCATTTATAAGACTTTATAATTTTATTTTATAATTATTTATTTGTATAATAGATTTTATATTTATTACTATAATGAATACATATAGATTTAAGTGATACTAAAGTAGAGAAAAATATTATATTAATTACAATAGCGATAAATTTTTTTATTTGTTAATTCTTTTATTTTGATTCAATGATATTATAATGGGACAATACATTCGTGACACAAACCTGATATTCATTTCATAAAAAGTCTATGGACATGATAATTGGGCTTGATTTCTTCTATCTAGATGTTTTTTAATTTTTAAACCTATAATTTAAATTTTTTTTGGTGGTTTTATAAATATTGTCTATTTTTTTGTTTTTAAAAATAAAATGGTTCCAAATAAACCAAAAAGTGTGTTTATTAATGATTAAAAAAATATTTCTTTTGAGTTAGAAATTATAGTAATTTCCATGTTAATAATTTTTATCTTGTGTTTGAAGATACCTATTGGGAATAAAAATATAAATTTTATATTTAATAACATGAATTGATTTAATGAAATTATTTATTAGTGTTTATTAAATAAATTAATGTTTTTTAATACAAATACTTTTTAGAGTTTCTTTTGTATTTTTTTAATGATCAAATCTCATAAATTTGTTATAAATAGTTTTCCTTTATTAATATAATTTCCTATAATGGTAAAACTAACATTTCTAAAAAATGGAATTTTTGAAAGGTTATTTTAATTTGGAAACAATGAAATGAAATTTAAATGATGTAAATTCATTATAGAAGATGAAAAAATAATACTTATAATGATAAAATTGACAAAATGTTATGGTTGTATGTAATTGATTTTAATATTGAATATTAGTTTTGGTTAATCTCAATTATGAGTATAATGGGAAACATTCATACTGAAATTAATGATATGATGTAAAATAATTGATTACGTTCTGATATATAATGATTGTTATTTCAAAATGATGATAATGAATATAATTAGTTGAAATGTGTCTATATGGTTATAATTTATACTAAAATAAATTTTTTTATTCAATGGAAAATATGTGATATTGGGTAATGTAATTTGTTAATTTTACAATGGGGTTCTAAATAATATTAATTGATATATAAATTACTTGATCATTTACTAATTATGTAAAATAAAACGTTTGGAACATGATATTATGAAATATATTTTTTTTAGATGAAAATTCCAATAATCTTATAGAAATGTAGTAATGTCACGAGTAAGGATATGATATAGTGGGAGTCATGGGATTGACATGTCATGTGACCTAGGATTTTCAAACATAAATATAAAAACATTTTAAATTAATAATCATTACATTTCATAAATAGATTCTTGAGGATAATAATGTTTTAATGTCTTTGGAGAGTATAATTAAGATATTCTTATTTTTTAAAAAGATCTTAAACATCTCCAAAAATATATTCTCTCATAATACACCTCTTATTAATACACAATGAAAATATTTCATCATAACATAATAAAGGAATCATAAAAAGGGTGAGATATATAGTCAATAATTTTAAATAAAAAATATATCAATATTGATAAATTGAATGAATAATATGATAATAATGGTGTTTATTCATGTACATAACATATGAAGTTCATAAACAAGTTATCATAAATCAAGAAATTGTTTAATAGAATAAAACATTATCTTTTAAGAAGGAAAGTGTAATAATAATTAGAAATCATCATAAATTAACCATTAACCATAAAATCATTTTGTAATAGTTTGGAACCATAGTAAACTTAGAAAACCATTAAATATTACATGATTAAATAATAACACTGTTAATGAATTAGATATGGAATTGTCACTTATTTCTCATTATGGATCATGACTCACCTATTACCCATCCTGGAGTAGGATTGAAATTTTTTTTATAATGGACAACGACTCACTTATTTCCCATTTTGGATCAAGACCATCCACTGTCATCCAATTGTTATCTCATGAGTTATAAATATTTAACTAATGAATTGGAATCATATATATATACCACCAATCATAAATTTAATACCATATGTATGTCTTCTATAAATTCATAAAACATTCATCATATCATAACCTATTAAATGAAATTGATTTCATGAAAATTTCACCATATCATTAATTGTGAAAAAGGGATATGTTTTATAAAAATTACATCATTCCATAAAATTTTAACCCATTTAAAGAAGTATATTTTATAAGAATTACCAAAAGGTTTAAAACATGGAACAGTAAAAGGATTTGTAAACACCATTACATCATAAACATAAACTATTCAAATAATTAATATGAATGTAAATTTTATATAATATTCATAGTAGCGCATAATAACACCATCAGATGACATCTTAGTTGATTTTTATTTAACATATCATTTAATACTTCCCTTGGATAAAATAAATATCCTTTTAAAATATATTTTCCAATGTACAAAAACATAAAAATGACTTCATATTCATATCCTTGAAAATGTTGTCTAAAACAAATATATATATATAATAATTAAATTAATTTAGAAAATTAATTTGAAAAATATCCTTTCTGATATTAATTATATAATTTTAAAAATAAGAACATATGAAAATAATTTTATTGGAAAATAAATTTTAGAACATATAATGTAATATTAATTTTGAATAATGGTCATTGTGATATGAAAAACCATTATTCTATTCATGTTAAAATAAATATTCCCTTCACATTTCTGGTAAAATCAAAATGTAAAATATTTTGAAAGCAATATGAAGATTCCTTTCAAAAAAAATTAAAAAGTAAAAAATGGGTAAAATTTTCTTTGATAAAATATTTTGATTATTCTAAAACAATCATTGATATCATTTTACAAAAAAAATTCTAGAAGAAAAAAATCTTTTCAGCCTAATAGAGAAATACCATTGATTTTTCTTAAATGAACTATTTTTTTATTAATTTACTAAATAGAAAAAAGTAATTGGATAATTTCATTCTCACGTAATAAAATATAGAGAATAAAATTATTTTTTTTGAGACTGATATATCATAATATGTCATTACAAGATTAATAATCCTAAACAATCTCGATAAATGGTCTGATTGTAACATAAAACGCTTACCAGTTTGGTAACATTGAAACCTAATTCACATGTACAAATTACATTAATTGAAACATATATTATTATTAAAAATTATATTCATGATATAACATGTCATAAAAATATTTTATACACCTCATAAGAGAATATAGGTACATTACATAACCTATATCTTAATGATGGAAATTTGAGGAAGAAATTAATTTTTGTTATAGTTATTATTGAACCATAATATCTATGAATGATATATACAAAAGTAGATATGAAAAGCCCCCAAAACATCATGATAATCATCTAAAATAACATTCATGGGAATTTTATAATCCTTATAAAATAAAAATGTGGGGAATATGATATGTTCTCAAAGAAGTAAAAAGTGAGATAGAGATTCAGTAATGTATGTATGGAATTCATTCATTCATATTAAAAACATACATTTAACAAATATAATATTATTACACATCTTGTACAACACCATAAATGTCATAAAATATTCTAGGTACGCAGGTAACATGATTACCTTTCTAACCCGTGGATATTGACAATACGGTTTGCACTATGTTACAGTTCACTCGGTTAACGGGTCACCAGGGTACCTAAGCTAGTTTGGGACAATGTTTTATCAGAGATCCATGATGATATTTTTCATGAGGTCCGTATGATTTGTGAATTAATTTTTTTTGGAAAATAATAGGTTGTTTTGAATGTGTTCTTGTCCATCTGTCACCGTAAAAAAACATACATCCCTAATGGTAGTTAGGGGAAAGATGTCTTATGGATTTTTTGATGTATTTTCCTATTTTTGTACTTGCTAATATAAAAATATTATTTGTTATAATTATTAGAATTTATTTCCTTATTTATCTATTTTAATATTTCTCAGATGTCCTCAATGTTCTTTCCTGATGTTTTGTAGCAACATGACTATGAGATGATTTGTATATCGGATCTCGGAGGATGTTCCTACTGATCCTTAGCGATCAAATCCTTTTGCAGAACTGAACATGGTAGAGGTGACTATGACAAATGTCCATGATTAGGTACATTAACCAACCTGAGTTCTAATTTAGGCTCAAGCTATAGAACCTAATAGAGATGTTCTCAAGATTTCTTCTCAATAGTTCCTTCACCAAAATCCGGAATCATTCAAAATCTCATGTGATTCTCAAGAGGTAGATGGCTGGTTAAGATAAATGGAGAGTTTTAGTTTAGTTAACTAACACACCAGATGAAACAAACAGAACATTTCAAGAACCCCCCCCCCCCCCCCCCACCAATGACATACCTCATAGGCCAGAAATTAATAAAGGGAGATAATGACCCCCGATTCCCACCTCTAGTAGGCCCTGTGATAGTGACTGGCACAAAAGGTGTAAATATATCATAATATGGGAAGAATACCCTTTTTAGGAAAACACGATCTAGAGATATGATGGATCGTCCAAAAGGACACTCCAAGACATATATATGAATTAATAAAATAAATCCTTCTCACAAGAATGTGAAAATATAGCAGATAAAAATACAAACGAATCCAAAATTAACACAAAACATTATTATAAGAAGTGACAAAAAAATTGTACTGATCAAATCTAGTAGGGTATAGTATGGTCCAAAAAAACCTCATGGACACAAGAACGCAGTGTATATATGTAGTGTGATAATATAAGTCATCTCAGTATAAAATACAAAGATTATTTTCCACATTTTAATGAAGAAATAAATTTCCCATGTAAGAAAATAGCAGAACCAAAGAATATCCAAATTAGATATAATAACCCCTCTAACCACACCATGGAATTCTCAAAAAAGAATGAAAGTTATATAATATAATATAGAGAACATAAATGATAGGGGAACCCAAAACACTTTCCCACTGATTAGATAGTCCCACATCCTAATAAAAAATTTCTTGGTGGTCCAATCTCTTTTGAACATACCACATCTCATTCCAACTGACCACACCAGGGCCTCATAGCCACATCACATCTGGACCATAGAACCCTAGACCAAAATCCATATCACATCATACCCTTAGACACAAGGGATGCAAACAATATTACATTATTCTTCTAGACAGTTGGGCTAAAACAACATCTTATCTTATCCAGAATAATCTTGTGAAATCATAAAACATCTCATCCTAAAGTCACCTAGGGAAGCAAAACATGTTCACACACAGTTGGTCCTCACAAAAAACAACTTACCAAAAGAATCATATTATATCACCACCTATTAGAATTACTAGAAAAGGGTGGTGGCAATCTATTCATCCTCCCACTAAGATGTTTGGGAAATACACCCTCTCATATGAAAATGTGGGTGTTCAACACATTGTGGTAAAATAGGGTTTGGGCATATAGAAATATCATTGAAAATACATGTATAAATATTTTAGATTCCAAAAACTCATACCAAACTTATGGGTTCCCAAAACAACGACAATGTCACCACACCATCACCATTGATGCTACCTATAAATCCAAAACACCACACAAATTCCACCACCAAATTAATATTTCCAATCATTTTAATTTAACAAAACTATACCACTATCCAAACCAACTGATTTCATTCCATGAAAAATTAGTAAACAATTTAATTTTTCATTTATCTATTTATTTATTGCATCATTATTCAATAAACTAACAAGAACATCATAAACAAGTAACACATCAAAATTGATTCATAGAGAAACTCCCAAAGAATTACCCACACCATGTTCCACCATCCATCTATAATGTCATCCTTCCAAAACCATCCTTTCCCAACCACATTCAGAAATAAAACAATGTACAACCAGAATTCATCCCTTAAACACAGAACTTCTCATCTATTTCACAATCATTTAATCTCATAACCTGATATTCCATTTCACCACCAATCCTTCTAACAACACATAATAATGCTCACAACTGCACCACAACATAAAACAAACAAAACAAAATTTCATATTTAATAAGGAATCCCTTATTTAATTACACATGTTAATTCATGGGTTGTCATGTAAACTATATAATACTAATGAATTCACTAATTATCCTACTGTAGGTAATTAAAAATTTCAACATGTATGTTCCCATACCAAAACAAACAAAAGTATTCCATAATTTAATATTGCTAAAAAAGACTCCAATGGGCATAAGTTTCAGCAGGGTGTCCTCCTAATCAATCAAGTGATCATAATAATATCAAAATTTCCAAGCACATTTGACTAAACCACATCCCCCCCTATTTCAATTAACTATCCCCTTATTTGTAATTAAGATGGAACAACCATGATCCAAAAGAACAAACAAGAGTAAACCCCTCATGATTGATGCACGACAAGGAGGAACAAAGGAAATCCTACCTCAAATAGATGTCAACCTTCCTTGCATAAGAATAAATCACATGATGAAACACTTATTACCTCTCCCATGTGATCTGCATCCATTTGAGGATGTCGTGGCACCACCACAACAACAACAAACATATAGAAACCCATTAGGTATATGAGAGTCAAACACCATAGCACAATAAGAATATCTTTATGAAAATGATATCAACCTGAGTTGAATTACTAAAAGATAAATGGAGAATGCATTAGGGATTTCTACATATCACTAGTGAGAAATCTATGAGATCTATAGATCGATTATAGTGAAATAGGACTCGATGAAATTCTCAGGGTGACTTGGGTTTTTCTGAAATGAGGTGGACTATAGAGCATGATGGAATGAATGATAATATAGACAAAAATAATTTTAAAAAATTAATAGAATTGGTGTATTACATGGAATGTAATTCCCTTTCAACTATTGGAATACCTGGTGTTCGGCTTTCATCAAAAAACATGTTTCATATTGATTTATTTTATTATCTAAACCCTAAAATATTACATGCTATGAAATATCAATAAAATTCTATGAAATAGGATTCATGTCATGAAATTCCATCAGAAAATGTGTAATCCCACTCCATCGTTCCTTTTTTAGAGACACATCTTCAAAAACCCTTCGAGCATCCCCCAAACATCTCTCACAACCAAATACATGAAATGTAATGGACTAGAATTACATGGAATGCCACATCAGATACCTCTAAAATGATTCTCACCCTCATGAATCAAAAACATTGTACAAAATGGAGATAGGAGAGTCTAAACAGCCACCTAGTGTGATACTTTTCATAGATCCAGATATATTGGGAACAATACTAACACCCAAACACATCAAGGATCAATGATAAGCAAGAATGCATTTTTTGAAAGATAACACAAAAGCCTCCATATCTAAGGACAAATCCTATGGCACATTCATCCTATGATTTTATCAATATGGGTGTTTATGTTTCAACCTGAATAACAACCGAACACACTAACCAAGCACAAAAACCACCCCACTTGAGCATATGATTTTGATAATTTCTTCCTCTATTTCAAGATACTATATTTTCATGGAAGCATGGACATGCTCACATGAGTTTAATTTTTCCACAATTAAAGAATCTTGATTTGGAATCAGGTCCCCCTTTATACATGTCTGGAATTTATCTCACAATACACCACAGATATTACAAGCTAAGGGGAAAAGATTATCTCACATGAAATTGGGGTTTATCATCTCAATATAAGTAAAATTAGAGAAAAAAATACATAAAAATATTGGGTACTGGGAATGAATGTTTGTCTCTCAACCCCATGTACTCTCTTCCCATCCATCATGCATCCACAATTCATGAACTAACAGAATGGTCCATCAACATAATATCACCTCCCGTCGATCCTGGATCTCCATTGACCATTCCAAAAATGATATTTCATCCTTTATATCCAACTCTCCCCAGTCAATGTCATGGGATTATTATTGAAGATACCAAAAAATACAGGATATGTGGAAGTCATTGTGGATCCTATTTCACTATGGTGGACTCTACAAATGGTATTCCACCTCACCTATATTCCCAAACACCTCATAGGGTCCAATGAACCAGGGAAAAGCTTACTCCCTCTTCCAAACCATTGTTTCCCAAGCCAAGAGGAAAACATCAATAACACATGGTCATAAACATTAAAATACAAGGGCCTCCTCCTATAATTAACCTATGACTTTTTCAAATATTGGACTTATTTCATCTTCTCACAAACAATATAACCCTTATCAGTCATGCATTGCACCACATTCAGGAAATAACAGCATCCATCCCATCCCCTATCCATCACTATAGAGAACAATGTAGCCTTCGATAAAATTACACAAATAGATCCATGACAATTGAATATTGATTGATATTATCATATGTGAAGTATACCCATGGAAGCTGATGAATCAAAGATCCACTAAAGTCCCAAAGGCTTTCCCTCAATATATCCTCCATCGTTTGGATAATCTGGTATATCTTCCCAATAGTCTGAGGGTGGAATTAAGTGATGAGGCATAATCAAGTACCAAAATCATGATTCAATCCTATCTTAACTCATGTGGTAAATGGTGTTTCCTGATCAGAGTTGATGTACCTCAGAATTCAATGAAACCGCACCACATCATCCATGTAACACGTCACAAATACATCCAATATGGTTGACTCCATGACCACTAAGAGGTGGGATAATTTCTTAAATCGATCCACTATTAACCATATATCATAATAACCTAATTTTTCTCTGGGTGACCCTATGGAAATATCCATTGATATTTCATCCCATTTCCACTCGAGGATGTCAAAGGTATCCAATAAACCACTAGGTACATTGTGCTCAGCAAATAGGAACTCATCCACGGGCTATTAATACACAGGCCACATAAACTACATCTTGAAGCAATGATAAATCATGAAAATAACTAGATGCACCCCCAATGGTGAGATATGAAACTAAAAATGGGATATACATTTCATATCCACCAGAACAAAAAATTTCCCAAGAAACAACATTTGGTTATGACTATACCTCTAGTGCATAACACATCCGACATGAACACACATCACTTCTGCCTCCATGTCTCCCCACTAAGACTCCTCGACTATCTATATCAGAGAGGACAATATTATCATCCGAAAAAAATATCCTTTACCAAAATACACTCATTAATCTATGTTAAAGGCTTAAAAATACTCCATCACTATCCTAGAATACACATATTCTTGAACAACCTCCTTTTGTGACATTCTTCTAAAAGCATCGAGCAGAACAATTCCCATCACTATGTTGAAGGAGATAATGAAATAATTGTTCTAATGAAACTACATCAACCATTTCAGTAATGTATTTAAATCATTCAGGGAAATGATATATGTAAACTTCTTGTGATCCATGAAGACCACAATGTGCTCTCCAAAAAAGTAATTTTTCCACACCTTCATGATGAACAGAACTGTCGATAACTCCATATCATGGATTGCATAGTTATGCTTATGATGATGTAACCGCATAGAACCATAAGAGATAACATATTAGTACTGCATCATCATGTATCCAAAACATAGACAATCATGATCTCATAACACCTCACACATCACCTGTTTGAACTCGGACCTTCTTTTCAGGTATATTTTTCCTTTTCTAGTCGTTTTTTGGGAAAAAGTGGAGAATCTTGAAATTTTCAATGTACACACCATGTACATTGACGCAGCTCGAGTTCGTATGCTAGATGTGTCATGGCCACACACATGACCATGTAGGGGTGATGTGGAGGCCTCTTAATGCGGAGTATGAAAAATCCTAGTACACGTCGTGTACCCCAAAAGTACATGTCGTGTACTTTATTTTTTTTGTGAAACGGACCAGGGTTGCATCTTTACCCCAAAACGTCTTCTTCTCCAGTTTCTTCGACCGAGAGAGAGGGTATGACTACGGGTCATCCTTGAGCCTCCGATCTATCATCAGTTATTCAAATCGACCTTTGTTGAGTGCAATAGAATCACAGCGGTGATTTCTTGGTTCTTCTTTGGACACGTTTCAGGATTGTTTCTCTTATGAGAGTTATCTGAGGTTAAACGTTTTACTCGTTATTGAAGATCTACTCCGTTATAGGCTGATTCACAGGCCGAGGATCAATTATATCAATCTCCTTGGATCGAGGTAGGTGGGTAGTTTCCCTATGTTGAATGCCTTTGTATTTTTGTGCTAAAGTGTCAGATTCCCATATTTCGGGGATTATTAGTTAGGGTTTTGATCATATTTTACTATCTTCCTTAGATTTATTATGTTATACTGGCTATTATATGAATAAGGATTTCTCGTTATCAAGTTTGAGGATGAACCCATGGGTGTTTCCCTTGTTTTGGTTGTTTATCGCCGTTTGGCTTAGGTTGATTGTGAGGCAGACCGTGTTGCATGGATTGCCTACCTTGATATAATTAATTGAATTTTTTCCTACAGTTTATATTCTTTTGATGCATGGTATCTATTATACAAGTAGTTTTTGAACCTACTTAGGGCTGCTGACAGTCGATTACACATGAATAGACTCCTCAGGGCTATGTGAACCTGGTGAGGTAGACTAAAGAGGGAATTGATGAATAAGGGCTTCCCTAGAGAGTCGTTAATAAATAAGTACTGTTCACAGGACCTATGGGAATTGGAATTTGTGCTTCCTCAGAGTGTCCTTATTTTCGTATCGAGAGTATAGAAGTAATTAGATGTAAGTACTTCTTCATAAGGTCTATAGATATTGTTACTAGACCACAGAGGAATTTATGGTGAGAGATTACTAGAGTGTTTGTTCCTATGAATGATTACAAAACTAGAGGGGTATGACAGTATGATCCACCCATATAGTCAATGTGGATATTTTTTTGGATGGTTGTGATGAGTCCACCAAGCCAATCAACAAGCTTGGTTTTTTTACTTCTTGTTGTTTAGGTAGTCTGCTGAGATACATGTTGTGATACTTGCTATGCCTTGGGAATATAGAGCTATTTTCTAGATTCCTTGGTTGATAATTTAATTATTGAATTAAATTAATAAATGAATGTGAATGGATATTTGTATTATTGTTTACATTAGTGTATTTATGTTCCTCTACTGCATTTATTTCCATTACTTTTGTAATATTTCTCACTAACAGTAGGGCACAGATCATGTGGTGGTTGCTTATTGGGATTAGTCTAACACCATGTTTGGGTCCTGCTTTTCAGCCCAAACAGGATATATGGTTACAGGCATGGATAGTGATTGTGGCCCGTTTACTTCAGGTACATGATTGCTGGTTGGAGCTGGATAGCATATGACTGATCGTAGGCTTGCGATGCTGCTGGAGTAGATGTTTACTTTTTGTACTTGTTATCAGTTGTATTTCAACACGATGTTGTGTTTGTTTCTTTCCTTAGATACTTGTACTTGCTACATCATTATCATCATTACTATATGTTCATTTCATCCGTTAGTTAGTTTTAGTTATTGTATGCTATTTACTACATCTGTAATGGACTGCTATTTATTTCCCTTGTATACTTTACCAAATGAGGGAATATTTTCCCCAATGACTCACCAAGACCCTCGATACTAGTCGGTAGACTCTGGAATTTGGGGATACGTTCTTGAGGTCATGTGGCGAATCGAGTATGAGGCACCAGTTGAGTGCCTCTAGATTGAGGTCGTTATAAAGTGGTATCATAGGGAGGTTCTTTTCTTTTCTTTTCTATTGACTTACTATTTAGTGAAATTAGACAGGGATAGGACGGAATAGTTTAATGGTAAATAGTTGTGCCCTGGTGGTCTAGAACCCTTGTACAGTGAAAAATCCAGGTTACCTCGATTATTACAATTTTCAAATTTTGCAATTGTTCCAGTTTACTTGATTTAATTGTTGGGTGGTGCACTTGTTTTTTGTTCTTACTGTTTATGTGATTGTGGTTCTATTTTGTTGAGACCCAATGAGATGAGGGTATTCCAAATCATGCATCATATAGGCACTTGTTAGATAATCACATGTCATGCATTTTCCATGCCATTTTGATTTCATTAGAAGTTGCATGCTGTTGTGATACAATTTGTGATAGAATATGAATGCGGTTGTGATAGCTGTTGTGATAAAATACCTATTATATTGATAGGGTATCGTTTGATTAGAGATTATTTCTCTTGGATGCCAAATTTTGGTCTTAGAGGTGTTATGGGCCCTCGAGGATCATAATTTGTTGGTTTGTGAGTTTGTTATAATGTTTTCTTGTTAATGAATCTTTATAATGCCAAGCACTGATTTGTAAGGAGTATGTGCCCCCACTAATCAAAATTGGAACCTTGACGCTTGTTTTTCTGTGTTTTCCAGCATCTGGTGCAGATCTGGGGCTACTATCTAGAAAAACCTAGAATACATGAAGTGCACTTTATGCATACATGCTGTGTAGATTTTACCATGTCACTAACTGTGTGCGCAGGGACATGGGGTTGTGAATGTTTTTGTAGGCACTTGAGGCGTACTAGTTTACATGCTGTTTAGTATGACTTGGGCATTCAGTCGAGTCACAAACAATACGGGCAAGGGATTTCCTTCATGTACATGCCCTGTCCGTCTGTAAAAAGCAGTGTAGGGTCGGTCGTGTGTCAGGTCGTGGCATTAACAACACGGGCCAGGTAAGGCATGTCAAGTACACCCTGTGTGTTCCTTGAACACTCCATGTAGTTCTTTCTTATAGGGGCCATGTGACCAAGCCGTGTAGCTGAATACATGGGTTGGTAAATCTATAGGGAAACACACCGTGTACCATGTTGACATGCCGTGTAGTAGTGGTCCATCTACCAGTACGTCTGACTAACGACATAGACATGGGAAAAATCTTAAGGACACATCGTGTAGTGGAAGAACAATCCATTTAGTTTCCTACTGGGATAGTCCATGTTTCTTTCCATGTAGGAGTAATCGAGCAGGAAGAAAAAGTGTTAGTACACGCTGTGTAGTATGAGAACATGATGTGTAGTCAGGTGGTTTACACAGCTGTGTATGGCCAACGTACACGACCAGGGTAAAATTTCATGAAACATGCCATGTATTGGTACTACACGCCATGTAGTCATGTTTTCCCAAATCGTGGAGTTCTTCTCTCTTGTTCTGTTTTACTCTCTCAAGTTGAAATTGTGTTCCTTCTTACGTATTCAGCTTTCCTGTCTTTGTTAATCCTGAATCTGCAGTATACTTTTCACCTTTCAGAGTTTTGGTAACTAGGCGTCATCTCATTTCATGTTGGGAACCAGGCAGTGACTGTACGCCGGATATAGTAGATCAGGGACTACCAGTAGTTCTGCCTATCGTCCTAGACATGGAACCTGCAGTGATTCCAAACACTAATGCTGACGCTCAGTTCAGAGAGGGTTTCATGAGATTCATGTAGAATATACAAGGAGCTTGGTATCCTACCCCATCTATGGCAGAGCTGACGTAGGTTATTCAGTAGCAGAATCCTCCCATATTCATAGGGGATAGAGGACCACAGGCTGCGGAGTCCGGGCTAGAAGCCATGCTATCCATCATCGGGCACCTGGAGATGCCTCTAGAGATGAGATTGAATCCCACGACTAATATGCTATGAGATTCCACCAAGAGATGGTAGGATGTGGTTTTGGTGGTTGGGAGCCAAAAGTCTATGGATTAGGACGAGTTAAAGCATACGTTCTATGACTACTTCTACCTAGCGACGCTGAGGGCTGACAGATCTAGAGAGTTATTGAACCTGTATGAGGGTACTCTCACAGTTATGGTTTATTCCTCTAGTATCATAGATTTATGGTGTTTCAATCCCGTTCTAGGGATTGACGAGCTATTTTTAGTGAGGATGTATGAGTAAGGCCTCAGACCGAACATCAGATCACAGTTGAAAAATATTCAGTTGACTTCTATTACTATGACAGTCAACCAGGAGCTTATCACGAAGAGAAATCTGAGGGAGACTGGAGCTGTGCACTAGGGTATTTTAGCATTATGGTCTAATTCATTTCAGATAGACAGTTGGATGTGCCACTAAGAGTCTACACGAGGTGACTCGAGGAAGAGATGTATTCTTTTTTGTAGACATGATCTTCCCTCTAGAAACCAAGTGGTGTGATATCAGTGCGGAAGAAATGGGAATAAGAAGCCTCAGAACCCTAGGGACCCAGTGGAGTGCCGATCTTGTAGCAATATGGGTCATCTATAGCGTTTCTGCAAGGTTATTCATCCAGTGACTAGTGAAGGAGGATCAGTTTCGACTCCGTGTACAATAGTTGGATTACCAGTTCCACAGAAGACTGGGGGATAGAGTTCTTCAGGTCGATCAGGCTAGGGTAGAGGTCATGGATGCAGTGGTCAGGCTCAAGGAGGGCCATCTCAGGGATCTCAGGCTGCTACACCGGGCTTCGGTACAGGCCAAACTTCTGCGGTAGAGAAGATTCATCAAGAGAAGGATCATGGACCATCTACAATTCGAGGTACAATTTTAGTAGCCTCACTTTTATCTTATTCAATTTTTGATACATGAGATTCTCGTAGCTTTATATCTGTGCATACTGTGGAAATACTTATACTTACTCTTTATACTTCTGAGCATATGATGACACTAGACAATCCCTTGGGAATTAGAACTGCTAGCATGTGTTTGTTCTTAGACTTCCCCCTTGAGGTTGATGGGTGTCATTTTTCATGGAGTCTCTATGTTTTGGATAATACAGGCTATGATGTCATTCTCATGATGGATTGGTTAGTTCCCTTCCAGGCCTTTGTCGATTACAACCACCGTAGAGTGATTTTCACATCACCAGACGGTAGATATTTTCTTCACAAGGGAGAATGGGATGTCTAGGGGAGCAGAGCTGGACCAGAGAATCATGGGATGGGTGGTGTTACATACCAGATTTCTATCTTATATCTAAATGACTACGGGACTTCTCAGTTTGATTTTCCACCAGTGGTTTATCTCTTTAAAGATGTTTTTCCAAAAGGCTTTTCCGGTTTTCCTCTAGAGTGATAGGTAGACTTCTCTATTGATCTTATTCTAAGAGCAGAACCAGTTTCCATTCCTCCTTATAATATTGGTACACCTGAGTTGCAGGAGCTCAAGAAACAGTTGGAGGAGCTGCAGGAAAAGGGGTTTATCGGACCTAAAACTTATCTTGGAGTTCGCATGTCATGTTTGCGAAGAAGGAAAATGGAACCCTTGGGCTTTGTGTGGATTATCAGAAACTAAACCAATTGACGGTGAAGAACCGATATTCATTTCCATGGATAAATGATCTCTTTTATCATCTTTGAGGAGCCAGTGTGTTATCGTAGATCTACTTGATATCTGGATATCATCAGTTGCGTGTTAGACCATCTGATATACCTCTTACAGCCTTACGGAGCAGGTATGGTCTGTATGAGTATTTGGTTATGCCGTTCAGTCTCATGAACGCACCAGCAGTTTTAATGGAACTAATGAACATATTTTTCCATCCTTATTTGGATTCATTTGTGGTGGTTTTTGTGGATAATATCTTGGTGTAATCTCACACACGACACAACCATGCTACCCATCTTGAGATCATTTTGAGTACATTTATGGAGCACCATCTCTATGCATAGCTCACAATGTGCCACTTTTGGATGGATGAAATTCACTTCCTGGGTCATGTCATCTCAGAGACAGGAGTATCAGTTGACCAAGAGAAAGTGAGAGTAGTGGTCACCTGGGAGTAGAAGAGGAATGTATTCGAGGTATGAAGTTTCGTAGGGCGGGCTAGTTACTACAGGTGGTTTATACATGACTTCTCACGCTTATAAGGGTTGTTGATGGGCTTGACTAAGAAGGGGTGAAGTATGTTTGGTCAGAAGCCTGTGATTCAAACTTTCATGAGCTGAAGGAGATACTGACTTCAGCACCGATTCTAGTTTTGCCAGAGCCTGGAAAGAGTTATATAGTTTTCTGTGATGCATATGGAATCGGGCTTGGAGAAGTGCTTATGCAATAGGATCGTGTTGTTGCATATGGATCTTGGTAGTTGAGGCCATATGAGAGAAACAATCCTACACACAACCTGGTGTTGGCTACAGTTGTTCATGCCTTGCGTTGTTGGAGACATTATCTTCTGGGAGAGCATTTTGTGGTATATACTGACCACAAGATTCTCAAGTATATCTTTACACAGCGTGACATGAATCTGAGACATAGGAGGTGGGTTTTCTACCTATATTTAATCATTTTTGAGCTTGCCTATATGCCTGGGAAAGGCAATGTTGTGGCAGATGCACTGAGCAGGAGGACAAATATACATGTAGTTCAGGAGGCCAGCAGTGAGTGGAAGATTATGGCTCTCTTCTCTAAAATACATTTGGAGGTGCACGCCAGAAAGGGTCAGACTTTTCTTTTTTTTTTTGTATCTATTTACTCTACCCTTCTTGACCAAGTTTGAATGAGTCATCTATAAAATTTTGAAGGCCTAGCCCTACGGGAAAGCATGTCAGGAGAGGACCCTATTCCCAGATGGACCGTAGGCGAGGGTGAGATCTTGAGTTTCCAAGGACACGTATGGGTGCCAGAAGATATACGTGAGGAGCTGATGTGATACATTCATTACCGAGTTTGGGAAGTTCATCTTGGCATCACCAAGATGTATCGTGATTTACACATCCATTATTGGTGGCCAGCTATGAAGAGAGATGTTTCAGGTTTTTTCATGTGGTGTTCCACTTGTCAGCAAGCGAAGGCGGAGCACCAGTGACCAGCAGGGCATTTGTAGCAGCTACCCATTTCCGAGTGGAAGTGTAATGATGTCACGATGGACTTCATGACAGGTTTACCAAGATCACCTCGAGGGAATGACGTGGTATGGGATGTCATTGACAGACTCATAAAGGTTTCTCACTTTATACTGATTAAGGAGACCTTCAGTGTTGATGATCTTGGACGGTTGTACATGCTTGAGATTGTATGCTTGAATGGGGTTTCGAGTACTTTCATTTCAAATAGGGACGCCCACTTAACATTGAATTTCGGGAAAGAGCTACAGAGGGATTTGGGTTCACCAGTACGTCTGAGTATATCTTACAATCCCCAGACAGATGTCCAGTCAGAGTGCACGATTCAGGTGCTAGAGAACTTGCTATGAGCATGCATCCTCAATTTTGGAGTTTCTTAGAAAAAACATATACCTCTAATGGATTTTTCCTACAATAATAGTTTTCAAGAAACTATTCAGATTTCACCTTATGAGGCTTTGTATGGTAGTCCATACTGATCACCCTTGTCCTAACTGAAGGAAAGATAGGTAGCTATTATAGGACCTCATCTTGTTCAAGAGACCATAGAACATGTGGAGTTGATTCGGAAGACGATGGGTACTGAATAATATCCACAGAAATCTTAAGATGATCAGAAGAGATGACCATTGTAGTTCAAGGTCAGAGATCATGTTTTCCTACGTGTTACCCTGAGGTTGGGACACAAGAGGATCATGAGACAGGGAGAGCTTTCCCTGAGATATGTCGGGTCATTTGAGGTTCTGGAGTGAGTCGTTCTGGTTGATTATAGGTTGCGGTTACATCAGAGGTACCAGGCTATGCACAACGTCTTCCATGTTTCTCAGCTTCGATGCTATTTCTTAGACCTGTCCCATGTTTTTCAACTCGAGGAGGTTGAGCTGGAGCGGGATGCATCGTTCGAGGAGCATCCTATCAGGATTGTTGATCATAGTTCAAGGGTACATCGTGGCTGGTATGTTCCTCTCGTACGGGTGCTATGGTAACACAGCCGTGTACTGGACGAGACTTGGGAGAGGGAGGCCGATATGCAATCACAGTTGCAAGAGTTGTTCGGGGTTTCTTCTTCTGCACCATTCTTTGAAAATGCGGGAACAAATTTCTTTAAGGGGGGATGTTTTTAAGATCCAGGGCCTTCTTTTCAGGTATGTTTTTACTTTTCTGGTTGTTTTTTGGGAAAAAGTGGAGAATCTAAAAATTTTCAAAGTACATGTCATGTACTTTATGAGTACACATCATGTATTTTAATGCCGCTTGAGGCCGTTTGATGGTCGTGTCATGGCCACACACATGTCCATGTAAAGGTTATGTGGAGGCCACTTAATGCCGAGTACGGAAAAGCCTATTACATGCCGTGGACCCCAAAATTACATTCCTTGTACTTTCCTTTTTTCGCTAAAGGGGTCGGGGTCATGTCATAACCCCAAAACGCCTTCTTCTCCAGCTTCATTGATCGAGAGTGAGATTACAGCCACGGATCTTATCTAAGCCGTTGATCCTTCACCGTTTATCCAAATAGAACGTCGTTAGGTGCAATATAATCACAGTGGTGAGTTCTTGGTTCGTCTTTGGCCACGTTCCATGATTCTTTCTCTTATGAGAGTTATCTGAGGTTGAATGTTTTAGTCGTTTTTTCATATCTACTCCATTGTAGGCCGATTCATAGGACGAGGTTCAAGTATATTGATCTCCTAGGATCTAGTTAGGGGTTTTGTTTCCCTATGTTGAATGACTTTGAGTTTTTGTGCGAAAGTGCCAGATTCTCATGTTTCGAGGACCTCGGGTTAGGGTTTTGATCTGGTTTTACTATCTTTCATAGATTTCATGTGTGGTAGAAGCTATTAGATGAATAATTATCTCTTGTAATCATGTTTGAGGATCACCCCATTGGTGTTTCCCTTGTTTTGGTAGTTTATCTCATTTTGGCTTAGGTTGCCTATGAGGCAGGCCTTGTTGCATTGATTGCCTACATTGATATAATTGATTGCATGTTTTGCCTTCTATTTATATGATTTTGATGCATGGTATAAATTATCCAAGATGTTGTTGAACTTACATAGGGATACTGACAGTCGATTACACATGACTAGACAGCTAAGGGCTGTGTGAACATGGTGTGGTAGACTAAAGAGGGAATTGACGATTAAGGGCATCCCTATAGAGTCTGTTATAAATTAGTTTTATTCATAGGACCAATGGGAATTGGAATTTGTGCTTCCTCAGAGTTTCCTTAGTTAGGTATCGAGACTACATGGGGAATTAGATGTAAGTGCTTCCTCAGAGAGTCTACAGCTATTGTTACCATACCGTAGGGGAATTGACGGTGAGAGCTTTCCAGAGTTAATGTGCCTTTGTATGATTACTTTACTAGAGGGGTCTGCCAGTATGATCCACCCAGAGAGTCAGTGTGGATATTTTCTGTTTGTTTGCGAAGAGTACACCAAGCCAAAGAACATGTTTGGGGTTTGTAATGATTGTTATTTAGGTAGTCTGCTGAGATACCTATTATGTTTATTGGTATGACTTGGGAATATAGAGTTGTTTGCTAGATTCCTTGGTTGATAATTTAATGATTGAATTAAATAAATAAATGAATGTGAATGGAGATATTTATGATTGTTTACTTTAGTGTATTTATGTTCCTCTGCTGCATTTATTTCCATTACTTTTTATATATTGCTCAGTGATAGTAGGGCACTGATCTTGTGGTGGATGCCTACTTGTATTAGTGTCACTCACTGTTTGGGTCCTACTATTCATCCCAAACAGGTTATATGTTTGAATGTGTGGATTGGGAATGTGGACCTTCTACTTCAGGTACATGATTACTGGTTGGAGCTGGAGAGCATAGGACTGAGCTTAGGCTTGCGATGCTGCTAGAGTTGTTGTTTACTTTAAGAACTTGTTCTCAGTTGTATTTCTGCACGATGTTTTGTTTGTTTCTTTCCTTAGATACTTGTACCAGTAGCATCATTATCATTATTAAAATATGTTCATTTCTTTTGCAGTTTAGTTTCAGTTATTTTATGTTATTTACTACTTTTGCTATTGACTGTTATTTCCTTTCCCTTGTATACTTTACCAAATGAGGGCATTGTTTCCCCAAAGACTTACCAAGGCCCTCGCTAATAGTCAGCAGCCTCTGGCATTTTGGGAAACACGCTTGAGATCATGTGGAAAACTGGTTATGGGGCACCAGTATAGTGGCTCTAGATTCAGGTCGTTACATCTCCCATTCTTCTAGAAATAGGAGCATTGTAGCACTAACTAGATTTTAAATTTGGTAACCATCCACTACCTTGAATTTAACCCTCAACAAAAAAACATGATCCTTTGTAGTCATATATATTAATGTGTCTTCATATAATTGTAAATTGTGTATAAATCATTGATAATAGTTTACAAGTCCAATAAAAATGGGAACTTAGGCCACATTATTGGGTTCCTCCAAAGAAACAACCATTTAAAATATTAATGGGTACACAAATGAACCCATTTGAGACACCACTGGCCCATGTAAGCATACAACCCTTGTCTATAATGTTGAAGAACCCGTCAGATATTTCTACGATCTTCAATATGCACTTTCTCTAACATCGAGTTGATCAATATTTCATTTATGAATATAATGTATAAATAAAGTTTAACTTATAGAATATAGTGTTCATAAGTCCAATGAACAAAATTGGGGCTTTCATAACTCTAAATGAAATGACTATGAACTTGAAATTCACATACCTGCATTTAAAAGCATTCTTTGGGATAACACACACATTCAAACTCAACTGATTATATACTGACCAATAATCAATATTAGTGATCCATATCACCACACTATTCTAGTATAATGGATCATATATCTTTTAAATAGGTTAATTATTCTTGAATGTAACTTTATTCAACTGCTGGTAGTCTACACACATCCCCATGCCACCATTAGCCTTTGTGGCGAACAACACTGGTGCTCCCCATGGTGGCACATTGGGCTGGATAAAAACTGTATACACCAGATCATCAATATGAATCCTCAACACTAGAAACTGAAAAGGATTCATATGATAAGGAGCCATAAAAATCATATAATCATAGAGCTATAATTATCTCTTGAACTCAATGTCACTTGATAGTGGTAACATCACAACCTCATTATAAAAAATATCTTAAAACTCCCCAATAACTCTATGAACAATCACAATATTGACATCCATTGATACCACTGATAGCTAATCCAACATGGAAAGAAGAGGCTTGGTATGCCGACTACCCACATAACAATCGTCATCACCCATGAAAGCCACTCATGGACCACCAAAATATGAAAAAACAACTCTCCTATGGGAGGAGTCGATAACAGCATGCCCATAATAAAACTAGTTGATGTATATGATGATATTGTATGGGTGCATCTATTGTAAGAAGAGATCGACATGGTACTAATATAGGGCCATCATCTTTATATGCCCCCAAAACATGACAAAAAAGATAGTATAGCCTCAAAATGTTGTACTCAACACTGGGTTCTTAAAAAGACACTCTATTTCTAGTCCCAATTAATTTGATAAAGATATAGAAACAAAAGAGATCTCATCTCTTAAATCAAACAAATCACAATCAAGGGAACATAATAAACTGATCATATATATGTTGAACACTTTCCATACTAGGATTTCCTCCCCTACTATGCATAACTGACCATGATCAGATCCCATATCTATATGATAAATATATCCTCAAAGAAAATTCTCAGTTCATAGTACTGGAGGATGAGTGATATAATAATGGTGGCCACTACATTCTCCATCTCCCCAAAGTGGAGCAATGGACTGTAATCCCTACTACTAAAACAGTCTCACCAACAACTATTACAGGGGATAACAAGATCATGTCCTTCTCCAAAAAACTGAGCATAGGCCACCACTGGGCACTAATTCTGAACATGTACATGACTCCCATAGTTGAAACACATTGGACCTACTGCCATAGGAAATATACAAGGACTTCTAGAACCCGAAGGACTATAAGGATGCTATTGAAGTTTCCTCCCTTCTAGTCAGAACCTTGAAGGTCATAAAACATGGTATCTACTATTGAAAACTCTTCCACTCAAAAAACGATGCTAGCTCTACTATCATGGTAGGACTATCCGAGAGTGCGTCTAGTTGACCACCTCTTCCAGCTTCAAAACCAGAAATTACATTGTCTTCCTAAAAGGAGTGACTAAATACTGGATAGAAGGGAGAAGTGCCTCCTTAAGAAATCCCACATGAGACTTCCCATCTAGAAAAAGATCTGGTGAAATGTAATGAAGGTCATTGAAATTGATACCAAGCTCCCATAATAACATACTCCCATGTTAATGGGATATTAGATCCTCCATATTGTCATCCTTAATAGTCGATGATAAAAACCCTACCTAGAACATCTTCTAAAATTTGACCTATAACACATGTGCTTCCTTTATTCTCCATGAAATATTTCCCCCCACGAAAGCCCATGCCCCCATTACTAATTAACTACCAATGGGATCCTATACTATATCGAGTTTCGAAACAAACTGAAGGTCATAACCAGTTCTTCTATCCAATAGTCTTTCTATACATCAATAACAATCCACTCATAATTTCCAAAAACATGTCACTGGAATATATGTAGTTCACTCTTATGATGGTAATACACTTCTTCTGGATCAACCCTGCGATGATCAGATGGATCATTATGATTAATGTACGCTTCTTGTTCCATAAACAACTGATGTCTAGTAGCTATATAAGAAAGGTAAATATAGATTTACTAATCTCGAATAGTATGTAACATTAAAAAATTTATTTTGTTTCATTTTAATCATTTAAATCATCTGGAAACAACCCTTTTCAAACAAGAACACAAGTCATTATGATGTATATACATTTACTAGGTATCTACCCTACATGATTTTATATCTCCCTTGGTCATTCGATGAGCTCAAATTATGTGAAATGGATCATGTGGGCCATAAAATCCAGTGACTGATCGAGTCTCCATAGCTGATGTCATGCACCTAGGCCAACTATAACTATTTCCATACCACCCCATGAAATCCACACCATAACTATCCCAAAACACTATCCTACCTCTATACAATAACCTACCTCTAATATAACTCTTTCACAAACCATTGGTCAATATATACCTCTCCTAGGTTGGGAATGAATAATGGTGGATAATAACCCCCCCCCCCCCCCGAGTCCCGCCTCTAATAGGCATCGAGTAGTCTTCTAGCACTATGGGTGTACAAATCTTACAATATGGGAGGCATTAGCCTTTTTAGAAAAAAAAGATCAGGAAATATGATGGATCATCCACAAGTAATCCAATATAGACATATATAAAAGAAATCCAATATCAATCCCTCATGCATGTGAAAATAAAAATGATACAAATAAAAAAAATTCACAATAATAAATACCAAAAATAAAGCTAAGAAGCAACACCCTAGTTTTCAATATCTGGGCTAGAGGGGTCTAGAACAGTTTGAAAAATCTTCTTGGAAACCAGTAATTAGTTTATATATGTTGGGTTAGTATATATGTATACTCAATAGGAAAAACAACGACTCTCAAGAACATGAAAAAGAAGCATGCTAAATCCCCTATGAAAAAACAAAAAACCAAAGCAACAACCAATAATGTATAATAACCACCCCAACCACACCAAGGAATTCTAACCATATAAGTAAGGTCATGTAATATAATATTAATCAAATTAATGGTAGGGTATCCTACTATACACTCCAACTAAATATCTGCTCTCACACAATAACAGTAATCATCCTGGTTCTCCCACCTTTACTGAACATACCACATCAAATCCTTCCCACCCACACCGAGGCCTCACAACCACATCAAATCCCACCCACAGACACCTGGTTCTCAAACCACATCACATCCCTCCTGTAGACACATGGGCCACAAATTGCATTACATCCCACTCGCAGACACTTAGGACATAAAAACATGAGATATCATCTCAAAGACACCAGTGAAATCACAACACATCTCATTTGAAAAAAAACATAGGAATGCATAACTTTCCACAGAAACCATGGACTCACTGACCACAACATTACCAAAAAAAATAATATAAAATTGATTTTATTCTTTTAATACATTTAAATATTTTTTCATATGATTCTAGAGTTGTTTGTTGAGATGTCATGAAATCCTGAGGCCCGGTGTTCCCGGAATTATTTTTATTAAAATATTATTTATACATAATACAATGAACTCAAAAGAGATGGGAAAATTTGTAAATGATAACTTGGAAAAAAAATTTGATACTAAATTTGAGTCTCAAAATTACATTTACCCTATGTGGGCATAACCTTCATCAGCAAGAAAATTCAATGCAAAAAATCCACCCATGGTAAAAATTGATATTAAAATAATTGAGTTTGGAAATGTGTGTTTTTCACAAGTAGGAAATAGAATAAGGGGGAGATGGACATTCAAGTTTTGTGCCCGTTGGTGGGATAGATTTAGTTAAAACCATAATACCATATATGTTTTTATAAATATGTTGTTAGGGGGATTCAATTACAGTTATCCCCCAATTTCTTCTCCAATGGAAAAGATGCTCATCTACCTACCTTGGCATGTTTTTGATGAATTCATGAAATACTATAGAAGAATGAATCTAAGGACGATTGTCAATGTCAAATCAATTCCTTCTAATGTATGAATCTTGTTAATTTTCAGCACCCTAATTATTTTCTTTTTTATTTGTGATTTCATCATCGTTTACAATGTTTTGAGAATCAGGGTGATGTCAAAATGACCACGACCACCACCTGATACCTATTTTAAACCCCGAATTTCTCATTTTATTTTCCATAAATCATCAAATTATCAAAAATCATAGAATCATAGAGAGGAGATAAGATTTGTGAATCCCTCCATTAAAGGATCCCAAAACTAGTTTCTTTTCATTTTTCTAACCACTAGAGTGGTTTCAGTGACTTGGGAAAAGAGACAGAGATGTCACTCTATCAATGGTGGTGGCCATAGGTAGAGAGTGTTGGAAGGGAACTGAGGTGATCGACAGCGTGGTTGTCCGGAGATCGTAGTAGGCTATAAGCTGAGGGGCGTTGTGGCGGTAGGAGGTGGAACTCGGGGTGGACCGGTGTGCTAAGGCAGTATCGGTGGGGTGGACTATGAAGTAAATATGGGGTTATCCAATGGACAAAACATGGTGGTTGGGACATGTGGCCATGCTAGAGGTGATTCATGGTCATGGACACAAACCCATGTTGTAGCGGCCTGTACAACTTGGGTCACATATAGACGAGGGGATCGGGGGGAGACCGAGTGTTCCCCACTATGGAAGGTGGAATGGGCTAGCGGATTGTAGGCTGGGCATGTGCCATTTGGGCCGCATTCCAATAAAATAGGACTGGGCTGGATGGAGTGGGTGTGCCAAGGCTGACGGGTTCAGCAAGAATGGGACAGACTGGTCTGTTTTTGGACCTAAGGCATTAAAAGTCATATATTTTAATCCTTGAATCCCTTTTACAAGATTTTTATAACCACAAGTCCCTCTCTTTGAGACATATCATTCTAGTGTTGTTTTAAAATTTAATATCCTAGTTTTGTGGCTCTGTTTCACTGAAGGCATGAATTTGTAAATAATTATATTATTAATATTATCCAAAAGTGTTTTAGACCTATCCTCTAAATGGGACGTTGAATTAACATGATGTCAAAGGTATCTAGAACATAGTACAGAAGACAAATTTTCAAGATAAATTAAGGGTATTTCTACTAAAATTCATGGTGTAGGCCCCATAGGGTATGGTTTGAATTTTTTATAGGGAAACACAACATTTTCACCGGTTAAACATTTTGGATAAACGAGTAGTCGATTCTATGAGTTTTTTTGAGAGGATAGAAATTAGGTGGAAAATATAATTTATTTCAGGACAAATGAGTGGTTCCCACTGATCACTTTTCGATCATAGTGAGGTGTTTCATATATTTTCCATAGGATGTCCATTTGGGAAGAGTGAATGGTCCACCACGTGAGTTTTCATGCAAGAATCATGGCAGTGTGATCCATTTGGATGTGTGGAAACAAAATCCTGACCTCATTAAATGTGGACACAATAATAGTATATAATTGGAAGTTCCTTTTGATGCTTTTGAAGGGTAGAATACCCCCTCGGAATGGAAGTGGGTACTCAATCAACTAATCCTTAGTGGAATCCCCCTAATATAGATGGTCTTAGATCCTCATGGAAAAATAATGGAATCCTCCTGACACGTTAGGGAATGGTACCACTACAATGATTATGAGGGTCGAATCTCTTGTCAAAATGGGTGTGGGTCCACTACTAGTACTTCTGAGTATAATTCCTCCAATTCACTAGGGAGTGGGTCCTCAAAATCTATAATAATTTAATTTCCCCAATAATCCTGGTCATGGGACCTATAATTTGAGATTTATTCATTTTGATTTAATATCAGTTTCTAGACAAGCATTGAAATTTCCGTGGGCATACAATTAAGGGGGGAGCTTTTCCCCAGTAAGAATCATCTTATGCCAGGATCAAAAACTGTGTAGGAGAGATAGACAAACCAATAGTAGATACTATCATGGTGTGGGTTTTAAGACCCTTTGACATATAGTTTACGATAGAAATGAGGATACTTTGTATCGATGATGCCTACCTCTTAGACTATTGGTGACTCATTTCATAGTCTGAGAAATGATATGGAGATCCCCTTACTCTCTCTTATTGTTTTAATTGAATTAGTATATATATGTATTAACACCGTATTGCAATACCCACTTCATGGGTTATTGTTACTCTCCTTCTATGAGAGGCAAAGACACAAGGGGAATACCACGTGATTTCTGTGTATATCATCTCGATGGTGGATGAGTATACTTTTCTACTATAGGTAGTGTATACTTGATAAGATGTTCCCCTTATCAGTGTTTCAATCTCATTGTGTTTGGATAATTTTACATCACTCTCTTATTGGGTTGAGCTCCACTCTTTTATTGTACTATATTCTATCTTATATATTTATTTTTTTCATCTATCTCTTAGTAATCTCCATATATTTCAGGTTCTCCTACTGATTATATTTATACTCACCCATGAATGGGTTTTCCCCACACATATCTTTCCCTTTCAAAACAACACATATGTTGTATTGTGTCTTGAGATCAGCTCAGGGGTATGGAAGCTTGGACAGCGTGTGGATGTCACAAATGGGTTTCAGGTGCATGGATTCTCTAGTAGATATAGTTAAGATTTCTGTCAGGTTGGGACATCGTTCAGTTATGATTGTATTTTAACCCTTTTTACTTTCAAAATTTATTACTGTATCTATACTATTTAATGTACCTTTCATATATGGTATATTTTTATAGTTGGTTGTATCTTTTACATTTCTCACTCTGCACATTTTCATCATGTTTTCAATGTGTGTCTGTGTACAGGTACATAGGATAAGGCCATAATGAGTTTCTTGTGCCTTCTGGGATATTCACCACCCATGGCATACGGAGTGAGGATTAGGGTTGTTTTATGTCGAGCCATGTCTTGGTTCGGGTCATGAAAAGGTTGTATCAGAGGTGGGTTAAACCCTTGGGCTATTTTTAAGATGTTTCCCTAAAAATATCATTGGTCGCATTTAGGGAAATAATATCATCTTTTCTCGATAGCTTCTCTTAGGCTAGGGAGTCCAGTGAATATGCGGATGATGACACTCCCTATCACCAGGACCCTGATTTCCCACATGACGACTCATCATTCCAATTCAATTTTTATAGGGGTCAATGACACATGTATAATATAGGATCGAGTCTTTGACTATACTTGTTGATTCAACCCCCCTTTTATTGTTCTTGTTATATATATTATGATCATATAATTATGGTACTACTTGATAACTTTCAGGATTCCTCTCTGATAACAACATGCTAAGATACCCTCTGTAGTTCGTGATGACTATATCGCAAGTGATGAATCCTAAAAACATGACACATCACATGAGACCATTCCTTTAGGTGGGACAGAGGCAGAACCTCCACCCGTAGAGATGCAGTTAGTAACAGAAACATAGGCCAAGGACCAATAGAGGCTTAGTGTGCTTCATGAGTTATAGTGCTAGAGGTCATTGAGGTTTCATGGCCAGAAAACCCCCGTAGTAGCAGATGATTCATAATATTTAGTGGTCCGACATTTCAGGTTTGTGAGGACACTAGAAAACCATATTGTGGCTTTGGAATCCATCATTTTTCTTTGTATGGTTGGGAACTGGGGTGGATTAGTTTCCCTGATACATGAAATGATGACTCTCTCAGGTGATGAGTTTCAATATCAATTTTTCATGGATAATATTACATTTTTCGTTGTCTCGATTAGGATTTATGAGGTCCTTGAACTAAATAAGGGATCTATGATAGTGGTTGACAATACATCTACGTTTTCTTACCTCACATGATACTCCCTATATTTTATCGGTAATGGTTAATTCCAAGGGCGTAGGATTAATCAGGGTCTCCGCTGAGTGATCAATGCCAGTGTAGTGCCTCTGTGTTTCCCTAATTGTGTCGTGGTGCTGGAGAATGTTCTTTTTAGAGAGAGTTTTCTATCAAAGGGGTGATATTATGTGGCCCTAGCAGTGGTCTCTTTAGATTAGATATGTCCAAACTAACCTACATATGTCCAGTAGTAGGTCCGCGATGCTGAAGACCTCCCCATGATCAATCTCAGGCATCTGCTCAAGCAGCACCTGGGAGGAGCACGACTCTGGGTTTTCATGGAGAGAGGAAGTTCTAGACCTATTACAGGAAAGGCTGCATGGCATTAGACATCCTGACTAGCCGAGTAGAGAATCCCGAGCAGGAAGCTAATGGACCACCATGATAGAGGTGGCGCCTTGATCAGAGTGTTCTTCAATGAGGCGGTGCTGGAAGAGGAGAATGAGGAGTATGAGGACTGGTGGGGGTTAACACTATGAGATCCTCCCACCACCACCACAAGGAGGCCCACATCAGGCTTAGTGAGCTGGAAGATGGGGATGTGGGCAGCTGCAGACTATGGATGTCCATGATCCTCCAATACAAAAGATGATTCAATTTACACTTTGTGTTCATTACAATGTTTCTTCAGTATTGGGATACACATTATCTAGTTAATATTTTATCTAGTTACTCCTAGTAAGAGACTTAGAGCTCGCAATATAGTCACTATCACAGCGGATTTGTTTTGAGGTTCTTGCAGGAAGTGCGTATTCAATATCTTTTATCAGTCAGGTGTGTGAGATTTTCTTTGGAGGTGAAATATTGATTTGGGACCTACTAGTCAACACGATGGAACGTTATGATGTCATTCTGGGAATAGATCTTCATTAAATGTCTCTAGCCCATATTGATTATTGTTGCAGGCTAGTCAAGTGTCTACCCACTAATGGTATGGGGTTTCCCTTTCATGGTGAATAAGGCATTGTATTAAGGAATATATTTGTTATGATCAAGATACTACATCTGTTTCCTATTAGTTATCATGCTTGACCCTTGGTGCATCATACTCTTTAGGTTTCTGGGTTCCTTCTCTAGTGGTGGATTACATGGATGTCCTCCTCAAAGATGTCTCAAGACTACCTCTGACCTGGTAGTTGGATTTGTTTTCACAGATTTGCAACAATATAATACCCATATATATACCAAAGCGTATCGAATGGAACCCACTGAGCTCCATACGATACATTTACAATAGGAGAACCTTTTTGATAAGGGTTTCATTAGTCCCAGTCTGTCCCCCTCAGTAACACTAGTTTTTTATGTGAAGAAGTATGATGGGATATTGCAACGTCATGAAATTTATCAATGCTTAATTAGGCCACAATAATGAATAAGCACCACTTTTGATGTTTGCCGACCTCTTTGACTAGCTCTATGTTGCCAACTGGTTATCTATGATAGATATGAGATCTGGATACCCCCAACCAGATTTTCATGTGGTTGATATTATGATGTTATCCTACCTATGTCACTATAGGAATTATGAGTTTCAAGTTATTCAATATAGTGTGATTAATTCCCCCACTATTTTCATGGATTTGATAAACCAGATCATCCATACTTACATGGACGAGTTTGTTGTAAACTTCATTGGTGACATTCTCGTTTACTATGTCTTGGATGAGGAGCACACAAAAAAATTTCAAATGGTCTTTGTTTTACTATAAGAGTACCATCATTAAATAGAGCTCGTGAGGTGTCAGTTCTGGATACACTTGTTTCAAATTATGGTGCATTTCATCTCTGAAGAGTGTTTAACCACTGATCCAACAATTATTGAGGTAGTGATTGTTTAAGATCCTCCCAACAATGTGAGGTAGGTGTGGATATTAGTTGGGATGGTTGGGTGAAGAATAGGGTTGTGGAAGACTTTCAAGGATCTGTTCCCTTTGAACAACCAAGCATGGAAGGAATAACCATTTACTTGGTTTGAGCCACCCTAGAGGGCCTTCATGGATTTGAGGTGGAGACTGAAAAGCGCTCCTGTTTTAAGGATTCCTAAGAAGGTATGTAGAGTTTGTGGTGTATTGTGATGCATCTAAATGTAGCCTTGGTTTTGTGCTAATTTAGCAGGAGGAAGATATCGCCATGGGTTAAGAATGTTAAGACGTCAAGATCAGGAATATATGAATCCTAACATAGTGATGGTATTAGTGGTCTTTGATTGGAGGGTGTATAGGAACTACCTTCTGGGTGAGTGTTGTGTGGTCTAATCAGACTACTAGAGCCTCTGGTACATCTTTACTCATAGGGATTTAAACCTAAGGCACTAATTCTATTTACCGTTCTAATAGGACTAAGAAATCAAAATTGTTAACACTCTAAGGAAGGGAAATTTTTTAGCAGATGACCTTATCCTGATGTCCCAGACGCACCTAGTGTCTGATGTTTCAGAGTATTGGTCTTCCTATAACTGAATCTTATAGAGCATGAGGGTACAACCAACCTACAATTTATGGTATTGACTCCTCCAATCCTTGAGAGTGTGAGACAGTACCTGTTGGAATACATTGAATAATATGTTTTTCTAGACCAGATATCTGCAGGCGACACACATGTTTGGTATTGAGAAGGAATTTATCATGAGATCTAATTATATGGGAGAGAAGTGCTACAAATAGAGATGTAGGAGGAGGTGACGCAAGTGTTCCACACTTCTCCCTTAGCTATGAATCCTAGTGTGGGTATAATGTATAAGGATATTAAGAGGTAGTTTTGGTGGTCTAACCTGAGATGAAGAGTAGTTGAGTTTTTTCTCATGATTCCTTACCTATCAGCAAGTGAAGGATGAGCATCAGGTTCATTCATGGTTGTTTCATCCCCATGAGATTCCAGAGTGGAAGTGGAATGGAATATTCATGGACTACATCATAGGTATTCTATGAACAAAGAAGGTTCATGACTCCATCTATGTAATAGTGTATAATCAATCAATGTCGCATAAATTCCTTTCCATTGGGGAGTAGTGTTTGGTTGAGACTTTATGGTAGCTATATATCAAGGACATATTCCACCTTCATGAGGTACAGTTAATGATTTTATTTGAATGCAATGCTTGATTTTTTTCATGATTTTGGAGAGTCACGCAAGAGGCATTCTGGACATAGTTACAGATGATTATAGACATTCACCCCCCAGGATGATGGGTAAAGAGAGATTAATATAAATGTGTTAGAGGATATGCTTAGGTCATGCATGTTATATTTTGTCCAGAGCTGGGAGTACCACCTACCCTTGGTGGATTTTGCATACAAAAATAAATGCCACTCTATGAGGACCTCTATGGGAGACCCTATAGGTCAAAATTGTTCTAGATAGAGATTAGGGTTTCATCCCTCATAAGCCTAGAGTTGTGGAAGGATATCATGGATAAGGTAAAGGTTATCCATGAACAGATGAAGGCAGCCCCTGTCAGACATAAAACGTATGCAGACCACCATCGCAGGCCCTTGGAGTTTGAGCAAGGAGGTCGTCTCTTCTTGAGTGTCTCTTAATGGTACAGAATGAGGAGGTTGAGCTGGGGAGGAAATCTATACTCAAGGATCATATGGACATTTGATATTCTGAGAAGTGTTGGTGAGGTTTCATACTACCTTTCCTTACCCCCATAGCTGGAGTATGTGCCCAATGTCTTCCACATGTCACACTGTAAGGTGATACATGCAAGATCCATGAACATCATCGAAAATGGAGATCTAGAAAATAAATATTGAGCCACCTTTCTAGAGCACCAAGTGGCGATCAAGGATAATCAAGAGTGAACCCTATTTTGTCAGGCCATCCTCTAGGTTTGCATACTATGGAATCATGGAATCATGAATGATATTTCTTGGTAATGGGAGATCTAGATGTGTGGCTCTATATCACGATTTGTTTTACTAGTTTTATACTTTTGGGGGGTGAAAATAATGGTTAAGGGGATGATATAGAAACCTGGTTTTTTCATTATTATAATTTGAAATATTTCTTCTTTTGATTACATAGTTGTGTGTTGAGACAACCTGAAATTTCGATGTGCAGTGTGGTCAAAATGAATTTTATAAAAATATTAAGTATATTTTCTACTATATATACAAAGTATACTAGATAACTCTTAAATGATAACTCAAATGAGAAATATATGGCCATAGTAGAGTCTAGAATGTAGCGTTTAACTTCCGTGGGGCGTAACATTTTATGTCACATAACTTCTGTAGAAAAATCCAACCATCATTAAAGTCGTCATTAAAATAATTATACTTAATTATTTTACTACTAAAGTGGAAGAAATAATATTCAAATAGAGACTTTGATGTGATATCAGATACCATATTTAAGTTATAAATCAAGGGTTTCCCCAAGAGGGACATAAAATAATGATGTGTGGGACATTTGGATTCCATGCTCGTTGGGTGGATGTTTTTAGTTAAAACCCTAAAACCATAAGTATTTGTATAAATATATGGTTATCGGAATTAAACTAGGGTTATACCATAATTTCATATTCAATCATGAAGAAGAATCTCATCTCCCTCCCTTGTTGTTTTTGTGAAAAATTCTTGAAATACGGTAGTGGGATCGATCTATGGATGTTCGTGAACGCAGAATAGATCCTTTCTCATGAAGCATTATTGGTAGATTTCCCCACCAAAATTACATTATTTTGTATTCTTTGTTTATTCTTCATTTTCCTTCTTTTTAGCATCGATGTGATGGCCAAATGAACATTTCCATCATCCAATCTTTATCTTGACCCCCCTATTCTTCGTGTTCTTCACCGTTCTCCACCATAAATCATAAAAACATCAATGAATCTCCAAGAGGAGGATGGATCTTTGAATCCCTTGACCCAATGATCATGAAACTCGTCTCTTTTCTTTTTTTCGACTACTGATGTTTTTCCAGTGACCTACAGAAGGATTTGATGATGTAGCTCTGACAAGGGTGGTTGTAAGAGGCATAGTGCTGTGGTGGGGTGCTAAGTTGGCTAGAGGTGGGGTTGTCCAGTGACCAGAATAGGCTAGAGCTGGCATGGGATTGAGGTTCTAGGGAGCAGAATTGGGGGAAGACCATTATATTGATGCAGTTTTAGTATGATAGACTGGTAAGGTGAGTTGGGTTCATGTAGTGGCCTTGGAAATTAAGAAGGGATCTATGTCCATGTTGGACGATAGGCAGGGATGTGGCTCATTACCCCAAGTGGATGCGACCTGCATGACGCAAGATGCACATTGACAAGGGGATTGAGGGAAAGTAGGGGTGCCTAATGGGGACACCAAAGGGTGGGTAAGTCCCTCTATAGGTGGGTCGTGAGTCAAAAAAATAGGACAGGGTTGGAACTTGTGGAAAGGACTGACCAGAATGTGTCAGACTTGTCTATTTTGGGTCATACTATTTTAAAAATCCGTATCTTTTAATCAACATGTCCTCTTGGCATGCCATTTTAGGAAACTGGTCACTATCATCTAGATGGTTCATTATAGACAATTTAGGTGATTTTGAGACCCAATTATATGGCTTGGTGCCACTGAATTCTTGTATTTAATACTAATAAAAATATAATTAATATTCGGAAATCTTATTTTGGACCGATCATCTAAAAAGAATGTATGATTAACAATCCATCAGTTGCAACGTAACCCTGATCCTTATGAGAACGTTTCAAAGTGAATATCTATTATTTATAATAACATTTAAGGTTTGGGTCCCATAGAATCAACTTCACATGTATTGCATTGAAACCGAATTTTTTCACTCGCTATTAGTTTTGGATGATCAAGTAGTCGATGCTATGTGTTTCTCCGAGATGGTTGAAATGGTGTTTCCCATAAAATTAATTTCAAAATTGAGGCATGGGACCTAAGAAATTATGTTTCAGTGTAGTGAATCATTATGAAAATTTTCCATCATATTTTCATTTGGGGTGAGTGATTAGTATACCATGCATGTTTTTTTTGCAAGGATCTAGGCTACGTGATCTGTTTGGATGTGAAGATCCATAATTGAAATATCACTAAATATGTAAATATGAACAATATATCTATCGAAGATCCTTTGGAAATTGTTTAAAATGGGGAATCCCCCATATTCATTGGGTTTGGGTCCTCTATTAGCTTCAATTAACCAGAATCCCTCTAACGCACTAGGGTGTGGGTCCCCATTGATCAAAAGTGGAGTCCCCCAGACACATTAAGTCATGAGTCATCTACGATGATTAAAAGAGAGTAATACCCTATTATCATGGGTGTGACTCCTCTACTAGCCACATTCAAGTGGAATACCAATGATGCACTAGGGAGTGAGTCTTCTATGTCTATTAGAGTGAAACTCCCCATCATGCTAGGTTGTGGGTACTATAATATGAGTTTTTATCATCAATATTTTCAAATTAGTGGAAATATATTCTTATATTATTCCATGGTCATACAATTAATATGCAAACATTCACCCCAGAGATGTTTCCTAGTAAAGCGACCTAAAACCATTTGGTTGATATTGACCTTCCCAATGTGGATGGTATTGAAGTGTGCTGTTTGAGCCCCATAGAATTATTATTTAGGGAAATCGTGAGGATTTGGGGAATTTTTGGGAGTTACATATGATACTGTTGGTGACACTTTTCATGGTTTGATTTGTATAATGGATATCCACTTACTCTATTATTTGGATTTCTTCGACTGAGCATATATATATTTACAACATATGGTATTATTGAATTCTTGGGTTCTGATTACTCTCTTTCTAGTACATGCAAATACCCACGGTGTAGGCCATGTGATATCCATTTCTAGATTCTATTAGTTGGATTAGTCTTCTCTCTTCCTATAGGTAGGAATGACTCAACGTGAAGTTCACCTTCTCATTATTTCTATATCCTTGTTTTTAGATGAGTTTACTTCACTCTCTTATTGGGGTGATCTACACTTGTTTATTATATAATATTTCTCTTAATATATTTATTTTCCTCTTTTATATCTTATTACTCCCTATTCCATTTATGAAATCTTACTGAGTATGATTATACTCAACCCCTAAAAAGGATCTTCCCACACATGTTGTGACTTATGATTTTTATCCATAGGCTTAATCGAAACTCTAGAGGAGATCAAGGGTATAAAACATTAGACCATGTGTGCAGGTCATAGCTGTGTTTTAAGAGAAAGGATTATCTAGTAGATTTACTTCTAGTTTTCTATCATTTAGGAACAATTTTTAGTTGGTAATTTATTTTACCACTTCATTCCATTCATATTTCATTATTTATCCATACTGTTTTGTGGTCCATGGATATATGGTTTATTTTTATTGGATGTTTTATCTTATACTTTTCTCCATCTACACATTTGCATCGAGTTGGATGTGTGTGTGTACATGTACATAAGAAAATGCCTCCCCATGTTTTTTGTGCCTTTGATGAAATTCAGAACCCCAGGCCAATGGAGGTGGGCATATGGTAGTGTGGCTCAAGCCCCAAAATGGGTTGGGCCAATAAATACATTGCTTATCACCTGATTGAAGAAGAAGTAGGGAATAGTGGATGGACAACCATCCATCCTCCCATTGAGATTTTGTGGAACGACTCCCTCTACAATGAAAATGGGATTTCTAAGTTCATAGTTCTCAACTAGGGTGGGATTTTATTTAATTCATTGAAAAAGTTCATGTATATACATATAAGATTCCAAACTCTAATACCTAACCTAGACATTCTCAAAATAATAAAACAATCACCACATCATCACCTATACTGCATCCTCTAATTAAAAACCACCTAAAATAGCCACCACCCAATTTATATTCCCCTCTATTTTAAATTATTAATAGAATTCCATTATCCTAAACAACCCACACCATTCCAAGACATATCATTCATCCCATTATTTATTTGTTTATTTAATTATTTATTCCATCACTATCTAAATGAATATCAAGAACAAAAAAACAACATGTAACACAACTACAATTATTCAAAATGAATCTTTAGGTGAATTACCCATATCAAGCACAACAATCCTTCCACAGATTCATCACTCTAAAAACATCCACACATAACAACATTTATCAATGCATAACCACACAACCCTATTGCATCCCTTATTTACAACACATATCATTCATTCCACAATGAATAATTCACTCTCCCTGAGATTTCATTTCATATCCCAAGCCATCTCACAACAACCAATCATTCTCAAAACCACACCACAATAAAACCAAACAAAAAATAAGTTTACATATAATAAAAAATTATTAATTTCACATGTTATTTCATGGGTTATCAATGAAACTATATAATATTAAGGAATCCATTCAATAGATGAGGGTATGTAATTAAATAATTTCCCCATTTATGTTACCCAAATAAAAAAACATGTATTCCATAATTTATTAGAGTACAGAAATATTCACAAAGTACCACAATTTTAGTTGGGCATCAAGACCAAGAAACCAATAGCTCAAAATAATATCAAAGTGGTATAAAATATGTGAGAAAACATCATCACCCTTCAATTACAATTAAATGTTTCCTTATCATCAATTAGTTTTGCTCAACCATGATCCATGGACTAACAAATGTAAAAACCCCTCCCACATGATGAAAAACTTGAACAAATGAATGAAATACTACCTCAAAGGTATGTTAACATTATTTTCATGAGAAACGATCAAATGAAAGATATATAATTACCTCTCCCTCAAGATCATCATACATCTTAAGATTTTGCGACACCACTACACTAATTATAACCAAAGTGAACCCCATTAGGAATATGGGTAAGAAAACGCCACAACACAATGAGAATATATTGAAGAAAACAAAATCCCAATAATAATAATTACTAGAATATAAAGTTAAGACACACATTGGATCAGCACATATCATTAATGACTAATCATTGAGATCGAAATATTGAAGAGGGAGGAATAGGGATCAACGAACTCCTTGGGGTTCATAGTGTTTAGTTGAAATGAGAGGAAGTAGATATAAAGTTTGAATAAATGAAAATTATATTGAATATAATATTAAAAAAATAAATCAATCACGATACTACACAATGTGTAATATCCTTTTACATCATGTAATACCCGGGTATTGATTTCAACTAAATAACATGTTTCCTCTTAATTTATTTAATTTTTCAGACCCCAAAATATTAAACACTATTATATCTCTTATAAAATCCATGAAATATGGTTTCATCTTGTGTATTTCCTTTATTTGATAATTAATCACCCTCTTTCCATCCTTTAGCAGCAAAACTATTATAAAATTCATCTACACCTCCCTAATATATCTCCGAAAACCAAAAACTAACAATGTAATGGCCTGGGAGGAGATAAACTGTTATATAAAGTGTTCCATCTTTGTACATGATCTTTGTATATGGAGATGATGGGATATGAGGGTAAAATCTACGACACGTGAGGGATCATAGTAGAAACACATAAACATTATTTTCGCTGACCATTTTTATACAGAATCAATGATGTTGTCCATGTCTATAGATTTTTTCAAACATAAGATAGTTAACAGAATAATTACGAAGTTTGAAAACTATTATTTTGATCTTGGGGTTTTTTTACCTTTGATAGTATCCGAGGAGAGTACGAAGGCTCAAAAATTTGAGTTGGGAGATATTTAGGATATTCATTATCATGTATTCATAGTGATGTTTCCTTCTTATTATGGAATACTATATTGAGATCTTATGGTTGAAATATACCTACCTAGCATGTTTGGGTTATCTGGAGTTTCATTTTCTCCTAATGGTAGTGTGAGTTACTTAACGAGGAAAGAGAAAGGACAACGATTGTCATAGAATATCTTGGAAGTCGGTTCATTATAAACCTCCTACATTACTGTGTAGAGGTTGATTCATTTTTCTACTTATGTGTAAGGTCACAAAATACTAAGAGGGTATTCACTATGGCACCTAAAAATATTGGATACTATAGAAATTAAGTAAACGTACAAAAATTATCTGTATTTTTTCCATTTTAGGTAGTGGAATTGGATCATCATATCCACCTAAAACTATCGGGAAAATCATATTCTTTACAGAATGAAGGGTTTCGGCCACAAGAATCTTGAACAAAGCATCATCACATAGTAGATGCATGTTTAGAGAAAGCCTATATTAGTCAAGAAATTGTATGAGGTACAATTACTATAGATTTGTCAATAATGAATACCTTATTTGATACTAGTGCGTATCTTTCTTTTATTTCAACTCTTATTTTTAAATAGTTAAATTATCCTAAGGATCATTTATCATGTGAAATAGATATTACTACACTGATACGCATGAAAATATATGAGGTTCTACATAGTCATGATTGTATTTTCACATTGAAAATTGTTGGGATTTCTTTGGGTTTTCTAGTTCTTGTTATTAAATTCATGATGTTATATTGGGGATGGATTGATTCATTAGCATTAATTCATGAAATGATTGTAATCATTGACTGGTATCCTTCACTACACCAAGTGGTGTATTTCGTGACATTCAACCAGAATGGGAACCACAATCAATAATATCTGGACTTACTTATCAAATGTTGGGGAAATTAATATAGGTGTTTTATTTTGATATGTATGAGTTATATTTGAGCGGCAAACTCCCTCAATTCCACATAAAGATTCCCAATCTTTTTTCATCCAACATCACTAGTTTTTAACTGGTAACAAAAGATTATTTTTCCCATTAATTAATTATTGGTACTATCCTAGTATCCATTCCATCATATGATATGGAAACATATAAAATTAAATTTATAATGTACTAGTTTTATGAACTTATTAATAAAGACATTATATTCCCAATTATGTCACTTTTAGTTGTATCGTTTCACTTTTCTATGAAAGCCGATGGCTAAATCCACTTTGTATTGATTACCAAAGTCTCAATTGTGTTATAGTAAATAAGAAATATCCATTCTTATGGATTTTTAATCTATTGAAACAGTTTATGGGTGAATAGTTTTTTTAAGGATTTACCTTATATCAGGTAACCATAAGTTATGGATAAATGAATTTAAAATGAAAAAAATCATCTTTTAGAGTAGGTGATTCCATTATGTGTACCTTGTCAAGAAATTTGATCAAACCAATGATCCTATAGTTTTCATGGATTTGATAAATAGGAATTATAATAAGTATCTTAATAACTTTATCGTAGTGTTTTTTGATGAAATCCTCATATAATCATGGTTATAGGAGGATCATGAAGGTAATCTGAAAATAGTTTTGAATCGTATGTGATAGCACAAACATTATGACTTGGTTTTGAAATGTTATATCTATATCTGAGAAGTGAATTTCTTGGGACACATGGTTTCTAAGAAGGGTGTATTATTGATATTGAGAAGGTGAAGGATTTTTTGAATTATGAACAATAATAAAATTTCTTCTAGATTCATAGCTTCGTGATCATAACCATGTATTATTGGTGATATGTGAAGGACCTCTCAATGTTGTCTTCTCTGATGAAATTTCAAACTCAAATCACAGAAATGTTTTCATGGGATGAGAAATTCCAGATTTTTTTTCCTATTAAAATTTATTTTAACTACTACATCAGGGTTGACTGGTCCAGAGGTAGAGCAGGGATATGTGATCTATTATGATGCATATGGTTAAGGTTTTGTATAGATTCTTTTACAATATGATAATGTTTTTTCTTATGGATCTCATCCTCTTAGGCCTCATGACATGAATTATTTAACAGATTAACTTGAATGTGATTCTTTGTTGCACATGATTTAGAGTTGAAGAAATTACATTTAAGGGGAAAGGATTAACCTAGTATGACACCACAAGATAATGATTTATATCTCTCCTCAAAAATATTTTAATCTCTATCTGAGGTAGTGGGTGAAATACCAAATTCATTCAATTTCTACATTGCATGTACCCTAAAGAAATGGAATGTCATTGTAGAATCTTTGAGTAGGAAAATTATGACCCACTAAGTAAAAGAAACATTAAGAGAGTAGAATCAGATGTATATAATTTCATAGCTTCATATTAGATTCCATGAATTAGGACCTATGGTTTCATTGGCCATTGTTTTGTTGACATCCACTATTCCTAAATTTATTCTCCTGTAACATCAACATGATAATCAGTTCTGTATAAATAGAGACTCTCATTATGGTAGGGAGATAGTTTCAAGATGGTTGTTACAAAAATTGGGCATTCTATGTTATCGAAATCATTTTTAAATTCCATTTAAATAATTAAATCGCTGATGATGGATTTCCATAGCTTCTAGTTGGTAGTTCTCCTAGGATAACAAAGAAGTTCTATAATGTGTGGTGGCAGTTCTAGTGTTCAGGTATGAGATATTTCTTTGCTGAGTTTGTTTATCATTGCTATACATGAAAACTAGTGAAATACAATCACCATAAACCTTTAGTGATTCTTTAGCCACATCCATGCCATACTTGTAAGTGGTATGAGAATTCAATAGAATTTGTGGTTGCATTTTTTCTTTTCCAGATAATGAATAATGTGATATGTGTTGTGATCAATAAACTAATGAAAACTTCTTAATTATTTCACATTCAGGGTATAAGAATTATGGAGAAAATGGTAACTCTCTATCTAGAAGATATTTTCAGTTTCATAGGGTTATATCTAGTATATTTTATGATATAGATTCCTAGTTCTCTATAATTTTTTGTAGATGCATTCAGGAGACCTATGATCCCACATCCATTTCAGTACAACATACCATCCACAATCAGATGTCCAGACAAAAAAAGTTATACATCTTCATGACGATGATCATTGTTCTTGTGTTCTCTTCTTTAGAAGATCATGGGATGATAATTTTGGGATGGGTGATTTTCAATATAACAATAGTTACCAATATTCAATTACAATTGCTCATTTTGAGGCCTTAAATTTTTGGCGTAGTAAAAATATTTTGTGTTTGTCAGAGAATGTCGAAGGTTCTTTGGATGCACCATGTTTTGTGAAAAAAATTACAATAATGATTCTGTTAAATCATGCTATAATTTTGAGGACATAAACCATATATAATTCATATGATTATCATCACCATAGAAAATTAGAGTTCTCAATTGGAGACAGTGTGTTCCAGAATTTTTAACATTGGTTGGTCATCATCGATTTGAGTGGAAAGCGATTTTTTATCTTCGTTTATTGGGACCCTTTGAGGTCATTAATAATGTGTGGAAAGTTTCTTATTTTTAGGCACTTCCACCACATATGATTCTAATACCTAACTCGTTCCATGTATCTCAACTCAGAATGTATCTTACAGATCCCTCACAAGTTATGAGATGGAATGATCTTGAAGTTGAGCCTGATTTATCAGTGATTCAACGACCAGTAAGGATTTTTCATTATAAAACCAAGCTTCATTGTCGGAGGATGATACCACATGTTTAAAATCAATGGTATCACGGTTCTCATTCTAATGAGATGTGAGAGAGTTATCCATATATTAGAGTGAATTGGAATAATTATTTTGGGATTAAAGATTCATCATTGTATATCTAGGGACATAATTTTTTTATACGGGTGAGGATGTAACATCCCATTACCGTCCTCAGGTATTCTTAAACCCTTCTTTTTGACTATGATTTTGTTGGGTATCATTTCGGTTGTTTTAGGTAAAATATTAATGTGATTGTATGTATCTAGGAAAGTATATGGTTGGTGCATGGTCTTCCAAACCATCCACCCATCTAAAAAATAAACAAAATAGTACATTGGGTTACTCACATCTTTTGCATAGATTACCCAACAATGTACTATTTATGGAGAAACCATTCAACCAATTTACATTAGGTCAACTTCATGCCAATGTTTTTTCTGAAATGTGCACCTATTTCCAGGAAATCACGGAGATTAATTTTGTTATTATATGAATTATAATGAATGTTTCACGAACCCACTTTTTAGTTTCATAGGGGATCCTCCTTTTATACAAAATCACATCTTCCTTCCTCAAATAACCGAAGGAATATTATTGGCCCCTCTAATCCACCATCAAAGTGATCAAATTCTATTTGAATTCCATATGATCTTCTCTCGGTTAGTTTCCTAATCTCATTCTTGATCTTCCTTGATTGAAATCTTCCCAAATATGGTTCCATGGATCATTGTGTTTATTTTTTGATCTAATACCCACTATTTCAGGGTTATAGACATAGGTTTCAATCCTTGTTCTCAAGGATCCCATTGTGGGTTTTGTTCCAATAAAAACCCAAATAGGGTTTGACAGCTCACAATATGGCCCCTCCAAAGAAGGTGGTTCTGTGGTGATGCACATATTTTATTATAACTAAATTAACATATTTAATCCTATCAATTTTGGATTAAATTCAACATTTTTGATGTTATTATGTGGCTTTCAAATTTTTTTTGGTAAAACCCTATTTTCGATGAATTTATGTTTTTAAGAAAAATGGGGGTTTGGAATAAAATTGGAAAACCCCCAATTCTAATGAAGTAGGATGTGTTTCTTGGAATTAGAGGCATTTAAAATTTTATTTTAAATTGAGGTTTTGATATAAATTTTTATTCAAATTACTTTTTGAATTTAATTTTGTAAAATTGATTTGATGGAAAATGTAAAAAAGAAGCCAATTCCTGTGAATTTAGAGTTTTTGACCAAATTAATAGAAATGTATAAAAATTAAATTTTTAGATTTAATTATGAAATGAAATGTTAAATTCAATTAATTGTTTTGATAAATATTTTATTAAGGTGGCCTAAACGTTTTTTTATTGAAACCTAGTGGTTTCATCATTTTAAAAAGGCATGTCTTTTATTAAAAACATGTATATGATTTTAAATGGAAATTTAATATTGAAATTGAGAATGGGATTTAATTTTATTTTTTATGTAGTCTTAAAATTTTTTCCCATTGTTGTTTTATTCTAGAGAATAATAAATACTTATTTATGTTATTTTGGGTGGCACGATACGTTTTATAACATGATAAAACCTCATATCAGTACATCTCATTCATTTGATGATGGTGATGAGTCCACATTTTCCATATACCTAATGGGGAATATGTTTATAATTTCCATTTCATAGTGTTGAGTAACTATAAACTAGAAATATCATACCTATTTTTCATATTTCCATGTTGTTCACTTTTTTTTATTTCAATTGTTTTTGTGATTTTATAAAATGGTTTTACAAGCCATCATATTTCATATAAACTGTTTTATATAAATGTGTTTTTAATCCATTTTTTGAAAATTTACCTATGTGTGATGAAATCATGTATTAAAGGTAAAATCCATCTTTTGAAATATATTTCTACCATTTTCAATTTGAACCTATAATTTCTAAATGTATTTCCAACTTTTAAATCGTAATTCATGATTTTCATAATTATGCTTTTTTTGAATGCCAAATCAGTTTCTATTTTAAATTTAAAATAATATTATTGGTTATTTTGATATTAATATCCTATCATGGAATATTTTTTCGAATCCTTCTAGTATTTGGATGATACCCTATATGTTCCTTCATGTGATTTTAGATTATCTTCTTCTAGGTTATACCAACTAAAACGGATCTATTTGAGGTGGATCTAGTTGTTCCAGCTAGGACATAGCGAGTTGCATCTGAGCTTGGACTTGTATAGTTTTCCTATATTCATACACAATTATGTGGTACTTAGGGATTATTTATGGCCTATTGACTTCTAGAACATTACTCTCAGTTGATATTTTTTGACATTCATACTGTCTAATTTCTTTTTCCTCAGCATTGTCAGTGGAAAACTTATTCCATATATCAGTTTGTATGATGCCAAGTGCTTGTCATTGACCCGATGAGATTTGATATTCCCTTTGGAATATATTAGAAATTAATTTATTACCATGTTAATAGGGTATCCCTGATTTTTTCTAACAATAAATTTATAAATATCATACCATGTAAGATTTCCTTGTTAAATTTCATTACCACATTCATAACATTTCCATGTTGGGCAATAATTGTTAAGTTATTCATGTATGTTTTTATATGTTTTATTATTTGGTTAAATTAATAATGGTTACATAATATAAATAAATCTATTAATGATAAAATTTTCACATATATTTACTATACATGTATTTTTAGTGACCTATAAAAATTAGCGATAGAATATGATATACACCATTCTTAGAGATGATAATCCATACTTACACATAAACATCGTTTCCATTTTACTAATCGAATTAATAAAATAATGTTAAATAATATATTATAATTAATTATTCAATTTTATTCCATATATATGAAATAATTTAATTAAATCCATCTTTATTACATTACATGTATGGTGTGTATGAATCACATCTATTTGAGTCGGTAGTCTTATATACAATGATACATTGTTTTCATATTCCCACAGAGTAGAAAGTGATAAGGAAAATTTGATATCAAGAGTACATAAGCATAAAAAATAAATATCATTTATAAAAAATTAGTTCATGCTTTTATCATGCTATGATAGGTAGTGATGGAAAATGGAAAACATCAGTTCAAAAGGCTGTAACCCACCATTCACATGAATGATGATTTTGTATCCCGTTTGATGGATGATGATAAGTATTTAGGATGTTCTAGTAAAATTATAAAATTAAATTATATTTATCAGATTTATTTTATTATATAATCAAATTTTAATAATAATTTAATGTGGGGATGAATGATGTAAGATAAAACCCTCAGTTGGGGATGTTACCTCTACTTCTCGAATCTTCTTTTCTTCTGCACAAAATAGACACTTATTTTTTATTTCTAATGAATATAAGTTTTATAGGTTTAGGGGATTGAATTATTTAAGAATATTGTAATTTTATTCATAGAACCAATGGTTTTTTAATGTTTATAGATGAGTGGATATGAATTTCCATATATAAATGAGGTGAGTAGAACCGATGTTATTTTTGAATAAAAAAATATTTACCCACATTTTTAACATGTAAAAAGATTATATAAGGGTAAATTATAGATAAATTAATACATTTTATAGATTTATTGACATAAAATTTGTGATAGACAATTCTTGGGACATTTTCAACCCTTATCATTTTTTTTAACCCCATAAGTAAACAAATTTTTACCATTAAAGTGGTAAATAATTTTTATTTTTTTACTATTAATTTTGGTAAAGAATTATTTTAATCTAATTAGATAATATAAATTTTTATGATTTTATATTTTGAATCCATTTTACAAAATTCGATTGATAAAAGTGGAAAATTTTAATTTATAATTAATTTTCCAAACACATCAATAAATAGTGGTTTAAATCAGAAAATGAGAAAATGTTTATAAAAAATGATATCGAAATTAAATATTAAAGTGATTAAAATGAACAGGAATGGATTAATATATATATATTAATAATTGAACTAAATTATTTTTCTAAAATCGAATTAAATGTTATGGATTTTTTTTTAAATTTATTAAAAAAATGAAAACTCTAAAAAATATATATTTTTAACTATTTATCAAAAAAATTATTATATAAAATTCTAAAATGTTAACCTTAAGATAATGTTTTCATTTTTATTTAAAAAATTACATTCATGTTTCCTAATAAATTTTCTTAAATTTTAAAAATAAATTTTATTATAATTATGAAAAATACAGAAATTTACATCATTGAAAAGTACAATTCTATACATTAAATTAGAAATATTCTAATATCTTATATTAAAAATTAATAAGATCAATGGTAGTAATTTAATTGAATATATAATATACTAATTTTATTTAAATACATAAGAAAATTTCATTATTTAATTTTTTGATATAAAATATTTATGTTCCCGTATAAATTTATTTACAGAAAACAATTTCCGTTTTTCTAATGTTATCATTTACAATTTTAATTTACTAGTCACCACAAAATTTAATATTTATACATGTGTAAATAATATATTTTTATAAAATACTTAATCTTATTTGTACCCTCCATTCCAATGTCTTGGTGATAACTATCATATAGTAAAATAATATTTTAATAGTATATCACATTTCATTTATGTTTGTAATTTCATATAAAATATGCTAAAATCAGTGATGTATGTGATGAAAAATATTGAAAAGGATTAATTTATTTTAATTAAATATTAATCAAAAAATTATATTATGTAATATTCTACCCATATTAAAATCATTTTACCCTTGAAATACATCACATTGGCCCCAAAAATTGAGGATATGTCTACCTCATTACATCCTTTGGTTTCAATGTACAATAGTTGGGATGCTGGTTTATTCACAAAAACATTACCAGGTGAGTTCTCTTTTTTCAATGAACATTAAATATATTATATAGAATCTCAAAAAATTGTACCTTATAAGAAATATCAGGCTCTAGTGATAATAACTCTTAGTTGAGTTCATGTGAAGCATCACATATAGACTTCCTCAGGATACGTAAATGGAACACATCAGGACCCTATGGGAGGTTCATTAGACATTCCAAATGATATGATAATTTCTTGATATGATCCTTGTTATCAGAGGGAATGGTATAACTAGGGCTTATAATACCTTATTTCATCTATGAATAAATACCTAAAATATATCAACATCCTAAAATTCTACATCAAATCAGTGATTATCAACATAAAATTTCTATCAATACTATTCAATTTATATATGTTTCTTAAAGAATTTTACCATCAGTACAATATCATAATCATTATTATGTTATAATAGATTACATTATAAAACTTCAATGTAGTATGTTGATGTTATACACTTGTTTATATGAATTCCCTAATAAGGATTCATCTGAATTCCTAGGTAAATGATGTTATTATAATAAACTCATATAAAGGAAGGTGTTGACCAGAACCACCCTTCAAATCAATTGAAATAAGATCTAATCTGGTCCTCTAGAATGTAGAATATGATTTAATTATTGAATAATCATTCGAGAGGTAGATAATCAGTTGATATTTCACTATTTTATGAACACTAATATTTTCATTAGGCTCATTATACAAAATAATACAAAAATATCAAAATAATGATGAGTGTCTAAGTGTTACCAAATTGTGATGATTTTATTCAACAATTGTAATTGAAAAATATTTCATTGTGTCATATTTCATTAAATTTTATTGTGGGTTATCATATTTATTTACCCTTGGATTTGGAAATTGACTAACATACTGTACAAACATCAATGACTTGAAACACTAGAGTTGGTTAGTGTATTATTTGGTGACCATCCTCATCCATTTCTTTAACTGGACTATAATCACATTTAGATAATCACTAGCCTTATCACATGCCATTAAATATTTAAATCCCACCGAATTATAATTCAAGAAATTACATCCATTATTATTAAAACATTTATATAATGTAGGTGGATGGAATTACATTACACCATTTCATGTTTCACGAGACACGATATTTATTTTCATATTATAACCGTCAGAATTGATACAATATAATATTTACATTTCTAACCTCAGTTAACATAAAATGGATTCTTTGAATCCACATAATCTCATTATATCCATGACCTTTCAATGAATTCATTTTAGGAAACTAATGTATTGATCACTATTTCGTTAAGGTTTGATGATAATACATGAAGCATAAATTTTATGCCTTGTATAATTATATTCCTCAGTACTAAAAAAATATTCAATTTTATTCTTAATATCATGAAATCACATCTCTATATTTTTATATTTAATAATAGGGATGTACACATTGAGAAGTTTCATTACAAATACATTCAATTCCATATATTCAAATCATTCTTGTACGTTAATGTTCTGAGAAAGATTCCATTATTGATATGCTTCACCATCAAAATGATAAACAAAATAAAAATAAAAATATCATTCTCCAAACCCAAAATAATAGAATAGTTATATTAATTGGACATATCGATTTCTGAGTAACGAGTAAATCAGTGAGACCACTAAAATTATATGTAATTTTCCCCATGAAGGAATCTACAAAACATTGTTCCCTTAATTGATCATTTCTATTTCCATTATGATTCATAACATGAAAATTTTTTGTGAGCATAAAAAAGAATATTCATTCTAGATCCAATAATATTTTGTTTCCTATATGGAAAACAATTTTATTTTACATCAAACATATAATTAACATTCTTTCTTCATGTTCAACTCATTAATTAAATCAAAATATCATAGTGTGATCAATAATAATCATATTAAAAATCCCCACAATAATGAAAAATAATTTAAATGATTACTAGACAATATATCCTTATTTTAAATCTTAGAATACATAGGCTTATCCTAGGTCATCAATTGTAATTATTTAAATCATTTATGATGGTTTAAAAAAGTTATGAATCTACAAACAATATCCCTAACGAGGGTCAAAACATTCTTGAAACGACGCCCATTATCACTCACAAAGTGATAATTGAGTCCTTATAAATTCTCTATTTTAAAATATATTACACCTAGGTACATATATTCTTGAGACATACTAACACTTATTATCTAGATAAGGATTTAAATTTGTGGAATCCACTTTCTATAACATTCACTAAAATTCATTAAATTTTTCATATATATATAATTATCCATATACTTATCTTTATAGATATCCCAAGACATATCCCTAGAAATATACTAATTAAAATCCCCAGGGATCTCAATAATTTTTTTCTTATTCTAATTAACAATGATAGGATAAATATTTCTTCTGATACCAACTATAGGGAAATTGGATTTTTCATACATAAATATAATTTATTTTTATAATAATATTCAATACATTTCACAAACATACAAATGAGGACCTTAAATATTTTAGTGTCCTAATGAAAATAAACCAAATAATATTATTTAGTGAAGAATCATAAAAATCTCCCACAATGATCTTATCACATATTACTATACATAAGAGTACCCTAACTAGACCATTCTTCATAAATGTGGTACTAAAACATAACATTGGGAGAGATCATATTCTCAATAATGGTGAAAAAAATAAATATAAATCATTATAATTTACAATTTTATTATTAGTATAAAAGAATGTGTTCAAGACAATAATTTAAGATGTTTATACCAAATCATTAATTGGTAATTAACAAGGATCATCACATAATTAATTAACTTTTATTAAAACATGGTCCATAAGAGTTATAAATCATTTTAAGTCAGTCATGAATCCTATTCTGATTTCAGTAAAGTATAGCACCATCATAAATATATAAAATAATTTCATATGAAATGGTTAACTACCAACTACATCAATATAGTGGATCATGACTGGACACATATTCCTTATTTTTCATCAAGACACACCAATTTCCCATTGTGAATCATAACACACTTGATTTAAAATATAGATCTGGACTCACATGTTTCTAATAATGTGTCTATCCTATTGACTTGTTTTAAATATTATATCTTGAGTCATAAATCGTCACTCAATTATTTTGAGGGAGAATTAGTCCCCACCTGCCTTACAATGAAAAATAATTGGTATTTTTCCATTAGACTATAAATCATACATCATATCTTGAACTATTAAATGAAATGGGTTTCATATACAATTTATCTATCATAACCTATATAAAATAGATAGAATTTTTAATCATTTCATAATTCCATGATAGAATAACCCATGAAAATAATCATGTATAATAAGAATTTCCTAATGGTGTAACTCATTGAAGAGAAACTAGTTTCATAAGCATCATTCCCTCATTAAAATATACCATTACAAAATTAAGACCAATTGTATCCTTGTATTTTATCCATAGAAAAGTATAGGTAACATAAATGTTTTAAATCAGCGATGTAAACTGATTTTGAAACATCCATTAAAATGCTATTTGAAAAAAAACAATATTTCATTGAAAATCACTTGTTCACACTAATAATATGAAAAAAATTTCCAAATAATATTCATTGAAAACAAACATCAAAACATATATTGAAATAATTTAAAATCGAATAAAACTTTTATCAAGAAAAATATAACTTCATATATTAAAAAATAACACATAATACATTTTTTAATAAAAGTTTACTTTAAAATATTTATTAATTTCATAAAAAATAATTAAATAAAATAATTTTCATGATGGATAGAATTGACGTTCTTATTAAACATGTTAAAATAAATAATTATTCCACATTTACAATAAAATAAAATGACATTGTTTTGAAAAAGTCATGAAGAATCCTTTCAAATAGGTTTTTATGATGAAAAAATATGTAAAAATGTATTTAATAAATAATTTTCCCATTGATAAAAATAATATTGAAAATATTATTAGTAAATGCTATTTTAGAAGAAAATGGATGTTTAGTCGAATAGACAAATAATGATATTTATCAATAAAAATTAGGTTTACCCATGATTAAAAAATGGGAATTAAAAAGGGATAGAATATATTATTATGAAATAACTAAAGGACTGTAGTATTCTTTATTTTTTTAAAAGATATGTCTCAATATTTCATCATTGGTAGCATGATCATAAACAATCCCAATAACTAATGAGATTGTAATATAAAAATAATACAACATCAGTAACTTTGAAGAATAGTATTCATAAAATAATAACATTAATTTATCATAAAATATCATGAAAATAAATATATCCATGATATATCACATAAAATGGACAATGTATACACATCATAAAATAATATAGGTGGAAATAATCATGCATGACTGGCGGTGAATTCGCTGCAAGCTTCCCCTCTCTGATGACCTAGTTATATGTCGCCGGGATTCGCTCCCCCTCCCTATCGGAGGGGGGAGGTTCGCCTTCGTTTTTTCCTGGGGGGAGGATCCTTCGTCTTCTATGGTGCGCTGCAACCTTTTCGTAAGATATTTATCTCCCCGAAGGTGTCGGGTCTCTTTCGGGAGGCCCCCAAGCTTTCTCTTCTTCCCGCGAAGATAAATAGTGTTGTGGATCTGTGTAAGTTCACTCTGGTGGCTTGTTTCCATCTTCAAAGACCCTCCGTGGAAGACTTTGCTCAGGTCGTTGCTAAGTCTTGGGAGCTTCGTGAGCATGCGATCGTCGGGCTGCATGATAGGAGACATTTGATGGTCCATTTTGGATTGGAGGAGGACATGAATGTTTCTTGGTCCAAGACGCCAGGAAGATGTGGTGGTTCCTCCATTTATTTTTTCCGATGGAATTGTTATTTTCATATGAAGCGATATCCCTCTTCGATCGCGACATGGGTAAGCCTCCCTGGTCTCCCTCTTTCCTTTCAAAATCCCTCGATCCTCTATGCAATTGGTAATATGATCATTCGTTATCTATGTTCTGATCAATGGATAGGGTCTGTTTCTCATCCAATCTTCCCACGAATCTGTGTTGAGGTTGACTTTGCGAAGCCCCCGATGCGTCGAGTTTGGATCACGGATGAGGAAGAGTTTCGATGGATGCAATAGGTGGTATTAGAATCGTGGATGATATTCTGTGTGAATTGTAAATGGTTTGGGCATCTGGAGTCTATTTGCCGCAATGGAGGGATGAGTGGTTGATTGCAGGTGATGGAAAGAAATTGTGGAGAAAATTGTGTTGTTCGGAATGATGTGAGGCTAGCTATGGAGGCTACCAATGATGGATGTAGGGATGGAGTCCTGAATGCATCAGCTGCATCTGATAGGTGTCTCAGAATTGGTGGTCCAGATGGGCAGGGAGGCCGGCTGGGCTCTTCGTGCAATTAATTTGGTGGGTAGGTTGATAATGTTTTGGGCCATACATGTGGTCTGAAGGCAGTACAAGATTCTCTGAATCCATCGGTGATACAGGTCTTTAACAGGCTGAAGTGTGATCTTGAAGTGGAGTCCTGGTCTGTCATGGAAAAGATTTCATGTCACTTGCAGATGGATCCTTCCTCTGAGGTGCATATGGTTGCTGCAGCTGGTGATCATGCGGTTATGAACAGAAGTAATGAAGGTGATGTGAAGCAGGCAAGAGGGATTGGTGCTGCGGGGGTCACTGTATGTTCTTCTGAGGAGATGCTAGGCTCTTGGGTGGGAGGGACAGGCTGCTCAGTGGTGGAGGAGCACTCGGCTCTAGCCTTTTTGCAGGGGGTGAATAGTGATGCTGCCATTATGGGGGACCCTGCACAGGTTATGGCTGAGGGTGTGGGGCAGATTGGCCAAGAGCACCAATCGCATGTTATGTCTGGCAGCTCCTTACGGGCTGAGCCAATGTTTGATACTAGTTTGGACAACGTTTCTCCTATCCCCATAGCTGTGGGGGATTGTGTTACGGAACGACAGGATGATGGAGATGGGGGAGTGGAGATCATGATTTCTACTGGCAATAGGTTTCTCGAATTGGAGAATGTGGAGGAATTGCACGACGAGGAGATTGATGTGAGGTAGGAAGCTGGCCACTTACAGATTGAGACTGACCCAATGGATGTTGCAACCAGGGAAGGTGGGCTGGCCATGATGGTTGAGCCACAATTCCTTTCTATAGATTACGCCGAAAATATAGTCTAGAAAAATTATGGATTGAAGGATGGCTTCCAGAAGGTAAAAATCTTGGGGAAGTGGGGTGATCTCTCAGATAGTGATAAGGAGAAGGATAGCGGTGAGGTTCGGCCATCCTACAGTGATTTTGTACAGAGAGAAAGGATGAAGGTGCGAGGACTGCCCCTCAACGATGAAGAGAAAACAAAGATTAATCTTCTCTTCTAAAGCCGATGTCGACTAGATCTTCAATTGGGAAGGAGAATTGGGTTATGCAGTCCTAGAAGGAATTTTTGGCCTTGGAGAAGCTGAATCTTAGATGGAAATATTCAAAGGTTATTAAACACTACGAAAGCTCAGAGTGGGAGATAGATAATGAGAAGGACATAATTTCCAAAGGGGGTGGTGATGAGTATGATTTCTATGCTATGTAGGTGATTTGTAGTTGTTTTATATACTTTATGCTTTTTCTTTTATTAATGAATGGTCAGAGGCTTGCCTCTGACTGAGCGTTTCTAGTAAAAGAATATAGATGCAGAACATAACATATATCTGAATGAAATCAAATCTGGACAAAAATTCCTTACCTATTTGGTAAATCTTCAACCATAAACTGCATGAAATAGGGATTAAATGATGGATATTATAATAATAATTTTTTTATATAAAAATCATGTAATACATTCATAGTTAGAATACACACAACCTAAATTAAATAAGTGGTGATTATTTCATGTGTATCAATGAAGAAAACAAGGGATATGAAATTCCCATAGCAAAAGTATTTAATTCTTTCATACATGTTAAAACATCTAGTATAATAAATATTATATTAATAAAATGTATAACACAATAATAATTTCATATATCATATCATATATGATTTAAATAGGAGAATTTAGTACCCATTTATTACCAATTTCATTTTGATGTCATGTTGTGTGCACTAACTACTTTGATTCTATGGTAATATATTTATTTCTAATTTATGTTCATCTTAAAATTAACATGGTTAAAATATATCAATAATTTTAATCAATATATAAATAAAAAATTTATTTACTATCCATTTATTTATCACATTCTATAAAAGTAAGAGATATAAAATGAAATAAATTATTCATCGATACGGTGGGACATATGTATGCATTAAATTTGTCTATATTTTCCCTAAAGAAATAATGAATGAAGATTAAATAATATATTACCATCCTGAAAAAAAATTATTTCATATATGTCACATTTTTTCATTAAACCCAACATTATAACCTTCCATGTAAAGTGTCAATAAATAGTATCACATATTGAAGTTATAGTACATCTTAAAAAGGAATAATGATATCTAATTCCCATAAAATGGAAGGCAAGAAAGGACATGTGATATTATGTTTAAGGAAACATATTAATATTAAAAATATTATATATAAAAATAAATCATTATATCTATCCTTGAGAGTTGTTTATGGAAAACTAATAACATTGATCCCTAATATGGTACTCTATGATATACATGAATATTGATTTCATAACCAATTTAAAAAGATCTGATAAGTATTAAATTTAATAAATTTTTATAATACTATATATTTATATGTAATCTCTTAATGTTTTATATAATCACATTTGACTAATATTTTAATAAGTTGTATGACGAGATGAAATAGAATAATCCATTTTAAACGTTAAATATTATTTGGGAAACATCTATAGGTTTTCAAAAAAATATTAATTGAATGGATTAATGAACATACAGGAATTATAGGATTATATGATGTAATTATGTATGTTATTTGGGTAGGTATTAGCTAAAAAAGTGGGTATGGATGTGTGAATTTTCACACCCGATTTTTCATTCGTTGGTTTTGATCTGGTTCATTAGTAATCCCAAAAAATTTCTTGGGTTTTGGGTGAGATAAATTTATAGTTTTGAATATAAATACATTTATATTCATCCAACCTTGGGTTCCCACAATGCTTTTTTGGGTGTTTTCGGGGAAAATTGCGGTTACTTCAAGGTTTGGGCCAACTATGAGCCCATTTCAATATTTAAAAACCAAATTTGTTGATTTTCTAACTCAAACGATGGTAATAATTTTTCACCTATTCCACATCCCATAAGGTCTACCTAGACTTATTCAAACCACCATATCAATTTTGACCCATTAGTAACTCATAATCATGGTGGAATGGGGTGATTTATTCAGGTATTGGGCCAGCCCGTGAGATCATTTAAGGTTTTAAAAATTATTATGTTTCTTTTATATGTTATTGATTTTTTTAATAGTTTTCAATTATTACATCTCCCAAACATATCTGTAACTGTTGGATATCTACCATAGGTTTATCCCCCTTCATTCGATTTCATTTTGTGCCTCATGTTTTTTGATTTCTCATAAAAGGCTAGGTTTTCAATAATTTCATAATCAAATATTTCTAATTTCTCTTTGATCTTCCTTCATCATTCATTTTTTATTGGATTTACCTTCTACAGTGGTCATTATAAACATATTTTTCTCTTTTAAAATATTTTGTTGTGGGTTTTGTTTTGTTTTGGGGTGGTCTTTAATGATCGATGGTTTTGGAACCCAAACTGAATTTTTTCGAGTGTGTGTCTCCATTTCACCATGGTAATGATTTAGGTTCTCCCAAAACATTACATTATTATTTATGTATAATATTTTTATTTATTTTATCTCATTATATACATTTTTAGTATTGTTGTGGAACATTTTCAATATTTATATGGTGTGAAAAATGGTTATTTATGCCCCATTTTGTGAAAAATTGAGTTGTTTTGTTATAAAAGTGAACACTTCTTGTAAAAATAAATGTTGTGATGGTGTTAACATATGGATTGTGATGTTAATTACTTGTTTAAACTACTATAATAAATTTTGGACATGAATATTTGGTTTTATAACCCTTTGGGTGTCAAAGAATGTTTATTTGTTAAATTTTCCACCCCTAGTCTTCAGAAAAGGGCCTTGTTCTCCATTGTGTGTTAAATGTGAGATAAAAAAACTTTTTTGAATTTATTAAAGTACTAGAATCATGTATTGTGATATTTTGGTGTCCTTTTATGACTATAAAATTTGTTTTTTGTTTTATAAAGATATGAGTTTTGGTTTTTGACACGTTCTCGCATAAATTAATAGTATGTGGACCATTTGGCATTTTTTTGAAAATGGTTGAGTTTAAATGTGTAAATGAAATTTTAATAAAGTTTTATGTAATGTTTTTTTTGTTAATGGGTTGGGTGAACCCCTCTATGATTGATAAATTTTTACCTTTGTTATATGCTTGTTTAGTAAAATGTGTAAAGGCCTATTTGGCATTCCTCTTTAAAAATTGAGATTTTCATATTTTATTCCATGTTCTACCATTTGGGGTCATATTAAGATTCATGAAATATATTTGGTTAATGGTTTTGTGGTGGCAAAATCTCGTTTGGTATGGTATTAGTGATTTTTTGGCCTAAAATGTTCGTTTTAAAATAAAATTCATGTGCAATGCTTTTTTAAACATCTTAAAATAGTTTTATGAATGTTTTAGCTGTTTTAATGAGTTAGGAAATGGTGAAAACTTGTTTATATACTCATTAGAGTGTTTTGTGACTAGAAATAATGGTTTTATGTGTAAATTTTATTTGATATCATTTTGACCATTTTTGAGCTCAAAGATTGAAACTTGTGTATCTAGGTGGGAAGAAATGTACTGATATGCTAGTGATATGCATTGGTTTTATCTCAATTTTAGGTATCATGTTTTATGATTAAAATGATAACAAAAAAATTATGATGATGTTAGGGAACACTGGGATATGGGTATGTTCCCTACTAGTGGTTCACCCATGAGAATGAATATTTATTTTGGTTACATTTCACTAATATACGAGGTACCTAAGGCCCCACGTAGCATGTGGCTAGGGGTGTTCGCATGAGTTGTGCTCATTGGATATATTGAATTCGTCATCAGAATACAATGGGTTTGGTTGGAAAATTTGGTAACATTTGAGTTTTATTTAAAGGTGTACGTTTTTTATGTAAACATATTGAAGTCCATTTTTACATTGAAGTTTCTTCTCTTCGAAATTGGTTACTAGCCTTTTCTGTTTATGAAATATTACAACCAATTTTATTCTTTAATGTTTGTAACAAGGAACTAGGTTTGGAAAACATATTTTTATATATTTTATTTCAATCATGAAATGGATTTTTCTTTTATTTTATGTAGGTGCATTGGGAAAAGAATATCAGGCTCACCTAAGTTTTTTTGATACTCACATATATAGTCATGTTTTGTTTTTATCCCTTGTCCATGTTTCAAATTGATTATGATTGACTTGGGAAACATGGGATCATTATATTGGATAGTTATAAGTGAGGTCACATGGGGTTATTTAGTTATGATGTTTGTTCGGTTGAGTTGTTGGTTTAGTTGTACATTCACTTTCATGTGAGAATAATGTTCAGTTCAACTTTTATATTAATTTATATTGAGCTTCCCATTTCTTTTTTATTTTTATTTAATTGTTTTTAGTTGAGATAAATCAATCCATTTTTACTCAAATTATGTGACATGTGATTGTCTCCATCCCCGAATGATTTGGAACACCTCTCAAAACTTTTCATGGAGCAGCCTAGGTGACTGGTTTAGGGTAGACCCGAGCTAGTTCATGAAAAAAATTGTATCATAGGATGTTGAATCATAGAAGACATTTCTTTTTAGATCTCCCTTATTATTTATGATATTTCAAGGTATATGGAGTTGCATTGTCATAACTTGAGTCATAAGATCGAGAAAAGCTTTGTGAACCCTTTCTCATTATGATCTTCTAGTGACTATTGGAAGTCTAGTTTTATTAATTTCTTGGGATTTTACAAATTTTATGGTGATTGGGATATAACATGGGGAGTTGTACTAATAACCTCCATGAGCTCATGGGGCCTGGTAAGCTATGTGGGGCAGAGGCATAGTCTTAAGAAGGATCTATAAGTTGGTTGTGTGTTGGACATATGGCCCCCAACCATATGGTCATGTCACCCACCTACAATAGATATTTTTTTTTTGAATCTCATAGACCATTATTTATTTCTAAATTATGTATTGAAAATACTTGATTGATAATTGTATGAGTGGGTTTTAAATTCATAATATGATAAATATTTGGAGAATTTTTTCTTTTTGTGACACAAATGTATTTGGAGAATGTGGAATGATTTAACGGTATCAAATTTTCTTAATCTAGACAATTGGTTTGTTGAAATAAAATGGTTGGAAGGCTTGAATTAGTTTAAGAAGATTCAGAAAATTTGATCAAAATGGGATGTTTTGGGATATTTAATAGTGTTTGAAATTGATAAATTGGTTTTCGGAATTGGTTTTGAGTTGTTTGTGTTCTGATAAAAAGGGGTTTGTCCTTCATAGCTGTCATATTAATAAAAGTGACCCTGTGGAATTTTTTAGAATGGAAAAGGGAAGTTTAATTGGATTTCTTGTTTTTTAAGTTGATTTAAAATAAATGAAATGGATTCTAAATCAGATGGTTCATGAAAAAGTGCGGTTTTTTAGATACAGAAATCTATTTTCATTAAATGGAGAGGATATTAATGGAGACACATGGGGATTCTGTTTCAAGATTGGTAAAATGGTAGGTTATGTTGAAATGTGACAATGGGTTTTAACATTGTGGTTTGTCTACCTATAGATGGTACATTATTTTTGAAATGGGTTGAATTTATTTGATTGAAAAACGAGGATGTTTGTTTTAGACAATTGTGTTTTAATGGGTGATCACATGTATGTTTTTTATAGATATGTTTATGGATTCATGGTATGGAATAGTGTTTGGGTGCTCGGAGTGCCACTGAAATGTGCATGTGAGTGAGTCTTGATGACACAACAGTAGGGAATGTGAAAATTTTCCTTGTGAGTTTTTTTTTCAAATGTAATTGAAGCTGAATATTTGATGTCTTTTTAGTAAATTGTTGTTTATGTGGGGCTATTTTTCCATGATGTAGAAGTGTGATTTGTTTGGTATGCTTCCTCAAGAACTAGAAGTGATAATGTTGGCATGTCTTACGATGGGATTTTGTTAGTGGCATAGTTTTGGAGAAATATTATATGGATTTCTATGGATGTTTTGGATATTGTTATGTGGCCACAGATGGTTCTCTATTGGTAATACTTCTAGTTAATCAATCTATGGATTCGTTTCAATATTTAATCCTCCTCTTCAAATGATGACATAACTTATTTGATCATATAGAGAGATTTTTGGGATTGTTTTAATGTTTCTAACTATTATGATAATACTTTTGGGTATAGTAGTTGTGTTCGGTGAAGTTGACATGTTTCCTAGTATTCCTTGTCCATTATACTCCGTGTTCGGAGTGAGAGTGAATTGTGTTTCGTATCTATGATTTTTTATTTAGATTAAGGTGTGTAGTTGATATAGTCAATTTAATGGGGAGTTATGATACTTAGCACCTAGAGTAAATTAAATATATGATTCAAACATCTAGGATCTGCCCATAGTCCTTGGAGCGAAGCATTTCATGAAGTCAAGAAATCACAAGAGGTGTGGGATGATTGACTAAGATTATACCATCTCCACTGTGGTATGGAAGTTTCTATGGTTTTTTGGTTTCTCATCACTGTGATTTTTCATTCATCACAAAGAGCATGGGGGACATACCCATCATGAATTTTCTATGGTTTTTCCTTTTCAGATGTGTGTTACCAATCAATGTCCATATATGGACTCCCAATGAGAATCAGGTGCGGTCTTGGGTTTACATATTCATAGTTGGATAGTGTTTGGTGGTTCCTATATTTATTTTTTGGTAGCAGAGGCACAATGATTTGGTCCCCTTCCCTCCCCTCCCATAGTGGTAGGGGTATTTATATGTGCTGAATGTGGAGGCCCAATTATTGTTCCCTTTATTTGGGAGTCTATGGTTTAAATATTCATGTTGTAATCATTTTAACATGGATTTTTTGGTTATTATGGGAGATTTTGGATTGTATTGTGTAGGTAAGGCAGTATTCCTGTTTATTTTTGATTCATTTTTTTCTATTTATAGTTGGTATCTAGTGGTGGGAAGACATACTGTGGGTCTTAAAAAAATTTCCATTATGGATTATTCATATGGTAGTTTTGATTTGAATGTGAGGAGTACTTTTCGGACCCCCTCCCTAGATTGTTTTGGATTTTTTGAGTTCTCATTGGTTTGGAGGATCCTTGGGTTCATTGCGTGATGGCCCAAAAATCTGGAACATGGCTTTCTTGTAGAGGTGGTGGCTTGATCATTCCATTGATTCTCAGGAAGTGGTCGTCAGTTGGTGTTTTGGTTGAGCAAGAGGCTAAATTTACATTTATGGTGGATGATTTGTATCAGGAATGAGAGGTTTTAACTTATTGATAAGGAATCCTTAGGTTTTGATCTTTCATATGGAAAGTGATATAGCTTTCCTCGGGTGGAATGTTTTAATTTTGGGGTGAATAGTCACACACATTTTATCATGTCTCAATTATGATACAGTTCATTGAAAATATGAAGCCAATTATTGGGATTTGGGTGAGATTATTGTTGATTTTTGAACTTCTGTTTTTGTATATTCATCCTACAAATGGATCCCCATTTTTTGTGTGGTTTTATTATAGAAATAGGTTCTTACTTGATGATTTGGGCAACCGTGAGCCAATTTCCAGATTTAAGAACAAAATTTTATTCTTTTATAACTCCTTATTTTTCAACATTTTTCACCAATTCTACTTCTGAATTGGCCTCCTCTGAACTATTCAAACAACCATATCAATTTATACACATAGGAACTAATAATTTTGGTTTGTTTCTGTAATTTATTCAGGTATTCGGCTAGCCTATGAGCCCATTTCCAGTTTTACTAAAATATTTTGTTTCTTTTATATCATATTCATTGTTTAATTTTTCTTACATAGTTTTACCTCCCAAACAGATCCCTAACTGTTTACTATCTACCAGATGTGCCTACCCCTTTTTTCACCTTCGTCTTGGTCCTATTTTTGGGAGATTTCTCAGCAAAGGTTAGTGGTTCTTCTTAATTTCATCATCAATTCATTCTCTTATATCTTCCATCTTCCTTGTTAATTCATTTTTTCATGGATTTATCTTATCACATGGTAATGATCTACCCGGGGATCTAATTTACAATAATATTATTGGTTTTTTTTAATTTTTTTAGGTCTGTTTTTCAGACATCTAGGGTTTTAGAACCTACGGCCGGTGTTTTCTTTTGTCTGTCTCCATTTAACCATGGTTATAAAGTAGGATCTCCAATGAACATTTCTTTATAGTTAAGTTCCATATTTTTTCTACACTTATCACCTTATATAAATGTTTATTATTGATGTTCAAACTTTTTATGGTTTATTGGGAATGCAAAATGGTTATTTAGGCCTGGTTTTGAGTAAAATGGAGTTGTTTCATAAAAAAGTTCACACCTCTTGTTCAAATGAATGTTATCATAGTTTTTTCATGTATATTGGGATTTCCAAGACATGGTTTAGATATTTTAATTAAGTTAGGGCATGTATATATGGGTTTGTACCCCTTATGGTGTTAAATATAATTTTTTTCTAAATATTGAATGCATATTCTTAGTAAATGTGCCCAATTGGCCCTTCTATGCTAAATATGATATAAAATAACATTTTTTAAATTATGAATGAATGGTTATCCTGAAATGTGACAATTGTTTTTCCTTTTATTGATGTAAAATGTGGGTTTTTTGTAGAAATTGATGGGTTTTGGTTTTTAACATGTTCTGGCACGAATTTCAGGTAAGGGGTTCATTCTGTATTCTTCTGAAAATTGTTGAGCTCAAATGTGTAACCAAATTTTTTTAAAGTGTTTTTGTAAATTTTATTATTGTAATAAATCTTTGTGTACACCTCTTTATAAAAAGTTAAATATGAACCTTTGTTTTACGTTGGTTTGGTGAAATTCTTAAAGGCCCATCTGGCATTCCTCATTAAAAAAGGGGTTTTCATGTTTATTCTACATTGTTCCATTTTATCCATCTCATAATTCATGAAATTTATTTATTAAATTTTTCGGGGCATCCAAATATTATTTTTTATGAAATTGGTGTGTGTTTGGCCAAAAAAAAAAATCATTTTCAAATGGAATTCATGTGTAAATATTTATTAAACTTATTGAAATTGTTTTCTGAAAATTTTACAAGGTTTATTGACTTACACAATGGGTGAAAAAGATATTTTATCTACTTATTTGATTTTGTGTGACCAGAATTTGTGTTTTTATGTTTAAATGAAATTATATAGCATGTAGAACATGTTTGATCACAAAGAGGGAAACTCAGGTGTCTAGGTGGGCGGACATGTACAAGTATGCTACTGATCTTTAGTGGTTTAATCCCTATTTCACATAGTATGTTTGATGATAAAAACACTAAATAAACTGTTATGATGGTGTTGGTGACCACTATGTCATGTAGATGTTCCCTACTAGTGTCTTATTCGCAAGAATGGATATTTTTTAAGGTTACTTTTCACCAAGATACGAGGTATCTTGGGCTCAAAACTAGCAAGTTCCAAGGGGTGTTACCGTGACATTTTATCATTGGATATATTGTATTCATCATCATCATACAGTGATTTTGGTAGAAAAATTCAAAAACATGTGTTTTTTATTTAAAGGTTTACATTTGTTAAACCAGCCCATTTGAAAACTGTTGTTATTTTGAATTTTCATCTCTTTGTAGTTGGTTACTAACAATTACTATTTATGAAAAAAATGATTGATTTTGTATTCTGTAATGTTTTTTTCATTAAACCTTGTGTGGGAAACATATTTTTATATATTTCATTTCAAACTTATAATTGGTGTTTCTCTTATTTTAATGGATGTGCATTGGGAATGGATTATCATGCTAACCGACTATATTTTAATACTCACGCTTATAGTCCACTTACTAATTTATCACATGTGAAGGTTTTAGCTTGAGTCTGATTACCTTGGTAGATTCATGATCATTGTGTTTTTGAGTGACTATTTGGGTAACATGGAGTTATTTGGTTATAATTCTTGGTCGGTTCAGTTTTTGGTTCAGTTTAACTTTCACTTCCATATGCGAATAATGATTAGCTCAACCTTTATAAAAATGTTTATTGGGATTTCTATTTCATTGTGTTGTTTATTTAATAGTTTTTATTGAGGTTAAATTATTCTTTTATCACTCTAATAATTCCCTTGGTGCTTGTCGCCATCCCAGGAGGATCAGGAACACCTCTTGTTACTTGTCATGAAGTTGTTTGGGTGAGCGATTTAGGGTTGACCCGAGCTGGTTCATGGTAAAATGGTATCAGAGAATGTTGGCTCTTAGTGGACCTTTCATTTTAGAGTGTCCTTGTTATTTAGTGTATTTCATGGTAGATGGAGTAGGATTATCATAACTTAAGGGATAGGATTAAAAATATAGTTGCAAACTCTTGTTCATTTCGATCCTCACGTATCCGTGGGAAGTCTGTTTTTATTAGAATCTTTGGTTCACAAGGATATTTTAGGGAATATTATAAAATAAGGGTAGTTAGACTAATGGCCTCCATGAGCTCGCAAGGCCTGGAAAGCCATATGATGCTGTGTAATTGTCATACGAAGGCTCTCTGTTACGGATGTGTGTTAGACATATGACCGCCAACCATATGGTCATGTCACTGACTAACACTAGTTTCATTTTTTTGGTCACTTAGACCATTTTTCAATTATAAATTTTGTTTTAAAAATCATTGTGTGAAAAATGTGGAAGTGGGTTTTCAAATATTAATATAATTATGTTTTTAAAAATTTTGTTTTTTGGGAGACATATTTTTTGTGGGAAAGTGGAATGATTTGACGAGATCAAATTTCCATAATCTAAACAAATGGTTTATTGAAAAAAGCTGTTGTATGGCATGAATTATTTTAAGATGGTTCTGAAATATTGATTAAAATTTAATATTTTGGGATATTGAAGAGTTTTTAAATCTAATGAATTGGTTTTTGGAGTTGGTTTGGATTAGTTTTTGTCTTCCTAAAAAGGGTTCATTCTATTGTGGATATCAAATTAAGAAAGATAATTTCTAAATTTATTAAAATTTTAGAGGGTTGTTTAAATGGAATGATTATTTTGGTAGTTATTTTTAAATAAATTAAATAGGTTATAAATATAATGTATTTCGGAAAATTTTGTTTCAATGAGATGCTGAAAAATGATTTGAAAAAAGGGAGAGAATTTTGATGGAGATCTATGGGGTTTATTTATCAATATTGGTAAAATGGTTTGTTTTGTGTAAATATGAAAATGGTTTTTTACTTTGTTGTTAGAGTGAATTTGGAATGTACATGATTTTTGAAATTATATGAATTTTTTGGCTTGTAAAATAAAGATATCTATTTTGGCCTTCTGTGTTTTCATGGGTGCTCACATTCATGGTTTTGTATAGATATGTGTATGGATGCCCAATATGGAATAGTGTATGGGATCTTGGAGTGGCACGTGAATTATAATGTGAGTGAAACATGATGAAAAACCATTGGTTAATGTGAAAATTCACCATGTTTGTTTTTCAAAAGTGTTTTAAGATGAAAATTTGGAGTCTTTTTTGTAAACTGATGATTAAATGGGTTTCTTTTTCATGTTTTTGAATTGTGGTTTACTTGGAATGCATCCTCAGGATCTATAAGTGGTACTATTAGTGTGTATTGAGATAGTGTCTTGTTGTTTCCTAGTTTTGGATAAATGTTCAGTGGGTTTCTAAGGATATGTTGGATGTTGTGATGAAGATATGGATGGTTCACTATTGGAAATACATCCAGTTGATCAGCCTAAGGATTCATTTTAATCATTAAATCCCACAATTAGAATGATTCCTCAACTTTTTGTATGGAATTTAATTCTTCTAGGGATTGATTTAATGTATTTAACTATTTTTATAATTCATTTAGATATTGCAGTTTTGTTCAGTGATGTCGATGTGTTTAGCCGTATTCCTTGTTCATTCTGCTCCTTGTTCGGAGTGAGAGATAATGGTTCAATGTATTTTTGAGTTCCTATTTAGATGAATTTATGCTTTTGATAATGTGAATTTTATGGGGTGTTGGGATACTTAGATTCTAGCTATGGTGTAGTAGATTCTTCAAGCATCATGTCTCTAGACATAGGCCTCACAGTGAAGCTTTTCACGCAGTCAGAAAATCACCAGAGGTGTGGGGAGATCGACTAAACTCCTACCTTCAAAATTTTGGTACGGTAGTTTCTATGTTTTTGTTATTGTTTCTCATCATTGTGATATTACTTCTTTCACAAAGAGCATGTTGGACTAATCCCTCGTGTAGTGTCTATGGTTTATCCTTCTCAGATGTGGGTTTTAGGTCAATATCCATTTGTGGACCGCTAATGTGAATCAGGTGCGGTATGGGTTTTACCTATTTGTAGGTGGTGAGTCTTGGGTGGTGAGTCTATTTATTTTGGGTTTTCAGTGGTCCATGTTTTGGGTCCCTTCCCTTCTTTTAACGAGTAGTGGGGGTTTTGATTCGTGCCGAAAGTGTTTTCCCACTTCTTGTCCCCTCTATTCATGAGTGGGTGGTATAAATATTAATGTTTTATCCCATTTATCATGGTGTTTTATGTTTTTTGGGAATATTTTTTGTGGAAATATGTTGGAGAGGCCGGATTTTAGTTCATATTGAATTATTGTTTGTTCACTTTTAGTTGGTCTCTATCTATGTGGAGACCCACTGCGGGTCTAGATGACCTTTCTATTAAGGATTTTTCAGAGGTTGGTTGTGATTAAATGGTGGGGAAATCATTTTGTCCTCCCACCAAATCATTATATTTTGTGAGTTCACTTTGGTTGGGGTGATCAATGGATTCATTGGGAGAGGGCCCCAAATATGGTTCATTGCTTGGTTGTGGGGGTGGAGGCTTTATCTTTCTATCGATTATCAGGAATTGGATGTGAGTTGGTGTTTTGTTTTACCTAGAGGGTTAAGTTCCTTTGATTGTGGATGATATGTCCTTGGATTGAGAGGCTTGACCTTTTTGAAAATAAATCCTTCATTATTGATCTTTTTTATGGATAATGTTATGGATTTCTGTAGGTGGAATGTTTTAATGGTTGGTAGAATTTTCACAGTCTTTTTTCCATGTCTTGGATTTAATTTGATATGTTGGAAATACCTGTCCTTTTCTTGGGTTTTGCGGGAGATAAATGTTGATTGTTGAACTTCCATCTATTTCTATTCATTATGCCAAGGGTTTCCTATAGATTTTTAGTGTTTTTATTGAGAAAAGAGTTGTTCCACCATGATTTGGGCCAACCATTAGCCCATTTCCATATTTAAAAACAAATTTTGTTTATTTTCTATATACTTTTTTCAACAATTTTCACCCATTTAATTCCCAAATGGCCTCTAAATACCTTTTCAACCCACCATATCCATTGAGACTCTATAGTAACTCTTAATCATGGTGTATTTAGTGATTTATTCAGGTATTGGGAAATCTCGTGATCTCATTCCTTGTTTTACAAAAATATATTTTTCTTTTATATCTTATTAATTTTTTTATATTTTATGGTGATTATACCTCCCAAGAGGATCCCTTACTATTTACTGTCTATAGGAAGGGCCTCTACCTTCCATGTCTTTCATTTTAGGCCTCTTGTGGGGTGATTTCTCATTATAGGTCAGTGGTCCTTCATAATTTATTCATCAAATCGTTATCATTTCTAATCCATTTGCCTTGTTCATTCATTTTTTCTTGAATTTATGTTACAATTTTTCCATGATTGGCCTATGTTTCTGTTTTTTCCACCATTTTATGGGATATTTTTAAGGGATTGTCTTTAGATATCTAGGGTTTTGGTTCTCGTTGGTGGTTTTTCGTGTGTGTGCATCTCCAATTTACCGTGGTTTTGAGGTCAGTTTTCCAAATAACATTTATTTAATATTTATGTTTTATATTTTTGATTCATTTCAAACCTAATATATATTTTTAGTATTAGTGTTCAACCATTGGATGATTTAATTGGTTTAAAAATTATTATGTATGCCTTATTTTGTGTAAAATGGAGTTTTCTTTAGATAAAAGTGCACACCTCTTATCAAATAAATGTAAATCTATTTTTGAGATATGTATTGTGATGTTCATGACTTGGAATATCTACTTTAATAAATTATTGTCATGCAGATTAGTGTTTTTACCTCTTTGGGTGTTAAATATAAGTTGTTTTGCTAAATGTTTTTCGCCTAATATTCACAATAGTTCCTGGTTGTCCTTTGTGTGAAAAATGTTTTATAAAATATCTATTTCTAATTTATTAAATTATGGGAAGCCTAAAATGTGATATCTGTTTTTCTTTTTATGAAAACGGTATATTGTAAATGTGTTACCTAAATGTTTTATTAGGTTTATGTAAATTTTTTTCTTATTCTAATGGTGTGTGTATTCCTTTTTGTGAAATGTTATACTTTTACCATTGTTATACATTGGATTGGAAAAATACGTGAAGGCCGGTTTGGAATTCCTATTAAAAAGGGTTTTTCAATTGTATTTCATATTGAACTATTTGGGGTAATTTTAGTATTCAGGAAATTGATTTATTAAATTTTCTTTCAGCTGTAAATTTTTTTTTGGAATAGAATTTGTGGGATTTTGGCATAAAATGTTCATTTTCAAATGGAATTCATCTATAATGTTTTGTTTATCTTCATAAATTTGTTTTATTTGAAAATTTTAGAATGTTTATTGAGATACACAAAGGGTGGAAAACATGTTTAGATACTAATTGCAGATATTGTGAATAGAATTTGAGTTTTTATGTGTAAATGGAATTTTATATAATGTATAACTTCTTTGAGAACATGTAGGCAACCATAAGTATCTAGGTGAGATGACATGTACTAGTATTCCAGTGATCTAGAGTGGTATAGTCCATGTTTCATGTATCATTTTTTATGGTGAAAACACTAACTAAACTATTTTGATGATTTTTGGGACCATTATTTTTTGGGTATTTTCCCTAATAGTGTCTCAGGCATGATAATAGATTTTTTAATGGTTACATTTTACTGAGATACAAGGTACCTGGGGCCCACAACTAGCAATTTTATTGGGGTGTTCTGTTGACTTGTGTTCATTTGATATATTTGGTTTATGTTCTGCATATGGTGAGTTTGGTAGGAATATTCAGTAGGATGTGTGTTTTATTTCAAGGTGTTCATTCATTAATTCAGCCCTCTTGAAAACCATTATCACTTGGTTATTGCATCTATTTGAAATTGGTTACTAGCATATCTTGTTTATGAAAACATGCATACATTTTTATTTTGTAATGATTGTAGCATGGAACCTTGTTGGGAAAACATATTTTTTTTATATTTTATTTTCAACATAAAATTGATGATAATTTTAATTTAAATAATGTTCATTGGGAATATAATGTCATTTTAACCTACTGATTTTTAATACTCGTGCATATATTCTTCTTCTATTCATAGCCCATGGGCAGGGTTCAATATGAGTTTGAATTCCTTGGGTGAAATGTGATCATTTAGTTAGAGAGTTACCAAAATAGTCACATTGAGTTATTTGGTTGTTATGTTTGGTCGTTTGAGTTGTTGATTCAACAGTGTATTCACTTTCATGTGTGAATAATGTTCTGTTCAACCTTTATATAAATGTATATAGAATAGTCCATTTCATTATGCAATTTATTTAATTATATTTATTTGAGAGAAATTATTCACTTGTTACTCTACTAATGCCTTTGGTGCTTGTCTCTATCCTGGGAGGATATAGAATGCATCTCCTGACATGTCACAATGTTTCCTTGGTAACTAGTTTAGGATAGCCCCGAGTTGGTTCATGATATTAATAGAAGAGGATATGGGGAGAAAATTTATAATTTAGGTGACTAGAACGCTTTTATTTTTTAAATATATTTAAACCCAATTTTAGCATTCCAAAAGTCTCAAAAATTGTACATTGTATAATCTAAAATATATATAGTATAAATATGGATATAGAAAAGGCTATGTGCATGTTGTGGTGAGTTGGTAACCGTTATCTTTTTATTTTGACCCACGATAGAGAAATTTTTACTTTAACCATGGTAAATATTTTTTCTTGTTTGTACTATTCATTATGTTGACGATATATATTATACTTATTTGATACAAAAAATTAATCTAATTAAAAATAATGAATCCATTTTCCAAATTTTATTCCTATAAGTTGATATAATTTCATTTTAAATTAATCCCATAGACAAGATAAGAAAACATGTATTCAAATGGAAAATGATAAAATATTTAAAAAAATTATACAACGATTCAATAATAAAATTATTATAATGACCCAAATTGGATTAATGTATATAATTTTAATAATTTTATTTATATCCAACTTAAAAAAATTGGATGTTTTAAATAATTTAAATATATTACAACTATTAATAAAACCAATTATTTTTCACTATTCATAAAATAATTATCTTCATATAAAATTTCAAGAATTTAAGATATTGATTCTTTTGAAATTATGATTTAAAACATATATTGTAATATAAAATAAATTTTTTAAATTTTTCTAAATTTATTTTTACGATTTATTTTAAATTGATACAAAACAATTTTTTAGAAATTTTTTTTTAATTATGATAATTGATTTATTTTTAAATCTTCTATAGATAACTCTTATAATAATTGTTAATCAATTATTTTAATATATAATATATAAATTTCATTAAAATCATTCATAAAAAGAAATTTCATTAATTTAATAAACATTGCTTTCACTTAATAATTTTTTTCAAAATAAAAACATTCCCCCATTTTTCAAATGGGTTTTAAGTTCATTTCTAACTAACGGGTCCCCAATGAATTCATTATATAAACATGTGTAAACTATATACTTTCATAACTTTTTTTATCAGATTTATTCCCCCATTACAAATAATATTTGATAACTATCATATTAAATAATTATAATTTAACATTTTCCACATTTTTTACATCTTTCTGTTGACCATAACACTAAGGTAAATGTGTTGTTGAATTTAAAAAATAATTTCTGAAATGATAAATTTATCTGATGGAAAATATTTCTCAAAATCATTGTGTGTTACAACTTTTCATTGAGTAACTCTATGATATAAAAATGTTTTATTTTTTAGTTGGGATATCAAATATGACATCTTTTTTAATGGGATTGGACTTGAATATGTTAGGGATATTATATATATCAATATTTAAGCAGGGATACTCAATTATAATTTTGTTTGGAAGGATATCTAATTAATCAATCTCTTTGACTAGATCATTCTATAATTGAAAATATCATCATCTACTTATGTTGTATGAATAATTCTTTGTTTTGTTTGGGTCTCTTAGATATCACAAAATATACTTTGATGTTTTCTATTTACGGATTCTTAAATTAATTATATATCACTACAACACACAAATTAAAGAATGTTAAAATACCTTATATGCACTGGGAAATTGTGGTTTTTAGTATTATATTTTATAAAAAATTATATTCCCACATCACAAGTCCATTTATATATTATTGCCGATAATATTATATTGATCAATGGGTATTTATAAATGGGAAGTCAATTAAAGACTCATCATGATGATGTTTTACCTATTATTTAGGAGTGTTGAAAAATAATTAATTATTTATTACATCTGGGAAATTTTAGATTTATTATTTTTAATATTTATTATTTATTATTATTTTTGATATTAATTGATGTACCTTCTTGTTTAAAATCATTACGATACGATTTTTTAATAATATTATTAACATATTATTATTCTTAGAGTTTTTTAGATAAATTATTTTTATTGATCTTGTAATGATCCATTTGATAATAGATAGTTTGCTAGGAGATTCATTTAAACCATGAGTGTTAGTCACTTACATAGCGATACGAAGGAGTTAACTTAGATACTTTTAGTATTTTTTTCATATTGACATGATAATTCTAGAGTGGAATATTACATCACATTTAGATATATTGTTCATTAATTTGTAATGTTTCTTAATTTTTTATGTGCAATTGAATCTAAATAATTTGTCTTATGCAACAAATATCATATACATATGATTATAAATTATAAAAACATTATTCTATAGAATTTAATCATTTATTCTAAAAATTAAAAAAATTATAATTGATAAAATTTATCATGTTATCAAACTATTATATGGTTTATAAAAACCAATCTATGATATATCTCATTAAAATAAATTCTTTGTTTCATTCAATTTCAATATGAAATAAATTATATTTATTAACAAATTAAAATATATTAATCTAGAATTGAATAAGAAATATAGTTATATATACAAAAATATTTTGACTCCTTACATCATATATATTAATTTACTTTGTTATTTATTTCAATATGATTAAAGTCAATAATGACTATTCTTTAAAGTAATAATTATTGAGGATGAATAAAAAACAATTTTATTGGGTATTAATATTATGTAGTTAACCATATAAAAAATTTCGCAGGTTTATTAATTGATTATTATTTATTCTTTTTCATTTAAAATTTAATGTTATGGGTCAAATATATAGGTGTATCCCAAGATTAATTCTTATGTTTATGAACGAAGAAAATATATTCTAATATATATTTCATTAATTACATATGATAAATCTCAAATTGATATATTTGAAACAACCAACATAATTGTGAGATTGAGGTACATGAAGACTATATAACATATAAGAAATATAATATTGTTATAGTTTTATGGGTACTAATGTTCGTAACTTGTTCGATAAAAATTTCAAGAATATTTCATATAATGAAGCCTCTATATATATGCAGTCTTCTAAAAACATAACATGTGTATTTAATTATTAATTTTTTTACAACAAATATATTATACAGCGGATTAAATTTTATTATGTGTTAACTTATAATTATATTATAAAATACATATCCATATTAATAATTATATAAGATATATAAATGGTTTAATGATTCCCTAGTTAAAAAAGGGAAAAAATGAAAGTTCCTTTATAAAGGTAGACCAAAAATCTTATTGTGTCAACCCCCACTAAATCGGGAATCAAATATAACCATAAAATACAACAGAACTGGGGAACAAAGATATAAAAAAAACTAAAAAGATTAATATGACCATCAAATAGATCATTACACCACTATCATGGGAAACAACTATTTCATGAAAAGTGGGGGAAGCACACAACAATTTGAGTACCCATGGAGAACATTGAGATATTCAAAATAAAATTATGCATTTTCTTAATCATGAATCAATAATATCAATGAATCATTTTATAAATGGAAATCATAATAAAGAAAGGAACAACTAGAGAATATATGATGTCAAATATACACACCATATCTAATTATTACCCTATTGTTTCAATTGTCTAATCACCACCAATAAAACATTAAGAGAATTAGGGAAAACATTATATCAATTAACCAATTGAAATATATAGTTATATAAGGTAAAAAATATTTTAGTGTTATAGGAAATACTACGAAATTATAATGGATATTAATGAGCTTGGTAAATATGTTAAAAATAATATATCACCCTTAATGGTTAGGATCCATACTATATTTTTCAGTAATACGATATCCATGTGGAAAACCTCAAGAAAATCAAGAAAACTCTAGATCTAAAAAAATTAAGATGAGTGAAGGATTGAGATGTTTTCAAAACACATACAAATAGATTCACTGGTCAAACTAGTAAAAAAATTAAAATAAAAAATAATAAGGTTATCTATATCAAAAAAACAACAACAAAAATAAAAATATAAAATTTGGAAATGATAGATGCACCAAAATAACAGTCGTAATGTAATTTATAATGGATATGACCATTCAATAGGAGATACATTCAAAACATTATTCCAAAATTGAGAAGAGACATCCATTGATAGAATGTAAACTCAATTGGGGATATTAAATACATATAGGGGAGGGAATGATCATAATTTTATATTTATAATAATGGATCTCCATCACTAATAGATGAAATAGTACAAGAAAATTAGAAGGGAAAATATTTGAAGATAAATTGAAGGGGGTGTGGGAGTTTGGGTCCATCACATAAGATATAATATAATAAATATAAATATAAATATAATTAAAATTATACATGAATTATGTTTCTTGTAATTACTAAAAATAACTAGAAACAAATATCTAACTAAAGATCTCGTATTGTTCAATATAAAAAACCCATTTTTTGACATATATTAAAACCCCAATATAGTGAGATATCAATCCCAATATACCAAAAACCATAGATCCATAACCCCTATCCATCATAAAGAATAATTAATTTTGGAAAAACCAAACAAGATTTTATATAATACCTAGAATGAAATTATTTATTTCTATGAGGTAAAATTAATAAATTTTAATTAAACTAATATAATTTTATATTTCAAATATATTTAATATGAAATTTTAAAATTCATTAATATTTTAAATTAGGAAATAAAAAAATAATTAAATTGATGCTTGAGATATTATCTGTTTAGAAAAATATTTTATCTTGAAAAATAACATATGGTAAATTTCATAGATTGTAATATGAAAACCTCATATAATTTGTCCTATCATTTAACCCATAAATTACCATTGACATGTAAAATATATTTATTTTTGTGACATATTACCATTAGTGATATCAATATACAACAAAAAAATATGTTATACTATATTTTTAATTCCATCAATATAAAAAATTCATATACAATGTAATTTTATTTCAATTTTTGTGATATTTTATAATAGAAAAAAATTATCATTCTAGAATGATCATATAAAAACAACCAATATTAATTATATTAGTCTTTAGGATATTATAATACATATAAAAATTAATTATTTTATAAGAAAACTATTATTGTTCCAAACAACAATGAAATTTGAGTGTTATGATAAATGGGTTTCAAAAAAATAATACATGTTTCAAATGTTGTGAATATTCATACTAAGTGATTGATAAATTGAAATAATTTAAATTGAGTTAAAAATTTATAATATTTGAAAATAAAAACTCAATACCTAATGAGATCTAGTGAGATTAATTATTTTAACAACATTAACTAAGAGAAAAATTGTAATATTTAGATATATATAAAATATACCATATAATTATTTATAAAATGATTCATTAAGGTAATTATTTCATAATAAGATACAATAATATAAATAACCATAGATAAATATAAAGGCAGAGACATATCTTTATAGGTTTTGTAATGTATCTGTCTCTTAAATGTTTGGTTTCTATTATATATACATCCAATACATGAAATAGAATCTTAGAATTTAATAATTTTTTGAGTTCATCGAATTTATAATTCTCCAAATTTTAATTCCTTATCACATGTAATTTAAAACCATAACTATAACTATTCATGTTACTATTCAATTATATATATAAAAAATAAAACTATCCTCTACATAATTATATAAAATAACTATTAATAAACTAGATAATATAAAATAGAATATTATTCATTAGGAACTCTATAAAATTTTTGAAGGATTGAATTTTATTATTCTCTCGCTCAATGTTTTTTTGAATTTGGAGAATGCTAAAATGTTTGAGAAGTTTAATTTAAGGTAAATTATTCATAAACATAAAATGAAACTATAGAAAATTTACATAAATAATTATTTTTTATTGATTAATAATTTATTCAATGTTTCAGTGATGTTAATGTTTGATTCAATTATTTCCATTATGATGTATATTATTTATTGTGGGTTGATTCGTTATTCTATAATCATTATTTGATGTGATACTTCATTATAATTATGTGGGTTATTTTCGAAGATATACATTTTTTATGGAATATATTATAATATTTAAAAATGTAATAAACACTGCTGTTATGCATTATTCAATTTTAAAAAGATATTTACAAAGAATATTCTGGAAGGAGGGAATGTATAAAATATGGGGGTATTTAATATAACTATTTATATATGTTCAACCATTAATTTAAGATAAAAACCTTTACTAAATTCATTATATCCTAATGCTAAATAATATATTGTAATGCTGTTCAATTTTATTTAATTTTAAAGGAGGTTACCTTAAACAATTAAGGGGAGATATGGGTGATTATTATCATGTAATTCATATCCATGGTTATGAAATAAAAATCTTATGGTAATGTATTATGCTATTCCTTGATTTTTGATATCCCAATATATTTTAAAAAATTTGTGGTTTCTATTTTCCACTATCCTTTATTCCGTACTGGATGGGTTTTATTATTATTGTTTGTATCCATGGTCATCAAATAATTCAATCAATAAATCTCCATTTTAATTTTATGAGATAGAAATTTTAATAGAAAATGATTATACCTATGTGGTTATGACTTCTTATATACATCATATATTTTCATAGTAGTAAATTTTAGTTGTTGTCTAGTGATTAGTTATGATTAATTTTTCATAAAATCATTATATTAATTAAAAAAGAATGTTTATATTTGAGATGAATAATTTCATAATTTTATGATATTGATCATTGATTATCAATTGTGTTACGTGATTTGGTAACTCTATATTTATTTTTGAATATTTGTGTTGAATTACCATGCATTATATCCCTTAGTATGAAACTATTCTTATCAAAATTATTTAAATTGAATTTACTATATAGAGGAAAATGAGAAAAATATAATTTTTTTTATTTATTCTCAATTCATTCATCAATGTAATGTATTATTTTATAGTTTTGAAATATTTTTATATATGATAATTTAATATTATTTTATGAATGTGGTAATGGGTTTATGTTCATAATTTTTAATTAATATGGGTTTTTAGTTTCTTAAGGATGGGATATTTATGTTAAATTTCCCTACATATGGAAATATATTTAAAAATTGAGTTAATTGAGTAGAATTTTATGGGGTGTATCATGAATTAATTGGTAAATTATAGAAGAAAATATCAATTTGGTTAATTGTGTTAAACTTATTGTGTACAATTAAATACAAATTTGAAATTATTTATTTTATATAGTTGTAAATTAATGATTTTAAATATATCAATGTTATAATATATATAGAATGTTATAATAATTGTTAATGTATATAATGTGTGGTTTATATTAACATGTTTAATAGTACAATATAGTGGTCAAAGTTGTTGGTAGTGACGATGATGGTTAGGTGATAGTTTTAAAGGAAACCTAATAGGATTTGTACCATGTGATTCTCTATTTAGATATTTATATATCATTAAATGTTTTTTAATTTATAATAACCAGGATATTGTAAATATTTCATTGTAAATTCCCATATTTTGTTTAGATTTTTGAAATCCAAATGTCTAGGAATATGTGTAAAGGGATAAATGATAACTTCAACTCAATAACTCTTATATTTTCATATATATATACATTTCTGTGTGTCTGTTGTATTGTATAATGAAATGATTTTTTTGGATATGTTAAAATATGATTATATATATTTTCTGTAGTGATTTTTGAATATGGGAATGGATGAGAGAAATAAGAAACATTCCACTATGATTTCAGGATTACTATATTTGTGGGGAATTTGGTCAAGGGTAAATCTATTGTTATATTTTTCATGATCAGCTATATATACAATATCCACATTTACAGAGTGGAAATATAGTTTCACAAACCAATTTATTGACCTTGGTTTGGGAAAATACTGACTTTTACAATTCCTACAACACATCTTTAGTATGATTATTTATATTTGAATGAGAGTTACTAGTTTGGAACAAATTGATTGTACATATATAATTAACCTTTCATTAATATATTGTTAATACATATTTTCAGTATTGACTTATATGGTGTAATATACCTTACGATTTCATTTTATTAATGTTGGAAGACCATATATGAAACATTATATTTTCTTAAGTGATCTATTGATTTATATGTATAAAATTTGGAGATTTTCGGTAAATTGCGATTTAAATGATGTTATATTCATATTATTAAATTACAAATTAATTTTTTATTTATCGATCATTGGGTATTTGTGTTGATGGGTGGTTTCAATTAAATTCTATTTAATTAAGATGGTTATTTTTCTAATACATCATTTTTATACCCCATGTTGTAGCTATAATCACCTGGCCAATTAGAGGAAGACTCTGAGTATTACTCACAACTTCACTACTAAGAGTTGAGTGGTTATAAAGGAATTGAGTTATAAACAATGTCATATATCATAAATGATGATAAAATTTATCTAATTTAATTATATAGTTTATAATATAATATAATATATTAAATTGTTTGTGAAACAATATTTTAGTGATTTTCCATAAAAATAAAAATATAGTATACATAGTGGTTCTAGGAGTCCCCATTGCATATGCCATTAAAGATACCTATTTAATGGGAACACATTCCAAAAGTGTAATGAGTTTCTAATTAATACCCAATAAAACTAATATTATAATTACAAAAATTTATCTTCAATTTTTAAAATAAATAATTTTTTATAGGTCGTTAATAATTCATTAAAAATCAAATATATTTATTTTTGTTTTTTAAAATAAAGAACTCAAATAGTTCCTAAAAGATAAGAAATTTATATTTTATTTCGTTCGTATTTTGATTAGAAGAATCATATTAAAATGTATTTATATTGGTTTCATAAAGCATTAAAATAATCTAAAATATATAATAGGTGAATGTTGTTCAGATATATGATGATAATCAACAATGTAACCATTACATATGATATTAGTCAATTTTGATAGAGTTTGTTTTTACACAACCATATATTACATGTAAAATATAATATAAAATTTCATTACATAGATTTATATGGATTGAAATCTTCATAACATGATATATATAAATTGGATTGACATCACTGAAAGTTGACTGAGATTTTAAAGATTCATACAAAAGAAAACATGAAGATATGTATGAATCTCCCTAATGAATGTATACCAAAAAGAAAATTAGAGAAATATAATAGAGAAAAACATTATTATACACATTATTAATAATTAGTATTGCTATAATAAAAATAGAATAAAATTGGAATATACAAAATAAGGGCTTTAGTAAATCTACCACTTAAATCTATATAAGACAAAAAATTACAATAAACACCTATAATAAATGTGAAAAACACTAAATGAAATAGTATATATAAGTAATAATTAATTATTCACCAAAAAAAATATACTAAATACATTGTATAAGGGATCTAACATATAAACTAATGAATTATAAAAATTTATATGTAAAATGTTTTTGAAATTCGTTATATTATACATATTCTCCATTCAGGTTTACCAACACATTCCCTCAAAATATTATACCCATGAAAGTAGTATTATTGAGTTATACAAATAATTTTATGTTGTTAAGGTTGATAATATATAAAATATATACTCATATTATGTATAAATATTCAAATATTTCATATAAAACTTTTAAATATATATAATTTAAAAATATTTAAGATAATATATTCTGTGGATCAAAAACATGTTAAAAAATAATATGATTCAATATTTTTTATTATTTCCAAATGGTAGTTGATTATTTTTTAGTAAAATAAAATAGGTTGAGAATAATAATTTTATAAGGTTCATCATCTCCTTATAAAATCATTAATATAATTTCTAAATATAATGGATGTTGGAATAGATTATTGAAACATATTTCTTGCCAAATTTGTGTGAAAAAACAAATTATAATGAAAATGTGAAACTATTTTAAGCTTTTTATGGTATAAATTATTGGATAGAGTTTTGTGAAAATAAATAAATAAATAAGAAACGAAAATTGTGATCGAGTATGATCTAAAGATAAAATATTGAGGAATTTTTTTAGGATGTTTATCCCCTGGGAGAACCATAAGTATTCATCTACTTAGAAAATGTGGAATTTTTTATTTTTGAAAAGACTTTTGTCTCATATTTTTTTCCCATTCTATTATTATTTCTGATATTTCATTTTTATATGAGGATGAAAATGTGTGTAAAACATTATTCTTAAATGTGGTTCATGTTAATTATGTCACCTCTATTTTTGATAATTTTTAAAGTGAATATTATTATTCTTTAGTTGGATATTTATCACTAAACACCAATTACTAACCACTCACATAAAGTTGTAAACAGTGTAAAAAATGAATTCTTTAAACTCATTTATTGTTAAGTATTTTGTGAAATATAGGTAAACATTATAAAAAATGATTAATTTTGATTCATCATTTATAAAAGAAGTTATATTTTTTGTTATGGTTAAAATTTATAAAAGAATTAAATCGTTGTTGTACATTAATTACCTACCCAATAGTTTGGTCTTAATTATAGAAACCCATTCTTTTCATATATGAATATAACATTTTATTAGATAATGTTTCAATAAATGAAATTATAAACCGCTCCCAAACAATAAGGGTTTAGTTCCATTGGTTATTTGGATACATTAACAACTTATTGATAAGTGATATAATTTATATCCAACAAAGATCATCACATCATTAAAAAATCATAAACATATTATAAATAAGACTATTCTATATAACATGAGGATTATAAACATTGGAAAGTGTGAGTTCAAATTCTCATTACCAATAAGCCTGTGCGATATCAATGACCACAAAATCATAACATAATTATAATGGTATAAGAACATGATATTGATATTTAAAAACCATACTGAAAATATCATTGATATTAATCAAGAGTCATGAAATACATCTTGGAAGTTCATATGAATGATGATGGAATCAAATAATATGATCCATGGGAGTATTACATTGGAATAATAGTTTTTTTAGTATAATTAAAATACATCATTTTAATAGTCAAGGATTACTCCCTAAACTATCATAGTGGACTGGTTTCACTCAACATCATATCATATCCTTAGTCAAGTTTCACACACCTAAAATTCATAGTGTTTTGGGTTCACATTCCTTTCCATTATATGCACATTTTAGGTTCACTCACAATATTATCAGAGATTTTTGGTTTCACTCATCATTACATCATAACCTTAGTCGTATTTTATTCCCAATACTATCATAGTGAAAATACTAAATTTCTAAACTAGGATCATATAACACTGTAGTCAATATTATCTCATGAGATCTCCATATTAGCTTAATGAATTATATGGGTATATAATTTTGGGACAAATCTTCACATAATTATATTCTATTGCAATGTGTTCCACAAGGTTATAATTCTTTCAATTAATATAACAACAAATGAAAAGGAAACATGTTTCATAAACATTTCTATATTTCATCAAAGCATAACCCATTGGGAATAAATGGGTTTCAAAAATATATCATAATGACCATAAAAAACCATCTAGAGAATAAATAATTATGTCATCTGCAGTTTATATTGATTTTAAATCATAAGTAACATCAATGAATTATTTTATAAATGACAATTTCAATTAAATTATGTAGGTATTAATTCATGTGGAAAATATAATTTTAATTTTGACATAACATATTAAAAGTAAATTATTTTTCCAAATATTAATGAAAAATGTTAATTAAAACTAACATTGTAAAAATTTAATGCATTCATAAATAAATTGCATGGTCCTTATGGTAGGAAATTTCATTTTTGTTTTGAATATAAAAATAATGAATCACATCGCATTTTTCTATAAAAAGTCAAAAGTGATTTATTCTGAAAATTACTAGAAGATTAACTTTAGTCAATCTTTTTGAGAAGTTTAAAATGAATAATGATTAATTTAAACCATCACGGTATTATTGTAAAAATGTACTTGAATACATTTTCTAAATAATCGATATTGATGAAAGAGGATTTTCAACATAAGATAGAGAAAAATTGAGTTTCCTTAAAAAAGTCTTTTAGTCCCCTGAGTTTATAGAGAGAGTTATATGAAAGGAAAAAATGAAATAATTAGAAAAAAATTAAATTGTGATAAAATTTCACAAGATTATTAAGATTTATATTATAAAATCTCATCATTAAAAAAATGATCATATATAATAATTATAAACACTATGGTTTTAATATAAATCCATTACATCACGTTATACTTCATTACAATGTTCTCTAAAATTTTTTATATTAAATTAAAATTTATTATAAGAAAATAAATTAAAAGTATAAATAATTTATTATCATATATGATTGACTAATGACATTTTAGAGCCCGTTTATAAATAAGCCCATATTAAAATCAACATTTTTGTGTTGTGACTATTTTCTTTTTCATGACAATCAATATTTGGATGATCTTATACTTGGACTTTTATCATAGTTTTATTATCTCCATAATTTTAATAATGATATAAATATCAAATAAATTAATTCAATATATGTATATATTTAGATCCATCTATATAATAAAGAGATATATGAATGATGTACATTGTTAATGGAGATGGTTAACCATACGTGGGCATGAACATTGTTTTCACTCCTAAATGGATAAAACAAAAGAAAGTGGAATCCTAATTATCTTTTTAAGATTATTTATTATATCATATATATCATATATATTTATTAAATATACTATTATTACATTTAATATATATGGTAAATGAAAAATGAATTGCATCATATCGTGGAAGTTGTAGTCCCGACGCATTCCAGATAGTAGTTATCATTTTCAAATGATATGAAATGTTAGCTGATAGATATGATATTATAATTACATATGCATAATTATTCAATATATATAATATATAATCATTAAACCAATCATAATGAAAATACATTAATGATTTCATGTAAAATTAATTGTATCACCAAGTGAATGTTATAGTCCCCATGTACGAACGAGCATTACATTTACATCTTAGTTAACAGAATTTTTGGATTATATTGGTGGTTACATAACAATAATAATATTTAATTACATTCCAGAACATAATTGTATTATTTTATGACTAATACCACAAATTTAGAAGATGTTTAAGAATAAATAAATTGAAATAAGTCAATTATGGTGTTTACCACATTGATGTTTCTTTATCTTTATATACCATCTTAATGATCCTTATAGTATACCTTTAAGAGGAAAAAAAGACTATATCAGGGGTAGTAAATTTGAGTTGATAATTTTTTAGGGAGTTCTTAATATATATTAATCAATGTGGGGTACAAAAAAAATGGATTTGTGTCCTATTAAATGTGGGGGAGATGACAATCAATGTAATCCATGAAAGGGTAAAATATAATAATATCACACTCATGGAAAATTACTCAAAATGGAAAGAGGCTTATTGTTTGGATAAAATAAGGTTTTAATATGGCAAGATACATGTTTTTAGAAATGTTTAATTAGATAAGAAAACCCCCTATATTTTGGTTAAACCCCCATGTAAACCTATTTTTACCATTACTATAGAGACAACTATATATATTTTTTACGTTTCATAATGACCAAAAATACATTTCTTATATTAAAAATTATTACTTGATGATTTTAATTATGAAATATATTTTTTCCATATTTAATTTAAAGAAGTGACATAATTTAATATAAAACTAAACCCCTATAATATTATTAAAAAGTCACTCAAAAATAATTTTTACATAGGTATACACAGTTTTATATGAAAAATATATAAAAAACATTTTTAAATTTTCATAATTGAATTAATAAAAAAATTTCTAGAATAATTTAAATTGATTAAACATTTATAATTATATTTTAATTTATATGTGGTTGAAATAAATGAATGATTTCAATAAAAATTATTATTTCAAATGTCTCATCGAAATAGAAATATTTGCATAAATTCTTCAAAAAATAACTCTAATATAATTTTAAAATAATATTTTCCAATTTTATGTTAATTTTTTGAAATAAATATTCTATATTTGTAAATAATCAAATAAATTATTTTCTAAAAAAAGTCAATAAAAACCATTTTTGTAGAAAAATATATTTTTAAAGAATATAATTTCATTACTAAAAATTGAGTACTAACCTATCCATATAATTGATTTATCTAAAAAAATTATAAATAATAATTTTAATTTTTTTATACCAATTTATTCAAATAATTTAATGGCTATGTTATTAAATTATACTAATTTACATTTAATTTAGTATTAGGGTAGAAAATTTTGCATGATATCTAGAAAATTAAATATATTTATAGATAAATATATCATAAATTATTATTTTGTCCCATTCTACCCACCATAAAATTAAAATGATCCATTAAATTTCAGTACATTAATCTAGAAAAGAAAAATGTCTCTATTTCATCACATCATCAGTTTCCCATGTATTTTAATCAAATTTTCAATTCCCCTATAAAACATTAACTAGGTGATTAGCCTTGATTAATAGAACATTATCTATATGATATTGTTTTTTTATTGATTTTTATTCCATGGAAAAATTGTTTTCCTTTTGTACAACGATTATTTTCTATACATACGAGGTATCAGGTATGTAATTGTTTAGAATAGATGTATGGAACACATTATGATGACGATAAATATGCAATAGACGTATCAAACATTAAGCTACCACCAATACTCAATCTAGATTTTCGAAGGGGTTGATATACCTACGACCCAAAATTCACTTATTTTCACAACTGATAAACATAATCCATGGATAAATTCAAAAATATAGAATATCACAAGTATCATATTCCTGATTTTACCTAAAAAATATCTAAAAAACGTATTTTAACTCTATGCAACCCTGATACTCTTATGTTTTCGATAATCTATTTTTAGTCACAATGACCCATTGTTATTTATAACCAAAATAATTGGTTCATTTCATGGTGAAGCACATAGAAAAATTAATCCCATGAAATATTTTCCTATATTTTATTATTCAATTCATTAAACTCAATCTAGTTCATTCTATATAGAGTCCTTGGAATTGGTGTATAGCCATGTATTTTATCAATCAAGAAGTAAATTGTATCACTATGTGGATGAAAATGAAACTCTTCTATAAAACCATCAATAAATTGTTATGAAATATGAATTTTATTAGAATTAAGTTTCTCCAAACCCATTTGAGATAAAAAATTTGAAATGAATCAAGACCCATATAATACATGTAATTTATATTAGATTTTCATATTTATCATTACACTAATAGGAGATCATCAGTTCATTTGTAATAGAAAACAAGAATTCCCATCCTCGATAATTGATATGAGAGAAATGGAAACAAGATCAATAAATGTCATAGATAACATCAAAGTAAAATATAAAGAGACTAATGATATTTTTAAAAGGTATATTCCAAAAATCATTAGATGGAGAAGAGTCATATATTTGAGATGAAATCATAATTAATGTTTGAGTTTTCAATTCTATTTCCTTATATAATAATTTTTATATCTTTGTAATATCCCTATAAAACTTTTTATGATATATATCCTATGTTGATCCAGAATCAAATATGGAATTTTAAGTTCTATAGTTCATGGAAAGTTGACTATTTAAAAAATTTAAAATTTTACACACATCAGTAATAGTAATCATGAGAGAATTTATTTTTTATCTAGGATTAATAAGATTCTTCTTCTGATCATTATCATTAACATTCAAATTTGATCATTTTTTATTATAACTCCTATACTCCATGAATTTTAGTCATTGTGGTGTGGATGGTCCTATTAATGGTGGTACTTCTCTATGTTTATTTCGTACACATTAATCATTTACCAAATACCTTAATAAAATTTCTTATATGATTCCTTTAACATTGTGAGGATTAAAGAAAATATTATATTCTATTATCCGTGATTTTTTACTAAAATTTTATTTCATTATCCAAATTGTGTTTTGTTATCAAAATAGTGATATTGATGGGTGACACTAATATTCATCTCCTACCTTATAGTATGTTGAATGATTTATTTATAGCTACTTATGTCCCATATTTCTAACGTTCTTTATAGATTATGTTTTAAACCAATGATGAATGATCAACCATTAATATAGTTTGGATCATAATAAGAGTAGTGTACATATCAAGACCAGTAAAATGTCAGCTATAGTTCTTAATTGATTAATCATATATCTACATTAGAATAATTAATTCAATATCAGTTTTAGTGCAAATAATATAATAAAATATGCGTTAAAAAATAATATCCTAAACTCATCCCAATCCATGGATTCAGTTTAAGTCATTTACTTGTTTTATTGATAAGTTTGAATTATTTATCATGTTCACATTTAAAATGATAAATAACTAAAATATGTTTTCCATGATTCAAACAATGAATAATGCACAAAATATTTTCAATAGAACTAATATATTTATTATTAACTGGTTTATCAGTGACCTAGAAAGAAATAATGTATGGTGCCTCATTAAAGATTCACTTGAAAAGTATTCCCTCTATTGTATGTTTGTAAAATAAATATTATTTAAAACTGAATACTTTGGTGTAATAACAGAAAAAATATATTGCAATCAAGTTGAAATTATAAATTTTTACATGGTAGAAAATCATTTAATTTTTCGTCAGATTCAACATTAACACAATTCTACATGGAACCATCCATTGAATAAATGAATAAAAAGTGTACTTAAAATAATATAGTAACTGATAAACCACGTAACCATTTACAATGACCTATATTATGTCTAAATAATTGTTCCTTATTTTCATTCAATGATGCCTTAGGTAATCCTAAGACATTATTTCTCATTATCTATCCAAATCCTTTTTAATGTTTTGTTAATAAAATGAGATTAAACCCAACCATATCACTGGTATTTGATAACCAAGTACGTTTTGTGCGAACGAGAAACATTAACCATAATGTTGTTTGATATATAATTGATATCCTTTTTTGTGGTTTTACCCATATATGCATCTATTAAAATGACATTTCCACTTGTCGTATCATGACTGTGATGTTTTTTCAGGGAAAATACACACCTTTATTCATGATGACATGGTACCTTATCATATATTATGGATTATCAAAAGGGGTCTTAATATTGTTTTGAATATGATATTCCAACAAAAAATTAATTTGATATGAACTATAACAACCCATATTCTTCAAACTGAAATGTAAAATCTTATTAGATGAATATTTAATACATAACTGCATAATCAATGTAAGAAATATAAATAGTTATAGATTTTTGGGAACCTGAAGACATAATCAACAAGTTAATAATAGATCAACATCATATCCCAATATGTTCTTCATAACTAGATCTCTTCTTAGACATATCATACATACTACTATTCAATGTATATTGGGGGAATGAAATAGAATAAATGGTGACCAAAAAATCTCATTAGGGATAAAAAATCAATAAAAATGATAACATATTCATTTCATGATAATGAATATATTATAATATGATCTTAATAATTGAAATCCCTACAAAAATATTGTAGAGCATAATAAAGATTCACCAAATAATGAGTTTTCATTCATAATAAATGATCCATAAAAGAATTAATGATAGGGATATATTAGATTATAACATTTTCATAAGACATAAGTTTATTAAACAAAATACGCATATAATATCATTTTCTTAGTCAAGGTACACATCCAATACCGTAATAATTGATTGGATTCACTCCCCATTCAATCATGTAATTATTCTAGGATCCCTCCCAATACTATCAGAGTGCATTAGTTCACTCTAAAAACTATCCATGTGTATTTGTTCTAGAAAAATTTCACTATATACAGAGTAATTGTTCATACCCATCATAATCATAGTTTGTTAGGTTCAACCCTATCCAATCACATCTATAGTAATTTTTCATACACAAGACTGTTGTAATGGATATTAATCATTACATAATTCGATCCACTTCCTATTCTAATCGTTATTTTATAATGTTTTATCTTTCATTGCCTAATTCATAAGAGGGATATATAATTATGGAATGACATGTAAAATAATTTTAATCCATTCATATATGATCCATATTATCCTAAATCTTTCATTTCAGATCATAACCTACACAAATGTAATTGGGGGTTTTAAATATTTTATCTTTTCATCATAGCATTACCCATGGAAGATTAACTAGTTTCCTAATAATTTATTAATAATAATCATAAACCATATAGAGAAATTATTATTATTATTATCATAGATCATAACAACATTAAATTAAAAGTTACATATAGGGGTGTTGTCGAAAATGAAAAACGTTAATAAAATATCTCCAGAATATTTCTTGATAAAAAAACGCTATTCATTTTGAAATTACATATAAAAAATACGGTTATTTAGAAAATAAAAATAAAAATATTATAACATAAAATATATTTGTAAACATATAAAAGGATGTTCAAATCATTGAGTTTTCATGATGGTGGGAAAATTCCATTCATTCTATTTCTGTACAAAAAAATTTTACTTTAATAGTTTTAGTAGAAATTCAAGAGCCTCATTTAAAAAATTACCAGAATTGTTCATTTATACCATTTTGTTAGAAAATAAAACATGATAAAAGTATCTTTAACAAATATTTTGATATTATTAAAAATATTATTGAAAACATTTTCGAAAATATGGTTATATTAGAAAATATATTTTTGACTGAATAGAGTAATAATGATAGTTTTCCTTAAAAATTTTATTTTTGTCACATGAATTACTAAATATAAGAAAAAATGGAAATAATTTAAAATCTTTAAATAACCCTATGATAATAAGAATCATATAATTTTTTATATTTTTATTATAATGATTCAACTTTGCTATCTTTTTCAAAAACAACCCAATAAACAGATGGATTGTAATAGAAATCCATTACATCATGTACAAATGACATTGAATGTTCTTTTAACTAACGAATAGTGAATTTATGTTTATTATAAAAATTTACAAAAATATATAAATATGTATAATATAATATACTATCCAGTTTTTCCATTTCAATACTCTTTTATAATTAATTATTTATTAAAGGCATCTTTTCGGTTGTTTAATATTTTGTTTTTCATGAAATTTCATCTTCCAAAGTTCTTTTAAAATTTCATTTACAATGATTTCAAAATATAAGTAACATTAATAATGATATAAATATCACATATATTCATTATATATATATACATAAATTCATCTATAAATGTATAAAGAAAAAAATAATTTGTTCATGGATATGGTAGATCATACGTGCAAATTGATTTTGATTTATCATTTCAATGGACAGAAAAAAATAAACGATAATAAAAAATCTAATTTACATAAAGATTATTATACCACATCTAACATATATTTTTGTCAAATCTATCATTATTACCAAACATGTAATGTGGAAATATAAAATTAATCATATAGCTTTGTGGATGTGGAATTCATAACATATTCCTGTTCGACATTACCATCTTCCAAGATATTTGATTGTTAGAATTTAGATATGATAATATAATTGTATATGATTAATTATACCATAAATAAAATTTAAAAAAATTAAGAACATCATAATTACCATAAATGAAAGATAGTGTTGGGAAATTAATTTTATCCTTATGTGGAAGAGGTAGCCAAAACATATACATGGGAGATAATTTGATATATTGTTTTATGTTATTGAATGTAGATATTTATGGTTGAATAATCAAACAAAAATTTCTGTATATTGAGTATAATAAATTTGTTATTTTATATTGAATATAATATATTATTATTATGTATATGTAGAAATAAAGATATAGTGGTTAGGTAATATAATTTCATAAGATGAACATACATTTACATATTATAATTTTTAAGGAATATCCAGTACATTAAAAAAATAGACGCCCAAAGACGATGTCAGTTTACTACCTTTTGAAATATTTGAAAATAATATTCTAACATAGTGAATGATATTCAATGTTTTCTACATAAATCTTCACCCTATGTAATTCTACATAAAAATATTTCTTTATAAAATTTGGATTAAAAGCATAATTAATTTCCAAGATCAAATTCCCCCATATGATAAATAAAGGAAATGCATAAGAAAATCATGAATATAATGTCATGATAACATGATCACATCATTTTAAGATCATATTGTTCTTAAAAAATATATGTATCATGACAAATGGAAATAAGATTGAAAGTTTATAAAATATGAATCAAATGTTTATTTGGAACATGAACTATGTGATCATATATTAGTCATAAGACATTGGATTTTGGTAAAACACATTAACAAGTAATATCATTGCCTATAAGTAAAATATAATTTCCAAAAATATATAAGGTAACTTCCTGGGTAGTACACATACATGATGGGACATACAACCATCCTCGTTCACAGTTCATTCCCTTTAAGAGTTTGGGATTCCCTACTTTCCGTCAATTGATCAGGCTTCCCCACCTTTCCCTAGTGTATTAGGTTTCCCCATATTCTCATAGTGGATCTGGTTTCCCCATATTCCCATAATGGATAATATTTCCCTATAATACCATAGTGGATCAAGTCCATTGAATTGAGTCCCATCATTATGACATTATATATAATTCTATACCCAATTCATTTGTGGAATATATTGTTCCCACCCATCTCATAATAAAATCATACATACATGTGCCAAAAAATTATAAACAATCATATCATAACCAATGAAAAAAATGGGTGTCATAAAAATTTAATAATATCTCAATCTATGGAAAAGGAAGGTTTCATTGTCTCATTATTAAATCATAACCAATTAAATATAGAATATTAATAAGAATTTTGAACCATTATATGAGGTAAAAGAAAAACAAACAACATCGATTCACGATATGATATTTCAACATACATAAAATGGTAGATTCATTAACTATTAGGTGGAATTATTTGTATGTGTATGTCTATCCCAAAGAATAAATAAACCTAATATATTTATGTTACTTAATATATAATATTACAATTATATAAAAATATTTGGGGTCGATGATGAAAATAAAACAATAGATCTTGAGGACAGATGTTACCTCTTTTATGAGTAAATCCTTTTGGTTTTCAACAAAGGGATTCCTAGGATGGATTTATACCCAAATTCAAAATTATAAGCTGAGGGTAGGATTTTGGGGAGACTATTGGGTGGGGGTTAAATGATCCAATTATTATTTATAGGTTTGAGTAAAGATAGATTATAATTCTATTTTATAGTGTGGGAGGAGTGGAATTCTTGAAAACACAAACACGTAAGAACTAGTGGGATGTCCCCAACATTTATTGTGATTAAAAAATATATAAATAATTGCTTAAATAATATATCTATTTTAATATAATCTCCAATACACACAGATAATATTTTTTATAATTTTTTCCCTAGTCCTTATAATCACTTATATTTTTCATTTGGGTTTTTTATTTAGCTATGTAGTTTTTAAACCAATGCAGTGTAACCATTTTGACTAAATTAAGGTATGATTTTTTAGAGTATATAAGAACATTCAATTTTAAATATTTTATATAATTTATTAAATAAAAATATCATCTGTGTTTGATATTATTTTTAAAAAAATTGCCTCGAACTTACAAAACACTACATTACCCAGAACACTACTAATAGTGATTTTACTATTTAGGGGCCTATCTGTTCATAATAATTGATCACATGACCTACTAATAGAACAGTTCTTATATTTAATAACTCATAGATTTAACCAGTCTAGATATTGAATTTTTATTAATTTTAAGACATTTAATAAAATATAATTTACAGTAAAATAACATTAATTTAAATTTTCAAATTTATATATATTTTTAATAAAAAACTATAAAAACATTAAATTAATTAAATAAATAATTCAAGTGTTTGAATTTATTAAGTGTTTAATGTTTCTAATTCATAAATTATGTTTAATGGTAAACAATTATGATAACAATAACTCTATTATCTTTAAAGGGATATGTATAACCATTAATAAGTTATATTTTTTAAATCACAATATTTTATAATGGTTAAAGGTATTGATGTTCCTTTTTTGTCTTTTTCCTTACATAATATATGAAATATGTAAATTTTATAGAATAGTATCCCAATAACTTATAAACATATTACCATTAAGGTATATTGTCGAAATAATGGTTGTAATAGGATTTTAGAAAAGTTTTTATTCTATTTTGGTCATTATATTTATGTATTAGTCTCTTGATTTGCTTAATTTTAATATAATCACTATAATTAATTTTAATCAATTTCACTAATCATTATGGCCAAAAAATAATTTGATCATATCATTATATAAAAATCATAATTAATACAACTTTTTATGTCAATTTTAGTCAATTCAATTCACAGATGTGGAAAAATGAAATTTAATTCTAATCTCATAAGTGAGGCGAGAAAGTGGGATTTTATTGCAAAAATTCTTAAACGATAAATAAGTTTTCAAATGTATATTAAATATTAAAATTATTTAAATTATCAATTTTTGGATTAATATATTTATATTTGATCTATTGTGACATTAAAAACTAATTTAAAATATAATTTAACATTATTAAATATTTAAATGAAATGATTTTATAAACTAAAATGCAATATTTTTCACTATAAATAAGAAAAATGAAAATCTATATAAATGTAAAAAACAACCATAAAATATTTTTGAAAATTAATTTTTTTTTCAAAAAAAATATTTAAAAAATTGTGATTGTTCTTTATTATATTGTCTCTTTTAAAAGGTGGTAAAACACATCCTTTCTTATAAAAAAAGCTACCCGAAGAATTTGGTAGTACACATAACAAAATCCAATAATAGTGCTTCATATACCACAACTAATAATAGTGTAACATTTAGTGCTTGATTAATGTGGTGTAGAGTACATAGCCTAAATAACATAATTCTTTCATAATACACAATATGTATTCATTGTTTCATGAAATGAAAAATAATCAAAAAATAATAATTTAATTTTAAAAAGTCCCATAATATCATGGTGTTACATTATGCCCCCCCCCCCAAATTAATTTGAGTGTCATTGTTTTTCTGGGATTATGAAATTTTTATACATGAATTTTTATTTAATAAAATCCCAATTAAAAGAAATTAATTAAAAAAATTTACTTAAATAGGAAATGATTTAAACATGATGGTTACCTAAAGCAACCCATAATTAGATTTACACATGGCATAAATTTGTGTCATGTGAAATCATAGACATAGAAGATAAAGATAACAATCATTTTTTGGTGGAGTATGATATAGATCAAGGATTTTATTAATTTTTAAACCAAAATTCAATAAATCTATGAATATATTAGAGTCCATTTGATTCATTGGAAACAAAGGTACTAGAGAAAAAAATTTATTACATATCCGTTATTATAAGGTTAAATGATTTAATAAAAGGATATAATTATATGATTTAATTAAAACTTTATGTGTTTTTCACGACGATCAACATCCACATCACTTATTTCTCAAAATTGGAGGCAAAATGTTTTCATTTTTGAAGCTCTAAATAATCATGAGATTCATAACAATCCATGACATCACTTATATGTAACCACCAACACAATGTTGTTAGAGTCTGTGATCCAATATGGACAAATCTGAACTTGTTGAGATAATATATAAATCTCATAATCCTTAACAGATGTTTAACATAAACATTCAATAAATGGATAAATTTATAACCATTTAGAAATATGAAAATATAAATATTAAGAAATTATTTTAGAAAATCATATTAAAATTAATACAACATATCAAAAAGTACGTCATATTTGTCACCTTCCAATCATTTGAATACCCGTATCATATATTGTCTCAAAACACGGTAATAAATTGAATTGCATTAAATAAATTTTGAAAATATTCATTTTCCAAATTCCAAATTTTACTAGATATATTCCATAAGTCCCTAAATATATAAACATAATCACCGATAAAAGAGATGCCATTTTCAACAATACCATTTTTTTTGTTATAAATACATTCCAATTTACTTTATCCAAATAAATCATCTCTTTATCTAAGATAAACTAAATAGTCTCATTATCTTAAACAAATTACAAGTTTCCTTACAATATTTAAAAATATAATATTTAAATTAATTCACTTATTTAAATCATCAAAACCATTCAACATATCCTTTTCAATCCTTAATGAAAATGTTATATAAGTAAATACATAAATATTTCATTATTCATATAATAGAATTATTGAGTTCCAAAACATATAGAATTTGATCATCCATCGTTATTGATAAAAAATTACTTGGGCATGATCATTTTCTTCCATTATAACAATTGTCTGAAAATATGAAATTTCAATCATTTTATAAGGTTACACAAACTCAATATATTTTTCTTCTTATATTTAATTTAAACAGTACTATTAGATCATCCCATACATTTCACATATTATTTGGGTATCATTATCATTATAATTATAACCAATACTTGTACCAACATCCTGATTCTCTTTATGAGAAATTACTACAACAATTAGTATAATTACCAATATTTCAAAATCTTGAGTATTCAATGTCAAACTAGTTTCATATAGGGACCAACATTGATTAAACCCAAAATTCATTGTGTGAGAAAAATTAACAAAACTGAAAACTACATAGTTATGAAATAAAATAACATATAGTTTTAAAAAATCGTGGCTCCATCATCATTAAACTATTAAAACATATGTTTAACATAGTTTTTTCATAGTCATATTTTATATTAACATTTCATTATGGTTTTTAATTATTATGTGAATTAAAAAATCATATCCTTTAACTATGTCAGACCCAGTGTGCACTAAGGCATGTTGTCGTGCATGTGGTTACACATGGTTTAAGCCTAATATACCATTTAAGAATTGTTACACCAAGGTTAAATTTTTACAGATCCACATCCAGTTGTAGTATCCAAACAAAGATGTAATACTAGAAAACTACTTGCTCAATACTTTACCTAAATTCTAGGAAATGTTCATATACCTTTACCAATCCTTATACTTATCCATATAGACATCCCTAAATATAAACATAGAAATATTACATGGAATAACAATAATTATTTCTCATCCATGATTCCTTAAGTTGAATATACATTCTTTTTTATAAAAACTATAATGAACCGTAAATAACGTACACATACATTGCATCATTTTTGGGTAATACATAATATAGTGAAAAATAAAAACCATAAGACTATATTAGTTGAGTTCCTTTTGAAAAATAGAATAAAATTAATATAATATAGTGATGGATATTCAATGATTCCCACAATGATCTTCTTCCATATATATCTATGTATGACCCATAATTTTTTACATGGGAAAATGAAACATTTGAAATGGTTGAGATTGAATTCTCAGTAAGGGTACGTTATGGATATGTGTAAGCATATCATGAATATAAGGTTATGATAACATGGGAATAACATTTTATGACCATATAATGTATACCAAAGATCATAATTATGAGACATGGAATAATTATTGGCAGTTATTATACATGAATCATAAGATAATCATGAAAATTAACTATGTGAGAAAATCATATGAATAATAGATAGTATTCATGGAAACATCTAGACATTTTGTATAATTCATAATATTTCAATGCTAATTTCAAAAAATGTATCAATTAACTTTATGTGGATTGAACCTTTTGGGTGGGACACACCACCATCCTAGGTCATAGAACATTACTTTAAGACATCATGTTTCCCCATCATCCCCTCTTGGGTCTAGTTTCACATCATCCCATAGTGGATCAATCCCATCGACATTATTCCCATAATTTTCTTGGGAAATATATATTATTACAAAATTATTTGGAGGGATATATAGGTTTAACCATATAAATATTAATTCGTACATACATGATACACAAAAAATTCTATAATTATATCACTACCCATGAAATGAAACAGGTGACATAATCATGAAATCATATCATAACATGAAGAAAAGACAGGTTTCATAATCATTTCACCAAAAAATAACCCATTAAATTAAGTGTGTTTCATAATAATATTACCTATGCAGTAATAATTCTCTTTACAAAAATCATTATTTTAAAATATAAACCATGTAGATAAATCATATGTATAGAACACAAATATCATTCCCTAGAAAGGAATGAGTGACACAGATATATGTCATCATCGATAAAAAATAATTTTGAAAATTTTTTAAAATAAATTTCATGAGGATAATATCATTTATTTATGAAGTATGCTTTTTAAAACATAAAAACTTTTGAATAATTTTTTTTTAAATTAATCTTGATAAATTATAATGAATCTCTGGAATCATTTTCAAATCCATTTTGAGGAAAACACATTGTAGTATTTTAAATAATGATTGATAATTTTATAAAAACAATTTTGAAATAATATATTCCTATAATATTAGGGGAAAAATATTCTTTTCAACAAATAACACTGTAATCTTATAATGTAAGAATATAAGAAATCATGGTCTTGGTAGTGGGAAAGATTATACATGTTGATCATTCCATTTCTTTACTAAATATTTAGAAAAGATTATTTCCATTGAAATTAATGGAATAATTATTCTAAATCCATTTATAAAGAGGTGATATATTTGTAAAAATATACATTAAAAATAACAGGATATTTTTGAATCATGTTTTGAAAAAAACATAGAATAAATGGTTTTTAAAGAACACATATTTCCAACCAAAATTAGAAATAAAGTCATATTCTACGAAAAAAAAATTTCTAATATTTATTAAGTATAAAATTGTGTTAAAATGGTATCATAACAGAGATATATAATAAATATACATATTATTAAAACATTCATTAGATTTGAAGACATTTTTATCATAATATTTCATAAATGGAATTACAATCAAATGCATTCTCGTCAAACAGTGAGATTGAATACATAAACCACTCCCACATTTGAAACAGTAAATCATTGAAAATTGAAGAGAATAAAATAAAATAAAAATTAAAATATCATATAATGTAGGATATTAAAAATATAATAATTCAAAAGGTATTATACACAACTTATGATAAAATATAGTGCATAACATTAAAGGTGTCTCAAACAAAAATATTGAGACCTAAATACCTCGCTTTTGTGGTGAGTTTTGAAACATAATCCACCAAAAAATAAAGAGAATAAAATCGATGTTTAAATACTCATAAATATGAATATAATAATAGTTGAATAAATCCATGTGATATATACACTCCACACAACTGATATGAGTGATGAATAAGTCCTGATTTTAACAAAAAAATTTAGATGAAATTTCATTACGTTATGTGTGAATATATTCATACACATCGAAACATACTAAATAATAAATATTTGTTTATTATAAATGTACCAAATATTCATATTATTTACATAGAAACCATATAAGTTTTTATATTACTCATTAATTAACACATCCTTGTTATGTTCATGTTTCTTGTAATAACTGCATTGTTTTTCACATGTGTCCTAATTGGTAATATTTATAGTCCTCATAATATTTTAGGGTTTATAGAATTAAATCATGATATAAATATCATTAATATTCATTATATAATAATTTATAATAATCCATCGATGATATAAATATGATATTTAATACACCATTCATCGAGATGGTTGGGTGTACGTAAGAAAAAAATCTTTCTCTGTCTAATTATTGTATTTGATATAAATAATGTATATGAGATATATGAATATATATATATATATATAACTTCAGAAGAATTATAATATAATATATAACATATATGTTTATTGGATCCATTCTTAATATAATTTATGTAGAGTATGAATGAATCAAAATTCATTGAGAAGGTGGTCATTATAGAATCTGGACCAATACCAATCGTTATAGAAACACCTTTCATATAGGTTTCATACAAAGAACATATAAAAATGATATAGGCGTCAATTTTGGTAAAGGTACCATAATATGACTCTATTATAAGGGTTTTCTAGTACAATTGGTATAGGTGATGGATATACCAATGTTTTATCTACAAACATTGGTATAAACTCTATTTAAGGACCTAATACGAACTATTTTTACAATACCGTTGGTAAAGGTTATAGTTAAACCCATAGTTTGGATAAACCCATTAGTATTAACTCCACTTAAATACTCTAATCTAATGGGTTTTCCAAAACCATTGGTATTGTTCCAAAATATCAAAATACCAAAACATAGGGTTTGGAAAACCGTTGGTATATAGATTTTTATTATTAAATAATTATTTTAGAAAATAACATAGAATAAAAAAAATTATTTTAATATAAATATAAACATAAATATTTATTATAATATAATTCAAAAATTTATCATAGTTTATTAGTTTATTCATTAAACTATAAACCAAATGTAAATGCGTTAAATCCAATTATTGTTTTTGGAATTTCCTATACAAATAGTTTTCAAAACCATTGGTAGGACTAAATATACAAATGGTTTCTAAAAAACAATGGAATAGGTCAATAAATATGATAGAAAATAAAATTTATACCCAAAATTTTGTTATAGAATATAAAAATTGTTTTGGTACCTATACCAATGGCTCCATACTCTTGGTATTGGTTTTTTCCAATAGAAGGTTGTCTAATACTTCCCCAAACAAATTTGTTGTATTTACAAAAATGATAAATCATGATGGTATGTGTTATAAAATAATTTCAAAATCATAAAAAATGAAAAACAACATATAGATCATATAAAAAAAGTGTCCATCATAATTTACATCCATGAAATGTGGTGAAGGAAAAACGAACTACATTATTTAGTCAGGCGATGATGCACTATACTTATGAATAAGAAGTTTATTACCCCTTATATTGAAGTGTGTATAAGTATAAATAGAAACCAATTAATAAAAACATATTATAATATTCAGGAAACTGTTGTTATTATATAATCATTTAATAATAAAATATGAATGGGGGGAGATAAACATAAAACAAAAGTCCTTGATGAATGATATTACCACTTCATTAGGTAATACGTTTTGGTTTTCACTACGGGGAGTCATTTGATTGACTTCATCTCCAATTTAGGATTATATGATGATGATACAGATGTTTGGTGACTATTAGTATAGATTTGGGATGATCCAATGTGTATTGATAGTTATGAGTAAGGGGAAGTGTGAATGTCTTTTTATAGTGGAGGACGAGTGTCATTCTTGTAAATACCAATAAAGAAGAATTAAGGAGTGGTACCACATAACTCATGTGCTTAAAAATTGGTAAAATAATGGATTAAATTGAATTTATTGTTGAAAAATTTCTCCACCACACACAAATTAATTTATTTTATTTATTTTTTTCTTTATAAATTAATTTTCATTATATTTTTCATTGTGGTGTTTTATTAACGTAATTAGTTTCCTAAACTATGTAATTAAACAATTCAGAATAAATTAATTTATATTTTATTAGAAAATATAGGTCCAATGAATTATATCTATAATATCTATTTTAAAATATAATTTTATCATGTGTGTTGGAAATTAATTTCAAAAAAAGATCATGCAACGTGGAAAAACATTGTTTTAACCCGAACCATACAAATAATGTTTTTTATAGTTAGCGGTATAAATATTCATTATAAAAATAATTTTGTTCCCTAATGGACAAAAGTTTATATTTATTTTCATTAATAAATAACTTGTATAATGATAAGAACTTTATAAATATTCAAAAAATTAATAAAATATTACTTATTGTAAAATAACAATTGTTTAAATTTAAACATTTTATGTTAAATTTTAATTTGAAATTATAAATACTTTACTTCAATTGAAATATATTAAGATAAAATATTTGTGAAATGAGATATTATTCTACAAAAAAATCTTCAACAAATGAATAAATTTAATTTAATTTTAATTTATTTAAAATAATTTATTTTTATTTTATTATTAACAGAATAGTCCATGGGTTGGAATTTGTTAAATGCTTAATGTAACTAATTCATCTCATAAACATAATGATAAATATTTATTATATAAATAAATAATTTATATTTTAATTAGATCCATAAAACCGAAAATATGTTGTTTTGTTCACATCATAATGAATTATAAATTTTATAGGTAAGGAAAGTTCATTTTATGTTCTTTTCCTTAATTAACTTATGAAATATGGATGATTTGTTGAATAAAAACCAAATAAATCATAAAATTAGAACAATTAATCAACATATAATTTATTTGGGAAAATAATATTTTATACATGTTTCTTTATTGTTTTTTCTATTAACTATAATGAATAACCCCTTGTTAATACTAATTTTACCTTAACTGATGTAATTAATTTTAATCACTTTCACTAATAATTTTAGTCAAAAAATATGTTTATCTACTTACACTATAATTATCATACTGACTATAATTCTGTATGGTTGTTTTTCAATTTTTAGTCTCCAAAAGTGTCTAAATTAAATTTAATGCTAATCCTATAGATAAGGTGAGAAAGAAGGATATTAACGTAAAAATGTTAAATAGTTCAATATGTTTTTATAAGTAAATTCCATATTAAAATGATTAAAAAGAATTATATTTGGTCAATAGATGTATAATTCATCAATTGTAACTTCATTAATAACATTAAATTATAATTTTATATTAATAAAAATTTAAATGATACTAAAATTAATCTTTTCACTATAAGTCAAAAAAAAATGAATCATCATAGAAAATAAAAAAAAAATACCATAACATAATTTCGAAATTGTGAATTAATAAATGAATTTTATTTTAAGAAATAATTTTTTTAAAAATTTCAATATTATTATTATAGTATTTTGATAAGGACCTGAGCCCAAGCTTCCAGACATAGCCATTTTATATGCGGTGTACTTTTTTTATGAATGAATAATTAACAAATACACAACATTTATGAAAAGAGATGAAATTTTAATAGTCCATGTTTCAAAGATTAGAAACACCATACGTTTTTATCATAGATGTGAAAGATAAAAATAAAACCAAAATAAAGACAATGCATGTGATATCTTCACGAATGATGCAAACATCACTAGAAGCTATAATCCTAGGAAAAATATTTCAAATATGTGGTGAGCATTTCTTGTTCCTTGTAAATTGTTTTAAAAAACTGGTAAATTATATTAAAAAATAAATATCCATTCTATCATATATATATATATATTAACAACACTTTAATAAATTTTAAAAACCAATTTTTCTTGAAGAAAATATAATTTAAAATTACAGGGAATTGTCATTTGAAATTAGAAAATTTCTGGTGGGTCATTTATGATACTTGATAGTCCATATTAAAATCTATAACTTTGTAAAATGGTCATAACTTAGAATTATAGGTTTATTCCCCACAACATCACATATTTGATCAGTTCCAAATTTTTAAAATCATTTTCCATTGATCTTCCTTTCTCAACCCAAACCAAAAAAGTTCAGATATGAAGACATATTACAATTTTCTTTTAAAACAAATTAACATTCTTATCACATTCCATGAAAATATTCTCAAGGGGTTCTAAAATCAATTTTTGGATAATTCCGTTTTTAAATAGACTTATTTATTTGTGAATCATAAACAATATGGCTAATGTAATAATACTCATTGGATCTAAAAACAAAAATATAATTTTTCCTTCTTCCAATAAAAAATTGAATAAATAATTATTTGAATCACATGAAATTATTAAAGAAGCATCCAATATAAAACATGAAACATTTTATTATCTTGTATATATATATATGTGTGTGTGTAATTTTATTCCATATTCATAATTTTATCCAATATTCATACATGTTTTTCTTGCGCAGTCAAAAAATTTATCAATTGTTTAGTTTTTTGATATATATATATATATATGCATAAATAACATAATGTCAGAAATTTTTATATACACTTGGATTTTGTAATACCCATTTTATCATAAAATCAATTTTTTAAAAAAACTTCAATAAATGAGAAATACACTCAACACACATGCCATTATGAATTAAAATATAACTAAATGAAAAAGTTCATTTTCAATTAATGAATTATGGCCATAAATAAAAATCACTAATCAAGAAATAAAAATATCACTTATATATTTATATACCAAAAATTTATATTCCAGGTTAACGAACATGATATTTTTCGTAATCATGTATACATAAATTGACACACACCCACACACACATAATTGATAAGAAATTATCACTACACAATGTCACAATATAAATTCATGGTTTTCTAAGAAATTAACAAATAAAAATATTAGTTTCTATCAAAAGTCAATCATAGTTTTGATTAACATAATATATTTTTACAAATTTTGATACAAATTAAATAATAAGTACTAAAAATAAAACTTTTATAACCTAAAATTTACATAATAGAATCTTGAATGAGACCATTTGAATGACTAAAGAATTTTTTTTTAATAAAACGTAAATATAATATCCCATAAAAAAATTCTGAACATCATTGTTAGAAAAAAAATATTTTTTTAAATACATTTTTTAGGGTAATAGAAAAAATCAAAAAGAAATTAACAATAAAATATAATTCATATTATAGTTTCATAACACACCATTTAAATATTTTACTGCACCAATCAATCTGTAAATAGAAAATAACCCATTACCAAATTAATTTGAAATAAAATTAAATAAAAAATATCTTACACAGAATTAAATAAAACTTAAATCGCAAAATAAAAATGATTCATTAAAATATAATCACTTAAAATTATTGTATATAGTTTCCCTTACCTAGTGGATTCAGATGTATGGATACCCAAAGAAAGGGCGTATAATAAGGGTACACAATACCCACATCAACATGTATATAGAAATCCATAAGATATAAAACTAAAAAAAAGTAAAATAGTATGTAGAATTGAACTCATACCATATATGGATAGAGGAAATGGGTTCACTTATATATATACTCCACGAATATAAGGTTACCCAAGAAGAATTATTAATAAGGTAATCATAAACAAAATTAACCATATTTTGAAATATAATATCCAAGAAATCGAACTCAAATAAGTATATATAATCAAGATGAGATTAAAATCAATAGATCATATTAAAATCCATACATTTATAATCCAAATGTTAAAAAAAATTGATATTAAATCCATTGATAAATCATTTATATAGTCATGATAGCTAAATTGATAGATAAAAATAAATAAACAATCAAACCATACACAGTCATAGAGAAGAAAATATGTACCACGTAAAAGTAACATCTATAAAAGGAAATTCACCCCTACCTAGAACATGGATCTATATACAACGATAAAGAGTAAAACCTTCGTTACACCTAGTCTCAATAACTAGAAAGCCTAATCGACCTAGAAATGAGACCCTGGCTGTCAAAACACCTTCCTCGACGATGGTCGGATGAGACCTCTTTGGAGACCGCGTCCTGTACCTCAAAAGGGCCACGGTCGGACACCCCTACCTATGCGATAACAATGCCTCTCAGAAAATGGGTTTAGCTTGATGTTTTTTATATGACCTAGAGACCTCTGTTGTGGCCTCACCCTCATGTAACATGATCCCCCTACGCAAATGGGTTTCCACCAAATTGGGTTCACCAAAATGAAACCCTAATATGTTCAGTACAGAACGACCCGCTTCTCATAAACCATGTACACAGTTTCCTCCATTTTATTAAAAATATTACCTTAAAACATTAACATATTATTAATATTACTTTTTAATATATATACATCAAATCTAATTAAAACATTATAATTAAAAATAATTATATATATATATATAATATTTTCTTATAAAACAAAATTAATTATATTTATTTAATGAATTAGAATGATCATTATTTAAAAATTTAAAAATTTTAAAAAAAAATTGTAATATAATTTTATAACATTAAAATATGTATACTTTAAATACACTATTAAAATAGATATATTATATCTAAATAATTTTTTTTAAAAAAACATAATATTTATAAAACCATAAAATTTTATTCTAATCAATGTTAATGATTTAAAACCATTTTAATTTATTAACCCTTGAATCTCCATGCAAAAAGCAAATCGCACCCCTGCTGCACCAAGAGAGACCTACATCAAACCTAAAACCACAATAATAGTCCAATAAAGCATAATGTTAAACCCTAGGTTCGCAAAACATAGTTTTTGGACATTATGAAACTCAATGATAATGGAAGAAACCCTACGAACAATGAAGGAAACCCAAAGAAGTTTGAAAGAGGAAAGAAAAGGACTCATTTACTTGAAATATATTGATGTAATCACTCCAAAACACCAGTATCTAAAATTTAAAACATAAAAAATTTAAGATTCGTACTAACAATGTTTATTAGGTAATTTAGGAGCTGGAATGCAGGAAAAATATTGAGCATTAAGAGAGTTATGAAAGAAATACTTTACCTCTTCTAATCTAGGAGATTTGAGGATGCCTGTGAAGTTCAGTACCAAATCTTGATTAACCAGAGCTCCAAAGAGGGGGGAGAGAGTTGAGACACGCTTCTGGGTTAATTGGTCTTGTATTATACTTGGAATCACCGAAAAATCCCAAAAATTGAATAAGTTATAATATAATCAAAATTTATTTTTAAAACTAGAATTGGGCTTTCGGGCAGGCCCAACCCCATAGATAAAAACCCAAATAAACCCAGGTTATGGATTTTTAAAAGCTCAAAATTAATTTTTTGGTGTTAATTGGTTAGGGGAGGTCAAGTAGGAATTTTAATGGATGAAAAATTTTGAAAAATGAAAAAGTTATAAAAGATAAAAAATTTATTTCTTAATCTGGAATTGGGCTCACGGTTTGGCCCAATTGATGAATACTCATCTATTCATCCCTAAAACCTAGGGAAACCCGCTAAAATGAAAGTATATAAATTAAATGAAAAATACTTTTAAAATATTTCTTGTATGTGACAATTCTACCGAAGGACTTTCTGCCCCGGAAAGTCAACATGAAGCTTGGTTGGAAAACAAGAATGGGTACTCGTCCTCGACCCATGACTCTCGCTCCCATGTCTCATGTGTATCATTCCCATGCTACCATAATACCCGGACTAATGGAATATACTTCCTTCAAATTATCTTCTCTTGGGAGTCCACTATTTTCACCGGCCTCTCAACAACAGACAAGTAAGGCTCTATCTCCAGTTCTTTCCAACTCAATACATGGGATAGATCCGGGTTGTATTTCATCAACTAAGAGACGTGGACGACATCATGGATAGACGTAAACTGAGGAGATAAGGCCAACCTGTATTCCACCATACCAATACACTCGGTGATCTCAAAGGGACCGACATACCGTGGAATCATCTTACCTTGCTTCCCCAATCGATGATGGCCCAGACGAGGGGCCACTTTTAAGAATACCATGTCACCCACAGAAAACACTAGCTCTCGACGCCTCTGGTCAGCATAATATTTATGACGACTCTGAACTATCAATATGCGCTGCATGATCAACTTGACCTTCTCAGAAGTCTGGTGCACAAGTCTCCGCCCCAAAAGTGAAGTCTCTCCTACCTCAGCCCAACATAGGGGGGACCGACAAGGCCGACCACAGAGTGCCTCAAAAGGGGACATTCGAATCGTGGATTGGTAAATATTATTTTAAGCAAACTCAACCAATACCAAATGGCTATCCCAAGAACCTCCAAAGCCCAAGACACATGCACGAAGCATGTCCTCAAAAATCTGATTCTCTCGCTCTGTCTGATCATCCGTCTGAGGGTGGTATGTCGTGCTCATCTTAATCTGAGACCCCAAGGCCTTCTAAAGGCCTTCCAAAATTCAAGAAGAAAAGAGGGGGTCTCTATCTGAGACAACAGCTGATGGTACACCATGGAGTATCACCACTTCATGAAGATACAAAGGGCCCAACTCATCTACTTTATTTGTATCTTTTATCGGAATGAAGTGGGATGATTTGGTCAGACGGTCAATCACCACCCAAATGGAATTCTTACCATGAGGTGTATGAGGTAATCTAACAATGAAGTCCATGGCGACCTCATCCCACTTCCAGGTAGTAATGGGTAGTGGTTGGAGCAAACTAGAAGGCCTTTGGCGCTCTGCTTTCACTTGCTCGCATGTGTAGCATCTCGAAACAAAGTCCGCTATGTCCCATCTCATACCAGGCCACCAAAACTACAGACAGACATCATAATACATCTTAGTGGAAACCGGATGGACAACCCATTGAGACTGGTGGCTATCCTATATCACTACATTCCACAGAGATAATGGCACTACTGAATGGCCCTTGAAGCAGAAGATGCCATCGGGAGATGACGAACAATCAGAGGATGTCTCCCCACAATGAATGAACTTCTTCGACCGCTGAAAAAGATCATCACTGGTCTATTCCTACTGAATCAACTCCAATTGATAAGGAGTCAACTGGATGCTTTCCAAGAATGCCCCTCCATTGTGTTACCTGATCTTCACATGCATCTGATAAAAGAGCCCCATCAATTTACACTCATCACTAGACTTCCTCAAAGCCTACACTAGAAAATCTTCTGCTCAAAGCATCAGCCACTACATTACCCTTTCCTAGGGTATAAGCAATTTCAAAGTCAAACCCCTGCATGTACTCAATCCAGCAATGTTGCCTCAAGTTAGGGTCCTTATGTGAGAAGATATAAGCCATGCTTTTTTTTATCAGATTATACCACAAACATCTCCCCGAAGAGGTAGTGATGCCTATTCTTCAAATCATGCATCACTGATGCCAACTCCAAGTCATGGGTCAGGTAGTTCTTTTCATGTGGTCGAAGTTGGAAAGAGACATATGCAACCACATGATCATCCTGCATAAGCACGCACCCACGACCCATACCTGAAGCATCACAATAGACCACATATCCTTTTCCAGCCTCTAGAAAAATTAGCACGTGGGGCGGTAGTCAGCCGCCTCTTTATCTCCTCGAACGACTCCTGACATTCTGGACCTTATACAAACTTCACCCCTTTCCGGGTGAGGGAAGTCATCGGTGAAGCAAGCCGAGAGAAATCCCGAACGAATAGCCTGTAATAACCTTCCAAGTAAAGAAAAATCATGTCCTCGAACACATTATTCGGTTTCTCCCACGACATGAATGCACTAATTTTCTCAGGGTCCACTGAAACTCCATGCTCTGATATCACATACCCCATAGATCTCACCTCTCTAATCCAGAAAGTGCACTTTGAAAACTTATCATAGAGGTGGTGATCCCGTAATGTACCCAAAACGATCCTCAAGTGATGTTCGTGTTACTCCTCAGAGCAAGAGTATACCATAATTTCATCCACGAACACCACAACAAAGGAATCGAGATAATGATGGAACACCCTATTCATAAGTGCCATAATAACCACTGGAGCATTGGTCAATCCGAAGGGCATGACCAAATACTCAAAGTGGTCGTACCTTCTTCGGAAGGCTGTCTTTGGGATATCTGACTCCTTCACCATGAGTTGATGATACCCTGAATGCAGGTCTATATTTAAGAACCACTTTTCCCACTTCAACTGATTAAACAAGTCATATATTCTAGGAAAATGGTATTTTTTTAATGGTTACATTATTCATCTTCCGGTAGTGAATGCACAACTGGAGGGATCCATCGGCCTTTTTTACGAACAACATAGGCTCGGCCTAAGGGGAGATGCTCGGGAGAATGAATCCTTTCGATTCTAAGTCATCCAGAAGTATCTTTAATTCGATCAGCTCGGTGGGGGCCATGCGATAAGAGGGAAGATATATCAGCTGTGTTCCCGGTTCCAGATCAATCGAAAACTTCATATCCCACTCAAGGGGAAAACCTTAAAAATCATCTGGGAATACCTCTGGAAAACCATTCACTACATGAGGTAGTGCACCTTCAGGGGAAAGACCATCCTATAGCACAAATGAAGAAAACTGGAAGATAACACTTCCCAACTCTGGGAGTGGAGGCCCTACGCGACCTGATCGAGGATCCCATTCTCCATGAAAAACCTGACGACTCCCATCAGGTGCCGTGAAACTCACATTCCGTCTATAGAAATCGATGTGTGCATAGAAGTTTACATGCCAATCTATCCCAATTATGACATCAAAAAGGTCCATATCTATGACCAAGAAGTCCCACTCCATCTCGACCCCTGACACAGAAAGTGCACACGAGGGGCCCCTAAGGCCGTGTTCCTTCTTCTTTCCTAGTGGTTTCACCAACTCCATCGCGAAAGACATCAACTCAGTTGGAAAATTGAGAATGTCCACAAAATGGTCAGAAATGAATGAAACAGAGGCACCAATATCAAAAAGAGCAGTAGTTATAGAAGATGTGATTGGAACGGTACCTAGAACTATCGACAGTCCCGCCTCTAATCGTGCTGGTGGCTGATCTACTGCATGGAGATGTCCATTATCTTCCTGAGGATGACCGCTAGTCTATTGCTGTTCCTTGAACTGGATCTTCCCAGAAGATTATCTAGCCCTACCACCAGAACCACCAAATTGAGATCCCACAATCCTTGATGGCTCAGACTGTGCTGGCACTCCTCTTAATGCCACAAACCTTGCACTACTTGGGAGTGGACGTGCCACACCGCAAAAGCACTGCAAATGCCCTATACCTCAACATGGGTAACAAGGCTTCAGAAGAAGTGGAAATGATGATCAGATATTCCCAGGACTCCCACATTGGTGGCACATGACTGATCTCGCATCAGAAGCTGTAGAAGAAAACTACCTGGAAGAGTGGCCTGAACTGCCCCCTCCATTCTTCACATGATCCTCCCCCTTCCTTTTCTTCTATCAGGAGCTGCCACTGCCAACTGCTGATACTAAACCATAGAAACCAGTCCTTCCTTTCCTATCAATCTCCACCATGAACGCGTGATCAACGACCTTAGTATAGGTCCTCAGCTTAAACAAGAACACATGGGAGTATATCTCTGGTCGCAAGCCTTTCTCAATCCTCTGGGCCTTTTCTTGCTCATTAGAGACAATTTCTAGAGCATACCAAACCAACTCAGTGAATCTTTTGGCATACTCCATCACAGATAGATTCCCCTGAACAAGTTCCATGAACACTCTAGACCTGGAATAAGCCAACACCTCATGGCAATATTGTTCATTGAAGATAGCCTTAAAATCTCCCCAGCGCATCTACTCATTCTTCCCAGCCTGAAGCACTGACTCCCACCATTTACGGCTGGGACCCTCCAACATAAAGGAGACACACATCACCCTAAGCTCCTCAGGTGTTTCCAAGAACTAAAACATACACTCTATCTTCTCGAGCCAGTATTCTACATCCTGGGGTTCTGAGCTACCTCGGAATGTAGGAGGCTTGTTTTTTAGAAACTCTTATGCTTTATCTTTTCTAAGACCTGTCTCTTATGCCCTAATAGGAATAGGAGTAGGATCTGGTCCCTGTCCCAAGTCATGGATAGCCCGAACCATATCCTTCACGAGCCGATGATCAATTGGCATGGGAGAACTCTCTCCAGCTTCCTCTTATGGGCGCGTGGGAGCTTTCTAGGGAGGCATGTTGCTACAAAATACAACAGTCACAAAACAATATTCAATACCAAAATTCTGAAAATTTTAATCAAAGAAATCAAATATAAATTAAATAAACACATTCCTGTAATAAACGAAACAACTACTCCACATCTTCCTGATGTCCACATGTGATCTGCAGCCCACACGTCTCACCTGGAAGTGAAGTCCATCCGTAAATTCCAACATCCCCTGGTGACTCAAGGTCTTCCATGAGAGGTGCGGGCTAGGCACCTACTAACAAAAAATACCCCGATCCCCAACATTCCTAGATCCTATCTATACCTACTCATCCCAAAATAACAATATAACCCAAAAACGTTAACATCCTCCGATACCATTTTGTCACGAACCAGATCTGGTCGCCACAATTAACAACACCAAACCCGGCCGGTGTAAAGGCCCGAAGGGCGTTCCCTATCCCCACTGGCTGGCACAATTGCCCGAGTATCAAACAAATCTAGTTTGTGAATGATTTACTTGAGTATCAAATCATAAATCATAAAAAAACAATCTATTATTGGAGTCTGAAATTTTCTTGCTAAACAATTCTTAACAAAACCAGATCTGAATACATATGTTTAAATACACTACAAGTGGTCTAAAATCAAATAATTACAACATAAAGACATCCCCATGGACTCCACATGACAAGGGGGTCATCACCCGCACGCCTTCTCCGCAACTCCACCCCAACGATGGGGACTAACACCCTGAACCGCCATCACCCTTAGCCTTCCCTTTAACTGAGTCAAGCATAAGCAGGTCTACTTACACCCAAGGGGTGTAAGTAGGGTGTGAGCCTAAGACAAATAGGATACCACCAGATGATTCCATGGAGCATGAAATACAATGTGAACAAAACAAGAAATTTTAATACACAAGGTGAAACAGTGTTAAAATTCAAAGAAATGCAACTTTCAAATGAAAACAGTTTTCAATCCGAGAATTTCAGAATGTTAAAAAATTAAATAGACATGTGAGATACTATAAAGTACTGACAAAAATACTCCACAACAAGTGTAAATACCACAAATCCAATGATCAACAAAATCGGGAACACCCCTAAGTCTAGGTTGTCTCGTGCCCTATGTACCTCGTACCTCGGTGTAGTGTAACCATAGAAAAATCGGTTCTCATGCACGAATTACTAGAAGAAAACATACCCATAACCTAGTGGTCCCCAGTAATCATCCACATAGTTTAGTTATAGTTGTCGTTATCTAAATGCTAAGTGGAACAGGGACAAAACCCATCTGATCCACTAGTCGTACTAGTACAAATCCGCCTCACCTAGGTACCCAGGCTTCTCCTTTTGTGATCAAACAATTTCAGCAAACAACACACATAATTTTGCATATAAAATATCACTACTGGTCACAAGCAAATAGTGCAATAGCTACACACTTTTTATACCATTTAAAACACACAATAAAATAATTTTATTTTCAATAGAACAACCTCTCAAAACATCACATTGTTTTGCACCCAAACTCTTTAAGATATCAACTTTGCACACTATGTGAACACTTTTAAGTCATTGAAAAAAAATCAGTTCAATAAACATTAACTAAACCAACAATTCAGTTATGGGTCAGCGCAATGTGAACCAATAAGTTATATCTTCTAAAATCAACCACTTTCACACAAACATGGCACAAAAATCCCATTTTCTTCCCAAACACCATTTAAAAAAACTTTCATAGAAAAAACTAAAAAGAATAAACTTTAAAAAACATGATTTTAAGTCCTAATAAAGTTCAATAAAACCAACTAAGTAATTATAGGTCAGCCCAAAATGAACCAATAAAATATTTGAATGAAAACCCCCCAATTTCACCAAAAATTGAAACTTAAAAGTCATTTTCATTATAAATGCATCAAAAACCAATTTTTATAGAAACATTCAACTGAAATAAACATTAATGTACCAATAACACAAGAATATATTTCAAAAAAATTGCACACACAAGGGAATCACCTACCAAAGTAACAAAAACCCAGGAATCTCCGTGCGAAAATCAAATCGCACCCCTACCGCACCAAGAGGGACCTAGATCAAACATAAAACCACAATAATATTCCAATAAATCCCAATGTTAAACCCTATGTTCGAATACCTAGATTCGGGACATTATGAAACTCAATTATAACCGAAGAAACCATAATAACAATGAATGTAACCCAAAGTAGTTTGAAAGAGAAAAGAAAATGACTCATTTACTTAAAGTATCTTGAAGTAATCACTCCAAAACACCAGTATCTGAAATTTAAAACAGAGAAAATTTAGGTTTCATTTAAAAATATTTATTAGGTAATTTAGGAGCTGTAATGGAGGAAAAATATTGAGAATTGAAAGAGTTATAAAAGACAGACTTTACCTCTTCAAATCTGGGTGATTTGAAGAATCCTATGAATTTCGGCACCAAATCCTGATTAACCAGAGATCCAAAGAGGGGAGAGAGAGTTCAGACACGTGGCTGGTTTAATTGGGCTTGGGTGAGACTTAGAATCACCCAAAAATCCCTAAACTTTAAAAAGTTATAACATAATAAAAATTTGTTTTTAAAACAGGAATTGGGCTTTCGGGCAGGCCCAACCCCTTAGATAATAACACAAATAAACCCTGGTTATGGATTTATAAAACCTCCAAATTACCATGGTAGTGTTAATAGATTAGTGTATGTAATGTAAGAATTTTAATGGATGAGAAATGTTGAAAAATGAAAAAGTTAGAAAAGATACAAAATTTATTTCTTAATCTGGATTTGGTCTCATGGTTTGGCCCAATTCATGAATACTCATCTATTCCTCCCTAAAACCTATGGAAACCCCCAAAACAAAGCAAGGATGTAAATTAAATAAAAAATACCTTTAAAATATTCCTTGTATGTGACAATTTTTGTCAAAATCCATTACATTAAACCTGATTCATTATGTACTTGAACTAAATGTCATGACAAATTAATTTAATCTCATTAAATATATTATTAAAAACCATATTACAAATAATAAATATTTATAATCTACATTTACAATAATTCAATTCATATATATTTATATAACATAGTTTTTACTCATTTTCAATAGTGATTTAATGTAATCATTATCACTTTGAACAGGTTTTATAAAAGTGTTATTGGAAAATAATATTGTTTTAAATTATATAATTATTATATAATATAATGTGTAATAAATTACATTCCAATACTTTTTATAAATATATTACCTAATTTTATGGTAGCTTTGGTTACGATCTATGTGGTTGAAATTGGAATGAATAATATTTTAGTGACTCTTATTTAAATAAGGGTTATTTGTAAATTAAGGAGATAAATTATGAAATAAACATAAAATAACCTATATAAAACATTACTTTAATATTCAAATAATTTAATAAAAATTAATATATTTTCATTTTCATCAATGATATAATTAATAGTATTATTCATGTTGCAGTTTAAACAATCCAATGTTGAACCAACCCAATATTGAACCAACACTGATTATTGGATTAATATGATGATTTTTATTTGTAATATAAATATATGAGAAAAACAATGATATTATTTATTTTAAATTGGTGTTATATATAATAATTTAATTTTATTATAAACAAAATAATTTTTTAATAGTTATTACACAAAGAGAATATAAGATTTTCATCTTCATCTTCTTATTTTAAAAGATTATGTTAGCAAAGATTGTTTCTTGATAATATAATTAAAGGTTGAAATGATCATATATATTTAAATTATAATGATATAATAATAATACTTTTTATTCTTTAATCCAATTTTCATTACCATATATGTTAGAATATGATGAAAAATATAGAAATAAATCATTCATTAGAAGTTGTATTCCACATGAATAAAATGTAAATGATTTTATTTTAAATAGAATGGTAGAATAAGGGAACATAGATTATTGTATTATAATAATAAAAATTAAATTAATATCATATTTTTTTAAAAAATTCCTATTTTAGACCATCCTTGTATTTTGGTGAAGGAAAATGTGACACATTTCATCATGGAGGATGTATTATACACAACACATGGATATATTTTTCCTTTAAAATATTATAAGATCAAAAAAGTGATTAGAAATTATTTCCATAAAATAAAAAAATAATGATATAGAAATTTATAATTTTATCAAATATTTATTTTGAAACAATATTTATTATTAAAAATATATAACAAATAATTTATGTACAAATGGTGACTCTTGTTGATAAATATGAAATTTCCTTTGATGGTACTATGAAAATGGATTGCATATGCCACTATCATGTGATAGAAGATTAAAAAGGAATGATATAATTAAATTGGATGAAAAATGATATATTGTTTTGGAGGGAACTGAATTTTTTGGTTTTCCTTAAAATGATGGTGAGAGAACCCATTTATAAGGGGTGAGAATTATAATTTTGTAAATATTTTGTCATTATAAAAATGAAGAACAAGAAAAATATATAAAGTATCTCCTAAAATGAGAAATAATTTATTCAGGGAATATTTATCATTGATACACACCGCACCCACAATATTATAGATTTGATTTTTCCTTTTTAATGCCATATACCCACATATTATTTACATTTAACATTTAACACAGGTCTTGGTAAATAATTTTTACTTAAGTATACTTAATATTCGTGCCTAAAAATAAATTCTTATGTATTAAATGATATATTCAAAATCATTATATATATTAAATACATATCACATTTTTAATTTTGTAAGGGTTATAAAAATTAATTTTAAAATAAACTTATATAAATCTTTAAAATATACTTTTTTAAATTTATTAGTTATGTTTTGAAAATTTAAATATGAATATATAGATTTGAACAGATATTTTTAAATTTATTTAAATAAAATATAAACTAAATATTATTTTCATAAAAACAATAATTAATGATCAATTCATCAATATATTCTAAAAATGTTAAAAAATTCTATACAATTTTTAAAACATTATTTTGAAATAAAATAATTCTTTTAGAAAAAAATTAATGAAATATTTTTATAAATAATATAATATTGTGATTAATCAAAAATAATTTTCAATTTTAAAAATTCAAATTCTACAATTATAAAAATTATCATATCAATAAAATGGTGATATATATTGAGAAATATATTTATTATAAAATTTCTCTTTAAGAATACTAATCATTCTCATTCTTAATTATTATCATCATTAATTCTTATCATTTATTGAATTCAAATTAAATAATAATTAATACACCATGGATAGTTTCTCACACATTTCTAAAAAATGTAATCACTTTTAAATATAGTTATTCAATATTTTAATGTATCAAATTTCCTCACATAAATTTTATCATGTATTAGAATGACCATATTTTAGTTTCCATCACTTTTCGAATGTCTTTTCAGACTATCACAAAAATCATGTAATATATAGTTTCTCATCATTTAGTATAACTATTCCTCACACATTTATATATTGGAATAACCTTTATCTCTATTGGATGGGTGGATACACACTGAATCACCATTATTAACAACAAATATGTTTACACGATTATTTTATCGATTCAATGATATGGATAACATTCAACACAAGCCCTTGTGAATGTCAATTGTAAAAAATGAAAAAAAATCATTATTTTAAGTTTATTGTATATGTGATGATTGAAGGGATCTAATAGATGTATCATAATTTGAAATCATGACACATTATATCAAACATGTTAGAAAAATTCAATATGTTGTAATGTTTTCACCATATTTTATCTAAAAAATGATATGATTTACCATTCTACCAACATTGTCGTTTCCACCAAAGGAACCATAACTACATAGAGTTCATTTAGTAATCAATTGAGTAACAACCTCAACTATAGTCATAAATATCATGTTTATACAATAATATATGGATAAAAAAATCAAGGAATGATACCATATAGTATTGATAAATTTACATGTCTTAGAAAACTACCTTCATATAAGATTCAAATATTAGATAGTAAATATATAAAATTTATTAAGAAACATCCAAGAATAATTAAAATAGCTCTAATTGTCCACTTTATACCATATATAATTGAATAAATTAAGGGTCAAGTCAAATTTTAAATATGGATTTTCTATAGATGATGTTATCATTACTAAATGGGGAACAAAAAATAGGTAAGAGTGGATAGTAAAAATACATGATGTCCAATAAACTAACTTAGTTAAATGTATATATACAGAAAATATCAATATAGTAATCACATGGATAATATAATCTAAAATCAAATAAGTAAAATTTATAAATCCAAAAATTGATGATCTCATCAACAATTTATTGACCATTATAACATGTATCTTATCATCATGTACTTTTCCAATAAAATTTTATTGTATGGGTAGGTTTACACCAATTTAAAAACTAATGTGGCCACTTGTTGATTCTCAAGAGATATTTCAATTCATCTAGGGGATATATATAAATTGTTACACAAATTACATTCATAACCATGTAGTTATCATGTATATAATGATCTAGAAAATTTATTTATAAAATTTATTTTAAATAATTTTCCATATTTAACCAATGATACAAAATAATTGACATTTCATTGAATTAATATTATTATTAAATGTCAATTAACTATTACCATATATAGAAATAGTATAAGGATGATAAAACCAAAAATTGGTTGATATTATGTTCTATTAAAAATTCTAAAAAAAATGTGGGTTGATAAGATATAATAATGTATACTAAAATTATTTGATGTGATAGGGTATGTGATTATGAAATGGTTAACTGACAAAAAAATCAAAATGGGATGAAAGAAGACTATAGATTAGTCACAAATTATGTTTCTGTACTAAAACCGATGATTTTTTTGGAAAATTTAAACTTTTGTGGTAGAAATTAATTAAAAATATCATCAATGTAACCTTTTTTAAATTATAATTTTTAAATCACATTCAAAAGTTATGTCATTCCTTTAATAAAATAATAATATTTTTTTGATAAAATTATAATTAAATTTATAAATATTATTCCAAAAAATAATTTCACTAAAAATAATCATGTAATAATATAATCTAATTTTAAAATTAATGAAAGTTTATTATTTAAATAAATACTGTATTATGTGGTAAATGTAAGAATAATTATTTTGTTGACATTTTTGGTAAAAAGGTCCAAAAGTTCATTTTCTGAAAAAATTAAAATGATGCCTTATAGAAAATCAAAAAAATGATTAATAATGAATAAAATTAATTAGAATAGTCATTGGAGTATAAATTTTAATATTATTGAAACATTTATAAGAAAAATCCCATTTTTTTAAAATAGGTTTATAGAAAACCTTAAATGTATAATTTTATAAAAATATATTATATATATAACTTATTTATTATTCTAACAAAAATAGATGAAATAGAAATTAAACAAGTAATAAAATTATTAGTTAGTGATGAAATATATGAGGTTCAAGTGATTGTTATAATATATGTTTAATAAAGGAAATATGATCATAACCAATCTTGAAATAAATAACCTTGTAAAATAAATCCATTAATATTTTTCTCTATTAAGTCATACACTTTTTATCCTTCTATGTTATGAATTTAATGTTATTAAATAATATTAGAAAAAAAATTATCTCCAACAATAATTTTTTTGATAATTTTATAATAATTTTAAATCTTTTAATTAAATATATCATGATTACATTGACTACATAATTATTTTGATCAATTTTTCTTGAAATCGTTTTTGTAAATATTACATGGTTAAATGTTTTATAAAATTATTTCATCATATAAAAAAATGTTAATGATGTCAAGAATATAATTTTAATTCCTTATATACTATTTTAGAAATATCAATTCATGTTTTTCCTAGAAAAATTTACCGCATCACTTTGTAAAGATAGTAGTCCACACGTACTCATGACCAATGTTATCAATTTCCAATCGATCTAGTGGTAAAAGGGAGGTGATATCAAATATTTTATTATTCACAATTTTTTTATAAAAATTATTTTTTTTCAATAAATCTATATTTTTAATAATTAAATCAAATTGCTAATGTAATCATAATTACATAACCATGTGAAGATGATAGGTCATAGATAATATTAAGAAATATATTAATATTCATTATGATTTAAGGGAGATAAAAATATGACTTAACATTAAAATTAAAAATATTCATTGTTTAGAATGTACAAATGTAATAATATTACGATTAATATTGAATATTTTTAATAGGATTAAGAATAGTAAAACATGAATAATCTCAGTAAGAATATATAACTTTTATTTTTTGTAACCAACATTGGACTACACCATAAACATTATTAATAAATAATTTCGATGAGACCATAACATCAAGGATATATGGAGGGGTGTTGGGTTGTATTTTATAGTTATTTTTCAATATAGGAGGATCATATAGTGTGGAGAATAGAATTGGGGTACTTCCATTTTATATGTGTGGTGGATAGAAAACATGTAAAAAATTGAATCTTCTTTATATAGTATATTTCATTATCCTGGAATGTGTTTCAAAATTGGAATATCATAGAATATGTTATAGTTAAGGGTTAAATACAAAAAACATACTTGGTTTAAACATAAGTTGTATTTTATATTGATTCATGGTCCCTTTATTATTTACCAATTTAACTCATTTTACCATTTACATAGTTGATAAAGTTTTACAATGGTTACTATTAATTAAGAAATAAATTCAACTAATTTTTTTTAAAAACCCAATCTCTAGAAGCCTATATATATTGCCTTAATTTTTTATTTTGGAATAAGATACCAAATGAACAAATAGTTTAGTAGCCTTGATAAACCATATTTATATTTTAAATTCAAAATTCATTTTAAAGAGAAAATAAAAAATAAAAGTATTTTCATTAATAACAGCAATATTCCACTTAGTGTAACCCAACAGATCAATCATAATAAATTTCATCAAAGTATATGTAGAAATAAATCCCAAAAAATGGGTGAGGTAAAATGTTCAATTTTTTTGAATAATAGTGGGATCGAACTGAAATAATTAATCATAATTAATATGTCCTGGAAAATGATAGAGAAATAATTCCATTTAATCAATAAATGAATTATTATATACATTCATATTATTTTTCATAGTGAAAAATCTAGATAATAATACTAAATGACTTATTAATGTAAAAAATGATTAATTATTTGAAATCTTGTTTCTGGCACTTAAACCACAACTATCATTACCTTTCACAAGATGATATAATATTTATGTGTAGAAAACTATTTAATGTGATCTTAATTGATTCATCCCATGAGACTACTGATTTATTATGGGAAATGTATAACTAGGACGCACCCATTTCTTGTGTAAATTAATTCCTAATATATAAAATAATAGATTTAATTAACAAACAATGTTCCTTATAATCAATCATGTTTATTGAATAATGATACGTATTTATCATAATTTCAAACATTAATCATATTAAATTCAAAGTAAACTCTTTATATACAATTGGAATGGGGTTTAGGCTACCATATTATCAATCATAAATTAATATGGATATTTAAGATAAATTAAATTATTAATAAACCAATGGATATTGAATACAACCCATTTAAGTTAATTGGTGTATAATGAAATATAAGTCTCAATGGAATATAATTTAAGATAAATTTCTTACCACTAGTAATCAGTCAAATCATATGCCCCATTATAATAATAATTTTAAAATGATACATTAATATAAAATGAAAATAATTATATTTATGTAATTATATACCAATGTACAATATATAGAGAACACGCAATAATGAAATTGTTAAATTAATATCAATCTAATAAAATTATAAGTGAGATGGGAAACTCATTCCATCAATGTTCGTTCATTTTTATGTGAATTAAACTCATGTATATAGTTTTATATCATATTATATGTTTACAAAATAAAAATATTGCTAATCATTATTTCTTACACAGTCATCTTTTATCTGATTATCACCCATTTTTTAACAATATATCTTTATTACCTTTGTTTCAGGTTTAAATTTCTTCATTTTTATATAAATTTTTTTCATATAAGTACTCATTATTGTGAATAGGATATATATCCACCATTTCTAGAATACTATTAGGGTCATATATATCAAAAAAAATTCATTACACACATTTTTTAAATCATTCATAAATAGTGAACATTTAAAATGAAACACATCGCTCTAAATAGAGAGTAAGTTGTATGCATATATGAGTAACGACATCATTACCCTAATGTTAATTGGGAATTTAATTTATTGGCATATTATTTTTAATATAATCCACATATTGTCATATTTATCATATATATCCATTACATCAATCATTATTTCAATACTCCGACTCAAACTGTGGATCGAACTGCAACTACCACAAGCCCGCCTCTATAGGACAATGGTTGGCGTCAAGAATCGAAGGCACAAAAAACTCAGGGATACATTTTCCTAAGAACCTATACATGCACATTCATCCAAATCGATGAATAAGTATACCCAAAAAGTAGAAAAAATGAACAATTCTATCATGTAAAATGAACATTAATAAACTTCTAGATGGTACAAGAGTACGTTAGTGTCAACGTAAAATTAAAGTGAAAAACACACCCAAACCATAATTGTGTCCCAACATGAAGGAAAAAATGAAAAATATTAATAGTTGAGAGATCCCTTCTCATATATTCCAACTCTGACCACCGTACATGGTCCACATAGAATTTATGCCTAAACTCCTCTGAGATTATGATCAACATGTCATCCTTCTAAAAAAGTAACATATTTTTTTGGAAAAGCCCGTGTTGAGGTGATTATAGTAATACGTAGTATAATGCATCGAAATCATGAGGGGAAAAGAATGATATTACACTAAAATGGAAATTAGTAGATACAACAATGTACGCAAAAGGTGAATGGAAAGCGTTCAAGAATACCCAACAAAATAGTGATAGTAAACTCATCTAAACACAAGGAGATCGGATCAGAGAGGATTGGAAATCCTCATCGAGTCTTGACAGCATGTAGCTTAAGAATAGACTCATCTAACCATAAGAAGCGATACACGAAAAGCATGTGGAATTCCCCGCATGTGTTTTCCTCTCCAAGAAAGAGTGTAATGGAGAATCAAGGAGTTGGTAACATAACATGACAAATATATATGCTCAGTCAAAGAATACAAAATGATAGGGTAAGAGGATCTCTATATGAACTTTTTAGAAACTCACGAATATGTAATGGAGACAGAAGTCCAAGGGGCTCAAATCAACATACCTTCATACTGTCCTCTTTGGGTGTCATTGTCTCACCCACACGGTTTTAAGTCACATATAAAGAAAATATATTATTGTGGAAATTAAACATATTTCTCCTAAGTCAATGAGTACATCAAATCGTGCCTCATCACTATGTCACACAATAAATGGTATTCAAGGATAGTCATCGAGTAATTCTACTGCCCAACCTGATTGGTGGGTACCACTCGTGAAAGTCATAGGGGAACACCACTTCCCATTTACTACTAGAGGGTAGTCCTACTAAGTCATAAGTGGAACACCACTACCCATCCCAACATGAGAGTCATTCCTAGAGGGTTATGGGGGAAGTTCTCTTCCCTTCCTAGTTTGACGGTAAGTACAAAACACTATGGAATTCCACTACCTAGGTCCTACTTGAGGGTAACTCAGAAATATCATTAGGGAATTCCACTCACAGTGCTACTAGAGGGTAAGCCTAGAAAGTGAATTGTGAAACTCCACTTCCCATACTATCTATATGGAATTCATAGTAATTCAATTAGGGAATACCACTGCCCATCCAAACTATAGAGTAAGCATGGTATTACTATGTAAATATTGTATGACTGCTACCATCATCGGTTGTCACATTTTTGTGATCCAAACCTAAAACATTCATGTCATCTCTCAAAATCTACTACTCATGCACCATCACATTATACATATATAAAACACTCCAAATAGGAATCTTGTGTCCCAAAATACATTTCCAAGAGGCATATATAAGGTTGATTCAGTATTTCCTGTAAGAGCATAAGAAGAAACAAAATGTGAGGGGACCCACATGGTGTTTGGTCCTTTTTGACTATTAGGTCATGTATCTATCCAGTACACATGCCTCATCACAAGTAGTATAACATGAAATTTTGGTGGAATGCATGTCGTTTCCTAACTGTCTGGGAATGGGACCATGTCTGCTCGATGTTTCTATGTACTCAGTCCCCATGTCTGTGTACTCCGGTACTCGGGGTGTCGGTCCATGTGGGATGTTATCTATGTGGAAAACCCATGAACCTGACCATGTGTTCTATCACATGGATTATTCCTCATGAGATTTTGATACATGGATTTTCAAGGGGAGAACATGACTTGTCACCTTTATCTTACCCAAGACCCTAGTGATTCCATTAAGAGAGGCAACACACTATTTGTTCTCTATTGTACACTACATGAAGTTAGGTTTTTCAGAAAACAATAATGTTTCAATAATTTTGAGAGAAACATCCCCATATAATTTGAAAACGATCAAGGCTACCTAATTCCATTCTAAATGTTCGATATTTGGTCGATGAATGAAAAATCTGGTCATTGTTCATCGCGAATCAATCACATTTAGAAATGAGATTTTTTGGACATTTAACCCGTCTCCATGGGGTAGATCCACATCAGATTTAATTAAATCCTTCATATTAATAATCCTTATGTCATGTAGTTTTTTATCTATTTATTCCTCTCAATTTCATTACTATTTCAAAAATCTGACCCAATTGCGGGCGTATGATCGAGCTCGTGTCCCCTAACAATTGTTGAGTCGGGAACCGCAGGGTTCTGTCTGTTATAAATGTGAAGAGTCAAGGGTGAAAGCCACCATGATCTAGGTTTTGGATTTTTTACAAGAATTCTTGGACAACTAATCATGAATGGGAATTCATGTTAGTTTAACAATTGATAAATAGAATTTTTTTAAAATTAGTTAGTTGAAAAGGGGAGGAGATTTAAGATTTAAATAAAAACATGCTTAAAGTTAAATAATACTCATAATATAAACTGTGAAGGGTCCTACAAAGATATTTAATCGATTTACATTGATGAAGAATGTTTTATCCAATATCTACTACGTTCATCGTTCTTTGATCATCCTGGATCCTCGGTTTTAGTATCAGTCTTCATTTATCATTTTCCAATGAAAAAATGTGGTGGAATCATTTGAATAACATAGGATTATGAATAAATCTTGGAAAATATATACAAAGAGATACTTAAATATTCTCAAATAGGTTTCTTAAATTTAATTAATTAATTAAATCAGTATATTTAATAAATGAAATGCACCACCTACAAATGAGTCGACGGGATGTCTCAAGATGACTTAGTTTATATCTCATCTAGGGAAACAACTATATTCCACAATAATATATGGTTTTAATATTGAAATTTTCTCGCCATTTTAATTTTCATTATATTTACATTAATTAACCATGTTCGCAAAATATAAAATATATTTAATTAATATAAAATTTATTCCACCCACATTGGAACGTGGAATCTCACATCATCTTTATGAATAACTCTATGAAAATATTTTGATATATTGAAAAGTCTTACAATGAAATAACTGGGACTCTACAATTATATAAATCCATGTAATGTGGGGATTTAAAAAAATAACATGGTAGCATTGAGAGGTATGACATTTTTTCACACACATGGTGCTTTTGTATTTAATAGAAAATATAGAATGTGTAAAATGGTTGTTCCATTATAATATATATATATATGTATATATATATATGAATATTTAGTTATTACATTAGCCTGAAAAAATAGATAAAGAGTATGTGGAGGAATAAGATAACATAAAAGTTTCGATAAGGATGACTACCTCTTATTTGGTGAACTTCATTAAGATCTATTCTTAATGGATATACAATTGGTCTTTTGGAAGGGAAAACCTCAAGAAATTTTCTACGAATATTGGGAAAATAAAATGGACAGTGTATAGTTCAGATGATATGACGAATGAGAGAAATGTAATGATGAAAGTAGTTCCCTTTTATCCTTTTAGTGAGGTGTACCAGTCACGAACCAACCCGGGTCAACCCTGTACCGGTCACTCGAGCCGGTCCGCAACTAGGCCCGAAGGACGTTCCTAATCTACACAGGCTAGAAACTAGTGACGGGCGTCCAAATTAACAAGAGGGAACTATTTGGACCATAAACAAGAGGTAAACATATAAATAAAAATTGAGGATGAAAAAGTACTCATAGTGGAATGAAAGTAAAAACACACATACCTCAATGTGACCTTCCAGGTCCCCATCCATCCAAAGGCCAATCTTGCTCTAATAATCAGAAATTCATCAAAGATAACTAGTAAAAAGGGTTCCAACAACTGAAATGATAGAATAGTCATGAGCATAAAAATGATCAGTAGGGATGCCAAAAAAACCATAGAATTCAACGTCACATATTCAGAATCAATCCATTAAAACTAGTTAGAAATATAATTATAAGAGTAGGTTTCCCATATTTTAATAGAAAAATATCATTTTCCCATTTAAAAAAAAATAAAACCACATTTTTTTTAAACAAATAAGTATTTTAAAAAATCCAAACAAGGAAAATTAGGAAGCGCAAAAAGAAACAGGTGAGAGTATAAGCTGGAAAACAAGTATAGTTAATAGTAAACAAGAAAAGAAAATGAAAACCATCGGTGATCCTAAACATCCCTAAAAGGCCCCTGAATATACACAGTTTGGAACCACCTACAGGAAAATGGTGAAGCTCTTATGTCTATAAACAATTGGTCACCCTATAACTGACCAATACAATGGAAATGCCCGCCTCGCCTAACAACTAATCCAGGGGAACCAACCCCTCTAATCGGGGTTGATCAACAACTGTCACATGATCATCTAAAAGTCTCTCAGGAACCCATGGTGGTTATAATAATACCAAGCAAGTAGGAAGGTCCTCGCATGAATGACTCAACTCATCATACCTGCATACCCTAAAAACGAATGTATCCTTTGTGTTAACCCATAAGGTTTACCCTAGATAGGAGCGCCCCATATATATATATATAGATATATATATATATATATATGCATACATCTCAAACACACAAAGTACCAACCGGGCTGTCAAATCATTTGGTTATCAAACCCACTTTATTAAATAATTGAATTGTAAATCGATCCTCTAGTTTTACATTATAAAATGCTTTTATGAAAAAATTTCTCAAACTCTTAAAAACAACTATAGACACTACTTTTTTATTTAAAAAGACAAACATGCCCTTAGGATCCAAAACAAACCCGAAATCATTTTATAGCTACCAAATTATCATTTAAAATTTTAAAACTCATGTAAAAACACATTTCAATGGTAAATGACCAAGATTTAAAGAAAACATTGTTTAGGAAGCACAACACATTAATTTAAAATGACAAAACAATTGCCTTATAATCACGAAACCATTCCAAAACAATTTAACACAAACAATATGGTTTTCAATCATGTACACAACTTTCTAACACAAACATTTTTAAAAGTTTATGAAAACATCATCATTTGAGTTGAAGGTACCAAAAAGGCTATCACATTAGTTAAACAGTCAAATAATTTCTTTGAAAACACATGTGTTTCCAATCAAACCATTAGCTTTACATAGTAAAAAACAATATGAAAAATATCACACAAAACCAATTGTTTCATTTTCAACGTCAAATAATTTAATAAAATTTTAGAAACAAATGAAATGTTCTTTGAACCATTTACTAAACACACTAAATGAAAATTATAAATAATTTTATAAAGAACCAAAAAATTTATTAAAAATGATCTATAAGCAGAAAAAACCAAATTTATAAACATTGCAGATGTGGCAGGTGCGCAAGCGGTCAGAGAAGAGAGTTTTGGGTGGGAGAAGGCTGGAGAAGTGGTCCACTGGTGGCCGCATGCCAGAGTAGGAGGTCAGGGCGGTTATGTGGAGGTCGGCATCCATGTCAAGGGTGGTGTTGTCGAGGGGGCAAGGTAGAGAGCGTGATGTGAGATTTTTTGTTGCTGCAAAAGCCGAGGCGTCGTGGGTTTAGAGAAGGCAATGCATAGCTGTTGGGCTTGATCACGTAGTCCAGAAGGCGAAGCGGGGATGCCAATGGCAGAAATCCTAGGTGCATATTTCAGTGCTGGGACGAAAGCGTGGGTGAGACCAATGGCCTGGGAGAGTGTGGCGGATCCCGAAGAGAAGTGGAGGGGTGCGCTTGGTGCACCTCATGCACGGGAAAGAAAAAATGGGGGCGGGGAGGGATTATTTTTACGTTTAAAATAAAAATTATTTTCCAGAAAACGTTTATGGTAAATTTTTTTATTAAAAAAATGAACCTCAAAGGCGCCATCCCGGATGTTGCCTTTGCATTTCGGGGGAAAGGTGGCATCTGCGATGCCCCCTTTGCACTGCGTGTGAAAGGCGGCATCCACGATGCTTCCTTTCTCCTAAAAAGTCTTCTTTTTGAAAATTTTTATTTTTATCTTTTGTTTTATTTTGATTATATATATATATATATATACAAAACAAAAAAATTTAGCAGGATTTATTTGCTATTAATGGTCCAGCACAACAGCCATTACAGCAGTTTGGATTCTGACAGAAACCCTTACCCAGGCCTCGCTTTTATAAGAGGGTTTGCTTTGAAAATCATTCTGCATTTTCGTTGTGGGACTCAGGTTCTACTTTTACTGCACAGTACATTCTGCATTTCCGGTGTGGGATTCTGTTTCAAGTACGTGACTTTGAAATACAATAAAATATAAACTATAAGTCTAATGTAAATTAAATTTTAAACATTGATTAAACATATAATAAATAGTTGAAAACAAAAACAATTTCCTCAAAAATGTTGATGAAAAATAATCTATAACCTTTCAAAACCGCATACTTGAAACTTAAAAATGTTTCAAATATGTGAATTTGAAAGACTGTAAAATATAAACTATAAAACGAATATAATTGAAACATTAAACATTGATTAAACATATAATAAATAGTAGAAACCAAAAGAAATTTCTAAAAAAATATTGATGAAAAGTAATTTATAAGCATTCAAAACCACATACTTGAAACATAAAATTTTTCAAGTGTGTGAATTGGAAAGACCATAAAACATAAAATTGAAGACCAATATAAATGAAATGCTAAAAAATGATTAAACATATAAGAAATAGTTGAAAACAAAAGCAATTTCCTCAAAAATGTTAATGAAAAATAATTTATAAGCTTTCAAAACCGCCTACTTGAAACTTAAAAATGTTTCAAGTATGTGACTTTGAAAGATTATAATTATATTACTAATTAACTAATTAATTATTATATAATTAATTGTTATATTAATAAATAAGTAATTAATTATTATATAAGTAATAATTGATGAGTAATAATTAATAATTATTAATTTAATGATTAGTTTTAATTAATATTTATATTACTAATTAACTAATTAATAATTATTAATTACTTCTTAATAATAATTAATTACTAATTACTAATTATAATGAATAATTATAAAAAATATTTATTTTACTAATTAACTAATTACTAATTACTAATTACTAATTACTAATTAATTAGTTATAATTATTAATTTTATTTCTAATTAACTAAATATTTATTATATATGTAATAATTATATTACTAAATAATTATTATATAATTAATGATAATATTACTAATTAACTAATTAATTATGACATATTAAATTATTAATAGTTACCAATTAATAATTAAAAATTATAAGGAATAAATTTAATTAAAAATTATATTACTAATTTACTAATTAATTGTTATATAATTAATAATTATATAACTAATGAACTAACTAACTATTATATAATTAATAATTATTTATTAACAATTAATAATTATAATGACTAATTATAATTAATAATTATATTAATAATTAATAATTCTAATGAATAAATGTAATTAAAAAATATATTACTATTTTAGTAATTTATTATTATATAATTAATAATAATATTACAAATTAACTAACTAATTTTTATATATTTAATTATTATTAATTACTAATTAATAATTATAATTATTAATTATAATTAAAAATAATATTACAAATTTTCTAATTGATTATTATAATGAATAATTATAATTAAAAATCATATTAAAAATTTACTAATTAATTATTATATAATTAATAATAATATCACTAATTAACTAATTAATTTATACATAATTATCTATTAATAATTACTAATTAATAATTATAATTACTTATTATAATTAATTATCTTATTTATAAATAACTAATTAAATATTATATAATTAATAATGATATTACTAATTAAATAATTATTTATTATATTGTTAATAATTATATAAGTAATCATTATTTTACTAATTAAGTATTATATAAATAATAAATAATAATTAATAGTTATAATGAATAATTATAATGAATAAATATATTACTAATTATCTACTTATTTATAATATAATAATTTTTAATAATTACTAATGAATATTTATAATGAATAATTATATTACTAATTAACTATTATATAATTAATTATTAAAAATATTAATTTAATAGTTAAATAAATTATTATATGTTTAATCCATGTTTTAACTTTAAATTATATAGGTCTTATAGTTTATATTTTAGTCTTTAAAAACTGCATACTTTAATCATTATAAGTTTCATGTAGGTGGTTATGAAAGCTTATAAAATAGTTTTCATGATCATTTTTTACGAAATTCTTTTTATTTTCTTCTATTTGTTATATGATTAATCCATGTTTTATGTTTCATTTATATCAGTCTTACAGTTTATATTTTATAGGCTTTCAATGTCACGTGCTTGAATCATTTTTATGTTTCATGTTGGTCATTTTAAAAGATTATAAATTATATTTCATCAATATTTATTACGAAATTTTTTTATTTTCAAATATTTGTTTTATGTTTAATTCATGTATTATGTTTCATTTATATTGTTCATATAATTTTTATTTTATAAGCTTTCAAAATCACGTACTTGAAACTTCTTATGTTTTAAGTAAGTGGTTTTGAAAGATTATAAATTATTTTTTATCATCATTTTTTAATAATTTTTTTAACTATTTTTTATATGTTTAATCCATGTTTTAAGTTTCATTTATATTGGCCTTGTAGTTTATATTTTATAGTCTTTCAAAGTCACGTTCTTGAAACAGAATCCCACATCGGAAATGCAGAATGATTTCCAGGGTAAGCTCTCTTATAAAAAGGAGCCCTGAGTGAGAGCTTCTATCAGAATACAGATTGCTGTAATGGCAGTACTGTTGGATATTAAATAGCGGATAAATTCTCCTAAAAAATTTTTTGTGTTTTTTTTGTTATATATATATATATATATATATATAACAAAACAAAAAAAATAAAAATAACAATAACAAAAATTCTAGAATAAATATTTTTTTTCTGTTTTAGGGGAAAGGCGGCATCCTAGATGCCGCCTTTCGCCTTAAACCAAAGGCAGCATCATAGATGTCGCCTTTGTGGCGTATTTTTTAAAATGTTTTTAACCTAGCCTCTTTTTAAAAAAAATTTAAAAATAATTATCTAAAAAAAACTCAGACAGGGAGCTACCGGGTAAACTATGGTTTTAATTTTTTTTCATTGTATTATATTAATAATAATAATAATAATAAAAGTAATAATATTAATAAACTAAGAATATCAATAATTAGACTAATAATAATATCATTAATTCAATAATAATAGTTTTAATGATAAGAATAAAAATAATAATTAATAAAAAAATTAACAACACCTTAATAACATTTATGTATTTAATTAAATAATAACATTCTTATTATTATTAAAATTTAAATATTAAAACTATTTTATTTTCATAAAAAATTATTTTTTTAATCATTAGACATTTTCACGGGTGCCTGCCTAACTACCTGGCTACCTCCCATTGTGTTGTGACTGTGCACGGGTCCGAAAACCACTACAAATATTCATGCACCAAAATTTTAATGTTTTGATCATGGTGTGAGAAATATATTTCAATAGATATTAATATAAAAATAGATAAAAAATTCAGGGTTTGACAGAAACCATGTAAAGCCTCAAAATATTAAATTATAATAAATTAATTTTATCGCCAAATTCCAAATAATGGAAATAGATTCAAATATAATATGATATATGGATATAATATCTGCATCCAATAATATTTTTATGATGTTTTTATTATATTAGAATCCATATCATATATTTTTTCCTTATTTAGCATTTTTTAATTTTAATTATGTTTACAATTTATTTTATTTTAATTTGTGGTAATTTTTATTTATTAAATTCCCATGGGAACATAATTTAATATTTAATTACATTTAAAAATAAATTATAATAACATTTTTTTCTATAAAGATTTTTAATTATTTTAAAATATTATAATAATAAAATTAGTTTTTGAAAAAATATAAAGGTTGTCAATTTTTTCAGTAGTAATTACATTGTACATACAAAAAAAGATAAGATAAATTAAATAAAGAACATTTAATACACACGTAATATATCATATTAATCTATAAAATATTTGAATAAATTAAATTAATTAAAATTATATATATTTTATTGTTTTTATACCATTTATTCCATTGTTTCACGAATAAAATAATTACTACATCATCGTTGTGTAATTATTTATTGTAATTATTTCATCCGAAAAAATTAAAAAATATAAATGATTTAGATATATTTTTATAAATCAAAATTATATCTATATATGATGATATATTGTGGACAAAAAATTATTAAAAATAATATGGTTATAAAAATCTTTAATGTGACATCTTTTTTCTTTTCTTTAAATAAAATATTATAAATATCTTAAACAAGTCTAAGTAGCCACAAAATGTAATAAATAAATTTATATCATTGATATAATATTATTATGTTAAAATTGGATACTTATATTCATCCATAACCTACCATTTTCCCCATGTGGAAATAGGAGATATATTTAAGACAATGAAAATGATGTTTTGTAGATTTATTTGATTTTAATAATATCAATGACATTTTTGAAGAAACGTGATGATCTAAAAAATAAAATTAGAACCTTAGGTGTTAAGGGTCTAATATAAATCATCCAAAATATTTTAGGAATTATTTAGGTTAATTTCTTAATACTTACCTTATTAATTATAATGTAAATTACCCAATTAACCCTTAAAAATAGTAATAATAATGATATCAACGATAATATTTATATTGAAAAAAATGAAAATATTCAATACATTTTAGACATTTTATCGTAAAAATAGAATCCATTTTTTAAAATTAAAAACATAGATTTGGAAGAATTTAATTTTAATATAAACAGATAAAATGAAACAAAAACTAGTTTCATTGAGAATGCATTTTCAAAATCCAAAATTTACTTATACAAAAATAATGTATAATGATGATTAAAACTAAATGCATTACGTTATTTATAATTATAGATTATTTTTTACATCGTGATCAAATTAAAACCATAAAAAGACATATAATATAACGAAATTTGCTGTCTAATAAAATTTAGAATTTTTCACTATTCATCGAAATATAATTATTTTAGGAAAAAAACAAAAATTTCACCCACAGATAATATTGAAATTACTATTTAAAAAATAAGATTTTCAGTATAATTTATTAATGTTTGCAATTGCATTTTTAAGAAAATGTGGCATTAAAATGTTACAAAATAGCAATTAAAAAAATATAGCTCTTCTGCATGAAATTAGATTTATTATTATATAGTTCCTATAAGATATATTAGATGAATATAAAATAATTTTATTTAATATATAATATTTAAGTTTTATAATGTTTCTAATTATATTCATTCCATCAAATTTATTTTCTTGGATATAATAATAATTCCTTTTTCTTTTAAGTTGGGGTTTTCATACAAAGTAAGCTATCGAAGAGGTTATATTTAAAAAGAGACTCACACAAAAATGTGTCGGTTTCATAATCTCCCCACCATTAATTAATGTTTTCATGAAATTTTAAATTTCACATCATAAAAATAAATATTGGAAACTCAAAAATTTCTTTTTGTTAAGGAAACATCATAAATTGGATTAATAAAACGTCTACTAGATAAGAGTGAAATTGAAATGGGATTATCACAAGAAATTTTTTCTTTTGGGTATGATTAAATTAGAGTAATATGAAATGATTAACCCTAAAATGAAATATCACTATCATGTTCTGATGGATAGTGATATGAAACATGATCATTATAAATTTTACAATAACAAAATCAAAAAAAATGATGGGTCAAAAGGCTATGGATTTTACAATAATAAAATGAAATGGATTTTATTTTTTTCAAAAATTGATTTCCTTGATTTGAGGGATTATTTTAATATATAAATATCCCCTTAAAATAGACTTAATTTATATATTTTTTTCATATTCATAATCTTATTTATTGTTTGTGCTTTGATCTTATGCTAAGAAATGGACATTCAAGATGAAATTTTCACGATTGAATCACATTAATGATTCATATGGTCCTTAATTATTTCCATCAACATTTAATAATTTTTTGAAATGAAATATTTTAACACATAATATTAAATAAATTATTCCTTATCAATAAAAAAAATATCTAATGTTCAGATTAATCAATTACAACTATAAGCTTAATCCAAAATACATTATTCCAAGTTCATAGTGAAACAATTTGAAAAGAATGTTACTAAATTTCTAAAATGATCATAAAACCATAATTTTCACACACAAAAAATAATGAAACTCTTTTCTTAACATACTAAATATATGAAAACATTGATCAAATTTAAACCATAATGAAAACATGCATGCTTCTAATGATAAAATATCAGTTATCATTAATAAATACAAACAAGTAGTAAACCTGGAAAACATAACATAAACCATAAAATCACTAAAAACATTTATAGTGACCAATACATTCCATAAATATATATATTTTATTATCATATCAACATCAATCATATATTATAGGTTATCATTCCCTCAAATATTTTTTTCCATAAAATTAAAGATCTCATATTATCATCATTCATGGTCATCAACACAGATCAAAAATCATTTTTAAATCCTTAATGGAAATGTACTAGAGTTTAATACTTATAAATTCCACGATAATTATTACTAGGATGTCACTGGTAAAAATTGATAATTTAATTAATATATCTGAAAAAAAGAAAAAAATTATTCATTCCAGTTCAGCTATATCAACAGCATAATCTTATCCTTCATCAATTAGCTTTTTCTTATATATATTTTCATGATTATTGTGGAAAGATATTTCGTATTTCCCCATCTCCTTGAATTAATACCAATAAATAGTATTATTTTAATCATTCATGATCATTTTTTTCCTAGTGACCATTATATCCATAGTTAAAACCAAGTCCTAATCACATCATGATCTTCCCCATGTGATTCATTCCATAATAATCACTTGTGGGAAAATCCATCTTTCACTTCTTCCCTTTGTCCATATTTTTGTAATTAGCCCTTTCATTATCTTAATACTCATATAATCCATAGGTTATATATAACTATTTAATTATCATCATTTCTAGAAAAACTAATTTATTTTATAAAAAATGTTTGTAATAGTAGTGCCATTAGATAATTCAGTTAATCACTTCAATGAAATGGTAAATCTATCACTCTATGTTTTTTATATAACCTGTAGAAAATATAGCTAAAAATGATATGGTAAATTTATACTCTCAAACATGTTTTTACCCTTTTCTATAAACAATAGAAAATTTTCTACATTTTAATTTGTATAACACATGTGAAATATTTTATGATGAATTTATCCCCGAAATAATCCAATTCAAGGAGTTCATCTTTATATTCCTCTGTAGTATTCTGGATTATTGACCACCATTATCCAGTATCATCTTTCAATAAATAAGTTGTAATTATGACCTTTTACTTTTAATTGAATCTCAATTATGAAAATGTCTTCTCAAATGAGTTAATCTATATCATAACTACAATTTGATTAGTAGTCCCATTAATTAATTAGGGATTCTTTCACATAATTTGATAAAATATAGAAATGTCTCTTTTCGGAATATGTTTCTCTATTCTGGAATACTTATTTATTAAAAACTGATTAACCTTCCGTAAAATAGACATAATTTTATCTATTCGAATAAGGTTTGTATGGGTTCCCTCAGTAGGGAAATCACTACTTTTTAAATTTGTATTTCTACCATTAATCCTTATAGGTTCTAAATCTGAACAATTCTATACACTTTATTACAAAATATCATTATGAAATAAAACATACAATCATCAACTAGTTAAATAAGTAGAATAAATTGAAGAATTAAAGCGTCAAAAATCCCATAATTATACACATTATTTCATTGGAATGTTATTAAATATTTGTATTCAATATCTATCATTGTGGAATGTTCTATAATAAAATTTTTCATCAATCTATTCTGTAAGGTTTCTACTAAACATGATTTCATACCATCCATAATGATGATGACCCCAAAAGCTCAGACCCATTAACTTATTTTATTAAAATTTCATCATATCCCAAATGACTGAATAGTTTATTAGTATTGGTCAAATTGAAAAAAAAATTTAAAAAAAAAATTACAAACCTAAAATAAAAAAAAGTATTTTCTTTGAAAACATAATTGTTCTCGTTAGTGTGAACCTACATATCAATCATACTAAACATCCTAAAAACTAAGGGAAAATAATACATAAAAAGAGGTGATCTCAAAAAATCACTAATAGAGAAGTATTGATGCATCAAACATGAATAGATAAGAATATTCAATATTAATGTTTGAATAAATGGGAACCCATTCTATTTAATCCTTAAACTAAGAATGAAATACAAACATATATTTATTCGTAGTGAAAAACATCTACGTAATTAATATATCTTCATTTTGAATGCTGTAAATGTTAAATTATTTGATGTCAAGTATCTAGAACATGAACCACTACCTTCATGACCTTTCACAAGAAGTGTAATCCTTATGGATAAGAATACATTTAATTCAATCTTAAATGCTTTGTCCCATGAGACTACAGATTCATCGATATGCTATTTGTCACGACCTGACCCGTACCGAGGCTCGAGCTGCAACTACCTCAAGACCGCCTCTATAGGCCAGGGGCTGGCGACTAGTGCCGAAGGCAAAATAAACTAGGGGAGGACTATTCCTATGAAACTGTACACACACACGCAGCCAACTCAATGAAAAAGTGCAGATAAATGAATGCAAGATACAACACTACTACAAAAGGGGAACCAATATACATGCATCGACCTCTAACCAGTACAAGTAATGTGATGAAAAGTAAACTGAACAGTAAAAGGGTAAAAACATGCGCCCATCCAGAAAGGTGCCACAACCTGGTAAAAGGTAAAACAAAGGTAAACCATTGGTGAGTCTCACACCCCGGATGTCCTGCTACAGCCACCGAACGCAGCACAAGCTCATGTGTCCTCTACGCTACTCCGTAGTCTCGACGGACCTGTCTGTCCTCTGCAAGGGCACACCAAGTGTGAGAAAAGGCCAAGAATGGGTGATTAAAAAAATATTCAGTAGGATTCCCCAAAATATTGAGGGAGAAATAAGGGTGGTACTAAAAAGGGGAGCAGTAGATAGAGCAAAGAACAGTGTAAGAGTGAAAAAGAGAGAAAGAGAGTACAGCTTAACCCAATAAAAGAATGGAAGCAGACTGGTCCAGACGCATGGAGCTAGAGACGGTGAGAAGATGAACTTCTTGTCGAGTCTTAGCTGCCTATAGCAGTAGAGTAGACTCTTCCAACCAAGAGGATCTAGACACAGAAAGAACGTGACATACCACACGCGTCTTCACCCCTCCTCGAAGGAGAGTAACCGAACCCAAGGAGTGGGGACAAAAATAGGATGTATATATATATGGTCAACAAGAAACCCAAATGGGAGTGTAAGGGGTTCTCTATCTCTATTATCAACCCAAGAAGAGTTGCCAATAGTTCAAAGGATATCCAACACTGAACCCAATTATCGTGCACGTCAACCTAGGAGGTACAAGTCAAAAGGGCTCAATCACTACACCTCGATACTATCCGCTTTTGGCGGCACTGACTAGCCTGCACGGATTCTAGGTTGCGTCGCAAGGACGCATCTCGGTGGGAAAATCCCCCCTTTTCCTCGTATGCCTTAAGGTCACATCAAAGCTATCACAACACTGACTCGTATAACCATGGGTCCCGCTCTAGTTGTCACGTAGAAAAGTCACCGACTAGCCTAATAAGAAGGCCTGAGTCTGAGATGCCAACTGGTGACCCACTACCCAGCCCTGCTGGAGGGTAGACCTAATAACATGTCCGATAACTCAACACCGCAACTGACATCACCGGGTTTAACCAACATCGCTATCGCGCGTTGGTTCGGAGTGCGTCGAAGGGACCTCCATCCAACACCCTTTCATGTTTCCACATTTAATATGATCTTAAACGAGGCTCCACATGCCTGAACGGATCACATTGTTGCAACCCTCATGGAAAAACATGCGAGATAGACCATTTACTCTCCTGAAACTGTCAACTGGTGAATATGACACTATTCACCACAGCCAGCCCATGTGGGGCCCACATCAAGATCCCGAAACTGAACAAACGGATCACACCACTATGATCCCCTCAGAAAAAAACATGGGATTGACTATTCAATCACCCAAAAAGGACACCCGGTGAAAAGGGTACTATTTACCGTAGCCAGCCCGGGTTGGAGCCACACCACGATCCCGAAAAAGGTCGGGCGAACTGCGCCATCGCGAAGTTCTCGGAAAAAAACATCCAAATGACTATTCATTCACCCCGAAAGGATGTCTGATGAAAAAGTCGTAAAACGCTGCACACAACTCAAAAGACGGTCTGTGGGGCCCACGCCTCAACTCCGGAATCTTTGCCTGAATCCACCCTGGTGAACTTCATCTCGATATCAGGGCTACAACATTGTTGATGGCGCCTAAAACAGACTCCAGATGCAGAAGTTTCAATTCCCCGCATTATACGTAAATGGGGCCCCGTGGGGCCCCCACCTCGGGCCCAAAATCAGGCGGACGGATTGCACCGTTGCAATCCCCTCAAAAAAACACTCAGAAATGAGTACTCAAACACCCTAAACGGATGTCGGGTGAAAAAGTGACATTTGACATAAAACGTGCGAACTAGGCCATGTGGGGCCCACACCTTGCCTCTAACCCGAATGCTTCAAAAGCGTCTCAAAATGTACGCACGAGGACTGCAGTCACGCTGCCGCTGATGGCGAATCGATCAGACATCCCAAGCAGGAGTTTGGTCCGACGTAACAATTAATTAATTAATTTAATAATTAATTAATAATTCACATTGTGTTTCGTGCCACAGAGCGACCAAACCAACCCAGAAAGGTATAGAACTTCATTTTAAGGAACGTCTCAGCCCTAGGGCCACAACGCCTCCAACGATGCATCAAACGGACGTCCGGCTCGCGAGCCACGTCCGTCGCAACTTTAATAATAATTTAATATTATTAAGTTAACGCATTTCGGGGCACCCATCTTCAGGAGCAGAACCCAAAATACCAAGAAACCATTTCAAACCATTCGCCACGCCGATACGAACTCACGGCCGCAGAAAGATCATCAAACGGTCGCGTTGTTTAGAAGTTACGGCCCCTCGAATGTAAGGGGGCCCTAAATGGATCGGTCCGGACTGCCGGCCTGCGGCCCAGCCGCACGTTTGGACCATCGGCCCGCGGCCCGGCCGCTGGTCCGGACCAACCACCATAGCCCGCTGGCCGTAGCCCACCTCAAACCATCGGACCCTCAAGTCTGGTTCTACATACAGACCAGCCTAAGGCCAGTGTCCTCAGGTCACCCCAGCAGGAATCACAAACAGCGGGTCCTTGTTTCCTTCTACAACCCCAGGGTCGCCGCCTCGGTACCACCCCCCAATGACCGTGACAGTCCGACATGGCTCCTCTGGCTCCCCCGCCTTCCTCAGATGCACCGCCGCGCACAGTCGCGCTCCCCCGAGGCCGCCGATCCCCAGCGCCTCCTCCGCTTAGGCTCGACCTCCGCCGACTCCTCCTCCGCTCGACCACGCGGGCTCCCGCTTGAAGCCCGACACTCCGCCGCTGCCCTCGGCTCACTGATCGCCACCACCAAGCTCTGACGCGGCCTCCGGCTTGACCTCCACCCACTCGACGCACCGCGGCCACTGCACGCAGCCTCCGGCCGCTCGGTCGTACCCGCCGGAGCCCGCAACTCCGACTTAATCTCGGCTCACCGCCGCCGCCTCATCCAAACCCCATCTGTGCTTCCCCGAGCTCCGGCCACCACCCTTGCTAGAGTCGGGTCTTCCGACAGTCGCTGAAATTTATCTAGTGGCATATTTCCAAGACCGAACGCGGGTTCGGGTTCATCGGGATGAGGCCTTCGCAGCGCCTGCCGCTGACCATTTATCCGACGTGATTTGGCGCATCTGAAAATTTGGATGATGAACTCCCAATAATGATAAACAAAATGGGGCTCGAGCATTGGACTTGTTCGTTCGGCCAACGCCCCAAATTATAAAATTAATGAATTTAAAATGACGAAATTGAAAAAGGGTGGAAAAACAAACAAAAAGCCTACCTTGATTTCGATGCGTGTCGTAGGCAATGCATCTGCGAGGCTCCACCTTCGTTCCGCTGAGGTTTCGGCGAAGATCGTTCCTTGATCCGGTGAAGAACGATGAAGAACGATGAAGAACATGAGAGAGAGAGACAAAAAATAGGAGAGAGAAGGGAGAACCCCCAACTCCTATTTTCTTATTTATAGCAAACTCACTTGGCACGAAATATGAAATCACTACGCCCTCTCATTTTATATCACAAAGAGGCAAAAAACCATATTTCGAACTCAACAGAAGTCTCAGATTTTGATTCTGAGACTCCGTTTAAAAATTATTAGGAAAATAATGCCAGTGATAAAAATCACTAGGTGTTCATTTCAAAATGACCATTTTTCCCCAGGGTGACATTTCTCTCAGCAGGCCCGTGCCTACAACTATTACACCCCTCCTAGGGTAAACGGCCCTCTCCGGACTCAACGGCGCAGTCGGTTTTCCCATCTGAGCAACCGTTTACGAGTTATACAAGTTTGTGCTCCGAAATGAATATATTAATTTAATTATCGATTTAGCAGACCGCTAACGACCGAGGGGTCCGAACCTCCCGAGGCAACTCATTTTATGTCGCACCTAGGGTAAACACCTGATTTCAGACCCATTTGTAAGCTTGTATTCCTGACCCAGATCTCCATTTAAGAGTTATACCATTTATTTGGCATTCCCAGTGTGAACGCATTGAAAATTTAATTCCGACCACACCGGGGCTCGAAATCGCATGCCGTCTGAAGGCGCTGCTCTGGAATGACATCAATAAATTTTTAAAGTCTCAAAGCCCCAAAACCTGGGTTCTTACACTATGAATTACTAATCCCCACTAGGGGTTTACATCATAAAAATTCCTAATATATCAAATATTAGATTTAAATAATAAACTGTGTTATTTATCATTAAATATCCATATTGAATAAAAAATTCAAATTTATCAATATTTCCATCAATAATGAAATATCATTAATAATTATCACTATATGTATAAAAGGAATATGGATTTGTCTATAATAATATCCATCATTAAAAAATATTGATATCTAATTTCAATAAAATTGTTAATATATTTGTGGGAAATGTATACACATCAGAAAATCGAATTGGTTCACAATAATAAATTAGTATCAATAGAGTATAAATTCAGGACTAATCATTACAACTTGTAGCAATTAAAAAAATCTGCTACATAAATATAATAATGAAAAATTAACTTTTAATACCATGAAGATAATAAAACTCATAATATGATATATAATAGAAATGTATATACACCAATCATAATAAATAAGTAGTATATAAAGCATAAATTTAATTGAAATAAAAGTGAGATAGAAAATCCTTACCTTTCACTTTCCTTTAGTTGAAGAAGATTTAACCTCCTATGAGATTGTTTAAAGCATGTAATTATTTTATAACAGAACCATATAACTATTGGGTCGGAACAAAACGGGAAGGAGATGGCAAGAGGGGGGTGAATTGCCTTTTAAAAAATGATTAACAAATTAAAATCAAAGTTAAGATGCAGCGGAAATAAATGAGGCAAGACACAAAATTGATAACGGAGTTCGGCCAAAACCCGGCCTACGTCTCCGCTCCCAACTTAACCGTTGAGAGATTCCTACCGCTTGCTGTTTAATGGTTTTAGCAAAAATCCCACTAGGCTTTGTGGTAGCACTAGGACCTATTACAGCTTGCTTTTTGTGGTTTAGCAAGAACCCACTTGCTTTCAATGGAATAGCAAGAACCCACTAGCCTTCTTACAGGTGAAGACTAGCACACCTATGTCTCAAGCTTTTTAGAGGAAAATCTTGTGAACCTCTTCACACCTTAATGGTGATGTGAAACCCAAAAGAAAGGGAGGAAGAAAGAGTTTGGGGTTTGTAGGCACAAACCCAAATTTAAAGCTCAAAAGTAAATAATACAATAAAAACCGTATTTGAGGAAGTCTTGGGCGCCTTTGATTGATTGGAGATGTTGAAGGCCGCTTCCAAGCTTCTTTGATGGTGGTCTTGGATGTGGAATTGGATTGGAGCACTTGAGGTTCCTTTGAGGGAAGTCGCCGGAGGTTGGCCAAATGATCAACAAGGTGTCCGTGGGCTTCCGTATAGTTCCGGTAGGTTTCTGGGGCTTCCTTGGCCTTTATTTATAGGCATGGAACCCTTGGGGAGTCTTCGGAGCCGTTGTAAAGGCTTAAAGAGCCGTTGGAGGCCAAATGGGAGTTGACTAGTCAAAGCCAACGGCTAGTTTGACTGGGCTACCGGCTAGCCGGTACAGCTCCACCGGCTGGCCGGTGCCTTGGCAGAGGAGAGGAAGCTTCTGTCCAGACTCCACCGGCTGGCCGGTGGTGAGGCCACCGGTTGGCCGGTGGTGAGGCCACCGGTTGGCCGGTGGCAAGACAGTAGCTTGCCATTCTGTGCAGGTGCCACCGGCTGACCGGTGCTGAGGCCACCGGCTGGCCGGTGCTGAGGCAGTAGCTCATCCTGTTCAGTCTGGATGCCACCGGCTGGCCGGTGCTTGTCCACCGGTTGGCCGGTGGTCTGGACAGAGGAATGCCTTCTGTCCAGGCCACCATCGGGTGGCCGGTGGTCTTCCACTGGTTGGCCGGTGGACTGAAACTCAGTTCATTTTCATTCCTTCTTGGCCCAATTCCTTGGAAAACTTTTGCCTATCAACACAAACACCTAAAACAAGATTAGAAACATAAGAGGGTGATTGTGATCATGAAAATTAAACCTCGAGGGTTTTGAGAGGTACAACAATCTCCCCCTATTTTGATGATCACAATCACCGAAACAAACATTGTAAAAGACTTAAAAGAGAGGCATGCTTTAAAAGATTTTTCCCCTAATCAATCAAGAATTTCTCCCCCTTTGTGATTATCAAAATAGCACGGGGCATAAAACTTGATTGAGGGAGAATTGAAAATCAATTGTAATTTTGGAAAATGAAAGATTGAATAACAGTTTGAATTGAAAGTTTTGAATCAAAATTGAAATGAAAATTTTGAGCCAAAAATTGAATTGAAAGTTTTGAATCGAAAAACTTGATACCAAGAGTTGAAAATGAAAGTTTGAATAAAACAAAAAGCTTAAACAAACCTAACTCCCCCTAAATAAAAACAACAAATCACCGGGGAGAGGGATTTTGAAAAGATAAAATTTTAGGCCCGGAGAGACTCGCTAAGAGGGATTTTTCAATCCACACTTGCCTTGTAGCGGGTCTTCTCCTATAGAATTCATCCGAATAGACAATAGATTTAGGTTGGCCGTAATGGGCATTTTTTCAATTGCATTCATAAATTAGGTGCCCAGATTTTTTACAATAGTTGCAAAATTTAAAACAAGAGCTCCCCCTAACAAAAACAGTGGGTGCATGGGAGGAGGAAGCTATATTGGTGTAGCCAAGTCCATTGGTGGTTCTAGAAATTCGTTGGGAACCTAGGAGATTGTTCAAATTTTGTTCTCCTTGGGTGAACTTAGCTAGGGTCTCCCTTAGGTCTTTGATGGTTGATTCCAAAGAATCAACATTTGGGAAATTTTGGATTTTTAGGGAGAGTTCCTCCTTCTCTTTGAGAAGTTGTTCTTTTTCGGAAGAGAGTTTTTTGAAATTCTTTTTCAAAGAAACAAATTTTGAAGAAAGCTCATGAAAACCATTTTCTAATTGATATCTAGCATATTGGAGATCCTCATAAAAAGATGATTTGAAGAATTTGAATTTGAAGAGCAAGAGGAGGAGGAGTCGGAAGATGTTACCTCATGAAATGCCATTAGGCATTTTGTACCTTGGTCGCTCGAGGAGGAGGAGGAGGAGGATGATGAGGAGGTGTCACTCCATGTCGCCTTGAGGACCTTTTTCTTTCCTTTTTCCTTTTGCGTGGCCCGTTTTTTGTTGAGTGGGAAATCGGGCTTGTAATGGCCCTTTTCGCCGTACCCGTAGCATTTTACCTTGGGATCGGATTTTGCGGTGGGTTCTTGCTTTCGCGCCTTGCGAGATTTCTTCTTCTTCATGTGTTTCTTCATAAATTTGTGCATTTGGCGGGAGAGATTCTCCATTTCCGAGTCGCCGCTTGAAGATGAAGAAGATGAAGATGATGATGAGGAGGAGGAGCTTACTTCTTTTTGTACCTTGAGGGCGATGTTCTTTGGTGTCTTGATTGGTGTGCCCTCCTTTTGAGCTTGCCTCCTCATCGTGATCTCATAAGTCATGATAGATCCGATGAGCTCCTCTACCGGCATATTTTTGACGTCCTTAGCTTCTTGGATCGCCGTCACCTTTTGGTGCCCATGAGCTCGGAAGGACCCATAGAATCTTTTTGACCATCGTCTCGGCTGAAACATCATCACCAAGAGATTTTCTACCATTGCAAACGTCAGTGAAGCGTGTAAACATTTCAGAAATAGACTCATTTGGATGCATTGAAAAACTTTCAAAATATTGCCTATACATGTCTAACCGAGTATCCTTGACTTTATTAGTGCCCTCATGGGTCACTTCCAATAGTTTACAAATTTCATGAGATGAGGTGCAAGTGGAAACTCGGTTGAACTCGTTCCGGTCAAGGCCGCAATGTAGAGCATTCATGGCTTTGCCATCAAGCTCAAAGTTTCTAATGTCGGCTTGGGTCCATTTGGATTCGTCGGGGGTAGACAAAGTGTAACCTTTCATGACTATTTTGTAAATGGGATATCCTATACTTCTAAGAAAAGTGGTCATGCAGGTTTTCCAATAATTATAGTCGGTTCCATCAAAAAATGGAGCACGACCCAATGAAAAGCCTTCGGGGGCAAAAGAGGTTGATGCCATCTAAATGGATCTTAAATTTGAAACCGGGTTAGGGAATTATTCAAATTTTTCTTTGATACCAATTGTTGGGTCGGAACAAAACGGGAAGGAGATGGAAAGAGGGCGGGTGAATTGCCTTTTAAAAAATGATTAACAAATTAAAATCAAAGTTAAGATGCAGCGGAAATAAATGAGGCAAGACACAAAATTGATAACGGAGTTCGGCCAAAACCCGGCCTACGTCTCCGCTCCCAACTTAACCGTTGAGAGATTCCTACCGCTTGATTTTCAATGGTTTTAGCAAGAAACCCACTAGGCTTTGAGGTAGCACTAGGACCTATTATAGCTTGCTTTTTGTGGTTTAGCAAGAACCCACTTGCTTTCAATGGAATAGCAAGAACCCACTAGCCTTCTTACAGGTGAAGACTAGCACACCTATGTCTCAAGTTTTTTAGAGGAAAAGCTTGTGAACCTCTTCACACCTTAATGGTGATGTGAAACCCAAAAGAAAGGGAGGAAGAAAGAGTTTGGGGTTTGTAGGCACAAACCCAAATTTAAAGCTCAAAAGTAAATAATACAATAAAAACCGTATTTGAGGACGTCTTGGGCGCCTTTGATTGATTGGAGATGTTGAAGGCCGCTTCCAAGCTTATTTGATGGTGCTATTGGATGTGGAATTGGATTGGAGCACTTGAGGTTCCTTTGAGGGAAGTCGCCGGAGGTTGGCCAAATGATCAACAAGGTGTCTGTGGGCTTCCGTATAGTTCCGGTAGGTGTCCGGGGCTTCCTTGGCCTTTATTTATAGGCATGGAACCCTTGGGGAGTCTTCGGAGCCGTTGTAAAGGCTTAATGAGCCGTTGGAGGCCAAATGGGAGTTGACTAGTCAAAGCCAACAGCTAGTTTGACTGGGCTACCGGCTGGCCGGTACAGCTCCACCGGCTGGCCGGTGCCTTGGCAGAGGAGAGGAAGCTTCTGTCCAGACTCCACCGGCTGGCCGGTGGTGAGGCCACCGGTTGGCCGGTGGCAAGACAGTAGCTTTCCATTCTGTGCAGGTGCCACCGGCTGACCGGTGCTGAGGCCACCGGCTGGCCGGTGCTGAGGCAGTAGCTCATCATGTTCAGTCTGGATGCCACCGGCTGGCCGGTGCTTGTCCACCGGTTGGCCGGTGGTCTGGACAGAGGAATGCCTTCTGTCCAGGCCACCATCGGCTGGCCGGTGGTCTTCCACTGGTTGGCCGGTGGAATGAAACTCAGTTCATTTTCATTCCTTCTTGGCCCAATTCCCTGGAAAACTTTTGCCTATCAACACAAACACTTAAAACAAGATTAGAAACATAAGAGGGTGATTGTGATCATGAAAATTAAACCTCGAGGGGTTTGATAGGTACAACAATAACTATATATATGATCCAATTATTCATATTAACTGCCATTTTTTAGTAATATTTTGTTATTACCATTGATTCAAGTGTTAAATGCATCATTTTATTATGACAGTTTTATTCTGTCAATCATAATTCTTTTAATAGGATATTGATGAATAATTTTTTGAATTTTAATATGAACATATATATCACATATATTAGATATATATATTTTTATAATCATTATTTAATTGGGAACATGGATAATTAAACTCGTCATGTTTTGGAGACAGTAGGTTGTACAAACGCAGGAGTGATAGTATCATTCCCTTAATGGTAAAATCGTTATGTGGGGGATCATATATTATTTTTTCAAGAATAAATATCTTTTCATAATTATCAATTATATCCAATATGTTTATCACTATACCCATCATTTTAATGTGGTTATGAAAAACAAATTACAACACAACGTGAAGACAATAAGCCATACAATGGAACATGAAGTGCTTTAATTTTTTGATGGATTGAAAGAATGTGTCATATGTTTTTCCCAAAATAATAATAATATATAATTATATTAATGATTCTAGAATTTTATGTTTATCATTGAAACAACACATGAAGGGTATGTGGAAGAATAACCAATCATGAAAGAGTTGAAAGGATAATTACATCATTCTTCAGTGAACGTCCATTGGATCTCTTCCTAAGGGATCTAGGGATGGTATTTTGGAAGGAAGGAACCCATAAAATCATAGATAAGCTTATTGGGATGTGAAATTGAATTTTTTGAGTTGATATATATGAGTCATGGTGGTCAATGAAAATTCAAGAATGGGTTATATTTTATAATGGATGTGTGGATAACCCCTTAATTTTGTTAAAATTTTAAATTATTTTAAAATAATTTTCTATCAAAATGCAACAAAATTTTCATGGATTACAATATAATATGATAAAACATTGTTTTGAAATCAGCTAGTAATATTTTCACATGTTTTGGTTTTCTTTTAAACATTATCGTTTTTCTTGACCATTGTTAAACTATATTAGTTTTTATATCGGCGAACCACTAATCTCCCAATGGGATCAAGATCCTCAGAGCGGCCTCTTCATTCTCTCCCGCAGCTTCTAGGTTTTCTCCTATGATCTTGCGTTTCATCCCTCCTGGCCATCTCTTCCTGTTTCTCCTCACTTTGAATCATCTCTCCAGCTATGTCGGCTCAGCTTGTCGATGTCGTCGTTTGTGAGACTCGATCGGTAGGGTTTGGTTTTTACGGAGGGACTTCTTTTCATTGTGTTTGACAACAGATCTAGAGCGGACTGGGGAGGGGGGTTTTTGTTTCTTGTTTCCTTTGTGTTGTTTTTCAGTGTTGAAGGATATCACTTAGCTGTTTACGCTTGAAGCTGGCAGAGCTAGGGTTTTTCTCACCGCCACCTCAACCTTCTGGTGGATTTTCTTCAGATGTCTCGGGTGCTCGCTGCGGCAGTCTCAGGGCGTTTTCTTCTAGTGGTTGCATTGTGCATGGACTTCTACATCTCTGATGGACTGATCCAAGGGCGTAAGACCAGATTCATCGGCACACTCTTCGAACCATCCAAGGGTTTTCACATGGTGATGTGTTGTTGTGCTGTGACGATTTCTCATCATGTGGAGGTCGTCATCTAATCTGCGGCAGCAGAGTGCATTTGAGGGTTTCTGAGGGTCTACTACGGTGGTTGGGGTGGTTGCTATGGGGTTTCCTAGTTTTTATTTTGTGTTTGTCTGTGGAGCGCGTGATATTTTTGTGATTCCTTGATTTTCTGGTGGAGACGATGGGTTCTCACTGGCATTGTTTTTGAAGGTTTTTTATGATGGTTTCTGATGGGATCCCGTCGGTGGTGTTTCGGTGGTGATGTAGTGGTTGATGGTGCTCCGTTGCTGGACATTGGTGATGGTGATTACAGGTGACGACGGATGCTGGTGAATCTCACCGGTGATCTGGGGTAGTGGACAAGTCTGAATCTCATGGTATGTCAGGCCTGGTACAAGCATGCAACACGAGGTGGTGCAGACTCACGGATCGAGTTTGGTGAGGAGATGTTGCGATGATGGATGTCGGCGATTCTCTCTGGTGATCCGGTGATGTGGATAGGCTGATGCACGACGTGTTAGTCTGATGACGGTTCGGTGCTCGAGGAGGTGCGGTCTCCCGTCTCGAGGTAGTGTGGTGGTGATTTGAATTTTGAAATTCCAATTTGAAATGTGGTATGTGGTTTTGGGTTCATGTTGTATGGGTCTCAGCAACCCACAATCCGGCTTATATAAAATGGAAAAAAGTGATTTGTAGGATATATTAGTTTTTATTATGGCAATAATTTATTTAATAATATAAGGTTTTAATATTTACTTCTAAAATGTTAATTGTACCACAAATGAATAATTTATCATAATATAGTCCAAATAAAAATAGCTTATAATTTTTAAATATTTTTTTATGATTTTTAGAAATTTGATAACATATTATTTTGATAAAATATAATTAGTCTAAATTTTGACACTTTTTAGTACATTGACCATAATGAAAACAAGAAACAATAATCATGTAAATGAAAATATTTAATACATCCCTATTATGACATAATATACAAAAAATTCCTTTGAGAACCCTAATTAATTCACATTATATTAATTTTTATATTTTAATATCAGTCATTTGATTTCTTCATTAATAAATTAATTACTACATCATCGTTGTTTAATTATTTAACTTAGTTGTTTCATCATCATTGTTAATTAAAAATAATATAACATGTTGTATATAAATCAATTATTTTTTAAAAGAATTTTTATTTATGATAATAACTCCTAAATAAAATAATATAACAAATAATATCGTTTGTAAAAATTTGAATTTGATATCTCTATATTTTCTCTAATTAAAATATTTTAAATATCATAATCTCATCCAAATTCCCCCCGAATATCATTAATAAAATTATATAATGGAAATAAGTTTATTAATATCATAATAGAATACTATAATTGGTATATAACATAAGTTTTTCACTATGTTGAAAAAGTAGAAATATTTAAGACAATGAAAGTGAAATTTTGTTGTTATCTTTGATTTTATTAATATCAATGAAATTTTCATGCAAACAAACCATTCAATAAAATATCGTAACATTAGGTGTCCATGGTAGAATATAAATCATCATATAAAATTTAAGTATTTTTTATCTTAATTTCTAATCCTTATCATATTTTTATTACCCAAAATTACCCTATTTATACGTATTCGTTGAAAACAAATTACCAAAGGTAAGATTCATAATGAAAAAAATAAATATGAAACATTTTTATTAAATTTTTAACTTTTTATTCCAAATTATAGAATCAATTTTTCATAATTATAGACACATATTTGGTAGGATTTAATTTATAATTAATTACATAAAACACAACTAAAAATAGTTTTCTATAAAATACATTTGTTAGCCCAAAAATGCACTTATTCCAAAATAAGTAATGATGATGATTAAAATTAATATAATTATATTAAATATACATAATAATTATTTATTTATTATTTTGGAAAATTAAAATCATATATATATTTTTAATAAAATTAAAATGAAAGTTTTATAAAAAAATTTATTTTTAGCTATTCACTAGAGAAGAAATATATTCTCATTAAAATAAAAAAAATTACCACAAGATAATTTTGAAAATAATATTTTAAAAAAGAAATTTATTTTTCCTATATATTTTATAAATAATTTTAATTTTAATTTTTAAACAATTGTGTTGTTAACTGTTGACATAATAGCCTTTAGAAAACAATGATATCTTATATTCGTAAAATTGGACTAATTCTTATCTTATGAATAAAAAATCATTTGGATCGATGTCAAAATATTTTATTTGATATATAATATATGATTTTCATAATTTGGACCATATTATCCATACCTTCCAATTTAATGGCTAGGATATAATAATATTTCACTGTTCATTTAATATGGGTGTTGCGTTCAACGTAAGATATCAAATAAATGAAATTTAACATGAGACATAACATAAAATCATGGGTTGTTACACTATTACATAATATTAATTATATTTTGATTATTGGAACCCATTATAAAATATTAAACTATTATATTTTTTATATGTTAAATTTATTATAAGTTCATAAAATTTAATGAAATCCATTTTTATTTTTTTTAAAAATATGATTTTAAAAAATAATCAATTATAATGATTATTCCAATTGATATAGTTAGATAATTTTAAATAAAAAATGATTATTTTTCCCAAATACCAAACAAAATATAAATGTTACATTATAAACACAACATTATGAATGAAGAAATAAAAATAATATTTATTCGAAAAAAATTTGTACATAGATTTATAAAATGTTATGGAAATATTTAAAGGAAAAAAATTATATTTAATTTGATTTATATTATTTCATAAATATAATCATATTATAGATAATGTTATCATAATATTTATAATTATTATTATATAAATATAAATGCAATAAAGTTATAGTTTTTATAAAATCATTAAATTCACATTTCACTGGAAAACATTCAATTTACTAAAAATCTAAAAAATCATCCTAATATAATAATGAAATAACTAATTGAAAATGAAATTAATTTCTTAAATTTAAATTTTTATGTTTTTTAAATTTTTACTCAAATTCTTAAATAATCCTTCTTTAATTTTCATATTGTTTCTTTAAAATGAATAGCATACATATTATAATTTATTCTCTAGTGTTTAATTCCTCCTTTATTAAAATATTTATAACAAAAATGTTCTAAATTTTCACCTCATGATATTGGTGTGGGAAGTTATTAATAATAACTTATCTAGGTTCCCATTTTGTAAATATTATATTATCATTTTTTAATGTACCATCACATATCGATTCATCCGATTCTACAAAAACTATTCACTACAATCAATATTATATATATTCTCTTTATTGTAGGATAAAGAAACAAACTATTATATATCCACAATGGTGATCACATTCACGTGGTATTCCATTAATTTCTTTAAAAAATAAAAATCAAACACATCATGATATTTAGAAAATCTATGGGGCATTTAAAAATTGTAACCCAAATCTCCAATTTGTTCAAGAATATAAAAATTCCTAATATACCTATGAAAAATATCCCCATTATGTTTTAACCTCACAACAACCTTCCATAGCGATACCAGCCAGAAATTATGATCACTAACATTAGATTCAATATATTTTCATGATTTACCATCATGGGAATTTTGTATATATTGAGGTGTCTCGATATAAAATGGAATAGTTCCCTGATATTTAATTTCAATAAAACTATATTTTGGGACTAAAATATTCCTCTCACAAACTTTATTCCATTAAGATTGTGTGTGACAGTTTTTCATGCACAATGCATCATGGAGGGACATTTTAATTCTAAAATGGAATATAATATTTTATGTATATTCAACCAAATTTATTAATTAATCCAATATAATTTTAATGTCATGTGAGATCTACCATAATATGTCTTCTAATATTTGTACAGACCACTCAGACTATCCATATAAAAAAATGATGGTACGTATTAACCAATAACATAATATTGTCACTACAAATTTGAATACATTTCTAGAATGGCTTCATAAATCATGGGTCATGTTCCAACACAACAAAATGAATAGAACCTTGAATTTCGTGAACCAACATAGGTCAACACAAAATGTCTAAAAAAGGATAGCCTATAACAAAGACCAATAACATTTCTCAATCCTTCTGAGCTCACAACTAGTTTCATACATCAATAATAACTTAATTGGGAATGATTTATACCAATAACAATAGAAAAATATATATATAATCAATGAGAAAAAAAATAAACACTATTAGTGAAAAATAAATAAATTTAAATGGATAATCATTCCTCCATGTTACATTGATGGGTCACTACCAAACACAGAACCATTCCAACTCCAAGAGTTATCAAAAACTTGAAGAAACTAACACTAGAAAAGATAACATTGGTTTTATCAAAGAGATTAATAGTAATGATATTAATAAAACATTACTTGTGCATTACAATTAAGAATAAAACCATGTCATGCTAGTTTTAAATATATATTCTTAAAATAAGGTTTTCATTCCCTTTCTAAAAGAAGTAAAAATTTATTACTTCTAAAGAAACAATTTATTTTTTTAAAAATAGTTTTAAAATAATAAAAGACATTACAATAATTAATTTATATGAAGAAACATTCATAAAAGAGTAACTTTATTAAGATGTAATTAAAACACACCACATGTTATAAAGTAAGCGTTTCTCAAAGATGCATAACACATTAAATTGATTTTTTATAAACATTATAAAATAAGGGAATTTAGAGTAAATGTGAAATAGTTATCAGGGTAAATACCAGTATACCATGTGAATGGACCCTAGATATACTCTATTTTGAATGAATATATTGGGATATCAATGTGATGCATATTTAATGAGCAACCCAATTTCATTCAACTTGTATATTCGCTGGAAAAACCCACATGGCCACACCATGGGGATCTAGTACATCTAATCAAGACATAACTGAAATGTTCTCTCAACACACTCATTGACGTAAATGATTTTATATCTATTTTATAAGGTAGAATAAAGGAGGTTGACATAGATATGGAAATAAAAAATGTTACAACACGAAGATCTTTCCATCTCCACAACACCATCCAGGCAGAGATCCCTTATTGCTTGATGAAAACCATTAGGGTTTCCATCAATAAGTAACTATTTGAAAGGATCCAATTTTTACTACACATCATGTGCATTAATTTAATTTCCATTAAATACTTAAAGGATCAAAGTAAGCCATAATAGATTTAATGAATCATCATTTAGAAAAAAAATAATCATTATAAATTCTATAGATTTTCGAATTCAGTGTTTAAATTATATATTAACTAGAAATAAATAATATTGAATGTTTATGTAAATTATGAAAAAAATGGAATTACCATTTATATTTTCCACATATAAAATTTAAATAATATATGTGACACATAATAATAAAACATATTTCTAAAAATCATAAGAAATCAAGGATTTAAAAATAAACGATCAGATATAGGGAACTTACCTAAAGACCTAACCATTTTGACAATAGAAACTAAGAACTACTTCCCACATACATGCAAATATACCTTCACAAATTTATATATATATATATATTCAATTTGACACAATGTTCATATTCTCCTCTCCAGGAAGGAATATGTTCTAAGAGGCTATATAAATATATATATGTGTGTGTGGGTGTGTGTGTGTGTATTTTTATTTTAGTGTGTATTCGGACTAATTTATACATGTGAAAGTCTCTTTCAACAAAGTGGTCCAAAGATATCCTATAGATTTCATAGATGAACTATTAAAATATAAGGAAACAAAAATTCAAGAAATCCCTAATTAAAATTGGTTGGAAAATATAAATGGACGAAAATAAACCTAGAACCCTTGGAAAATCCACATCAATCGACAATAGTGGATAAAATAGTTCTTAATCAAACCCCATAAGCCCTATAGAGGACGCACCAATAATAAAAATACCCAAAACTAGGTTACGGTTCAGATGGGTCACATATGCCACAACTAGGGGAATGAAAACAAATATTAATACAAGAAGGTATAATAGAAGAGGAGAGAATTATAAAAGGATATTAAACCATGAAATTTCTAAGAAATGGTGTTATTAGAGGCTAGTCACAGATAGATATAGGGATGTTGAGGGGTCTTCCATGCAAAAGAGTATGTTGAAAGAGGCCTAATCATGTCAGTTAGGGTAAAGGAAGTGTAGATAGGCCTTGTGGATAAGGGGGCTTGAAGAAAAAAATTGAAAATAGTAATAGTAATAATAATAATAATAATAATAATTTAATAATAATGAACATTTTCTTCACTAGTCACATGGATTGGATGCACTTTTTTACAACTGTACGCCAACATTGCACCCCCTCTAGGACATTACACACCCTGAAGGGAAATTGAATGTCGTTATGAAAATCATGTATCCAACATGAAGCTCTATCTATTAAAATCCAAAGTCTCACCAATATGATTTTTCATAGTTTCTACTAAATGTTTTTCAATAGTGTTTCCATGATGAACACTTCAAAAGTTTAAATTTAAAACCCAGCCTATCCTAAAACTCAAAAAACGAAAAATATAATTAATGTATCATGAAAAATTATTAAGTCATTGTTAGGTGGGACAGTTCTCTCCACCATGACATTTTTTTCATCCTAACGATCCCCAAATACAAGATTCAACAATAACTAATAAATGTATGAAATGTAATGAATAACAAAACTAATACCACTAGGAAATCCAAAATTGGAAATCTCGCTTCCCTTTTAGACAACAAAACATAAGTACCCCCAAATTTCCTAGTGGTCATCCTTAAAAATTTACCAGCACCAAAGAAAATGACTTTAGAGATTAAAAAACTCTATCATAAAACTAAATAACGGATAAAGATATAATTTCATGTTTTCAATCACAACCTCAAATAAGAAACAAATCGACCCCTTAAATATAAATAACCAAAGGAACTCATCAATGTAGGGTGGGAGGGTGAAAAATTGTTACATCACTAATGATGATAAAATTCAATTTGAGTCCCCTAATGTGGTGTCATCACCACTATTTTGGGACTTCATTCAAACACAATTTCTCAGGCCAAAACAACAAATAGATCCAGAAACAAACCTATTACATGAGTGTGAATTATTAATTTCTTGACTCACTCAGGAAAAACATAAGAGGGGATATAAACAAGAACCATTTCATGTATCCCCACAATAATGGAACTCACTAGACATCAGGTTGAGTTGAATATAATTCCCAACAGACTAACATCAAACACAAAAATGGTCCAACCTAAGAAACCCAAATAATGAATCAGACCAACGAGGAATCACAATTTCCAAAGATAGATAAAATCCACACATCCTCTAAACAAAACCCAAACCAATCCAAATGAATGGAATTTAATTAATAATTCACATACCCAGGTTTCTTCCTCATAGATAATTAGAAAATGTGACCATCAAGATCTCTATTCCCGATGTTTTCAAAAACAAATAGTCACTGCCAGGAAAAACATAAATACTTTCATCTCCAAAATTAGAGAAAATAAGTTCGGTAGAAATAAAAATTACCCAAAATATTCATTAATTCTTCAAAATAATCACTTAAAGGCTTATGGATTGTGAATGGTGTCTTGAATCATCATATTCCCCATATTTAGGAGTTGTAGATCGTCAAATGATTTTTCTTATTTAAATAGTTCAACACATAGAACCCACTTTGTGTGCCCCAAAAGGACACGATGAAACAAACATATTCTTAAAGGACAACTATAATTGTGGTATTCTAAGATATCTTAGATGAAGAAAATGGAATGGTACGTAAGAGTACCCAGGTGTGGTCCAGTTTTAGGAAGGGATCCTACTATACCACTCAATCCAGAGTATGGGGAGAGACATTAATAAAAATACCCAAGGAAATACTTTTTCATAATTCCCTAAAACAATTCAACCAACTAATTTAAAATAATATCAAACCATTGTATGATTACCATCATGGATTCCAAAAACCTAGTTTAACATAGGCTACCATGTATGACACCTCAAATACAAACCACACAATCTTTTTACCAACATATTTTTGTAGTGTATTAAAAAAAATAAACCCAAAACAACCCAAATTCGATTCAAACATAAAATAAAAACGTCTAAATCATAAAAAATCATAACATAATTTCAATCACACCTCCAAAAACATCATATCCATATAATAAAAAAAGGGAGACTCCAATCCTAAACACGGAAACATCATATCCATCGTATATTTTAGAACCCTGAAATCCCAAATATTGAAATTGATTTTCAGAAAATATTTTAATCCTCACAAAAAATCCCACCATTGGAATTAAATGAATACATATTCATACAAATATATACGTCTTTTTCTTTTTCAATCACCCATACACGCATAGAAAACCCATCCATTTCTTATACACATTTTTTACTATATGTGAGCATTCATAGAAATTCCATTGGTCATATAAAATGATGTAAGCTTAACGTTCCAAAATAATCTTTCAAATAACCCAATAATATTTCAAAGGCAAAAATTTTAATAAAAAAACCATTTTAAACTTAAAATATAATTTTATTTCAATTTTTTCATAGTACATTTCAAAAAACGAAAAATATTTCACTTAGTTTTTGAATCTATTTATATATAACCTTTTGAAATAGAAAAATGGTTTCTAGAACACATTACATTAAAAATTAAAGTTTATTTTCTTTAACCCAAGGTTCTCATTGTGAATATAGAGTTTCAAAAAATCTATATCCATTTTAAAAAAAAATGGGAAATATTACAAATCCAAATGAAAACATAAACTTGAACCAAAAATAAATAAACCCAATAATCAATCAAAAATACCAATATCTCAAAAGAAAAACTAATACACATATCTATCCAACACATTTTGGTAGGTGGTGTGCCAATTAGGTGAGCATATCAGAGGTTATCATAGATAGTGTCATGGTTTGTAGACTATTTTGTAGAAAATTCATGACAATAATATCCCACTTTGGATTCTAGAAATATATCCATAAAATTCAGAAAAAAATGATAAAAAAACAAGGACCTCATAAAATACATTATTTTCATAATAAGATATTTTATAAATACCAACCTATAATTTCATGCGTCTTTCCAAATAGATGTTTATGAAGTACGTACCCACAAATATCTCCTTGAATATTGAAAATGCTTTATATTAACTACTGAGAATTACCAAATAAATATCTATAATTTAATTGATAACATGTATACAAGAACCATCCTAGATCAATACAGAACATGTCACCTGTGCTAGCCCATGATATGGATCAAGTGAAATTACTGATCCTTTGGAGCTGACATCAAGTGTCATCCCTCAGGTATAACTCAATTGGTAATGATTTCACCAATGACAAAAAAATATAAATAGAATAAGTGAATTTAAAAATTATAAGTTGGAAATAAATAAAACATTAATTGATGAAGATACCTCCATGTGACCCCACCTGTCACCACTAATCACATAACCATGCTTGATATGAGAGTTATCTATAAATTGAAGAACCTGAAACTAAAATAGATAATTTAGGTGTTAGCACCAAGGTGAAAATTAGGGAATCTAAATGAGAACTAAACTATATGAAATTAAACAAAAAATAAAAAATTCTTTTAGGTTGTTAATTAATATATTTAAATTAAAAATTCCATTCTATTCTTAAAACAACTAAGAAGTTAATAATTATAAAAAAACATTTTCATTTCTTTTTCAAAATAATTTCAAAATAATATAAGACATTCTGAAAAACCCTGAATAAGAATAAATATGAAGAAAAGAGGTTTTTCAATTATATGTCAAAAAAACATAAGAAAAGTAATAAACTAATAGTTTCTAGTAGAATCATAATAGTAAAAATGATTTTATAAATTCATTAAAAATGAGGAAATTTTTGTACAAGTGATATAGTTATAATCAATTTTATATAGATTTTAAATGATGAAACCCATGACACACTCGTTTCGGGATCCATAAAATCGCTCATCATGATGATCTATAGTCAATTACTAAACCAACTACTTTCAATATGCCTCACCAGGGGAACACCCCACTTAGAAACTATAAGGGGATTGAGTCTGTCATATCAAAACTAAATAGATCATTTCTCTCAAATCTCACTAAAATTGTGGTAATCTCATTTTATAATCTTAAAGGATAATCAATGAGTTAATCTATTTATTTTAACTAACACAAGTTCTAACTAAAATGTCTTCTCCAATAACCAACAATGTCCATGATGTGACCCGCTCTAGTTGGAGGACTATCATTTGGGTTCCCACCATATAGTAATAATTTATATTGTCCCAAATATTTTTAGACATCATGTGATTTTAAAGCATTTTAGAAATAAATTTTTAAATGATCGAAATGGTCCTTAAAACATTTATTGAATCATAATATGGAGAACTAATCACACATAAAAAATACTCTACATTTTCTCAAACAATGTTGAAAGCATATATTAACATCAAAAAAATACATTACAAGTTTAGGTAAATTATGAGAAATAAATAAAATTTCCATTTTTGTGTCATAACTAATTTTAATAACATATACATTCCTTATAAAATAAATCATATTTTTAAAACACTTGAGTAATCAAGGAATTCAAATTAGGGGCTCGAAAATAGGTAACCTACCTCATTTATGGATGATTTTGAGGACTACAACCAGAAACCACATTAGACATACAATATTATAAACCATCACATATATACACACTTTTACACAATGTACATATTCCCCTCACAATGAGAGAATAAGTACTAGGATGAAAAATGAATACTTACCCATGTACAAAGATGAATGTTCCATTCAACAATGGAAATACAATGATATTCCAAGGAGGTTTATGGAGAACTACAAAAATAATAGAAACCCAAAAGTTACAAAATCTCTAATTATAATTGATCCATGTTAATAAATGGAATGAAAACCTACCCAAAAAAATGTCAAACCCACTTCCTTTGATAGCCAAATCTAGAATATGCCTTGATCAGGCCCCACAATTCTTACGAACAAATAACCTACAATAAAAATAAACACAATCAAGTTAGGGTTCTGATGTGTGATTTACACCATAAAGTGGGGAAGGAATAATAAGAAATAGGAATAGAAGAATAAATAGGGGAAGAGTAAATTATTATTAGTGGACATAATAAGATGAAATTACCATGAATAGAACTAAGTTAGGTCATGTGTGAAAAGTGGTGGGGGCCATTATTGGGGGTTTTAGGTGAGAGATGAGGGGGCGTGGGGCAAGGTTGACTGAGGTAGTGGAAGAGGAGGGGATAGTTCATGTGTGTATATTGTGAGGGAGTTAAAAAAATAGAAAAAATTATAATAATACATTAATAAATCATTAATAATAACAAAACACTTATTATCATATCACATGGTATGGAAATAAGGCTGGAAAAATAGTGTACCAATCATTAGGCCCTTTGTTGGCCTCTCAAGACTCCACACGATTATACTTCAATGTTAATGAAATTGAGTTTTAATTTTTTGGTTTTCTCTAATAATAACATCAAACTCACCCACATGGTTTTCACATGAAATCTACTACCCATCCTCCAACCATGCTCCCATGATGCAAAATAAAAAATAATAATATTTAAAACAATGTTCATTCAGACACACCGAAATGAATCTAAACATAATCTAAAGTATAAAAAGATTATATTTATTCATGGTTGATGTATGACAATGAAGTCACCCAATATCATTAATATAGAGCACTTTAATGCTCTTATGTGGTTATTCATCCCTTATAGAGAAACAATTTGAAGACATTGTATGCTGATTAATATAATACATATTGTATCATTCATTCAAAGAGTATTTGTAAATATTGTGATAACATCCTCAGTAATATCATAAGTTTTTTATGAAGGTATATATATATATTATCTGATTCATTAAGGATATTTCTTCTTAGAATTTATTAATTGATAAACCATGTATCGTGTAACGTTATTTACAATACTTCATATCATATTATCCCACAAAATTGAAAATTCAAATCCTTAAATATCATTTGGAAACAATGGATTATATTGAAATTTTATTAATAAGGTTTATATAATAAATCTCTTTCTTGATCTAGAATGTATAGAATGCATTTCAATTTCAAAATATTAGTACGTGATTTTCATAGATTATGTATACCAATTCACATTATGTATATCTTTTTTTCATTCAAATTTTATTATCATCTACTTATGACCATTTTTTATGCAATAAGGATGGTTTTAAAAATATTAATGTATATTATTTTGACGATTTCATAATTACTTCAATATCCTACTTTTCGAATATATGATCATTTTCAGTTCTCAATTTAATCAAAAAACATTCACCATTCCTACTCAACACACAAAAATTGGTATTTTCATTTCAATGATTGTTGTGTACTAGGAAAACATAATCATTGCGTAGTTATACCCATTTCATTTTCCTTTTGTTGATATCATTTTTGTTCTTATTTATTTTCATATTTTGTTAACTTTATATATTATATTATTGAAACCAAAAGGTAATTAATCCATTTCAATAATACCAATAATCCATTTTCTAACTACAGATGGTTAGTTGGATAATTTTTCATGAATTTGTAACTTAGATGATTTATTGGAATCATTTATATCATATAACATAATAAAACATACAAATTACTTTTATTAATACATTATTATATTTCCCAAGTCCATCCTTCATCAAATTTTTTTCAATATTAGTTCATGGAACAATCACATCTTTTATTCCTCAAAACAGTCTTTAAATTATTCTTCCCTTATTAACATAACATATTTACCTGTAAAAATTGTTAACTATTTATCTAACAAATATTAAATTTCATGAAATTCTAAATAGTAACATTCTATTACATGGAAAATACATACCACAATAATATTCATTATTGTTTGGATTTCTATCAATATCTTATCATTTGAAGGATAAACTTGAATTTCCTCATTATAGACTAAATAGAGAAAAATAAATATTCAATAATCTTGAAATCACATTTTATACATTTAACATATAACTATTTTTCACTTATATAATTAATAATGATTTTAAAATTCATCTTTTTCAAAAATAAAAAATGATATTAAATCAATATATCATCAATAAATACCACATTGAAATTATTGAAATAATTATTTAAAACAGTATTCATCATATACAAAAAATGAGTGCATTACTAAATCCAATAAGAAATGATAAAAAATATTAATGTCTATAATTCATACATAAATTTTTTATTTTGAACATCATTCTTCTTTATCAATCGTTGATGAATCTCATTATGAATTAAAAAAATTCAAATTATTTTCTTCGTTATATTTAACCAAAAAAATCAGTAATTTAGGTTATAAAATAAATAATATATATATTAGTGGAACTAATTTCCCTATAATGGATTCCCAACTTCATAATACCATATATATTATTTATAAAAAGAACAAGGGTTTCACATGGTTAAACAATAAGGTATATAAATACCTTATTACAAAACAAATGTAGTTATTGATTATATTCGACTAATTTCACTATGTCGTTCCTTTATGTGGTGTTAGATATATGATTCAAATTGGGGATAAGATAAATATATTACATAACATCAATATTATATAAATTTTAAGGATTATATTTGGAAACAAATCAGTATATTATTGTATAGTATGTATGTCTAATTTACATTAAATATCATTACCATTCATAGGTTTCATCATCTATTTTCCTCCAATAGTTTTATTAAAGATAAATAATATTGGTGTAAATATACATGAATCAGATGATGTAGTCTCTCCTAGAATTATTAAGGATTACACATCACCAAATAAAATCATTATTTCCATCTATTTGAAGTAAAATTGTGAATTATGATATAAAATCCAATCCATATTAAAGATTATATCTATAATAACCATAAGTATAATAATAAATATTCCATATATTGTGCTCTTATGTTTCATCATCATAACTCCCTAAAAAAACCACATTTCAATAATATTTCCACTAGGTGTCAGAATTTACAACTCTCTTCATATGGTACCTATGAAATATTAAACATTCATTGAAATAATTATTTATATTTATGGATTCTATGATATAAAATCAAATAAATCCTAATCTAATTTTTTATTTTTGATCAATATACCTTACACCAAATGATTTTTAATAGTAACTTCATATATAATAATTGAAAATATTTAGAATTATCCACTGTCCTATTCAGAATGTGGTTCCTTTTACTATTGGGGAAATGGTTTGAATAATTCTGCATTACATTACATGTAAATATTTAAATAAATGTGGTTCCTTTCATTCACATGCATTCATGAGATATATGGACCCTAACTCCACAGATGAAATAGACTCTCATTCCCATTAAGAATATACTATTGGTTTTAAATATAGAATTATACAAATTCTAAAATCTCCTTGTTAATTTAAACATACATGTATAAATTATTATATACTTGTTTGAAAATAATTTCATTTGTATATAATAGATATTGATAATTATTTTTCTATTCAGATGGCACCAGAAATGATATTATCAAATGATGAATATGATTCAGAAATAAGTACCATTATGTGAATCAATTTAAACCCATAAAAGAAAAAAATAAATCTTTATTTTATTATTTAATATGTAGTCTACAAAAATCATACATAATATTATAATTTTCACCTCATACGCTATAATATTTTCTTCTTCCTTCATCATTTATGTGTGGAACTTATTCCATAACTCATCTCATATCACTCACGGAATGTATGTATTGAATTATATCACATTAATTGTTCTCCACTACATGTATTCTATTTTGTCATGCTATTTATTTTTATATATAAATGACCACTATTTATCATTACCTCCCATTAGGAAATTCATAGAAGGGATAATAATTTCAAACTCTTTAATTCCCAATAATATAAATTAAATTTATGGTATGTAATCAACTTGTTAATAATAAATTTATTAATGGTTATATAAAAATATAGAGACATCAATCACATGATGTGATCGATAATATTTTTTCCTCTTTATGGACTAACAAGTTTATCTATTCTAGAAATGTATTTATATATAACAAGGTAATCATCTATAATATATCCGATATTTTCGTATCTCAAATATTAGTTGTATGGGATTTCATGATAGGGAAACCTCTATATTGAATGCATCTTTTAATTCCATTACATCAACTAGGGGACATCTCAAAATAATGGAACACGCTATCATAACTCATAATATTTATGAATATAGAATCGTAAAATAAATATATATTTGATTGAAAATTTCATCTATTACCCTAGGTATTATCTTAATTCTCAAGTCGTTTATGTTTATTAAGTATCCATTATACAATGTTATTACTCTGAATTTTTTGATATGAACTTTAATTACTCTAACTCCAGTAACCAAAATCTAGTTATCACTATATTACATTGGTACATGATAAATGTTAATACATCAAATAGCATCTTTTAATTTATTAGTCCTTAAAAACTAGATATATATATGATTCATATATTATATAGGAAATATAAAAACATTTCAATCAAAATTATTGCTACCCCAAAATCATTTAAAAAATCCCATTTTATATCCTAGTGATATGAAAAAACGATACGAGTGAGATCAAATTATCAATAAGATTACGTATAATAGAATATATATATTTAGTAAATAATGAATAACAATATGGATGTTTGGAAGATCAAAAAACATCCCCTTCAATTAAAATATGAATCTAATGTATATTTATTAATAATGTAAACATAGAAATAATATTTATAAATGACATTGAATTATTAATAATTCAAAAACATAAATATTGAAATTTATGATTTTTTCATCAGAGAAAAATCTAACATATCATAGATTTTACTCTCAAGATGTTGTCCAAGACACTTTCATTGTATGTATAGGTATACCACAATTACCTCGATGTTGTGCTCACCTAATTTATCTGATAATTCCTTTTGATGAATCATGAAGATATTTATAATTCAGAACCAATTGTTTCCTATAAATATTATGTATTCCGCATATATTGAAGGGTTGAGAAAATTCATTCTCAAATTCACTATAAATTATTTTTCATATTTAATCATGATTACTGAAAATTTAATCATTCAATTAAATATGTTTAGAATCAATCTTATTACAAGTAATATAATACATTGAATTTTCATGTGGATTAAGAAACATAAAACTTGTGTGCATGATGAAATATAAATCAATGAATCATAAAATATTGACATGGAAGAGAAAATAAAGTCTAAAAAATAACATAGTGTTATAATGAATATGAAATTGATAATGATAAAGAATGAAAAACCATAAATCAGAAAAGAATAAAAAAACTCTATCAATATACCATAAATTCTTATTTTGTAGTTGAATTAAATTGTTTTGGAATAAAATATAAATTCAAATAAAAACATTGAAAATATAATCTAGGTAACTTTGTGTAAAAAACTAAATTAATCAATTTTACAAATTAATTAATAAAATTTCATAAATAATACCATTTTTTAAATATATAAGTTTAAATAATAATTCCAATAATATTTAGAAAAATATTTTCTAGAAAATAACCACTGATACATATAATGTAAACATCAATGTAAGGTACTGTCATAATGGAGAGAAATTTTGTTCGTGTGAAATGTTAAAAGTAAAAAAGTCCTGAATTACCATGTTTGGTAAATGACAAGAATATTACCCAAAAAATTCTCTAATTAATGTAAAATATTGATGAAAAATAATTAAAATTGTCTTTTTTAGAAATTAATGTTTTAATGTAAAATTTATAAAAATATTATCCTAGATGAAAAATTGATGAAAAGAAAACATTAAAACTAGTGTTTTTCAATGAATATACCATATATATAACTTATAAATTTTTGATTTAACAATATAGTAATTGGAAAATAAATATGTAATCCACAAATATAACTAACGAATAATAAAAGGTATTTTATTTAAGAGATTAATATTATATAGTTTTCCTAAAGAGAATTTTAGCTTAAAAAATCCTAAAAAATGTGGTTGTAAATTAAATCCTTCTTATTGGATCTCCACTGTGTTATATATGTTATATCCTATTGAATAAGGAATATAAATCTATAAAATAATTTCCTATTCAAATTTATTATCTATAATAAATTTTGTTATGTTTGTATTGTAACAATTTAAAATCCATTCATTGAATATTTCTTTCTTATTTTTACCACTTAATGTGTTGTAGTACATATATCTAAAATTAAATCAGAATATTATAAGTGGATAAATGTTTTATAAATTATATAATTCATCTCCATTGTTTTTATATGAAAATAATATCCCCATAGGATCCCTCTTTCTAGGTAGAAATGTTTTTTTCGCTTCATGAGGCCCACAGACATGCAAGAATGTGTCATAAAAATAATGTCCTTAGTATAACTTTATTTCATCATATATTTTGAGCCCAATTATGTATTGATTTTTTTAAATGATTAAATTTGTTTTTTGACATTGATATTAGGTTATAATTATTTGATAATTTTTAATAGATTCATTTAATGGAATTGGATTTCAGGTTTTAGCATTCAACCTTGAAATTATGATGATCGGTTTGTTATTATTATAGTCAAGAACACAATTCAATGGAGTTTATGGGGTGAAATTTTTTATAACATGTAAAGGAATTTAGAATAAGAATAAATCAATGGAGGTTTTAAAATATTTTATATTTCTCATGTTGATAATTGGAGATATATTTTTTAAGGATATGGAGTATAATATATTATTAATCATGATTTATTTTGAGAAAATATATTACTAATTATTAATGATATTAAAAATTTAATTATAATGAATTTTGAAAATAAATATGTTTGAACAACCATGTTAGACAATGGGATCTGGAAACCACTACTTTTGTCAGAATATTCATCACCATTCTAGGAATAGTGGAACAAATAGGTAGTACAGATCCCATTGGGGATGAATGAATAATTTTTAGCATAGTTGACCACAAATCCCTTAGGAATGATATTTGGAGGGCCTAAAATGATGTGGTTAGCGGGATAGTGTAGAGAGGAACTACCTTTGATGCCTAGTTGTGTCTATATTGTCAATATGTCAAACATTGTGCTAGTATAAGTTCATAATGAAACACTGAGTATTATTAAAGAGAGGGAATCCATAAGTGAGATTTATATGGGACATGGATGATGTTAGGTACTACTCCAAGGAAATATAAACTTATATATAGATTTTTTTTAAAAAAACTACATATAAAAAATCTAATAAATTAAATATTATTATCTTCAACCTCGTCCTGAGGTTTTGGTGCTTTATTGGGGTGTTTTTTATCCTATTACTCCAAAATATCAGGGTGAATCCATCGACTGCCATTTTAACACCCACGATATTCAAACATGATTCGAAAATATTAATAATTATTTCCTCGAATAAATTACTTATATAATATGTTGATACTGAACATGTAATTTCCCATTCAATATAGTTATATAACTGAGAGGGGGATATGTGAATCCGTGATATTTTTTCATTCATGTATCCCTTCATTTAAAACAACCATCACTTGCTTTTAATGATTTCTTTCCCCACTAAAAACAAAACTAGCACATATACACATAAACATAAAAATTTACAAGGTTCACTTCTCACCAAGAGTAGCTATATCCTTGGTATGGTTTGGGAATAATCCAATACCACAAACTCAATATTAGAACAATTATTTGGTGTAAAATATAATTAATATGATATTAAATTACCCCCTGTAGTTCTATGATCAATACAATAATATACATTCTTCATGTACCATGAAATTTTATAAGAAAGCTTTTGTAACAAACTTATTATAGTTCATGTTGATAAACTCTCAAAAATATGTTATTCAAAAAAATATTCACTTCCTTAATAATTAGTAGACATAAATATTATTTAGACTTATTAATAATATTCAGTCAAATTTTATATTCTAATTCTAAATTCTCATTGCATAATATGATAAAATAACTAGTTAAGAATATGGTTGAGACAAAACTAAATTACATATATGTAAATCCTAAAATAACAGTCTAACTAAAAAATCAAATATTCTATACCTATAAAATGATCAACTAAATATGGTGTTTGGTATTATCATTTATTCTTTTTCCCATTAAGCTTATTCAAAAAATTCAATATTGAAACATATTCTCCCTAGAAATTTTGGGTATTTCTCTCTTCGCTTAGAGTAGTACTTGCTTCCAAAATATTAAAAAGTACTTTATCATTTTATAAGTTGTCCAAATAAGGTTTGGATGGGATTATGAATCGTCTTCGAACTCAAAAACATTTCCCGTATTCACTATTTCATTTGGATTTCAAATTCATTTATGGCATCATCAACTCCACTTAGTTATTCTAGAACCTCCTCAAATCTTATAAAAAATTAATATGTCTTACAAAAACATTATCATACATCATTCTAACTTGGATTCTCTATTCTAATTCCCCAATACAATTTCTTCCTTATGATTCTATATATCAATGTCATATATGATGAAATAGATGCTTGTAATATATTTAGAAATCATTTTCCTGATTCTTGTCCTAATTTCCCAATACGATTTCTTCATTACGTTGAGGATATTTGATCACATTGATTTTATTTACCGACATAAAAAAATCAGAAATGAATAAATCCCATTATTTTTATCTATACTAATTAGAAAACATATCTTCTCATTATATATTAATTATTATAATTAATATAAAAGATTCATTAAAATATTTAATCATGATTCTTGTTCAACTTCATCAACACTTTCAACACTCTTTATCCATAATTTTTCTTTCTTATTTTCATTAGACATATATTCCATAATCTAATTATGTTATCAGGGTCATGAAATAATTTTTCAAAATATTCATCATTCCAAAAATCATAGTCAACTTCAAAACAATGGCTTGTTACCCACTTGTAAATGTATTAAATTTTCAAGAAATTCTTCTTTCTATTGACACGATAGAAAATGAATAACCAACAATTCAACTTTATATATTTTGTGGACTAATTTTCTGACTGATCTATTAAATTATTTTGGTATCACCATATAAAAACATTTCATCTCTTTCTTTTTCAATTGTCCCATAAACTCCAATTTAAATCATTTTTCAATTGATAACTATGAAAACATACCAAATATGATGGATTGATATCATTAGATTAATCTTTATAAACATATATCGTTCAATAAAATCATGTGAGAATGACTTAATTTATAACATTTATTGCATTAAATATATTCATCATCATCATATGAAGTAGAATATAATTTATTGTAACTGCACATTCTTCTAGTGTCATCTTTTATCATTCCAAAAATAAATTGGATTTGAATAAATATAAAGGGAATCACATCTTTTCTTCCAATATGATGCTCAATTCATTTGTTATTAATTATTGTCCCACATTACATCATCAAATAAAATCAAAAATTTTAGAACATTCTTATAATTTTTGAAAAAAAAATAGTAATGGATATTCAGATTTCTATCATAGTCATTCATTTTATGATCCTTATTACGGACAACACTTTAGACCAGACCCAAGAGGGGTACAATTATCTTTTCCTATAAAAGAAAAATTCTTAATATAATTTAATTTCATAATCAATATGAGTCTAATTTTATTAAAATTATGGTAAGTATGATTTTCAACAAAAATAATGTGAGTTGATTTCTCATTTGTTGTTAGTTACTTGACAACAAGATAAATTTACTGAATGAAATAATAATCCTTATCATATGATTCATAAAATAATAGAAATACATATGTAATGGTACCAATATAAGGGTTGGTTATGTAATGGTAACTCATGTATTTCATTTATATGGGCACTAAAAGAAGGAAGTGATATTTTGGTTTTATGCATTATGTGTCTGAAACATGCTTTCTAGGGACTAAAAATTGATGTAAACAAGAGTAATTGATAACAATTACTGACACTACACAAAAATGGTGTACTTATGTTGGTTAGTAAACATCGATCATAGGTGGTTGACCTCACATATAAATGATGATAATCCAAACATAGATATATTTTTCCAATTCATTGCGGAAATTATTTTTAATATAGAAACTGTTAAATGTTAAAATTTTTTTTTCAAAAGAAGAGAATTATGATGATTCTTTATTTATGGGATGAAGGATAACCTATGAACTACACTAGAAGTAGAATGTAAAACTCCCACATTACATGTCATTATCACAATAATGTTTCTTTTTAATAAAAATGATATGACGAAAACTTTTGGGTTAGCGTGAATCATTTTGATACAATGTTCTTTTTTACTCAATGGGGAAAGACAATGACTATTGAATTTACCATTAATTAAAAATAAGTAATTTTGTGATATAAAATCACAAAAGAAGAACTATATATATCTAATAACCATTTAAGATTTCATGATGTAGTCGAATGATGATGTATAATTAAGATTTTATTAGTGCGAATATGTTTTTTGAGAACGTTTCATACTATGTAACCTTTATTGGAATAAAAATAGTGGTGTGTATACATGACACATATAATTTGTGCATGAAAATGGTCTAACCACATGCATGAAGTAAATAAATGAATAGTAACATTTTAAAATAACTGAGGTAATAAATAAAATGATATAACATATAAAATAAATATGAATGAAATATTATGTTTCTTAGGTTTTTCAATAATAATTCAATGATATTTATAAATGAGGTGGTATTCAAAAATTTGTTTGAATTAGATTCAATCATCTTGTATAGACCCCAACCCTTATATACTAGATTCAATGATTACATTACTATATTTTCATTATATATAGGTGAGTTAATCCTAATGGACAAAATAGTTTATTATTAATGGTAAACTATATATATATATTTACTTGAGCCTTAAATTACATATAAAAGAAAATAAAACTTAATGTTTTTTTTATTTTACCCTTATTCCATATAGTGTTATCCTCCAATATAATTTACAGTACACATCCTAGATTCCGCAGAATGGAAATTAGGGTGACCTCAAATTCACAATAAGAGATAATTAAAATTGAATATATCATGAATGAATAATAATAGTCAACATTTAAATGTAAATAAATAGAAAAAAATAATCTTAAAAAATTTAATATCATGATTAGATTTAAAATAATCAATTTGAATTGGTAAAAATAGAAACAAAAATAAAATTTTATAAAAAAAACAAATTTCATGATTAGAGAAATTATAATAAATATGGAAAGGTAAATATATGAGTACACATTCAATTTAATCAATAACATAAATATCATGCTTACATAAAAAATAACCAAAATGGAAATTTAAATAAAAGATTACACATTCCATTTAATCAATAAATTGGGAATGAAATGTACACAATGATAACATAAATTATAAAAATAAAGTATAATAATAACCAAAAAATTAAAAAATGATGTAAATACTTAATTATTTCTTATTATGATCTCAAGCATCATGATACCTCTATTTTCAAAACCTTTCATAAGATAATTTCAAATATATGGATTGTTATACACTAAAAACCCATTTATATACGGCTAGACAATTGATTTTTCCAATGATAATATGGATCCATCAAGGGGATATCTATAGATGTTCCCCATATATATCTTCATGTCCAAATAATTCTTCGAATATTGAATAAGTTGATTTACTAATGAACATTATTTCTTATCCTGAAATATTTATATTGAGTAAGGAATATGAATTCATCACCACATTCTTGTATAATATAATAAATTTTTAATATAAAAATCCATATATATAAATGGTACTTCATATAAAAAATAAATATATCCATGATAAATAATATGGATATTTATAAGAAATTTAATGTCTTATGATAACATGAAAGTGATTTTTTTTGGGGAAAGTTAAAGGCTAAAAAATGAACCATTAAATTTTATATCAATACAATTATTTTCTATAATTATTTTAACACATCCATAAAAATAGTAAGTATTCTTTCAATAGAACATACCAATATTTTTGTATAACTAAAAAATTATTATTTTTTGTTGAACAATATAAATACATTAAAAATATTATTCAAAACATACTTGAAGATAATATAATTTTTACATTGAAAATATTTTTAAAATTAAATGTTTTCTCTATATTATGAATATAATTTAAATGTTTATTAATCATTTCTATATATATATGGAATCAATTAAATATTTAGTGGTAATGATGGTGTTAAATTACATAGATGTTGTACACATTAAAACCAATATTGCTTTCACATTTCTAGTAAAATCAAAAATAGTCCTTATTTCATGAAAACATGAGGATTAAATTCAATAAATTTTATAAAAATTAAAATGTGGGGAAAATTTTACTTAATAGATTAATATAATTGAATTGGAAATATTTTTAAAAATATTTTTAGAAATCATGTTTTTAGAAGAACAAATATCATCAATCGAAGAAAGAAAAGAAGGTTGATTTCATTTAAATAATTCACAATCAATTTATGTAAAAAATAGTGTAAATTGAATATATTATATTAAAAATTAATTAAAATCATGAGGATAATTTAATTAAATGAGTTTATTCCTAAAATAGAAAATAATTTCCCTAAAAAAATTTGTGTATAAATATTCACGATTAAAATGAGATTTTGAAATAAAACCATTCAGAGATTAGAACATTGAACATAGAGTTAATTAATAAAAAAAATCATTCTATCAAATTTTATACCACAAAAATAGATATAAAACATAATATATTCAAAACTCATTACACAAATAATCTTATATTATTATAGACACAGAAGTAATAATATTACCCAATGAAAAAATGATGTATGAAAAGTCTATACCAGAAAATATATTTTAAGTAAAATCAATATAATTAATTAATTTGTAAACATAAAATAAAAATAATTATTATATAATACTAATATTACATGTCCATGGGGTAGTTTAGAAACAATATAAATGAAATTAGGTGTATAAAAGTAAAATGTTCCCCAATGAATGATTATTGCAACATAGTCTCTTACCGAATGCTTCTTTTTTGATTAACATTATTCATACTCCTATATAATAGTTTTAAGAATCATATTAATTTATAAATGAAGAATATTAATATTTATAATATCATATAAAAAATTTTTATAACATTTTATTACACGTTCATTAATTATATTTCATTATATTAATTGTCTTAGTTGTTGATTTCCATGTTTTTTCATGCATGTTTTTAATGAATATTATAGTTATTGTGAATAGGATATTTATTATTGATCTCTCTATATATAATAAAGTTATAAATATAATTTTTACTCATCTTATACATTTTCATGATCATTGTTAAAATATGTACATCAAAAATTAATCACAACACAATTTGGGTATGATAGGCTTTTGGTATGCCGGAGTGATGATGTTATTTCCATAATCAGTGACAGAATAAGGAATTGGATTGTATTTTAATTATAAAGAATAAATATCATGAAAAATATTATGAATATAGTAATTAAATTTATACTAATTACTATTCATGTAATTTTTATGTTAAAACTATATCACATGGCTTCGTGATGCATAGTTTTTCGTACACATTAGTGACATTTTCATATTTTTAAACAACATGGAATGTAGTAGGTATATGTTATATTAGTATTTAATAAGTTTAATACATTCATAAAAATTAAATATATATATTAAATAAATCATTATATACAATCATAATATGTTTTGATGAAAATTGAGTTTCATCGGTTCATGGGGTGGTGGTACACTGTACACACGTTTGTAAATTTTGGTTCCAATTTTTTATATAAGTAGATGAAAAATTATTATTAGGTATACGTGATATCATCATAGCATATGGGTGATATTTTTTTTATCATATATTAACTATTAATATATAATTTATTCTGGAAAAGAAGAATTAAAATGATATATCTTTAATAATTCAATTACATTCTCTTAGAAAAAACTCATTTGGATATTCTCTTAAGAACACAGGAATTGTCCTTTTTGAAGACATATATCTCTAGAAGGTTGCTAATAATATTTTGGAGGGATTGTTTCTATTTTTTTGAATTATTTTACTATTAGGAATAAGTGGACGGAGGGAGTGACCATTTATAATTGGGAGAGAGGACACACATAGAATTTTAGAAATGAATAAACAATTCCCATGTTTTAATCAAGACACAATACACTAAAATGGGGAATTATATAAAAAACCAATTATAAGGTCTAAATATTTCAATAAAATTTTTATTTCACATTTTCAGAAATTTTTTATCCAATATCTTTCTTCTTTTTAACCTCGATAAACATGTTCATATCATTATAGTTATAATGAATTTTTAATATTTTCATTACTCATTATGGTAAAAATTTATGTTGCACACATTAGATAATATAATTTATTGTGATTTTAAGTGTAGAATATTTTACTAAAAATTCAATTTATATAAGTGGAAGATTCTAATTTGAAATTCATCATACATAATTGATGAAAATTCTTTTTCCCAAAGTAAAAACATTCAACAGTTCAAAATAATTTATATAAAAATTCAATATGAAATTGATTCCAATGAAATAATTTAGTAAAATTATAATATCATTAAAATAATGTTACATTAAAACCAATATATTTTAACCTTTTATATTATATAATTGAAACATTGGTTTCAAATATAAAAAAGTATTCAATATTTATTAAAGGTATACACTTTTTAGAAAATTCTAAAAAAACCACACCAGGAAAATATTGACAGTAAATGTTAAAAATTATTTATATTATGTTAAAAAAATTATGAAAACTATACATATTAATTTTATGTTATGTGTAAAAATGATTACAAAACCAACCTTTTATAAAAATATAGTTTTTGTAAAAATATTAGTTTTTCTATCAAATGATGATTATTTTATTTTCTAATAAATTTATAAAAATGTATTTTTTATACATGTGTACAATGAAATATATTAATAATTTAGTTATTACTATTCATTCACTCTAACTTATTGTATTGGTTATAACATTTTCATAATAAGTTATAATTTTCTAACAGAGTATTAAATTTGTTTATACCATGTGTTGTGTGGTTCATAAGACATCAAAGAGATTTAATATATTTAAAATGAAATATATTAAAAATTAATAACTATTAAATGATCATATGTAATTTTTGTTATGTATCATTATGTTTTTTGACACAATATTATTTTTTTAAAAATCTAATGTTGTTACATTATACCCTCTTAAATAAATTGTGTCCTTAAAATTATATATTTATCTTATAATTCAAGGGTTTGAAATTTTTAAAAACAATTATTTTAAAACTATGTAATAAGACATGAAAACAAAATCTTCTCTAAAAACAATTGAAATGGAAGTAATTATTCCTTCTATAATAACACATAATTGATTAGAAATAAGGGAACATTTTTGGAAAAACTGTCTATGTACATTGAAAAAATGTTTTAAAATATATATAGTTTGATGATGATCATTGATAATAATAAATTTAGTGATCAATAGAATTTTATGAACTTCAAAACCATAAATATATTATGATTTAAAATATAATTAGATTGATCAAATATGAAGTTAATATGATAATATTTTTTATTTAGGATAATTATTTCTAATGTTATGGAATTCGTATACCATTTTGACTATTAACATAATGAAATATAATTACATGACATATTTCTATTTCATAAGAACAATTCTATATTTTGGTAGTGCTTTTGAAAATTTCCTCATCATATCATACAACAATCAATGAACATCCAAAAATGAATTATTTATGCCTAAGGCACAAAACATTCATTTTAATGGAACCTAAAAAACAATAAAGTGTTAAAATTCTTTCATCCTAGAACTAAATATTTTATATAGCCAATATGGTTATAACATGATATGAAATTGTATAAATTATTCTATAAAACTCAATAGAAATACCACTGGATAATCATTGATTTTAATCTGTCAAATCATTTATGTATGAATAATTATATATTAACTGGACAATTATATAGTGTAGTGGTAGTTGTAGACCATTGTATCCAATTGATTATGGGTTTAAAATTTATGGCCTTTCTATATGCAATGTGTTATCACCCGTCAAATGGGTTATCCTTTATCCCAGACTATATTAATATAATTCATATAAAACACCAAAATTTTGATGAACCAGAGTTACTATAACGTAAAATATAATATAAACATCAAACGAAACCAATACGATTAATCCTAATTAAAAAACTATAAAGGTAATATTTATCAAATAAAATTAATATATACCAAGACATGTGATTTTAGTCCTATAATGGTCTCCCAAAATATATTTTATATTATAATAATATCATCAAAAAAAGGTTGTGTATATGTCATTGAACATATGATAAATATTAAACCCCTAATCCAATTATCAAATCTATTACTCTTAAGATAATGTATACATAATGATTCTAAAATTTTAATTAATACCGAGATGTTTCATGGTTCTTATAACCAAAATACCATTGAAATAAATTCTTTTAAAATTTATTTACTAAATCCCAGTAAAAAAATAATTGATCTTTTTTTCATCATTAGTTAATCCTTGGTCTAGAAGAGAATATTAACTCGGATTATTTTTAGGTTCCACATATTTTAGAAAATAAAATATAAATTTATCCATGGGATGATATTTATTTCCATCCATATTTCTCTAAATTTTTCCGTAGTATTTCATAGATTTATTTACTACATTTTGGTATATAAAAAATTACCTGTATATTTGAGAATATTTCATAGGTATATTCTCCCTTCTTTTTAACATGAATTAAATTGAGCCTCCATTACCCTATAGTTTACACAACCAGATTTCTTATATAATTACATCCTTATCTTCTTTGTTAAATCCAAGAGTCTCTTAAGGTATATGTTTTCAATCATATTTTGGGATTACTGATTTGGAATAATTATGATATCATTCACTCCAATCATTATTGCTTTTGGTTTATCATTTTCACCATTGTTTTACTCATATTAAAGGTTAAAATTATTACTTTGGGTTATATACACTGACTAAAACTATTAACAGTACTCTGAGAAACAATAATCATAGTGGAAAAACCATATAATAATTTATCATATGACTAAATTATGACACCTTATTTTCAATCTCACACAGCTTATGTTCAATATAGATCATTATTTTTCATCATCTTTTAAAATACATAATAGTTATTTGTAATGAAATTGTTAATTATCTAAATCATATATCCTGGGAGTGTCAAACCATGTACAAAATATGGCATGTAATTATTTACAATGTAACACACGATTTGTTCCTCACATTAATTTTTTGGTGTTTTTTCCACTAGATGCATATCTTGTATAACCATGTTATATTTTAGTATTTAGATAGGATACAATTATATGAAAACCACATATTCTATTCCACAAAAAAACATTAGTACATTCATTGATACTTATCCTCATAATAGTTCATATGCTTCTATTTTATAATTTATGTTTTCTTAAACCTAGTTCCCATGGTTTCTAGTAACAATCGTATTATATAAAATAAAATGAACCATTAACCTAGTAGACTGTATTGAAGTATTAATTTACTACATTTTCATATGATACAAGTGACTTTGTCATGAAGATGGAATAATTTAATAGTCTTGTTAATCTAGATACATAATTGAGTCTTGAATTATATTTAAAAAAATTACAATATATTTTTTAATAATATCATTATTCTCTCTATTGTATCCTTATATCAAATTCAATATACACATCCTAAATTAATGCTAAATGATAAAAATAAAGGGTGATGTCAGATGCACAGTAAGATTTATGTATAGTAGAATCTATCATGAATCAATATGAATAATAATCAGAGAAGGTTATATAACTAATCACATGTTCAATATAAATAAGATTAAAATCATTACTAGATAAGGAATAATAAAGTTGTAAATGTAAATATTTAAACACCTATTCAATTTAATCAATACTATTAACTGTCGTTATTTGATAAGGAATAATAAATATGTATTTTTAAATATTTTAACACACTTAAAATTGAATAATTTATTTGAATACAATGATTAGATAAAGAATAACCAATTTTTAAATGTAAATAAATTAATAAAAATGCCATTTAATCTACGGAATGAGAATAAAATGAGTTGAGAGATAATATTATAGAAACAAAATCATGGATAATAATATAAACAAAATTATTAATTATTGGAATGACTTCTTATTTGATTTCATGATCTCAAACATCATTATAACTCTATATTTAATATTGTTTATATGATAGATTATAATTTAAGGGTAGTTGTACAGAAGAATCATATTTATGTTGGTTAGCCAAATGATTCGTCTCACTATTCTACTGATACATCAAAGAGATATTTAGATATTGGCCCTTCCAATATCTTCATGTCCAAATAATTCCTCCTATATAAAAAATATAGTTCATTCAGTAGTAATGTGTATTATCATCAAAATATATTTATTGAGTATAGAATATTGATTTTTCAATATTTTCCTTCATAATAAAATAATTATAAATATAAAACAATTTATAATGAAATTATATCTAGTTTTAGTAATAAATATATCCATGATTAATAAAATGTATATTTACTGGAAATTTAACATCCAAGGATGAAAAAAATGTAATTATCCTAATAGAATTTATATAAATATAAAAATGAATCAAGAAAGTGATATTGAATATTTTCTTATGTCAAAAGAATAACAATCCATCCATTTAAATCAAAATTATGGGATTAATATTACATATACTATTGGGTGTATAAGTAAAATATAGGGTTGTTGTGGTTGAAAAATAAAAATATCATAAAAATGTACTTGAAAACATTATTGAAGAAAATATAAATTTTACCTTGAATGTATTTTTAAAACTAATAGTTCAAAAAATATGATTGTTCTCTTCATTTAAAATAAAATTTTAATTTAACAAAGCATGAATTAACATGATTTATGGTCATGATGGTGGGAAATTGTTTTCTATCCAATGTATCAAAACAAATACGCATTTTACATTTTCATTATAATCCAATTGAGTAAATTTTTAAAAAGGAACATAAGATTCCTTTCAAAAAAATTAAATAAAAATAAAAATTAAAAAAATATTGTATTTAATAAATCATTTAGTGAATTTTAAGAGGAATTTATGAAACATTTTTAGAAAACATGGGTTTGGATGAAAAATGATTTTTTTTCGAAGTGATATTTGAGGTATAATTTTAATTAAAAAAGTTTATCAAACATTTCAAGTATGAAATATTGGGAAAGTGAGAATATTGAATCAAAATATATTTAAAAACTATATTTTAATAAAATTATTTAAATATATAATATGATGATGAAGGAAAATTTTTCTTTAAATGAAATTCAATCATAAACAACACAGATTAAAAAAATTGTAAAATAATAACTTACAAAGATCATAAAATTGAAGTGATAATTTATACATTATTCCAATATATTTATCAAATGATAATCTATATAAAAAATTGATATAAAACATAATAATTTTAATATTAATTACTCATATAATCATTGAAAAACAATTCAATGAATAAGTAAAATAACATAATGAAAAGAAATAGAGTCATGAAAATTCAATTTCACTTGTTAACCATTATGTCAAATACCCTTATATAATTAAATTTTAAACATAAAATACCTTGAATTTTTATTTTAATATATTACATGAAAAATTGTTAATATATATATATTATAAATTAAATTATTTTCATATATCTCAATGAAATGAAAATGCGACAAATCAAATTAACTCATAAATCATTTTTGTTGAACATTATTCTACATCATTTATAATGGTTTTAAGAATAATATTATGTTATTTAGAAACAATAAATGTATTTATAATATTATATATTATCAAATTATTACATTTTACCACCATTTGTCATTTATAATTCATTAAATTCATTATTTCAGTTATAAATTTCCTTATTTTATCATGACTGTTTTTCCTGAAAGATCTAATTTGTATGAATAATATATAGATCCATCATCTATTAAATAAAAATTATGTTATTAATTTTAATATTTAATCATTATATACATTTTTTTATTAATTCATTAATTCTATATATAGAAAATGAATCGCATTACTTCTTGGAGACGGTAGCTTGTACATATGCAAGACAGATGATATCATTCCCTTAATGAATGAAAGGGTAAGTAATTGGATAAAATTATATTTTTAATGAATAAATATTAGGTCATATATATATATCATATACTCATTTATATTATCCTTATTAACTTCCATGTAAATTGTTAGTGTAACAAAATTAAATTGCTTTGTGAAGTTGTAGTCCACTGTATACACGAGCGACGATATCGTATTTTTATACATCATTTAACTTAATAATATAACATGATATTAAAATTAATAATTATAAAATTATCCTAAATTATATATATACATTAAATCTACCATTATATAAATTTTCCAGACTTGTTGATGGGAAATGAGTTTCAACGATTCGTGATGTTGTGGATCACTGTACACACGATTGATGATTCTATTTCCCATTTGATGGAGGTGGAATTCGATAAATTTAATAATATTTAAATAATAACATATCTATATTCAGGAGAATAATATTTTACAATATAAGTTGTTTTAATATATAATTCATGAGGGAAAAAATAAATAAAATTTAAGATCATCGTGTAGATAATTAATTTATCCTAGAGAACCCGATTTTGGAGGACCCATTAAAGACCCTATGTATGGTCTTATTTAATTACAATAAGATATAAAAAGTGGATTTTGATTTTTGGGATTTTCTTATAAAATATTTTTGGATGAAAAGGGTCATGAGAGGTGTCAATAAGTTAAAGGAGGGACTAGCCTTCTTTAAGGGGGAGGACACTGATGGATGTTTTTAGAGGAATAATGTGTATGTATTTTTTCACATTTAAAAAGAATAAAAATGGTTACTTATCATACATTAATGTTTATAAGGTATTAATATTTCCGGAAAATGGTGTTTGGGCATGTTTTATAGCATTTTTAAGCCTTATCATATTAGTTTAACCTCGTGGTAAACATGTTATTACCTTAACTGTGGTAATAAAATTTTACTATTTTCACTATTTATTATGATCAATATTTATGATTAAATAATTAGATAATATAAATGATGAATATTCACAATATTTAATCCTTTTTCTATAATTAAATTCATAGAATATGAAGAATCCAATTTAATATTAATATAAAAAATGCAATGAAAAAGTATTTTTCCAAATTAAAAACATTAAAAATTCCAATATGTTTTTATATAAAAATCAATATTTAATTTATTTCAGTGAAATAAATTAGTTAATTGATAACATAAATAAATTAATGTTACATTACAACCAAAAAAATTATTTTTTATAATTATATAGAAATGGGATTTCTCTATAAAAATTTGTACTCTTCCAAATTAATCCAAACATTAATAATTTCAAAAAATTTCAAAATAATAACCCAAGATTAATTTTAAAATGTATATTTATGATATTTTATAAAATATATATTTTTATAAGTGGTAAAAATGTTATTCGGAAGTTATTTTCACAAAGAACATCTAATCTGCCTTTTAAAAAATTGAAAATTTTCGTAAAACAGTTCATTTTCATTTAAATGACTCATATTTTATTCCAAATCAATTGTTATCCAATGATTTTCTAAATGTACACAAAATATTCTATTAATAATTTATTTATTACTATTCACACCTGCCAACTAAATGGATATGTTATAATTTTCATGTTTTCAATTATATAATTTTAATAGATTATTTAGTTTAATTAAAACATAATATTATGTGAATCAATTTCTTCTTATGTGATTTAATTTATTATCAAATAATATATCATAAATTTGTGGTTTGTTACATTCTCAAATATTCTAATTGTGATGTGTCATATAAACTAGTGAACATAATTTTATTCTCTTAATATCACATTTTTTTCACAACTATATAAGTTAAGGACATTAATATCAAAAGGAATAATTTCATAAGAATTATTGCACTAAGGAAACTGAACATGCATAGGAGACAAGTTATATATGAAGAAGACCTAAGAACTATAAATCTATTTGAATTTTTACACAAGTGAAGTAGATAAAGTGTTCTTATGGTGGAATATCACGTGTGAATGAAAATAGTGTGTTTTATTAAAGTATAAACACATTGAATAAGAATAATATTTTAACATGTGGTATAAATATCTATTGAATAATATCAAGATTACATGAATAACTTGAAAAGAGGTATTAAATATGGTTGGGGTTATTATAAACATATTTTAAAGATATGTATTGAATGGGGGAATAACTAGGATACACTATAGAATTGAATATTTTATTTTGTAACCATATTCATCTTAAACCATTATAATTGTTAATTAAAATATTTATCATAATAAATTATAGGGGTTCTATGAAAGTTTAAAGGAGTAGGTATTTGTAATGAACTTTGTAAATATCATGTTCTGTGTTATCTATAAGTATTATTTAATATGAGGTAAAATAATGAGATATCACTAAGTGGATGAAGAACCTTATCATGTTAATGTTGTTAAATTCCAAAGGAAGTAATTCCATAAAATTAAACTGCGTATTTTCTTATCTCACCCCCTACTCTCAGTGGTTACATCTCTCAAGGACTCTCTAATTTGTATTAATGAAAGGTATCCTATTTTGATATATTTCACATTTCATATAGTAATTCTTTTTTTTAAAATGAGTGAGTTTCCTTAGATGTAGAAAAATTATGTTACTACTAAGAGTAAAAAATGATATATTTAAACCATTACACAAAAGAATATAAAATATATATAAAGGATGTAGAATAATAATATTTTTAAAAATATGGACACTCCTTTCAATGAACATAATTAAAATGTTATAATCACCAATATTTAATTTAATTATTACTCATCTACTGAGTCATTTTTTAGTATTTTTTATGATGTATCACATAATTAATATAAATATGAATTCATGGAACATATATAGAATGTTCTGAAAGAATATTCATGTATTATTATTATTAAGTTCATGTGTATTAAACATAGAAATATATATCTTAATGAAGAGGATAATTGTATTGACGAAGCATTTGCTAAAATGGTTGGTATAAATACCACTCTCACAAAAGAATTCAGATAAAATTATAAACTAAAAACTATTTAAAATTAATTAAAATATATATATAATGACTAATTACAAATTAATATTCCTAAAAATTATTTCCTTAAAAATTTTCATTTATAAACATTTCTATGAACATGAGAAATAGCACAACTTGTCTATGAAATTCAGGCATTTTCAAATCGATTCTAAAGAAATAATGTAATAATATATAGATAATTATATACAAGAAACAAAGAGAAATTCATTAATTACAATTAATGAATCATAGTTATGATTGTGAAGAAATGAAGTGGTTTCCTCATGATGAGAAGAACTCCATCAGTATGAACCGTTTTGAGATATAGGTCAGATTGAAGAATCAAGAATAAAAACTATCTAGAACATACCATATTTATAAAAAATAATATTATTACACATATTAATTCATTCAAATTATGACTCCTTAAAAATCATGAGATTATACTCTAATCAAATTGAAATATCCTCCACGGTGAATTTATCACATAAACTAAAAACTAACTTTTGTACTAATGTTGATTCAATTTCTAGTACATTTTTAAAAAAAAATCTATTAATGTATGGTAGTTGAAAAATATTGATATACCAAGTACATAGAGGGTGTGTGAGAAATTTTTTAAGAATAGATTTTCTGAAAAAGTGTCAAAAATATTGGTGGTTCTACTTAAAAAAAGAACATTTCACAATATATGGAATCCAAAAAGACTAAACTAGAAAATATTGAAATAATATTCGTATTCTATTACTGATTTTGTTGGATGTTAAAGAACATGGTTTTATAATGTTAAAATAATATGAAAATTGATTAACATAATTAAAATAATTCATTTAATATCTGAATGTTTTATGAAAAGATAAGACTATCATCGGTGAAGACATATCCACTGAAAATGAATCTATCTACAAATAACATAATTGAATTATAAAAATATTTCTATGAGTATCCCAACATAAGTGGTAAATATTATGATAGTAGTTGGTTTGTAACAATCACACAAAAAATACAGAACAATGTTATGTGATATCTAATTGTTTAATAGAGTGGATTAATTTGATCATTATTTTCTATATGTGCCATTTTAGAGTTTTTCAAGAAAAATGGGATTAAAACATATGATTATGGAGAAAACATGTTAGGAACGCAATATGGAATGTTTTTACTAACCATTAAGTAATTATGAGGAATATAATTATGGCTCTTCGGATGAGTTTTTCATTGATTAAGTATGGTTAATCAAACCATAAGACTCACTATAGATATTTTGTGGGAATCTGGGTGGTTTTATAGAGAAATAGCGTGTCTGTAACATGATTTTTCCAAATTATGTGGCACTCATATAATAAACCTTGTTACATTTTTTCATGTAAAATATTACATGCATTATTCATGAATAAAGTTTCCATCTATGCTACCAAACCATGTACCATAATTTGAACATTTAAAAAAAGATTTAATTTACCAATTTACCAGTGGTCATTTTTATATATATTCACCCCTAAATTACTATTAAGGTAGAAATAAGCATTCCCCAATCCTCTAAAAGATTATAACTTGTAACACATGGATTATTAGTTTTCAATTCATTCTTGTTCTTGGTCATTTTCATCATATTTCATGTGTTACATGATTGAAATATTGGGGGATAATTTCCTCTTTTCTAAGGCCAATCATCCCTTTATTAGGCTCCCATTAAATCCCCACTATGTTTCCCTTGAATTCCCCCTTGGTTCCACCTAGAATTTGGGGGAAAATGGAATGTTTTTGGGGAAAAAGAACTGGTCGCATGGTTTAAAAAACCATCCAACGAAACAGTGCAAGGTGTCCAGCACATTAAAAGTCAATTGTTAATTCCAATTTCCCTTACAGAATAAACCGTATTGTACCCATTTGTCCCTATTTCATGCCTCATATCCATGGAAGGATCCCATGATACCCCAAGCACCATAGGAACCCATTTTCTATGAGTTTTTTGGTGGGGAAACATCAAAATCATGAAAGTATGTGATTCTTTATTTGTTTTATTCCATCTCAATGGGGTTTTCTTCCTCATTATTTTTTCTTTAAAGTATCCAGACTCTAGGGTTCGTATCTAGGGTTTGATTTAGTGTCTATTTGGTGAAATCATCTGAATCTATTTTCTTTTTCAATCTCTTGAGTTGCGGTGGTGGTGTGATAATGTTTTTTCAAAATATTTGGAGTTTTGATACAAAAGGATGGTGATTCCAAGTGTAAGCATTCTTTAATGAGTTAAAATTTAATGATTTATGTTTCTAGCATGCTTTTATTCCATTGTGTTTGGCTCAAAAATAATTTTTCGTCGCATTGATTTAGTGGAGGATTTTAAGAAAGTAATTCTGAATTAAAATAAGTTTTTTCATGTGTATCTTATGTTGTATCAATTGGGCTTATTTTTTGGTTAACGAAATGTTTTTATTAAACATTTTTTGGGACGAAAAATATTATTGGGAATGGGGTTCATGGGTGTTTATTTTTAAATTATTTATTTGAATGGGTTTTTTGTGCAAAGCCTCATTACACTTCATGACATTTTTTTATAAAGTGTCTAAGGTAATTGTTGAGTTAACAAATGGTTAAAAACATGTTAGTATACTTTTTTGTGTCTGACTATTCTAAAAATGGTTTCTCAAAATTTTTAGTGGTGATTTTTTATGTAAAAACTTTTGATAACATTTTATAAATTATTTAAAAGATTCAATAAATTATATGAACGGTGTGAAACATGATTATGGGATATTTTGTGATAGTATTATGTTAAAATGGATTCTAATGTGAATGGTTAATTATGTGATATTCTATTGGGATATTTGGATTTTGTGTGATTTTAATATAAACGTTTCATGTGCAAATGGTACATTATAAGATGTTGAACTTGTTTGAGCACAAGAGGGAGAACCTGAGTATATAGGAAGGCATATATGTACTAGTATGTTTGTGATATGGAATACTTTCATCATCATTTCACATAGAATGTTTAATGATACTAACCCGAACTAAACTATTATTATGATTTTGGGGACCACTAGGTTTTGGATATTTTCCCTATTAGTGGCTCATGCTTGAGAAAAAATATTTGTTATGGTTACATTTCACCAAGATACAAGGTACCTGGGGCCCACCCCTAGTCAATGCCAGGGGTTATTTTCCTAGACTTGTTCTCATTATATATTTTATACTTACCTTTGACATATGCAATGTTTGTGTTCAAAATTACAGAGCATGTAAATTTTATTAAAAAACTGTATGTTCATTCGAGTAACCCTCTTGAAAATATTTTTCATTTTAACATTGCATCTATTTGAATTGTTACTAGCATTCTTGTTTATAAAAACATGAATAATTATCTTCATAAAATTATGACCACATGGAATACTTTTTTATGGAATCATTCTGGTCTTAGACTCACACCCTACTCACACATTTAGGTGTATGTATACTTGGAAATGTTTGTTGCGGGTTTGGTTAAGGCACTTAGAATTGGCGGTACGGGTTTCTAGCAGTCTTTCGTGATGCGATGCCATGATGATGGATTAACGGAATTGACGCTTTCCATGAGATGATTAATAGGATATTATTTTTATCATTCCTATCTTATAGTAGCCGTTGGGAATATTATGTATGTATTTATTCCAATTCTGAACTTTTTAAGTATTGTTTGGTGAAAATTTTCAGATTTCGTTTATTCATATTTTTGGGTTTTTTATTGTTTTATTCTTTGGTAAATAGTTCCCCAACACTTTTTTATGATACCTGGTAACTTCTATAGCCCATGTGGATAGGTATCTCCTTTCTGGTTTTCCAAATTTTGAGTTAGGGCCCATGTCATATGGGGACCTGGCTTAGTTTGTGACAAAATTTTATCAGGGCATTTTCTCTCTTTTTGGGTCGTGTTCATTGGGGAAAGAGTCTGGTTGGACCAGAGCTTGGATTATCAGAACTCTGCATTCTAGCTATAAGTATTCTTCCTAGAAAGCACACCTCATGGTGGTACATGAGTTACAAGAGGAATTCTGGTTTCACCAAAGTCTTTCGGTTCTTATGGATGTTCATTATTTTGGAAATGAAATGGGAGTTAGGCCAATGGTCTTAGTGACCTCACAGGGTATGGAAATACATGGGGAGAGGGGGATAGTGTCTTAGAAAACTCTCTGTGATGGTTTTTTGACTATCATATGGCTGACAACCATATGTCTGAGTCCACCATTGGCACTAGTTTCCCTTTATTTTGGATCGACATCTTTTGGTATTTAGAATGTCATTCTCAAGAAATCATGTTTGAAACTTTTGGAAAATAGATTTTAAAAAAGAATATTTTTTAAAAAGAAAATGTTTTAGTGTTTATTGAATGTGTATTTTCATAATTTGACCATGTGGTGTATGAAATTAATTTTTGGGAAATCGTGAATTATGTTAAGGTAGGTTTTGGAAATTAGTTTTTAATATGATTTTAGAAACAATTAAAATGTGTCTTGAATGAACTAAAATGTTTTGTAAGTTATGTTTTGGGGATTGAATATGGATCTAGATTTGTCAAATAATTGTAATTTTATTAGTTTTTTGAATTTTTAAATCCATTTTTTAAATGAGGATTAATGTGCTTTTATATGAATGGGTTTTTATAACATGGAATTTGTTATAAAATAGGATGTGTTTTCAAATGGGATGATATGTTTTGAATTAAATATCAATTATTTGTATTTGAGTTTTTTTTGAATGGTTAGAGCATTTCTAAATATGTTTTAAAGATTTAATTGTATTTTTATTTTGTGACTACCATTTTTTAAGACAATAATGTGTTGGTAGAATGTATTTTTGTTGGAAACATGGAATGAAATTTTGTTTCAAACTTTTGTATTTCTGTGAGTGACCACATGCATGGATTTACAATTGAATATGGAATGATAATGTAATGCTTGGATAAGTTTCAATATGGATATGAAGATAATTTCTGGTGTGGCACATAAACAACCATGTATGGGGACCCTGGGTTACTATTGGTGAATGTGCTAACTGTTGACCCAAATAATTTTTAAGAAATAAATAATAAGGAAAATTTAATGTCTCAATAACCGGTTTGGATGGTGTTCGTTATGTGATTGTTGTAATGATTTGGTGTGGTGTATTAAGTCCATGAACCCTCTTTTTTGAATTATGTATTGTTATTTTTCAATCCCCAGTGAGTTGGGTTAATGTTTTGGCTAGTGGTCTCTTTTGAGAAATTTTTTGAGAAGACCTTGCAATTTTTCCTATCATGTGTTTGGTTTTGGTTTGTGGTATTTTTTAACCAATGGGTTGGCTTTTTTGGTTCCTATGTTTTCCTTATAGCTGATTTACACCCCATAAAGAGTTAATACACGATTCAAGTGTGGTGACGGGTGATCCACCATTGGAAAATCCTCTAGTTGATCAACATCAGAACATTCTTCTTGATCATAGGGATTGTGTCTACCCCTATTCATATTCAGTTAAGTGTATCCTTGTGTAATAGTAGAGTGGTTGTGGAAGGTTGAAATACACCTTGGTTCACTATGTTTCATGTGTTTCACAAATCGTCAAAGGTGATGATTGACAGCATTGGGTCTACATGATTGATTTGGATGTGGTGAAGGTGGATTTCAGTAAGGAAAAAAATGTAGTTTAGGGTTTTCTATGCAAGATGTTTTCTAAAAGGGCCTCTAAAAATTTACTCTATCTCTTCGAATAAAGTGATCATGATAGCCTACCCATGTGGAAAATTTGGTTGTTCGGGGCTGTTATGGTTCCTTATAGTAATATCTTGTTACATGGATCTCTGTTCAAGGTTCCACTACCATTAATGTTTCTTTCATAATCAAGGTTCATGATTAGTTGTGACTTGTTGTGTTGTATTCTTTTTAGGTTGTTGGATCATGGTGTACCTATTTGTGGCACAATATGAAGAAGTTCTATTTTGGGGTATTAGTTCTTGACCAAGAGGTATGTGATGCATCAATCATCAGATCTCCATCCCTAGAGCCAATAGAAAAGATAGAACATAGTCAAGAAACCCCATGGGTGTAAGGGTTTTTTTTATCATCTATCTTAAGTGTATGATGTGGAGACAATTTGAGGTTTTGATGTGGTGGTTTAGTTCCATGTGGTCTGCTGTGGGGGATAGAGACATGCAAACCATATCCCTCAGGGTTGTAATCAATGTCAGTAAGGAAGTTCCTCATCGGTGATAAAGAGTTGTGGTGGATTTGTTTTCTCAAATGCCCGTGATTTAATCATTGTGGGTGAAACTCTCAGTATTTTTTTATTGTATTAATAACATGGTAGGGTGTTTTTGATCTTCTTCGTAGTTGGGCTCAGTCAATGATGGATATTCTCGTGGATGTGTTGAACCATTTAGTATCTCTACTTGTTTGTATTTTCAATGATTAACAAACCTTACATTGTTGATTGTGTTTTATGGTGTATTTTTTATGTTGTCCCTTGTTAGTTGGTCATGAAAGTTGGCTCTAATGGTGGAGAGTCTATTGCCCCCCCATTGTAGTCATAGTTCTGTCTAGGGAAATTAAGTAGTATCTTCATGGTGGAGAGTCCATCCGGGCCTCCCCATTATGATGTTCTGGTTTATTCATCGGGGTTTCTATAGGTTCCAACCTCGATTTTCCTTGATTATTTTCTAGAAAAATGTAAGCATTTGGGAGGGTCATCCACAACACATGGTTTGCGCACAGTTACTGGTAACCGTGAGCCTGACCAGAAAACCAAGTAGTATGAGACAAAACCTATTTCTTGGCCTCCACATGGCTATGATCCACACCCAGGGTAACCGAGCATGTTCACTTCTTCAGACAGAATGGTCCACACTATTACCAGATGGTATCCAAAACCTAGAGGACTATCTGTGTGGATCTTCCAGCACATTAAAATGATTATTCTTGGTGTTGGATTTGTTATAGCATGTCCTGTTTGTAGCAATCTAACCACCAACATCTATCATGGGTAAACATTGGGATAGGAGTGGGCCCAATCGTTTGGTGAAGTAAGGTAGTGGTGACCCTGTTCAAATTAGTTATTTGTTTTATGTAATTTTCTTGATATTCTTCTATTAGTGTTTAAGGTGTCTTGATTTGCGATGTAATTTGATTTGGATTGAACATTCTAGGAATGGGTTGTTAGATTTTTTTGGATAATGAATGTTTCCATTGGTTTGATCAACTAAATGTGTTTTGGATTTGGGGGGTTGGTGACCCTTACCAGGGAAGTCCACCTTGGTCTCTCAAGTTATCTTGTATCCCTCTGTCCTTCCAAGTGTTTTCCTTATTTTCATTTCCATTAGTATTATCTGAAATCACTTGGTATATTGATATAGTATTGGGTTTTCTTTTTTATTTGACTATATAGGGAATTTATGAGTACTGAAATATTTATGTAGGGGAGAATTGTCAACCCTCAATTATTAGTTTTCAATACATTCTGGTTCGTGGTTGTTTTCCTCGCATGTCAGGTGTGACATGTTTCAAATCGTACGGAATCATTTCCTCCTTTACATGGACTATCATTTGGTACATATGATCCCCTTGAACACCACTTAAGTTCCACTTTAATTCCCCCATGGTTACCCATTGAATTTGAAGCAAAATGGTATGTTTTTGGGTGGACAGTACATGTCGCATATTTTAGTGGCACGATTTTCTAAACTGTGCACCAAAAACATGCAGGTTGTCCAACACATTAAAAATAATTATGTAATAACAATTTTTTACATATGGAATAAACCCTATTTCATCCATATCATCACCATTTCATGGATCATATCCTTGTAAGGATCGCATGCTGTGTAAGACCCTTAGGAACCCATTTTGTTGGGTTTTTTTGTTGCGGAAACTTCAAAATCATGAAAGTGAGTGATTATCTTTTTGTTTTTTACTTATCCATGGAGTTTAAATATGCTTTCATGAAGTTATAAAAGTTCCAAAATCTAGTGTTCATACATAGGGTTTTATTTTGTGACGTTTTGGTGAAATCATGCTTACTGGGGTTTTTTCATTCCCTTGTGGTGATATAGTGGTGCAGTTGATGTTTCTCGCAACAATTTGGGGTTTTTATGAATATGGTTGGGGATTAAATGTGTAAAAATTCATTGATGAAATATATTTTCTAGTTTAATGTTTTTATCAGGTTAATATTCCATTGTGTTTGGTGAGAAAATTGTTTTTGGAAGTATTTTTTATGTGGTATATTTTAAAGTGGAATTTTCCTGTAAAAATGAGTGTTCTTCATGTGTATCCCATGTTCTACCAATTAGGGGCGTTTTTTTGTTCATTAAATGATTTTATTGAATGTTTCTCTGGATTCTAAATATGGTTGGGTATGGTTATGATTTTTGTTTTTCCATGACATAGTGTTTTTGAATGATTTTAAAGTGTAAAGTCCCATTACAATTCTTGAAATTATTTTATGAAGAGTCTAAAGGATTTATTGAGTTACACAAATGTTTAAAAACATGTTTGTATACTATTTTGTGAGTGGATTTTATAAAATTGGTGTTTTGAAAGGAAAATTGGTGATTTGTGATGTAATATAATTCGAAAACATTTTATGAATAGTTGAAATGATTTATTAAATCGTAAAAAAGGTGTGAAAAATGTTTGGGGGTTATTTTGTGTGAGTATGATGTTAAAATGAATACGAATGTGGAAGGAGTAATTTGTGAAATTATTGTGGGATGATTGGTGTTATTCTGGCTTTGAAATGGAATTTTAATGTGAAAATGTTACTTTTTATGATGTTTAACTTGTTTAAGAACAAGAGTGAATACCCAGTCATCGATATGGGTGGATTTTTATTAGTATGCAAGTGATCCAGAGTCATTTTGTCCCTATTTCACATAGAATGTTTGACGATGATAGCACTAAGAAATATTATAATGTTTGAGGGGACCAATATATTAATTGCAAGTTCTATACTAGTGGATCGAGCATTAAAATATATATTTCTTATGGTTACTTTTCACTGAGTTATGAGCTACCTCAAGCCCATAGCTAGCTACTGCCTGGGGTTATTACACTTGAATTATAAGCCCTAGACTTAAAAATTAAATAATCTCGAGTTCTGTCCAAAATTCACATTGAGGATATTTTCATGGTTTGAGTTTGGGAGAACTAGTCCATGACTATTACATGATAGACACATATATTTTATGTGGACAGTTATACTCAGTATCCACATTTTCCACCAAAGGAAACCCTTTAAACAAATCACGATTTTTTTTCTTGATAAAAATATTCTTCACTTCTTCTTTTCTCCTACCCATACTTATACCCCATGGAATAAAATTAAAACACTTTTGATGCGCATAAAAAAACGGCAAGGAATATAACATAAGAAATAAAACCATTAGTCGCTGAATATTTAAAAGTAATGAAAGCATTTTCACAAAATCATACATTTCACCCATAAAACGTAAGCTATTTATCTTACATCATGTAATCATAAGATTCATAAAAAACATCATAGATATCATAAAACAAAAATTTAACATGCGGAATCCATATCATACATACATTATAGATTTCAAACCGAAATTGGGAGTGTCCTTCATGGTTATGTTTGGAATACCTATCACAGTATATTCCCAGAATCTCTTGGGGGAAACCTTATTATATACCGCTGTCACGTTACACAAAGCATTTTAGAGCTTTCATAGGCTCACCTACCCTTGGTATATTACGGAACTACCCTATACATAATCAATTCCCATGAAAAATAACATAATCAAAACACATAAAATAATCATAAAAGAAAAAATAACACTTCCACATTGAAATCACATGATATCATTTAAAGATACTAATAAAATCAATACATGTAAACCATTCAAAAAGAAGAGTTTAGAATCAACGTGTCCCATTAAAAATTGAATCTTCTGAAAGAAATTTACTGTTTAAAACAATAATGTCCAAAAAAATAAATCCTTCAAGCAATTTTAAAGAACATGTACATTATTGAGAAATATTTAGAATAATACACCATTATAACATTTAAAATTTTGTTTTAGTTAAATATTCTTTTACCACTTGATAAAATACGTGAATAAATATAATTTATGAATATCATTAAAAATATTATATCATGATAATAAAGAGATTCATTATATAATCTGTCAAAGGGAAGTATATAAACCATATAAAATTTAATTGGTTCATGACAACCAATACAACAAAATGGAATTTAAATTTTGATGAAATCCCATATAGTGATTTTATCCCTGGATTAAGTATAATTCTTTGAAATAATTATGTGTGAAAAATATAAATACACCCAATATTAGTGGAATATCATTGAAAAACAATCATATGTCTTTCACACATACTCTTGGAAAAACAAAATAAAAAACATTGATATTTAACTCAATGAATGGATATTGAGTTATGATTTCCCTAACAATGTTCATATAAACTATGTAATAATTTATAAATGGTGTAATTATGTGTTTAAATAGCATATAAATTCAAATGGGAAACTAAAATTTAAACATAAATAAATAAATAGTGACTCCACACATAATCTTATCATTGTGCAATCAATGATGTTTGGGTGAAACAAATTGAGTGGAAATTGAGTTTATAATTTCCCTTACCTAGATTCAAACATGTCTCATTCATTATTTATATAAATAAATAATAAAAATAAGTTAATTTATAATTTCTATAGAAGAAATTTATTAGTTATTATTTTTTTATATTATTTATTACAATTTTATAGAAACGATTTTATTATTTGAGTTCATATCTGAGGTTTTGTCGATGTTCGGTAAATGATTCAAAAACAAAATTGTGTTGATGTAAATTGTCCATGTGGTGAGAATTCCATCATCTCCATAATATTATTCATGATTGAATGTTCATATATATTCAGTATATATATGTTTATAATTGTCCATAACATCTGGAGATATGAAATGTAATGCACCGTTCATGGAGACAGTAGGATGTACATATGAATGAACACTACTATCATTTCTTTGTACTACTAAAGGAATGAATACTAAATGATCTATATGTATAATTTAAATACAGTGTAATATATATGTTATATATGTTAATATGTTGTTTAAATACATATTTTATACATTCCATGTATGGAATGAACAAGTTATAACACTTTAAGGAGGCGGTATTCCACACTTTCTCAATTGAAATTACAATATTTACACATTGTGGAAAGAATAAAGGTATGTTGTAAATTAAAATTGAAGAGGATTATATAAAAATAAAAATAATATATATCATATATAAATATAGTTCTATCATAATGTACACCATGATATGTGGTAGGATAAAATTTAACAATCATCATTTCATGAGGCAGTAGTTCGCCGTACATTGAAACAACATGTTCTATATTTATTAGATGGTGGTGTGTTCGTGTATGTATAAAACATATCATAAAATCAACAACTCGTATTTTTTATACTGGTTTTTTTATAAAATAATTTAATAAATTGAGGATAGTGGGTGGATAATGAATATAAATTAATGGAGATTGAGAGAGGACATAAACTCTAAATCGGGTAACTCCTTTTGAAATTGGATAAAAAGATTTCTTGAATTTTCTTATGACCAAGGTAATGATACTCTGAGTTAGAGAGATATTTTCAGATCTTATTTTAGAATAATTTATATTATATGAGTGGCTTGATGGGTGTTAATAAGTGCGTAGAGGTGGTGACCTTTTATAAAAGGGATGAGGGGCACCTTATGAATTTCTAAAAATATTATTTTATAAAAACATTATTTTGAAATTATAACTATTCCTAAGTGGTATATATTTATTAAAAGACATTTAAGGGTCTTAATAATATCGACCAATAGGTTTTAGACTAGTTTAAGTCACAAAATTACCCATATCTTTTAGGTTTAACCCTTAGTAAATAAATTAACTCTTACCATGTCTTCTGGTATTTTCATAATATATGATTACAATAGGACTATAAGATTACAAGAGAATAAAAATTAGATAATTAATGAAATATTTAACATTATATATATTTTTTGTCCAAATATTGGATTATTTGGTTTATTTTATCATTTAATAAAATATTATTTGATTTAAAAACTCATTTTTGTCAATTTTGAAACTATTAAGTAATTAATTTTTGTTAAAGGATTACCAACATGATTCCTTAGAAAAAAATACATTCATTTATCCAAAAAATCTCAATTTCATCCAATAAATTCGTGTATGGAATAAAAATGTTCAAATTATATTTATTTTATTATTTATAATATCATTAATTTGAATTTTTCATTTATATAGTTATCATCCCATTATCATTGTGTCATAAATAATTTTATTTACTTAATGTCTACAAATTATAAAAAAAATCATGTAGTAAAAATATTTATCATTATAATTACTATTTTTAGTCAGATAGATCATTTATATTAACCAGATTAAAATTGCATAGTTAAGAGATACATGTTTTTGTTATATTTCCTTTTTCTTTAAATTAAATATTATAAAATGTCATTATCTCACACATGTGGTTTCATGGGATCCTAAAATAAACAAACGATTAACATGGTCGACCATATATTATAATATAGGATTAGTACATGTTTAAGAGTAGTTTTATATTATTATAATATATTTTTTGACATTATTTACCTGATTTACCATTTGTCCATTATAAATAAAAATAATTACACAAGGTTGTAATCATAATGTCCAAAAAAAAAGATACCTATATAAAAAATTTGGAGCATATAATTCCAAATATGGAATCAATTTTACCAAATTAAAATCACTATAATTTTTGTAAATAATTTAAAATTAATTCTGTTGTGAAAACGCAAAACGAGGTTTTTAATAACTAAAAAATATTAAAAGATTGACACCTGTTTATGTCCAATTTCAATGTGAATTTACTATCAATGATGAAAAATATATTAAATGATAAAAAAATAATCCAATTACACTTTAAAACCAAATATAAGGATAATATAAACATATAATTAAATTAGATGAAAATGCAGTTTTGAATTAAAATGCAGTATTTTTCACTATTCATTAAAATATAGATTTTATAAAAAACTACCTAATTTTTAACCAAAGTAAATTTCTATGTTCCTATTATAAATAAAATGTTTAATTTGACTAATATAACATATAAAATTGACCAAAACAAGATTTAACAATGTTTTTCCATCAAAATGGGCTCAAACTATATTTTTTGAAAAAAAAATCATTTATCCAAAAAAATTATTTTGTTCTTATATAATATCTAAAAAACAAATATGATAAATTTAAAACAATACTTTGATTATATAACATATATTTCTTATGAAATAAAAATCTATGAAGAGTGATATGATTTTATAAACACAAATATTCTTTTTTATGTTGGCTTGTATTAAAACCCATCGTTTATATTCAATTAGTTTTTATTTTCATTTCAAATAAGTTAGGAAACCAATGAATAATTATTTAAACAAGTGTAAACCTTATTTTCATAATTTAGTAGATAATATTAATTCCTTCTATTCCACCACATAAGTTGTAATGTTAATATATAAAGAATAACATTTAGTTGTTCGTTTAAACTCAGTGTAGCATATTATGTACACTATTGAACATGTTGTTTCTTTATTAAAACATAGAATGCTAAATCTCTTCCATTTAAAATTTTCCTCTTCTCAATTTGAATTTTTGTTTAGTAACTAGGGTATGACTTTTCAACATACCATAATTTCGAACCCACGTAAGAAAAAGGGTTTATAAAACATCTACATTAAAAGATATGAATTGAAGTACAAAGGTCACAAGAGATAACAAAAACTGCAGTTCTATATAGGAAAACATGGGTATGTAAGGTGAAACTAACAATCATGTTTTGATAGAGTGTGATAGGAAACATGATCAGAAGAATGTTTAAAATTGGAAAACCACTTACATGTGATGGGTTAAAAGTTTATTGATTTTGTAGTAGGAAAAGTAAATAATTTTTTTAAGATCCATTTAATAATGTTGAGGAATTTATTTAAGATCATAAATAATAATATAAGGGAACATACATACTTTTATTATAGAGTTTTATCCTTTAATATATTTTTACAAAAAACGAAAAATTTCTCCAAATGATGAGTAATCAAGATTACTTGGTCAAACATGAAGCACTATAATCAACTTCTATAGAATCACATAAACCACAAATGATTAAATATCTATTCATCCTATATTTAAAAAACAACCAAAAATAAAATGGTTAGTAAAAGATAGCATAATCTAACAAAAAATAATAATCATTTATAAGTATGATGACTACTTTTAATCTCTATTATTCAACAGTAATAACCCTATTCTACATAGACCATTCAAAAAACAAATGTCCTTTAAATTTCTCAGAATAATCAAAACTAAAAATGAAACCCAAAATTTAGAATGATTTGATTACAAAGTCTTCTATAGAAAATTTTATCAATTAGCTCTAAATAAAATCTTCTAATCATAAAAACTCATACTGAAAATCAATTAACAAAATCACAAAGTCTCCATGATAGGTTTATCATTTCCATAAATAACCCAAATCACCATATGTCCAAAATAAAAATATTTATTCTTCCAATAATAAAAATAACCCATTACTCCTTAAATGAAATCTCATAGTTTTCTTTTTTCCATAGGCATATAGTGTTCCAAAAATAAATAAAATCTTCCAAAATAACATTCTTCCCAAAATCACCAATAGATTTTTCTATAAAAAGGATATCCATGAAAAAAAATAAACTCCCAAAATGATCTTATTAAAAATACATGAAATAATTTAATTAATAATAATATTTCATACTAACTCGGGACTTCAGATAATACTATGGTATGTAATAAAATATCATCACACTCTGGTTGTGAGTTTGATTCTTACACACTTTTCTGAGGTGTTGGATTGTCACACATACATGTTGTCCTTTTTCAAAAACTCTATAACATTTATAACATTAACCAATTGATATAAAATCCTCAAAAATAACCATGACATGTTTTTTCCTCAATGGTTATCTCATAGCTCATATTTTTCATCCCCAAAATTATAACCCATAATACACATGAAGGTTATTGTCTAACAAAATCCCACTTTTTACCCTAATATTTCAGATCAGAATGCCTAAAAATGGGTTTTTGGGACATTTATCTAATAATGAAGATAAAAATTATAAACCCATGAGGATATCCCAATCTATTAAGAAAACATCATAATCTCCAATGATGTATAAACCCTCCTAGATACAAATTATAAGGCCCCATACTTAAACATTACATAACCTTGAGTTAAGTCAAGAATTCACATTGATGATATTTTCATCACAATAGTTTCATATAATTAGTCCACAAATATTATATAACTTACCCATACATTTCATGTGGACAGTTAAACTCATTATCCACTATTTCCACAAAAGGAAACCTTTGAACAAAATGTGGTTTCTTTTTTCGGATAAAAAACTTCTTGAATTCCATTATCTTTCTCATCCTTATACCCAATGGGAAAAAATTCAAAAACATGGGATGGGAATTAAAATCTCCGTAATGAATATTATATTAGAAATAAAACGATTTGTCCATGAATATTTAATATCCATGAAAACATTTTCAAAAAAACATTCCTCCACAAATAAAACATAAATTATTTTGCTTATATGAGGTAATCATATGATTCATACAAAACCTCATAGAAATCATAAAACAAAAAGGAATGTTGTGGAATTCTTATCATACTTACCTTTTGGCTTTCACAAATACACCGGGAGTAAACTTCATGGTTACATTTGGATTACCCATCAGAATATATTCCCTAAATATCTTAGGTGAAAACTTAATGCATACCTCTATCACGTTACCAAATGCATTGGAGAGCTATCATGAGTTCACCCGCCTTTCATTATCATGGAACCCCCCATATTATTATGAAATTATCAAGAACCTTAACATTAACGTAACACATAAAACATGCATAATGTTAAGATAACATTTCAACATTTCTATCACAAGAACCATTTCATGATATTGATATAGTAAATTCAAATAAAACATAAAAAAGGAGAGTTTTGAATCAATGTGTTTCAGAGCACATTGAATCATTTGGAAGGAATATACACAATAAAAAACAGATTTCCTTATAAATAAACACTTATAACCATTTTGAAAAATGGTCATTAATGAGAAATATTTATAAGAATAAATATTTAAAAAATTGAAAATGATGTTTTAGATAATGATTCCCTTACCACATGAGAAAATACTTCATTAAAAATTATTAAAGTATAACATTAAACAAAACATATAATATATAGGATATAATGTGATTCATGATATAATATTTCAATATTCCGTATATACACCATATAAAATTTAATTAGTTTATAACAACAAATAAGCCTCAGTGGAATTTAAATTAAGACGAAATCACTAACAAAATTATATCAATAGATTAAGGATAAATAAATGAAATAATTTTGTATGAAAATATAAATACACCCAATATAATTGGATATTCATTGAAAAAAAATTAGTGGCCATTCAGAAATATTCTGGGAAAAATAAAACCAATTACATGGATATTTAACTTATTGAATGGAGAGTGGGTTACGGTTTCCCTAAAAAAAGTTTGTATATATGACATAAGAATTTATAAACAAGGTTATTATGTGTTGAAATAGTATATCAACACAAAGGGATGTGTAAATTACAACATAAATAAATAAATAGTTATTATACAAATAATCATGGAATAATATAATCCACAAAATATGCATAGAACCCGATTAGTGGAAAATGAGTATAGAAAACCCATTACCATTAGTCATCTATTGTCGTTCTTTATTTATATTCTAGAATAATAAATATAGGTTATTTTATAAATTATTTAGAACCTTTTTTTGGTTTATTATACATTTTATATTACTTATTACAATATTCTATCAATTAGTTAATTATTTAAGTTTTTATCAGAAGTTTTGTTGATGTTCGGTACATTAGTAAAAAATGAACTTATGTTGATATTAATTTTCCACATGGTAAAATCTAAATCATCTCTAGAATATTATTCCTAATATAAATATAATATATATATTATATATATTAATTTTTAATAGTCTATAACATTTGGAGATAATGAATGAAATGCACCATTCATAGACATAGTAGGTCATACGTACACATGAACACTACATTCATTTATTCTTCATATTAATGTAATGAAAGATAAATGGTACATAGGTATATTGTAATTATATTATAATAAATATGTTATATTTATTAGATATTTTTATTAACACCATCCTTTATATGCTCTAAGTATTTCATGAACGAGTCATATCATTTTGTGGGGGTGGTACTCCACACTTACTCAAATGAAAATGTCGTATTCACAAATTATGAAAAAAATAAAGGTATGTCCTAAATAAAAATGACATATAAATAGAGACATTATAAATATAATATATATAAAATATAAATACATTTCTATCTTAATGTCCCCATGATATGTGCTACGACAAAAATAAACAATCATTGTTTCGTGAGGTAGTAGTTTGTCGTACATAGAAACAATATATGCTATATCCATTAAATGGAGTTGTGTGTCAGTGTAAGTTGAACCCGTAGAAATAAAACATTATTTTATATTTATTATATTGGTGTTTTTATAAAATAATGGAATTAACTGTGGTTATAGGGTTGGATAATGAAAATAAATGAAATGAGCTTAAGAGAGATGTTACATCTAAATTGGTTAAATCCTTTTAAATTGAGTTAAATTATTTATTGAATATACATATACCATAGATAATTATTAATACATGAATACAGGGATATTGGGAACTTATTTGAGCTGATTTTGGATGAGACGAGGGGATTGAGAGGTGTGGGTAAGTGGGCAGAGGTGGTGGCCTTTTTTAAGTGGTAGGAGGAGCTCTTTAGAAATGTCTAAAAATATTATTTTATATAAAATTTATTTTCAAATTATAATATTTAAAATGTGATATATTTTGTGGAAAATATGATTATGGGTCTAAATCCTTTCAACCAATAGATTTTAGACATGTTTAAGTCAAGAAAATTAACCTTAACTTTTATATTTAACCCTTAGTTAAAAACATTAACTCTTACCATATCTTCTTGTATTTTCATAATATATTGTTATTATAGTTACTATATGATTCAAAGAGAACCACTAGTGGATCTTTAATGACATATTTAACATTTTATAAGTCTATTTTCCAAAAATTTGATTTTTTGGACTATTATATAATTTAATAAAATAGTATCTGTTTTAAAAACTCAATTATGTCAATTTTGACATTATTAATAATTAATTTTTGTTAAAGGCATAAAAACATTATTCCATGGAAAAAATGTATTAACACATCCCTCATATGTCAATTTTACCCAAAACAATTCATCGATATAATTAAAATGGTCAAATTAATTTTATTTTTAATATTTATAATATCATTAATTTGAATATATCATTAATAAGATAATAATTTTAGAATCATTGTGTCATAAATAATTTTATTTATTTAATGACTAAAAATAATAAATAAAATACCATTATGTAGTAAATATAATTTAATTTATAATGAATTTCAATAGTCTAATATAACAATTTTATTAAAAAAATAAAATTGTTTTAGTTAAGATATATATGTTTATGTTATATTTAACTTTTGTTAAATTAAATATTATTAAAGGACATTATCTCACCCATGTGGCGCCATGGGGTGATAGAATCAACCATTGGATTCCCATGGTCAGCCATATCTCATCATATAGGATTAGGACACGTGTTATGTTAATTTCATATTATTATAATTTTTTTACCCATATTTACTAGATTTAACCTTAATCAATGTGAAATAAAAATAATTACCGATGTCAGTATTCGTATTGTCCAAAAATAAAAGGTACCTATTAAAACATTCTAGGATATCTGATTCAGAATATAGAATCAATGTGTCCAATATAAGAGGTACCTATTGACATATTTTATAATGTTAGTTATAAATATGACATAATGTTTCATTTCATAAAATATCATTATATTTCATGACTGCATTACTTATAAGACGGTACATAAGTTTAATTAAGTGTTTCATTGATAAAAATATCAATTGGGACATTAAAAAATCAATCATATATGATTTTTACTTTTCTCACATTTCCAATATTCTACTGACCACATAAATAATTTTTAATACATATATATGACTTTGAATCCATATTAATGGTTTTCTGTATTTAGTTAGCTTCTATATTTCAATAACAAATTATAATTAAAAACTCCAATTTGAGTTACTTTTATTATGATAGAATGAAAATTAGGTTATCTATAATTCAGTGGAAGGCATAAAATTTATAATCTATATTTATCATGTCAGATATTAGTTTTTAAATCATTGTATGTTAATATTGTATCATTTACAGTTTTTCAAAGTTCATTTAATATTTTTTTAATTCATAGATGAATTATATAGGTCTAGTTGAGGTTATCATTGATATGTTGGAAATATAATCAAATTTCATAAATATAATTGCATTAGAATAAAATATGATTCTACCTTTCCAAAGGTCTATTATGGGTCTAAATTTTGATAAGTCAATCAGTTTAATGATTTCTGAAATTAGGATATGCCAACTCAACAACATGATTTCATTATACATATTTCTTATATAGATTCTCTATCATTGATTTTATTACATGAATCTACTACATAAAATAGAATAGTTAAATATTATAATTTGGTGAGTCTTTGTCATAATTTTCCTCCATTCCTCCCCACTGAACCTAAGCGATGAATGTGGACAACCCAAGATTCCAATGTGTGTTTCTCCTTCGATAATTGGACGTTTTTTATGACATTGGATGAATATTGAAGCCATGTGTAATTATAATCCTCTCCATCCATCTCTTTTTCAGATTAGGGATTGTGGTTTCTCCCACATTCTACAAAAGCTCTAAATACCCATTTTTCGGTGGAACCTAGGTTGTGGATTCATGGGGTATTGAATCCAGATATAAGGACAAGACTAAGAGTGTGTTCATCTTAGAATTAAAGGTAGGGGGTCTACAAGTTATATCCCTTTATTTTTATAGAGATTTTATCATGTAGTGTTTTTCTTATTACTCTCATGTGAATAGTTTTTTGTGCCATTATTGTTATGTGATGATTAAGGTGTCTAAAAAAACCAATGGAACACTTACGATCACCATGGGATGCATGGAAGAAAATGTGACCTATGTCATGGCCACCCTTGGCGTCTCCCACATTCTCGATATTAGAATTTAGATGGGTAAATATAGGTTCGTCATGTGAGAACATAGGGCATAGGGTGAATACGATGTTTAGGTTGAAGGATGTGAGTGGAAGTCCTAGTAACACACATTGGTTGGGAGGTGGCCTATGTGGGTGTTTGGTTGGCTTAAAAATGTTTTAACTGAGATAATGTGAAATTCAAAGGTATTATCAATATACATGATTATGACTAGTGAGATAGTCTTGGGAAAAGGTGATGAATGTTTTTGGTTAGAAATGAACGATTTTTAATGGGTTATGACATAGTATTAATTCCCATGTTATTTCTATGAAATTGGAATGATGATTTCCAATAGATTTGGTTATGATATGTTGTTTTATGAAATGGATGTGGTGATTAAAAATAATCATGTTCACATTCCTTGGTAGAGTGGGGTATTGACTTGTGGTTCTACGCCCATAGGTCGATTTATACTGAGGATCTAAACTCCACCACAAAATGCACGGGTTAGAGAAGGGGATAGAGGATATATTCCCCTAATGGTTGCATTCCACCCGGACTAAGGTGTCATGGTGAGGATATTCTATTGATTTCATTCCACATGGACTAAGGCTTCTAGATGAGGATATTGTATTTATTATATTCCACCCTAACTCAGGGATGAGGTGAGAAAAATGGGTTGATGTGATATGAGTATCCCTGCTGAGATAGGGACATGGTTTATTCTCCCTTTGCATTGAGATTGATTGCCTTAGACCCCTTTGTTTATGATATATATTCCTCACCCATCGAACATGTGATTAAACAAACTATGTAATGAAGATGGTATAATAAATTGAATGGGGATGAATGCTACTTGTGAATTAAATAAACCTTGTTAACTAATGGAACCCGAACTGTCCCTTATTATCGTACATTTTCATGGTACTTGCATGCACTTTCTATTAGAATGGATATTTTGTAAACACTGTTAGTGGTGGAGTACTATATTTTTACTCACACCCTGCTCGGGCCACTAATGGGTACTCGAGAATATCTCTTGGTTTCATGTCTAGACAAGGGCTGAGGCCCTACACAAAGATTATGTGTTGGGATTGAGACGTACATGGAGAGGGATCCAGATTTAGGGTCCAGACCTGTTGGGAGTTTTGGTTGTGTGTTTTATTTAGGTTTCTTTCACAGTAAATACTAGTATTCCATGAGATTGTTGTATTTGATATGTGTGGTATCCTTTTTGGAAAAAAATGTTTATTCAATTTTGTTGGTGGTTTCATAAATTTGTAATTATTTTTCTTCTAATCTAATGTGGATTACTCTGGAAAAGAGGGTATTGTCTCCCGATTTGTTTTATTAGACCCTCGCTGCTAGTCGACAAGCTCTGGCAAATGCAGAGGCGTGCTTAAGGTCAGGTGATGACCAGACACAGAGCACCAATTTAGGGGCTTCTTGGTTGAGGATGTCACAAAGTTGTGTCAGAGGAGTTATTTTCCATTCATACAAGTATGGGACGGTAAACATGAGATTAGTATGTGTGGGGAAATTCTAATGATCTCATTATTAAGAGTAGCTAAACCTTGTACGAGGTAATAACCAAGTTACCATGGGTGGGAATTGTTATTCTTGATGTGTGTGGTTACAGTTGGATGATATTTCACCATTGGGTGATGCAAAAGCTATGTGATTTAACTGATTTTTGGATATTTTTATCATGGATTTAATGGCATGAGTTTTTACATTCATGCATCATTTTAGGGACCTATGGATATAGGTGGAATTCATCATTGTAGGCACAAACATGGGATGGGTGTGTGGGGCATAGAGAGTAGAGTGAATTATACTCCCTTGATAAATATGATTAAAATGATGTCTAGTAGTTATAATTCATGTCGGTGAATGAAAATAATGAAAATGAGAAAATATTACAAACATGTTAACATTTTATGTTGTAATAAATTTTAAAAGTTGTTTTTGTCTAAATGAAAAAGGTGCTCATATTGACGGTAATATTGTAAATTAATTTTGCCTAATGAATGGTGTAAATGAGTTGAAATGATGATTATAACATTATGTAAAATGGGAAATGTACCTAATAAGAAGGTATCATGTTGAAAAATAGATATTGTTTTGAATATTTTTTGATGGAAGACTTGTGATTTAGTAATTTGGTTACCCCATTTTGTCCATTCCTACTGTAGGTATGGTTGGGGAAATGTTCTATGTGTGATGATGACCGTTAGGATAGAATATGAATAATGTGTTGTTTATGGTTGATGGAGAGAGACCATGCACGTTCTATCATGAATCTCAGAGTGGATGTTCTTCTCATAGTGGGGATTAATGTGAACACCTTTGGTGAGGAACGTAGAGTTGATGGTTATTTGGTGTGCTAGGAATGGTGTGAATCAGAATGGGAGTGAGATATCCATTCACGAGTATTTCTTTGTTTGTTTCGTGATGAGTATTGTTTCGATAGAGAGCCAATAGATTCTCAAGTTTTTGACTCCATCCTATGGAGTTGGTATCATTCAACCTTCAAAGTGACCTATGAGGGTGTTCAGACTGAGAATCTAGTGATTTTGTGTGTGTTTCATGCATGTAAATGTTTTGGACTTTGGTATTGGGGATTAGAGTGTCCTGTAGTGCAGACATGGCCTTGAAGGCTAAGTGGAATAGATGATGGATTTTTTTCCCTACTCTAGTTGTGGTTAGGAATTTATAATCTCATGAAATCAAGGGAAACCTGGTAGGTGGATAGCCCAAAAATTTAGTTACCTTAGAATGCGAGCATGGGAGATTCTCTAGATGTTGTGTCAATGCATACCAAGTACCACCTTGTTTTAGTAAACTACGTAGTTATACCCAGTTCTTTCGTAAGGGCACTCTGGTGTTAGAGATAAGAGTTAATGACTGTTTCCAAGGGTTTTATAGTACAAATTTCCAACTCCCCATTGGGATGGTGATTAAGGAAGGCTTGATGTTTTTTAGGAGTAAAAAATACATTGGTGGAAGAAGAGTGGTTTATGCTTTCGTTCAATGGTGACACCCATGAGGAGGAAGGTCACATGGGTGAAATTGTTAGTATGGATGGGTTGGTTGTTGGGTAAGATTCAGAGGCCACATAAGGGCAGATGAGAATGACTTACCAAGATACATGGTTAGGTAAGTATGTAAGCGATGGGCTATATGCCAGATGATGTTGTTTTGTGAGATAAGATTTTGTTGATTGGTGTGATAGAATGTCTTTCATTAGTTGTTATCCATTAGGAATGCATTAAAAGAACTCAAGTGGTTTAATTTAAGTAGTTCCACATTTATTTTTGGTTTACGGCTATTTGGTGATTTGGTCATGGAGAGATGGTTACACTTGGTTGGAAGTCACATGTGAGTTGTGGGGTTAAGTGTTGTTGTGATTCGTTTGACAATGATTCCTAAAATCAGTGGTATGTCATGGTGTACCATAGTTTGACATCAGAAATGGATAATTTAATGATGGTGTTATTTGAAAAATTCATAGCTTACCATAGCTACTGATAATAAAGTCCAATATCTTGACATTGTCCCCAGTACGTTGAGAATCTCTACCTCACACCAAGATACATGAAGGTGTTTTGTTGGATGAGGGACATCATGGAGTTTATACTCATGGAAATGGTATGTGTGATGCACAAGGATGGGATTTACTCCCACAATGGCTTGGGGTGAGGTCCCCAGGACAGACCGAATGTCGACGAATGTCAAGGGAGCTGTTCACAGAAGCTGGGAACATGCACTGGGTGACATTCTTTAACATGTTTTGGAGTATCTAGTTATCAAGGTCATCATTTTTGGGTTTGGATTGTGACCAGGCATAATATGTGGTGGTTGGAATCCCTCTATGAAGCAGTGGATACAAAAATCATAATGAGGGGGTGATAAGCCAGTCCTATATGTCAATAGAAGAACATCGAGCCAATGTAGTGGAACCAGGATACTAGTAAGGAATTTTTAAGGTTATTGTATGGTTCCAAGGAGAGGCATGTGGGACATGGTTGTGGTGGATGATGAGACCTACTTTGGCTTCAAGCACATGGTGTTTCCATGTGATGGTAGTGAGGTTTTTGTTGCAGTTTTAGGAGGATGTGGTTGGATATGACAACATGTTGTGGCAAGATATGATAGGTTCCTATAACTCCAATGAGGATTGAGGCTAGACATGGGTAATTTTACCTTGTGTGGTTTTGTAATATCATGATGTTAAGTGAACTTTGTCCATGTTATCTATTTTCATGACAATGGTAAAGCCTAATGTTAGTCTGGGGGGGGGGGGGTAATACCGCGATGATGGAATTATACAATAATTCATGGAATGAATTACATATGTGTGTGATATTGTAATGATAGGCTTCAAGTCAGTAAGCACCTTCGAAAGGTGAGAAAGGGGTAGCATACCATCAGCAGAAGGTGGGTGATCTGGGGAAATCTTATTGAAGGTGGTCCGACCTAAGATGGTAAACATGAATGGGTGAGTTGTGAGTGACCCACCTTCTGGTTCATGTTGTGGTATAAGTGAATTTTTAAATGTATTTGAATCTGAGTGAGGTTAGGAAGATCTTATTCCTTGAATGGATAGCTTTGGGATGACATCCCAATGGTTTTAACGGTGCAGATATATTCCAATGTGGTGTAATTCCCAAGGGATGCTTTGGAGCAGTGATTTGGAACATGTTATGAGATGGGAAGTTGGGTCGTGTTTTTTTGGTCCTTCATCGATGGAGGAGGTTCCACGTAACCAAAAATAGTAGTGATAATCATATCAGATAAATGGTTTGTTGATGATGTGAGTATGGTCTCAAGATGGAAGGACTTGAGTGGTCACTGTTCAGGTGAGTTATCCATGGTAGAGATCCATGGAATAGGTTTAGTTTGTTAAGTACCATGTAGTTCTTTGTGGCCTTTGGTAGTATTATTGTGGAATGAAATCAGTAGAAAAACTAGTTGGAAAGATCATATGTTTTCCTTTTGATGATATCGGGTATGTGTCAACATTAGAGTTGGGAATAGAACAACAGAGGAAAATTATGCCAAGTGGTTTGGGTCATGAGTGGTGCAGAGTATCAGGCCGATGAGGTGTTGATTTGTTCCTCCCTGATTATGTGATATTGGGTTTTTTGATTCCATGTGTAGTGAGATAGTTTTTGCCTCCTTTGTTTCTCCATGATGTTATCATGGTGTGAATAGATGAATTTGATTAGTCCTTGATGATTTTTTGTTCGTGTTGTGGTTGTGGTATGAAAGTCATGTGGTACAAATACATGCCCTATGTTTGTGTTTAGTGGACTGGTGATGTGTAACTAGGAAGATGGAGAGTGGAAATGGATAGGTCGGCCTTGTCACATGATCCTTTTTTAGGGATGTTAGTGATGCTCGGAAGAGAGGCTCGAGTATGAGCCATTAAAAGGTAGAGAGGTTGTAAAGTCTCAAGTTTTCTGAAGGTATTTTTTCGTTTATGTTTTGGTTCGGGCATCACCTTTTTTGAAAAATAATTTTTTCCAAATGTTCATGTGACGAATTGGGGGAGTTACATGGGCTCGGTATACGAAATAGGATGAAAATGTATTTTTGGGCATGTTTCATGATTTGAAGACAGTTAGTGCAAACCGAGCGAAGAAACCCAGGAAACCATTCATCAATTGATAGAATCATAGACACGGTGTGTTCACGGTTAAGCAAGCCGTGTAGAATTCCCTTGAAACTATGTGAAGGGGTGATTTTCAGGCAGTACCATCCTCATGGTTTTCACAATATTTGGAAAACAGTACGGGTAAACCATGCGGCCCATAAATGTTGGAAAAATTAAAAAATTTCCACTCTGGGTTTCTGAACTCCAACTCAGGATTTTCCTCCATTCCTCCCCTCACAACCCATGTGACAAACATGGATGAACCAATCTTACATGAGGTGTTTCTCCTTCGATTCTTGGCCGTTTTGGACGCGTTTGGTTGCGGATTAAAGCCCCGATCATGTATAATCCCACTCCTCCTTTTTTTTCTGGATTAGGGCTTGTAGTTTCTATCATCTTATGCAAAATCCCTAAACCACTATTGTTTTCTGGTAGAATCTAGGTTGGGTCATCAAGGTGTGATTTAATCTTGATCTATTTCCATGATTAAGAGTGCGTTTATCTTAGGATTCGATGTAGGTAGGATATAATTAATATCCCTTGAGTTTTACATAGATTTGTGAATGTGTTGTTTTTATTCTTACCCTCTTATATAGGGATTGTCGTTCCATTATTGTGATGTGAGGTTTAGAGTGTCCAAAAATCCAAATGGAATCCTCATGCTCCCTGGAGGATGCGTGGAGGATGATGTGAATTATGTTAGGGCCACCTGTAACGACCCAATGTTTTTAATGGAAATTACCTTCTTATAAATATGTCATAAAGTCACATAATAATGAACTACAAAGTGATTAGTGACCATTAATCATAAGTTATTCACTTTTGTGTTTGGAATTTTGAAAATCTGAAATACACGGTTGTATTCAAGATGTTTTTTAGAGTCCGATAAGAAAAACCTAATTTTTTTGGTGAATAGTAACCTACCCTAATGAATATTAACATACCCATATGAATAGTGATATACCATAATGAATAGTAACATCACCAATGATAGTATAAAAATAATATTCATGTTGGAAGTATAATATACCTATGTTTTAGAAAGAGTTAATGCGCGTTTTTGAATCTGGTTTTTGATAATAAATTTGGATTTTAATTAAATATTAAAATAATAATATTTATAAAATTGTTTTTGAAAGATAGACTTAAATTTTGGATTCTACATGCCGAAAAATGGTTTGGGTGAATTTTTGGGATTTTTCTGAAATACGTGAATTTTTTATGAATAGTAAATACTGTAATTTACCGTATATATACATTATATGCTAAATAAGATATTCCTAGAATCATAGATGATGTCACCACACGTGGTTCGAATTCACATGACCCATTTACTATTCTTGGTCATGGAATACTTTCTATTCTTTTTCATGTGATTAAATAATAAATTAATGATTATAATATCATGAAATCCCTCCTCTCCTCCACTATAAAACCCCCCTTTCACTCCCTCTTCTCTTCAATCCTCTCAAGCTCCATGACTTCTCTAAATTCTGCCCAAACCTCTCCCCAAGGTCCACCCCCACCTACAAAATCTCTCAACTTCCTCAAAATACAAAAACCACTCCTCTTAAGAGGTTCTGAAAGGAGGAAATCTCAAGAGGTAAATTCCTTTTCAAAAATTTCTTCGTTTCTTTTATGTTATTTTTTTATTTCATTACTCATCTCCCTCCACCATAATAGTATGATAATCCAGTAACAAACATGTACTGGAATGTCTTCATACTAGTGGTATATTTTATTATCGTCTTTCTTTTCCCCAAACCTTTTATTTGAAAGAAATGAAAGCACTGTTTGAGATGTGCTAATTTAGCACATTCAAGGACAACGATTTATCAATTTAAAATGATATCTTTAATTATTAGAATTAAACCTTTTTTATTATTTTTGAAATATATTATTATATATGGAATATATATCCTATTTTAGGATCATTAATCCTTGGGTACAGGTATATTTAAGCTATAAATGAAAACTCATCCTTTGAAATCAAACACACCGAATAACAAAAACGATTATCACTAAGGTAATAAATGTAATAATTCAACATCACTCTATGTAACCTAATTAAATTTAAAACCATGTAATATAATGGATATGAACTAAATAATGTAACTTAAATTCTGGACAACCACTTTTATCTTGCATATAATCCAAATTGAATATAAGTGAACCGATCTTTTAAATCCAAGTAAACAAACGAGCCCAAACTATGAAATTGAACCTTATAACTAATAAAAAAGGTTTTTAAAGAACTAAAAAGGGTATTAATAAATCAATCACATATATAATAGGTTATGGACTTCTGAATTAATGATCCTATTTTGTTTATTCCGGTCATTAATAACAATTGTAGAACACCACCGAATTTGAGGTAAGAGATCCTCTCCTTTTCTCTCTTAATCAAGATTGTCCTCTATACTATGACTTTATATGTGTACTAGAAAATGATGGGGAATGTTTAAAAACATCCCCCATAATTCATTCTAGATTTATATGTGATGAAAAAACCCCATTTCTATCTCATTAATCCCTCTTGGTCACACCCAAACCATGCTGATAAAATCATAACGAATTCTACCTGAACCTTCTTTGTTCTTTCTGGTTGCCTTATATTTCTTTCAAAATGGTGTTATATAACCTATTTTTTTTGATTCTTGTGAATTATGGTCAGTTTTAAAATATTTGTATATCAATAATCTTTCATCACATTCTTTCAGGGATATACATGATTTTGAAGGATTCTCTCCTTAGAACTTTCCGATAAGAAAACCTGTTTTAAGGGGACTTCCAGAAATTTTACCAAAATTTCAAGTGCACTCTATCCTATGTTTTAAAGCACCATTGTATTTATAAAATATTTATTTTTATTATGAAAAACTTTTTTTTTCAATTCTGGTTTTATGTAAAATAATGTCTCCTTTTCTATTTGAAAACCTCTACAGTGTTTTCCTTAAAACCACACAAAAATGTTTTAATGCTAATGTTTCTAAAATACAATTTAAATATGTTGTCACTTATATTTGACACCAATTACCATGTTATATAACTATTTTACCCTATTAATTTCCATTCATGTTCTAATCCTTTCCTTTCATGGACACTTTCGTGATACGTCCATTGGGTATGTTTCATGTGAGGATTGTGGTCCCCAATTCTGTCCATGGGTACCCTTATGTTTATGTATGGTTGATTATGTATGATTATTTATGTGGAAAGATTATTTATTTGGAAAGAATGTTCATGAATATGTGGATATAAGAGCACCCAGATAGCGCTGCAATGCATTGGGTAAGGATAAGTCTCATGAGATGCGATGTGAAACATGATTTGCGGTTAGCCTTGACCCGTACTGAAATGGGAAACGAGATTGTTAGTTAGCCTTGACCCATAATAAAGAAATGATTTGTGATTCTTCCACATTTATATGATTCCATGTTTATATGTTCCCATTCATATATTAAATTATTTCATAAGTTTCATGCTTTGGATATCATTATGTCATGCCTCTTAACTCATGTGCTTGAGATGTATCCATATGTTCATTTACATACTGGGCATTTCTAGCTCATCCCTTTGTTCATGTGATCCCAATGGTACCCTATGAAGATGTAAGAGCTGAAAGGAAGTTAGAAGCTCTTTATGGAAATTAAATAATTATGTTTTTCAGTCCCATGTTTTATGTTATATGTACCTAGTCTTCCAAGACACTAGACTTAACAAGACTTGACTTGTTCTCTGATGATTAATTAGGCTTAAAATCATGGAATTTTTTATGTAAGAGGCTTGGGTCACTATAGTTGGTATCAGAGGATGGTCTAGTTATTTTTGGAGATTAGTAATAGATCACCTTAGTGATAACCTTAAGGATGATACTATGTATAAGGAATCCATCCTAAATATTGGTGAGTATAGAGTAAGTGGTTTATCAAGAAAATACATCTCTGTCTGGATACAAGCAGGTAGAGGTGGCTCTAGCACTGATGTATCAAGGGGTAAAACCTGAAAAGACCACTTTAAGCTAGACTTGAAAAGGAACTAGTGCACGATAACAGGCCTTGTGGCACTCTTGGTTACAACACTCTCAGGGGATATTCTTTCGTAGATTCACGAGCTTAGTACAAACCATTATTAATGGACAAAAAAAGAAATAGATATACGATAACCTATATATAAACCTAAGGAATCAAAAGTTAGGATGTACTTATTCTTTATAAGTTTATCCTTTAATGTATAAAGTTTCCTTTTTTACACTCAATAACTAAGTATTCAAGACCTATAATTATACATTATTTTCCTTAGTAAATGGTGGGAAATAGAAGAACACGTTCCAAAAACCAATGTTATAGGAAATGTAATGATTTCCCAAATTACATGACTAATGTGATGGAAGTGGGTGCTCAAAACATCATGGAAGTACTTGCTCAGCTGGCTCAAGTTATGAATAATAACATGAATAACATGGAACATCCACCTCTTCCAATGAAAGACTAAGTTTGCATAGAATTTTTCATGTGGCAAAGGCCTCCCATGTTTAGTGGGTCTTCCGATCCCCTCCTCATGGAACAGTGGATTAACTCCATTGAAAATATTTTCTCTGTCCTCCAGTGCTCGGAAGAAGAGAAAGTTGTATTGTAAGTCTATTGTTTTTATGGGGAATATGATCAGTGGTAAACATTGATCAAGAATACAATGTCCCAAGAGGAAATTGATTCCATAGATTGGGAGGAATTCAAGAGGATGTTTTTCAACAAATATTTTCCTCAAACCCTCCCTCTCAAGATGTAAAGAGAGTTCCTTGGACTCAAGTAGAAGGAATATGAGTCTATCGGGGCTTATGAAGTGAACATTACAAGGAATTCAAGGTATGCCTATGGCTTTGTCATGAACATAGAATACAAGGTGGATCACTTCTTTAGCGGACTAAAGCTGAGTCTACGAAATGTTTTGGCGATTTTGAGACTTCGACAGTTATGAGGAGATTGTCTGTTGTGCCCTCAAGATTTAAATGGAGATTGGAGACTCTCAGTGGTATCATGGTCCTAGTGACAAGAATCAGAAAATGGAGAACAACATGGGTGGTTCATCAAACAAATCCCATGATGGAACGAAGCCTCACTTTATCCTTTGCAATAATTGTGGGAAGAAGAATCTTGGTAACTGTCTCAAGGCAACCGGGAATTGCTTCAGATGTGGAATGCATGGTCATATGGCCAAGAACTTCTAAAGGGATTTGAGAAATCCCACTAATGTTGTTGAAAAGAAGGTTCAGATCAACACTCAGCCTATGGTGAAGTGTTATAACAACAAGGAGCTTGGGCATTATGCGAACAATTTCCCTAAGCCATGGGTTGTCAGAGGCAATCAGCAACAACCTACAAGGAAACAATGAAGGGATTATGTTATCACTACTGCTGAGGTGGGGCCTAAAAATGATGTGGTGACAGGTACGCTTGTTATTCATTCAAGAATAATGAACGTACTATTTTATTCTAGTTCTACGCATTCTTTCATATCTTGCTAGTTTAGTAGAACTATTCAAACACCACCTAAAAATTTGGAGGAAACTTTATCTATGAGGAAAACGAATGGGTCAATTATTGCATCCATGGTTTATAACACCTCCCCGGTTAATGTTTTTGGACTGAACCTCCTAGAAAATCTTTTTATACTTTCTTTAGTGGAGTTCGATGCTATCTTTCGCATGGATTGGCTATATTTGTACAAGGCCAACATCAATTGTCGGGAAAGTGAGATTACTCTTGACATCCCAAAGCATCGTATGATTTATTACAAGTGAAAGGAGGAAGATAAGACTCCTTTAGAATCATCATCTCATGTTTAGATATTTCTTCCTTATGAGCATGCATATCTAGCTCAAATGATTGAGACAACGGAGAGAATCATTCTTGAGGACATGCCCATTGTGAGGGATTACACTGATTTATTCCCCCGATGAGTTACCCAGTAGTCCTCCTGACCGAGAGGTTGAGTTCTCAATTGAACGTATCCCTTGATCTCTTCCAATCTCAAAGACACCTTATAGAATGGCCACCATAGAGCTGGAAGAGATGAAGAAGCAGTTATAGGAGAATATGGAGAAGGGTTTTATAGGCCTGAGTGCATCACCGTGGGGTGCTCTTTTCCTCTTCATCAAGAAGAAGTATGTATAAATACACCTCTACATTGATTATCGTGAGCTCAATAAAATCACTACAGAGAACAAGTATCCCATTCCATTGATAGATGACTTGTTCGATCAGCATTGTGGGGCCAGTTATTTCTCTACGGTGGACCTTCGGTCGGGATATCAACAACTAAAGGTGAGGAAGGAAGATATTCCCAAAACTGCCTTTAGAAGGAGGTATGGACACTATGAGTTCATAGTGATGCCCTTTAGACCCACTAATGCTTCAGAAATTTTCATGGTTTTAATGAATATTGTCTTTATAGATTACCTCGACAAATTTTTGGTGGTCTTTATTGATGATATTCTGATATACTCCAAGAGCAAGGAGGAATATGAGGAGCATTTGGAAACCGTGTTAAAGACATTGTGAAGGGATAAGTTGTATGCAAATTACAGTAAATGTGAGTTTTGGATGGAGGAAGTATCATTCTTGGGGCATGTTATCACCAGGGAAGGGATATCTGTGGACCCATACAAGACGAAGGCAATTGAAGAGTGGTTGAGGCCAACGTCTGTAACAGAGATCCATAGCTTTTTAGGTCTACCTGGGTATTATCAACAATTCATGAATAACTATTATCAATTGTCAAACCCAATGACCAAGATAACATGGAAGGGAGTAATGTTCGTCTAGACAGAGTAATGTGAAGACTGTTTCGAGGAGTTGAAAAAGAGTCTTATCACTGTATCAGTACTCAAATTCCCTTCTAGTGGAGAAATATTTGTGGTCTATAGTGATGATTCTAAGAAATTATTAGGTTGTGTGCTAATGAAGAATGATAAAGTGATAGCCTATGCCTCGGGGCAGATGAAAATCTAGGAGAAAAACTATCCCACACATGATCTGGAGTTGGCGGCAGTGATCATTATGTTGAAAATATAGTGGCATTAACTCTATGGGAAAAAATGTGAGATATATACTGACCACAAGAGTCTCAATTATATATTCACACAGAAAGTTCTTAATATGCGCCAACGAAGATTGATATAGCTCATCAAGTATTATGACTACTCAAAGGATGAGAATTGAAAAGGATCTAGAAAGGATATTTCACCTTTATCAATGATGAGAATTGAAAAGGATCTGATATTCTTAGATTTTCAAAGGATAGACATGGGAATCATTAAGGGAAGAACATCATCAATCCTTTTTCAAATGATTTCTCAACCATCCCTCATGGAGAAAATAATGGTTTCTCAAAGAAATGATATGAAAATTCTGAAAAGGGTGGAATCTGTTAAAAATGGGAAATCCTCTAATTTCAAAATTGATGAGGAAGGAGTTGTAAGATTTGGGATATGATTATGTGTACCATCTGATCCAGAGATAATGAAGGATCTATTGAATGATGCTCATAGCTCTAACTTCTTTATCCATCCCGAGAGTACCAAAATGTACAGTGATCTCCAAGAACACTTTTGGTTGGATAACATGATGAATGAGATTGTGGAATATATATCAAGGTTCTTGGTATGTCAGCAAGATAAAGCTGAGCGACAAATGTCCAACAGTATGATGAAGTCATTGCCTATACGCATGTGGAATGGTAAAATGATACTATGGACTTTGTCACATGTATCCCAAAGACGTCGAAGGGAAATAATTCAATATGGGTTGTGGTTGACCGAATCACCAAGACATCCCATTTCATCGCTATTTGGGAAGATCTTTCACTTGAACAACTTGCAAAGTTATATGTGAAGGAGGTGATGAGACTGCACGGTGTTCCACTCTCAATTGTATCTGACCATGTTTCAAGGTTCACGTATAAATTATGGAAAATTCTTGAACATGGTTTGAGTACTGAATTAAATTTCAGGGTGGCCTATCACCCCCAAACTGATGGCCAGTCTGAAAGAACTATTCAGACACTTGAAGATATGCTAAGAGCCTGATCTCTTGAATTCAAAGGGGTTTGGGATCAGCATCTCCCATTGGTTGAGTTCTCATACAACAACAGCTTCTACTTGATTATTCAGATGGCTCCATATGATGCTCTATATGGAAAGCGATGTAGAACTCCAAAACTTTGGGCTGAAGTTGGAGAAAGAAAGCTACTTGGACCCGATCTTGTTCAAGAGATGACTGAGAAGGTTCAAGTCATCCAGAAACACATCAAAGCTGCCCAAATTTGGAAAAAGTGATATGCTGACAACAGTCAAAGGGACTTGGAGTTCGAGGTTAGAGATAATGTCTTCCTTGGAAAATCTCCATGGAAGTGAGTCATGCGATTCGTGAAGAAATAGAAGCTAAGCCAACGGTATATTGGCCCCTTTGAGATCATTGACCACATAGGAGATGTGGACTACCAGCATGCACTTCCACCGAATATGGCTCGAGTTCATGATGTTTTTCCCGTATCACTCTTGAGGAAGTACATACCTGATCCCTCACATGTACTAAACTCAGAGGTGGTGCAGCTGGAAGATGATCTCTCCTATGAGGAGAAACCAACAATGATTCTAGATCAGAGAGATACGGTTCTATGCAATAAGAAAACCCATCTGGTCGAAGTATTGTGGAGGAACCATAATTTTGAGAAAGTAACATGAGAATTGAAGGAAGCAATGAAGGAAAAGTACCCACATCTGTTTTGGCCTAGAATGTAAAATGAAATTTTGAGGGAGACATTTCTTAAGGGGGGAAGAATGTAACAACCCAATGTTTTTAATGGAAATTCCCTTCTTATAAATATGCCAAGAAATCACATAATAATTAACTAAAAAGTGATAAGTGACCATTAAACATAAGTTTGTCACTTCTGTGTTTGGAATTTTGAAAATCTGACAAACATGTTTGTGTTCATAATGTTTTTTGGAGTCTTATAAGAAAAACATAATTTTTTTTGGTGAATAGTAACCTACCCTAATGAATAGTAACATAACCATATGATTATTGATATAACCTAATTAATAGTAACCTCACCTATTATAGTATAAAAATAATATTCAATTTGGAATTACAATATACCTAAGTTTTAGAATGAGTTAATGCATGTTTTTAAATTTGGTTTTTGATAATAAATTATGATTTTAATTAAATATTAAAATAAAAATATCTTTGAAAAATAGATTTCATTTTTGGATTCTACACATCGAAAAATGGTTAAGGTGAATATTTTCAATTTTTCTGAAATACATGAATTTTTTATGAATAGTAAAATTCTGTAATTTACTATATATATACATTATATACTAAATAAGATATTTATAGAATCATGGATGTTGTAACCACCCATGGTTAGAATTCATATGACCCATATACTATTATTTTTCATGGCATACTTACTATTATTTGTCTTTTAAAGAAATAATAAATTAATGATTATAATATCATGAAATCTCTCCTCTTCACCACTATAAAAACATCCCTTCACTCCCTCTTCTCTCCACTCCTATCAAGCTCCAAGACTTCTATAAATTCTGCCCAAACCTCTCCCCCAGCTCTTCCCCCACGTCCAAAATCTATCAGCCTACTCAAAATACCAAATCCTCTAACCTTAAGAGGATCTCAAAGGAGGAAGTCTCAAGAGGTAAATTTCTCTTCCAAATTTATTCTTTTCATTAAAGTTCTTTTCTTTTTTATTTCTTTCCCCACCTCCCTTAACCATAATAGTATGATAATATAGTAACATACATGTAATGGAATGTCTTAATACTAGTGGTATATTTGATTATCTTCTCTCCTTTCCCCCACCCTTTTAATTGAAGGAAATGAAATCACCGTTTGAGATGTGCAAATTTAGCACATTCGAGGACAACCATTTATCAATTTTTATTAGTATCATTAATTCTAGACATGAAATCATTTTTGTAATGGTTGAACTTGATTATTATATATTTAATATATATCCTATTTTTGGTTCTCTAATCCTTTGGTATGAATGGATTTAATCTGTAAATCAAAAGACATTCTTTGTAATCAAACCCACCGAATAACAAAAACGATTATCACTAAGGTTATATATGTTATAATTCAAAATCAATATAAGTAACCTAATTAAAATTACAACCATGTAATATCCTGGATATTAACTAAAGAATTTAACTCCAATTCTGGAAAACCACTTTCATCTTGCAAATAATCCAAACATTAATATAAGTGAACTGATCTTTTAAAGCCAAGTAAATAAACGAGCCCGAACAATGAAATTTAACCTTATAACTAATAAAAAAGGATTTTAATGAGCTAAAAAGGGTTATAATAAAACAATAACATATATAATTGGTTTTTTACTTATTAATTAATAATCTTAATTTGTTTATTCAGGTCATTAATATCAAGTGGAGAACACCACCAGATTTGAGGTAAGGGATCCTCTCCTTTTCTCCCTTAATCAAGATTATCCTCTATACTATGCCTTTATATGTGTACTAGAAAATGATGGGGTATGTTTAAGAACCTCCACAATACATTCTTCTGGATTTATAAGTGATGAGAAACCCCATTTTTCTCTCATCAATCCATCTTGGACACACCCGACACCATGCTGATAAAATCATAACGAATTCTACATGATCCTTCTTTGTTCTTTTGGTTTTTCTTATCTTTCATTAAAAATGGTGTTATCTTATATATTATTGTGAGTCTTATGAATTTTGTTTAGTTGTGCAAGATTATTAAATCAAGACCCTTTCATCACATTCTTTCAGGGATATACCTGATTTTGAAAGATTCCATCCTTAGAACATTCTGATAAGAAAACCTGTTTTAAGGGGACTTCCCAAAATTTTACCCAAATTTCAAGTGCACTCTATCCTATGTTTTAAAACACCATTGTATTTATAATATAAGTATTTTTATTATGAAAAAATTCTTGGTTAAAATATTGTTTTATATAATATAATGTCCTCTTTTCTATTGGAAACGCTCGAGAGTGTTTTCCTTTAAACCGCACAAAAATGATTTAATGCTAATGTTTATAAAATACATTTTTAATATGTTTTCACTTATATTTTACACCACATTACATGTTATATACCTATTTGACCATATTAATGTACATGTATGTTCTAATACTTTCCTTTCAAGGACACTTTCATGATACACCAATTAGATATGTTTTATGTCATGATTCTGGTACCCAATTCTGTCCATTGGTACCCTTATGTTTATGTATAGTTGATTATGTATGATTATTTATGTGGAAATAATATTCATGAATATTTTGAGATGGGTGTGCCCTGATAGTGTTCCAATGCATTGGGTAAGGATAAGTCTCATGAGATGCGATGTGAAACAGGATTGGCGGTTAGCCTTAACCCGTACTGAAATGGGAAATGGGATTGGTGGTTAGCCTTGACCTTCACTAAAGATATGATTTATGAATCTACCACATTTATATGATTCCATTTTTATATTATCCCATGGTTATATTAAATTATTTAATATGTTTCATGCTTTGGATATCATTATGTCATGCCTCTTAACTCATGTGCTTGAGATGTATCCTTATGTTCATTTCCTTACTGGGCATTTTAGCCCATCCCTTTGTTCAGGTGTTCCCCATGGTAACCTATGCAGATGTAAGAGCTCAAAGGAAGTTAGAATCTATTTATAGATATTAAACAAAGAAGTTTTTTTAGTCCCATGTTTTATGTTATATGTACCTAGTCTTCCAAGACAATAGACTTAACGATCCATGGCTTGTATTCTGATGATTAATTATACTTAAAATAATAAAATGTATTCTGTAAAAGTCTTGGGTCTCTATAACACCCTTGGGGTGTGAACACATTCTCGAATATAAAATTTAGCTATAAAAATGTTGGTCTATCGTGTGATAACATAGAGCCTACGGTGATTAATATTTTAAGCTTGAAGGTTGTGAATGGTAGTCTTAGTAACACACCTTGGCTGGGTGGTAGCCTTTGTGGGGGTTTGGTTGGAATAAAAATAATTTAAGTTATATAAGGGGAAATGATAATGGATTAGATTTATATATGATTATGCTTAGTAATGTAGGAATGGGAAATGGGGAAGAATGTTGTAGGTTATAATTGATGGATGTGTTAATGGGTTATGGCATTGTTTTAATTCCGATTTTCTTTTCAATGCATTGTGAATGATTATTTCCAATGGAATTGGTTTTGTTGTGTTTTATTATGATATGGTTGTGGATATTGATAAATAAGAATGTGTACATGGCATGGTAGAGTGGGGAATGGACTTGAGGTTCAATGACCACAGGTCAAGTTAGACTGAGGCTCTAAACTCCACCTAAAATGCACGGGTTAGGGAAGGGGACATAGCCTGTATTCCACTAACAGTTTCATTCCACTCGGACTGATGATTCAAGGTTAAGATATTGTATTAATGTCATTCCACCCCAGAAAAGGCTTCTAGGTCAGAATATTGTATTGATTTCATTCCTCCCTGATAGAGGCTCGAGGAGAAAATAATGGGTTGATCTAATATGAGTATCCTAGTTATATAGGGACTGGATTTCCTATGACAACCGGGTCCTAGTGACAGCACAACCACCCCGCCTTAACATGGCCGTCGGGTCCAGGCCCACCTGGTACCACCAGTTACCCCGCAGACATGTAGCGCCCACCCCATAGTCCACCCACGTGCCTGAACGGGTCATCTGACTAATGACTGTCCCCACAATCCAACACATGTTATTTCCAGTGTGCTTTGTCCTCACTCACACACCCTAGGAGACTTCCAAGGAGGTCACCCATCCTGATCACTATTCCAAGCCTAGCACGCTTAACTGTGGAGTTCTAATTAGACATGCTCCCAAAAAGGAAGGTGCACCTTGTTGACATGAGTCGTATCATTTAGTCATTTAACCCATTATCATTCGGGGATGTTACAATCACCCCCCTTTAGGGCACAACGGCCTCGTTGTGGGCCCTACATCTTAACTCATGCAGTGCACCGCACTTAAGGCTGGGAACCTACCTCTAATACCAAATATGACAACCGGGTCCCAGTGACAGCACAACCACCCCGCCATAACATGGCCGTCGGGTCCTGGACCACCTGGTACCACCAGTTGCCCCGCAGACAACTGGGCCTCGCCCACCAGTTTCCCCGCAGACACGTGGGCCCCACCGTAGGTCACACCCATGTGCTCGAACAGGTTATCTGACTAATGACAGTCCCCACAGGCCAACACATGTTCTTTCCAGTGTGCTTTTTCCTCACTCACACACACCCTGGGAGACTTCCCCGGAGGTAAACCATACTGATCACTACTCCAAGAAAAGCACGCTTAACTATGGAGTTCTAATCAGACAGGCTCCCGAAAAGGATGGTGCAACTTATTGACATGAGTCATATAATTTATTCATTTACCCCTCTATCATTTAGATATGTTACATCCCCCCCCTATGCATTGTTATTGTTTTCCTTAAACCCCTGTGTATATCATATTCATGCCTAACCCATGGAACTTGTGATTAAATTGATTGGGTGATATGTATGGTATAAGAAATGGAGATAGGATTAAATCTAGTCACTAATTAAATGAACCTAGTTAACTAATGGAATATGAACTGTCCCTTGTTTACGTAAATTTATTTTTTACATTAATTGATTATGTGTTAGACTGCATATTGTTTAGAAACAGTTGGTGATGGCCTACTGAGTATTTTACTCACACCCTTCTCGGTCACCCATTGGGTACACGATCAGATCTCTTGGTTTCAGGACTAAACAAGGGTTGAGGTTTTACAATTATATTTTGAGTTGGGCTCTGGATGTACATGGACAATGATCCAGACAAATGATTAGGACCTGTTGGTGGTTTTTTCCATTTTTCATTATTTTGGTTTTTTCACTTGCACTACTAGTATGGAATGGCATTGTTGTGTTTTTTTTGTATCCAGTGTAATAAATGATTGGATATGCATGTTTTTTTTTGTTTCATACTGTTTTTGTTATTTTCATTGTGATTTGTTGTGGTATACTCTGGAAAATAGGGTATAGTCTCCCCATGTGTCTTATTAGACCATCACTGCTAGCTGGAAATCTTTAGCATATGGGGAGCCACGCTTGATGTCATGTGCCGACCTGACAAGAAACACCTATTTAGTGGCATCCGGGATGAGACATTATATATTTTCTGAAATATACTTTCATATATTTAAATTAATCAAATGACTTTAGAAATTCATATTACTTATTTATAACATATTTTAAGTTATTATCATGGTTTTAAACATTTTTTTATTTTGATTTAATGGTTTTACATTTTACCGTATCTAACTTATTTCATTAATGTAAAAATATTATTTTGAGGTTATTTTATTAAATTATATTTCCACTAAATTAAAATTATTTTATATGAAAATAAATAAAAAATGTTTAATTATTTTTTATTGTGTATCATATATTTATATATTTCCATTGTTTTAATAGAATATTAATAATAGAGGGTTTTGATTTATAAATTTCAATTAGAGGATATTGATTCTCATTGCTTTAATTTTTGATCTATTATAATGGAAGTATATTATTTTATTAAATAAAATTACATCAAATTTTTTTTATTGGTTTTTATATTCTTTAATATTTTATGTGATTTGGGTGAATACCATGAAATGGTAATATCATTCTCTCCCTCACTGATATCCCAGAACTGTTCATTTGGAATTTTAAATTGACAAATTATTTCATTGTTCTTTAATATTGTTTTATTTTAAAAGGGAACCTTGATTATAAACTGTGGGTGGAAATGTAAATTAATTCTTAATGTGATACATTTATTTATGAGAGATATACTATGTAATAAGTTATATTGTGTGAGGAGTGTGGTAGTTCTGATTCTATGTACAATTTTATATTCATCATGTGAAAACACATTTTTCAGTACTATGGGAAAATATCTATATGGATTATAATGATAAAGGAAATTCTTCTAGTACATTCATGAGACAAAATAATAGGTATAAACACTCATAAAAGATCGTGTTTTTTTCTTATTCAATCAATTTTATTCTGGATACTTGAGAATATAACACTTCTTCCCATCTCTCAGGTGATTTCACTTTTTATTTATGATTTTTCATAAACAAATATTATTTTTCTATCATTATTTTGTGACTCCATAACTATAATGTTTTTGTCCTTAGGGTTTTATTATATGTATCTAAATTTAGGGTTGTAAGTAGGTTGTGTATCGGTAATAATTATACTAGAAAAACTATGTCATAATTAGGTTATGATACTCTTTAAATAAATAGATTATGGAATAAAGTATCACTACTCGAGTAAATATGTATAATAGTAAACATGGTCCTTAAAGGACCAAACTTCTTTAAAAATAATCCATTAAAATTTAATTTATTTTATTTTTATTCTATAAAAACAACATCATATAACACGAATAATTAATATAGTTCATCATTCATTCTCAATAATTATTTGTAATATGTTATATTTTCCCCTATCCTCTAGTCCATCATCCATCCAAATTATAACCTAATAGAGAGTATACAAGGATCATTTATATCTAAACCAATACAAAAATAACTCATGTATATTTATTTTATATTTTAACTTATTTACCTTAATTTTTTAACTCTTGTATAACATTATCTTTACATAATTAAATTTGAAAAGGACAAGTATCCCCTGGTTATCTACCATCATCCAATTGATTTTAATGTTGAGATATCACGTGTAATTTTCATGGGATGGATTATCGTTACCCCAATCAAAGTATTATTTATGTACTGAAACTAATTCCATATCCGTTAAAAAATCATGAGTGAATTACTATTGTGTTCCATGATGAAATTAAATCAAATAAAATGGTATAACATCCCACATGTTCTTAATATCTAGATAGTCGAAATAAAAAAACATACTAATTTAATATATAGTAATGTGGAAATATCCCATTCCATTAACAATATTAAGGCCCCATGTGAAATTCATATCATGATGTTAGAATATTAAATATATCTAGGCATATCACCCATGAATTTTATTATTACAGAGTCCAAGTGGAATGATCATCACATACTTTTAACAATATCATAGAAAAAGGGAATATGATAACATTCAATTAATTATATTAACTCCAAGGGGGATATTATTCCTTTATATTTACAATATAAATTCCAAGAGTGTATATCATATCATTTATTAAATTTACCAATGTAAAAGTGCCATATCATTACATGCATCTAAAAATTCAAATTATATGGGAGAATAGCCTCATATTTGGTAAATAATCTTAGGTATTTGTAAGTATATCATCACATTACTTCAGAAATATTATTATAATATTGGAATATTTTTTTATACCTTTAACCATACTATATATTTTGTGAGTATATCATCCCCACCATTATAAATTCTATGTCTATGTAGCTTTTTATTCAGATTATTTTACCAATCCTCTGAAAATTTTGGAATATTTTCACATTGGATTCACTACTACAAAAACGGCCTATATCAGCGCTAAAAAGGGCTTTAACAATGCTAAAAAAACATTGTAAAGCTCACCGCTATTATTGGGGGGGGGGGGTCCCTTTTATCAACGCTCCGAAAAAGGGCATATAAAGGCCTCATTTATCAGTGCTAAAAAAAGCACTGATAAAAGACCCCTTTTTCAGCACTTTTTTAGGGCTGATAAAAGGGGTGTTTAGCAGCGCTTTTTTTAGAGTTGATAATGGTAAAAAAATTAAAAAAAAATAATAAAAATTTAAAATAATGTTGGGATGCTTTTATTAACGCTTCGCACCCCCTTTTATCAGTGTTAGGAGGTCTCTCTTGCACAGCCCTTCCCACGTGCAGCCCTTCCCGCACAACCTCATATGCGCACACCCCATTCGCTTCCACCCAAACTCGATCCCGGGACCTCCCCCCTTTCACAGCTGCACCTTTACCACTAATCCATTTCATTTTTCCCTCTATTTAATGATATATCTATATATATATAGTTATATTTATTCATATATTTATATAGATTCATATTAATATATATAAATTTATTCATATATTAGTATATATATATATTTATTTATAATTTTTTATACATATATTTATTTGTATATTAATATATATATATATATGATTAGTTTAAAATACATTTATGAAAAGATATGTTTTTTATGTGTGTTTATATGTAAATAATTAAATACATGAATACATAGATATATACAACACACAGACACACACAGGGACAGACACACACAAACTGTGACAACCGGGTCCCGGTGACAGCACAACCACCCCGCCTTAACAAGGTCGTCGGGTCCTGGTCCACCAAGTACCACCAGTTTCCCCACAGACACGTGGGGTCCACCCCAGGGTCCACCCACATGCCCGAACGGGTCATTTGACTAATGATTATCTCCACAGGCCAACACATGTCCTTTTCTAGTGTGATTTGTCCTCACTCACACACACCCTGGGAAACTTCACAGGAGGTCACATATCCTGATCACTACTCCAGGCCAAGCATGCTTAACTGTGGCAACTGGGACCCTGTGACAGCACAACCACCCCGCCTTAACAAGGTCTCCAGGTCCTGGCCCACCAATTACCACCAGTTGCCCCACATACACGTGGGGCCCACACCAGGGTCCACCCACATGCCCGAACGGGTCATTTGACTAATGATTATCTCCACAGGCCAACACATTTCCTTTTCCATTGTGCTTTATCCTCACTCACACACACCCTGGGAAACTTCCTAGGAGGTCACCTATCCTGATCACTACTTCAGGCCAAGTACGCTTAACTGTGGAGATCTAATCAGACAGGCTCCCTAAAAGGAAGGTTCACCTTATTGACATGAGTCATATCATATAGTAATTTAACCCTTTATCATTTGGGGATGTTACAATCACCACCCCCCCCCCTTAGAGCACAACGCCCTCATTGTGGGCCCTACATCTCAACCCAGGCAGTGCACCACACATAAGGCTGGGTACCACCTCTGATACCAAATGTGACAACCGGGTCCCAGTGACAGCACAACCACCCCACCTTAACAAGGTCGTCGGGTCCTGGCCCACCAAGTACCACCAGTTTCCCCACAGACTCGTGGGGCCTACCCCAGGGTCCACCCTCATGCCTGAACGGGTCATTTGACTAATGATTATCCCCACAGGCCAACACATGTCCTTTCTAGTGTGCTTTGTCCTCACTCACACACACCCTGGGAAACTTCCCAGGAGGTCACCCATCCTGATCACTACTCCAGGCCAAGCATGCTTAACTGTGGAGTTCTAATCAGGCAGGCCCCCGAAAAGGAAGGTGCACCTTGTTAACATGAGTCATATCATTTAGTCATTTAACCCTTTATCATTTGGGGATGTTATACAAACACATTTATATTTATGAATAAATACATATATATGTGTATTTGAAAAGCCATAGAATGTACATATAAGATTAGTTTTAAATACATTTATGAAAAAATATGTTTTTTATGTGTGTTTATAATTAAGTAAATAAATAAATGCATACATATATACATATATACAACACATAGACAAACAAATAGACACCCCCAACACATAGACACACATATATATATTTATGAATAAATAAATATATATGTGTATTTGAAAAGCCATAAAATTTTAAATTGTCCATAACATATATTCTAGAATTCCATTTCAATGCCACAACTAGTCAAATCGAAGAAAATGAAACAATCTTCGATATGATATGTGGTACAAGCCTAACTAACTTCTGCATCAGAAGTTATACTTGTTTGAATGTGGAAAAATCGGGGTATCCCAACTAAAAACTCAGTTTTGGAGGCCTTCTGGGCCTTTTTGTGGCTTGAAAAATGTGACAGAGGCTTTTCCTCAATCACTGGCGTGTAGAGCTCGTCGCAAGGTTCGATTTGATATGACATAGAGCTCAAACGGACACCCGGATCAAAAGTTATGGCTGTTTGAATATTGAGTTTCATTTTCAACATATTTTAGATCTTTTATTAGTTGTTTTGATTTTTTTGTGTCCTCAAATTGTTATGAAATGATTTTTAATCGATAATAATTAGAAAATTATTAATTAATAATATTTTTTTCAAATATTTTGAATCCATTTTCACTAAATTTATGATATATTAAATGTAATAGTCTATTTATATGTATCTTGAACATATTTAAAAAATATATATTGTATTTATATCAATATAAATACACTTATATAGGAATAATTTATTTTTCAAGATTTTTTTTTGAAATATAAAATTTTTCAGCACTGATAAAGCCCCCCTTTAGCAGTGCTTTTTTTAAGCGCTGATAAAGGGGTAACACTTCCTTTTCCAGTTCTTGGCGTAGTGATTAACCATATAAGTTAATGTTGGAATATCATCTCTTTCCATGCAAATATCATGAAAGCTGTGAGATCGTCTGATTAATTAAGAAATAAAAAATTAGTTTCAATTAACAAAAACTTCTATAATAAACATATTAACAATGGATAATATCATCTAATGATATATCAATATCATTATATAATGGCATTATAATCCCACATCAATCTCAAAATAAGGATAAAATAAATAACTCATCCAAAACATATCTCATAATCTTTTTATTAAATGTTTACATGGAATCTAATTATATGTTATGTTTAATAGTTGGTTGGGAATCAAACAAATAAAATTTACTCCCTATCTAATAACCAAGTTAAAATTTAGCCATAAAAATATATTCTAAAGGTGGTAGACCCTCACCGATTTACATTCAATAAAATTCAAGCTGGTTATAACATAACTGGTACACTATCAATGAACTTAATTGATAATACATGTCCACACACATAACCAAGAACTCATCTATATAAGGTTATTTTTGGGAACACATCACGATCCATTATGTTGTCACATATTAAGGAGAACCCAATTTTTTTCCATATTCATGGATTTATCAATCATTTCATATTCACAAGTCTTTTGATGATGAAAAAATCGTAAATAATAATTCAAGGAAAATCATTTACGTAAAAATACTTAATATACTCAAAATTAAACATCAAATTGATTTTAAGTTAATTATTTATCATATTTAGATTCAAAATAAAATATAAATAACATGTGTTATATGAAAAATTATATAATCAAATGATAAATTCCTTATATATCCTACTATGTAGAAATAAAAAACTAGACGCTAAAGACTCTAAAATTGAACTAACTCAATTAATTGAAATTCAAAAATTAGTTGAAACCTCTATAATTATGGAATTATGAAATTGAATTTTACAGTGGTGGATGGAACTAATAATAAGGATATAAAATTTTTCTATATTATAGAGCTCCATTTGTATTGAAATAATTCAAATCATAGAATTACCAGATGAGTTTTTGATTTGACAGTAGATAAATTCCAAACAAATGGGAGTACGGATTGTTTGAATATATAATTGAGACCAAATGGTTTCATAACAATATCATATTAATTTATTTATTTGAAAATATTAAAAAATTTGTTTGCCATTAGATACATAATACATTATTAGTCAGTACTATCCACATTATTGGTTACCCTCCCAGGGGTCCCAAGGATTCCAATAACCTATATGGAGTGGTACCCACTCTGTTCATACTACAATGTTGTAGTGATGAAATATTTCAAAAATATTCCATTTTATATACTAATCCTTAATTTTCTAAACCAGATATAAGGCCCCAACCATAAACCCTTCTTAATGTTCAATTAAATGAATAATTCACATTACGGATATTTTCAGGTTTAGAGTTTTAGAGAATTAGATCATAAATCATGAATTACATTCCACATTTAAAAAAAGTGGTTACATAAAAGATAGTATTGGTTTTACCCCATCAACAGAAACATATTTAAAATAAAACATGGTTTCTTCCTTAACACATCCTTGACACTATCATCATATCATGCACCATTCCTTTGACCAGTGAAAAACATTTCAAAAACTTGGGATGAGAATAAAAAGCTCAGTAAGGGATATAGAAGTACGAAAGGAAAACATTAGTCCATGTAAGAAATCATACTTTACTCAGAAAACATAATAATTTTAACATACCTCATCAAATCACGAATAAATCATAGAAATCATAAGGAATAAAGGTAACTTGAGGCATTCATAACATTCTTACGTAGGGAGTAACCCTCTTGGTTACGTTTGGAATACCCATCATAGTATATTCCCTAAATATCTTCGTAGAAACTGTAACGTTTAACTCCTTCACGTTACCCAATGAATTGGAGAGCTATATCGGGCTCACCCGCCCCTAGTTTATCACGGAACCACCCGTCTTCATAATAATTCCCAATAACCATAACATAATCATATCACATAAAACATGCATAAAGGAAACATAACATTTCCACTTTTCAATCACAAGATATCAATACAACCCATTGATATAAAAACATTATTAAAACCATTTTCATTACCAAAATAATAGAAAAGTAAAAAATGATATTTTTTTCATTTTAAAAAAAGGTATGGCTTGTAGAGGAAGCCGAAACTCAAATAATGGTCACAGCGGCAGAGAAGTCATTGTCGCCGTATACGTACGACAAAGATACATTCCTTTTGTCATTTAGTAAAACGCTTCATATAAAAAATGTTTCTTTTTGAAGAATCATAAAGGTAAAAGGGGTTTATACACCATATAAAATAATGTTGTGTATAAATGAAAATATGCCTCAATGAATGGAGATTGAGATGAAGTCCCTTACGAAGACGGTATCCTTGGATTAAGGATAAATCAATTACTTAATTATGTGTGACAAACGAATACCCCAAATATAAGTGGATATTATCTGTAAAACAATCACAGGTTATTCACACATATTCATAGAACGATATATTCAAGGAGTACATGTTTATCCAAAAGAATCAAAACTGGGTTAAGAAATTCCCTTGCAAAAATTAGACATCCTAACAGCGTCACTTCAAAATTCAGAAAAAGTGATGATGAGAGATAAAAAGGGTATCTCATCACTTGGACATAAAATTTACATTAATAAGGATATATAATAAAATATCCCAACTAAATAGTATGTGAATTAAAAGACATAACAAAATATGTCTTTTAAAAAGAGGAGGGTGAAAGGTTCCCTTACCGACATGGGTATCTTTCAAAACATACACCCCAAGAAAAAAGGACAATACAACATTGATGTAAATAATCATAAACGAAATTATATTAGACAAAGATTAGAATAATGGGAAATACATATAACACTCAAAGGAAATTGTGGCAAATGTAGCATAAATCTCACGGGAATAAAAGTGAGATGAAAAATCCCTTATGAAAACTCAGCAGCCTAGCGGCACCACATAAAAATTGTAAAGAAAAGAATTGATGAGAGTAAGAGGGGGTAGCTCATCATATAAAAATACAAATTACATTATGGTTAATATAAAATAACATCCTCTAACATAATAACATGGAGCATAAATGAAATGACATAAAAGAGGGTACTTGAAAAGAAAGTGAGAGTTCAGATCCCTTACCTCAAGTCCGACTTGTCTTCTTCGTTTCTTTATATTCCTGAATAATAAACTTTGGTCAATTTATAATTGCTTAAATACCTCCTTTAAAGATTTTTATTCAGTTCATATTACATATTATAATGTAATATTAATTGTTTAATAATGTTAGTTCATATCAGATATTTTTGTCGATGTTTGGTACATGAGTAAAAAAAATGAACTAGTTTGAAAATGATTTCCCATGTAGTTATAAGTAAATAATTTAAAGAATATTATTACTAATTAAAATATCATATATATCCAGTATATATTCATTTTATACTATTCCATAAAATTTGGATATAAAAAATGAAAAGCATCGTTCATGGAGACGGTAGGCCGTACGTACGCATGAACGTTACTTTCATTTTTTTTCATATTAATAGATTTAATAATAAATGAGATATATATATATATATATATTATAAGTAAATTATAATATATATGTTATAGATGTCACATATTTTTATTAATTTCATTCTTTATACATTCCATGTATTGCATTAACGAGTCACATCACTTGAGGTGGTGGTAGTCCACACTTCCTCATATGAAATTATCACATTTTCACAACATGAAAACAATAAAGGTTTGTTTTAAATATAAAATACAGTTGCATATAGTAAACAAAAATACCATATATATCATATATAAAATACAGTGACGTCATAATGGACACCTTTATAGGTGTTAAAAGAATATTGAACAATCATCGTTTCGTGAGGAAAAAAATCACTAACCACAGAAGCAGTATGTTATTTAACCATTAGATGAAGGTTTGTGTAAGTGTAGCTCGAATCCTTCACATAAAAACATCCTAGTATATTGAAGATACTGTTGTTTTTACAAAATAAAAGAAGAAAAATATTTTAGGGGATTGGAGAAGCAAAATAAAACATAAGAACACAAGAGAAAACACTACCTTTAAAACGGGTAACTCTCTTTGATTTAAGATCAATGGCTTCCTTGGAAAGGATTATGCCCAAAGTGAGGCTTCAATGATGAAGCGAGGGATGTGGAGAAACCAAATGGGCATAGGGTTGTCCGAGCCAAAGACTTTGGTAGTGTGGGTAAGGTGGTAGAGATGGGGGCCTTTTATAAGAGGAGAAGAGGGGCACTCTTGGAATGTTATAAAATATTACTTTATTATAAAATGATTTTCGGATTATAAAGGTCCCAAAATTAAATATTTCGAGGATAAGGTGATAATAAATCTAAATCCACACATCCATTAGGTTTTTGACAAGTGTAGGCCTTTAATTTTACATTATCTTTTCATTTTATTTAAATCGTTCATTTATGAGGTAATCACTGCATCATCACGGTGTCATAAATTAATAAATTTATTTAATGTCTAAAAATTATAAAAAAAATATCATGATGTAAAAAATATTCTTATATTTATAATGAATATTTATAGTAAAAAATATGACTTATATAACCCCATGTAAAAAAAATTTCAGAAAAAAAACACATGTTTGTGACATCATAATTTTAACTTTAAATAAAAAGATATTAATGTCATTTTACCACCAATGTGGCTCCATGGGGTCCCCAAGTTGATCTATGGATTTTCATGGTCGGCCATGACACATACAATAAGGGTAGGACATGTTTCTAGGTATTTTCATTTTATTATAATATAATTTTTGCCTTAAATTGCACTAATTACCTATAATCGCGATTAAAAACATAAAAGTTACTATTCAACAAAAACTTATTTTAATCCCATTGAACCAAATTTTAATTCCTATGGACAAACATGTATGTTGGATTTTTTTAAATTCAAAACACAGAAGTGGTAAAGTTTCATTTAAACGAAAAAATCAGTTTTTTAAGTACCACTTAGTGGTTTCACTATTCATCAAAAATTGATGTTTTTTTCAGAAAAATACCAAAACATCACCCTAAGCTATATTTTATATTCTGAATTCAAAAATGATGTATATTTTACAAAATTAAAATAATATATGTTACATTAATTAATTTAATAATTAATTCCTGCTGTCATGACAAATTGCGTGTTTTTATGAAACAATATATATCAAAAGATTGACACTAGTTTAAGTCCAATTTCAAAGTGAAATTAATTCCAACGACCATTATTGGATTAAATGGTAAAAATATATTCTAATTTACCTTTAAAACCAATTCATAAGATAATATAATCATATAAATAAATTATATTAAAAATATGTTTTGATTTAAAATACAACATTTTTCAATATTAATTAAAAAAATGAACTTTATCGGAAAAATACCAAAAATTTACACAATGTAAATTTTGATGTCCTGATTCTAAAGAAGAATTTTATTTTTTCAAATATAACACATAAAATTTTCAAAATGTGGATTTAAAAGAGTTTCGCCATCAAAAGGCGGTTAATCGACCTTTTAATGAATATTAGAATGTTTACGCATAAAATTGGATTAATTCGCATTTTTAATCCTCTAAAATTTATTGTAAAGCGTAAAAATATTTGACAAACTTATATAATCATTTTGATGTTATTTCTCTTCAATCCCTCTATTAAAGCGGCTAGGTGTTAACTACCATTTAAAATAATATTATTTTATTATTAGAGTGCAACGTAAGATTCCCAAGAAACTCATTGTTGCGTATTGGGTACGCCATCGAGCATAGCATTCCCTTTAAAGTAATATTAATATTTTATTAAAAAATATGGATAAATGTGAAAATGTCACATTATTTATTTACCTGAGGTGTTACATCCTTTTCCCCTTTTTGTGAATTTCGTCCTTGCAATTTTAAAATTGGGCTTGGAAACTTCATTGAAAATCGCTAATCGGAACAAGAGTCAGTAAAACAATCACTTTAAAATAAAGAAAGAGTAGTACAAAGGTCACTCGAGTTAACCCATACTGGGATCCCATGTATGAAAACATGGATATGGAGGAAAAACAAAGGTTCATGTTCTAAGGTAGAGTGATAGAAAACATGTTTACGATAAAGTTAACCACAAGAAAATCACATAATTGTGGTGGGTTGAATGGTATTCGATTCCCCCGTAAGAAAAGTTAATAGACACATTTTTGTTTTAAGTTACTTTTCATTGAGGAATTTATTTTTGATCTTATGTAAACATACTTACTTGTCATGTTGACTTTCAAATTTTACTAGATTTCTTACACAAACTCGTACTTTCCCCAAATGATGAGTATTTTGGAAGACTTGTTTACATTAGGAGAGCTATAATCAACTACTAGAGAATCACCTATTCCACAAAATAGAACTATATACTTCCCATGTATTTAGACCATAACCAAAACTAAAACCTAAAAGGTTAGTATGAGATCAGATAATACCCAAAAAGGATAAAAAATCTTTTCTTAATCTCCAAAATTTGTCAAACAATACCCAAAGTTCAACAAAGACCATTCAATAAAAAATTTGTCTATAAAATTCTTCAAAGTAAACCAAACTAAGATTGAAACCCAAATATTTTAAGTATTTAATCACATATTCTTCCAAGGTACAAATTAACACTTATCTCCAAATAACATCAGTTTCTCTTAACATCTCATATTGAAAAGTAATTAACCTAATAACATATCCTCCATGATAGGTTAATAATTTCCATCGATAACCCAAATCAACATACTGTTAGTTCATAAAATCATCTCACTAAAAATAATAAGTTATACTAACCCGGGACTTCACGTAGTCTAGTGGTAGGTGATAAATACTGGTCGCACATTGGTTGTGGGTTCGATTCCCATAGCTTTGTCCGACGCGGCGGGTTGTCACACGGTCTGCGTGTTTTCCTTTTTATAAAAATCCCAAAATAACCTTAACATGTTTTAACATCAATTTTTTCCTTATACCTCTCATTTTCATCCAAATTTGTTATGATCTCAACATCTTAATTCTTGAAGTCTTATTTCACCTCCATAAGATAAAATAAAATGATTTCGAAAATGAATAATATCATACCTAGATCATGGCGTCCACTCGGTTTCATCGTCATCTTGCTCACGTAGGTAGAAGTCCCATGCATTACAACAATGATTTCAAGATCCTTCAAAATCATTTTCTTCCTCCAAACAAATACACCTTGTACACATGGGTCATATGGGTGTTCACAGAAAAATTGTTTTGGAAAATAATCATGTATGACATATAATTCCAAAACATCTGATAAAACATGACTTCTATAAAATAGTGGGACAGAATTTGAGTTGAAACATTCAATTATTGGTCCTTTTAAAATACCATAAGTATGTGCTGAGAGACTATATTTTAAAAGTAAATATAAATAGTTTGTGCATGGGTCTCCTTCTTCAGCACCATTTTTAAAATCATAATATGCTTCAAATTCTTGTGATAAGGTAAAATATTTGAAAATAACTTGATAATATTTACCTTTCTTGAAAATATGAGAATATTGTGAAAATAGTATTTGTCTAAATACATCCCATGATCCACGATGATAACGAGGTATAGTGGAGGTGTTTGATATCTCAAAAAACTGCTTGCATGTGAGTTGTATGTTAGAAAAAGTTTCACAATCATCCGAACATGACTATGCAATAATTATTGCAAGCATGTCATCATGAAGAGATAGGAATGTTGTTTGATATCCTTCTCCTTCCATTCGTAACTGACATTAATTGACCTGAAAAAAGTTATAAAACAAGGATTTAATTGATGTAATAGATATAGGGACTAATCATGTGTCTAACAAAAACTCATAATCCTTAAAGTTCTCCAAACCAACCTCTGATACCAACTATAAGGCCCCGGCCTTAAACCTTACTTAATTTTGAATTAAATGAATAATTAACATTAAGGATCTTTTTAGGTTTAGAGTTTTAGGAAAGTAGATCATAAATCATGAATTACATTCCACATTTAAACAAAGTAGTTACATAAAAGATAGTATTGGGTTTTCCCCATCGACGGAAACATATTTAAAATAAAACATGGTTTCTTCCTTCACACATCCTTGACACTATCATCATATCATGCACCTTTCCGTTGACCTATGAAAAACATTTCCAAAACATGGTATGAGCATAAAAAGCTCAGTAAGGGATATAAAACTATGAAAGGAAAACATTAGTCCATGTATGAAATCATACATTACTCATAAAACATAAGAATTTTAACATACCTCATCAAATCATGAATAAATAATAGAAATCATAAGGCAAAAAGGTAACTTGATGCATTCATAACATTCTTACGTAAGGAGTAACCCTCTTGGTTACGTTTGGAATACCCATCACAGTATATTCCCGAAATCTCTTTGAAAAAACCTTAACGTTTAACTCCATTGAATTACCCGATGCATTGGAGAGCTATATCGGGCTCACGCCCTTAGTTTATCATGGAACCACCCGTCTTCATAATAATGCCCAAGAACCGTAACATAATCGTATCACATAAAACATGCACAAAGGAAACATAACATTTCCACTTTTCAATCACAAGATATCAATACAACCCATTGATATAAAAACATTATTAAAACCATTTTCAATACCAAAATAAAATAAAAGTAAAACATGGTATTTATTTTTTCATTTTAAAAAAATGTATGGCTTGTAGAGGAAGCCGAAACTCAAATAATGGTCACGGAGGCAAAGAAGTCCTTGTCGCCGCATACGTACAAAAAAGAAACATTCCTTTTGTCGTTTAGTAAAATGATTCATATAAAATAATATTCTTTTTGAATAAGAGTAAAGGTCAAAAGGGTTTATAAACCGTATAAAATAATGTTGTGTATAAAAAAATATGCCTCAATGAATGGAGATTGAGACAGAGTCCCTTACAAAGATGTTATCCTTGGATTAAGGATAAATCAATTACATAATTATGTGTGACAAATGAATACACCAAATATAAGTGGATATTAAGTGTATAATAATAACAGGTTATTCACACATATTCATAGAATGACATATTCAAGGAGTAAAAGTTTATCCCAAAGAATCAAAATTGGGTTAAGAAGTTCCCTTTCAAAAATTCGACAGCCTAACGACTTCACTTCAAAATTCAGAAAAAGAGTTGATGAGAGATAAAAATGGTATCTCATCACATGGACATAAAATTTACATTAATAAGGATATATAAGAACATATCCCAACTTAATAGTATGTTAATTAAATGATATAACAAAAGAAGTCTTTTAAAAAGAGGAGGGTGAAAGGTTCCCTTACTAACATGGGTATCTTTCAAAACATACTCCCCATGAAAGAATGACAATACAAAATTGATGTAAATACTCATAAATATAATTATATTACAAAAATAGTATAATAATGTGAAATACATATACCACTCAATGGAAATTGTGGCAAATGTAGCATAAATCTCACTGGAATAAAAGTGAGATGAAAAATCCCTTACGAAAACTCGGCAGCCTAACGGCGCCACTTAAAAATTCTAAAGAAAATAATTGTTGAGAGTAAGAGGGGGTATCTCATCATATAAAAATAAAACTTACAGTATGATTAATATAAAATAACATCCTATAACATAAGAACATGGATCATAAATGAAATGACATAAAAGAGGGTACTTGAAATGAAAGTGAGAGGCCGGATCCCTTACCTCAAGTCTGACTTGTCTTGTTCGTTTCTTTATATTCCTGAATAATAAACTTTGGTCAATTTATAATTGATTAAGGACCTCCTTTAAAGAATATTATTCATTTAATATCACTTATTACTATGTTATAATAATTGTTTAATAATGTTAGTTCATATCATATGTTTTTGTCGATGTTTGGTACATGAGTAAAAACAAAATGAACTTGTTTGAAAATGATTGCCCATGTAGTTATAAGTAAATTATTTACAGATTATTATTAATGATTAAAATATCATCTATATCCAGTACATATTCATTTTATACTATTCCATAACATTTGGATATAAATAATTAAAAGCACCGTTCATGGAGACGGTAGGCCGTACGTACGCATGAACGGTACTTTCATTTTTTTGTCATATTAATGGAATTAAAAATAAATGAAAGATATATATATATATTATAATTCCATTATAATATATATTTTATATAGGTCACATATTTTCATTAATTTCATCCTTTATACATTCCATGTATTCCATTAACGAGTCACATCACTTGAGGGGGCGATAGTCCACACTTCCTCATATGAAATTTTCGCATTTTCACAACATGAAAAAAATTAGGGTATGTTCTAAATATAAAATACAGAAGAATATAGTAAATATAAATACCATATATATCATATATAAAATACAGTGACATCATAATGGACACCTTTAAAGGTGTTAAAAGAATATTGAACAATCATCGTTTTGTGAGGCAGAAAATCGCCAACCACAGAATTAGTATGTTCTTTAACCATTATAAGAAGGTGTGTGTAAGTGTAGCTCGAATGATTCACATATAAACATCCCTGTATATTGAATATACTATTTTTGTTACAAAATAAAATAATAAAAAGAGTTTAGGGGGTTGTAGAATCAAAATAAAACATAAGAACACAAGAGAAAACACTACCTTTAAAACAGGTAACTCTATTTGATTTAAGATCAAAGGATTCCTTGGAAAGGATTATGCCCAAAGTAAGGCTTCAATGATGAAGAGAGGGATGTATAGAGACAAAATGGGTAGGGTTTGGCCGAGGCAAAGGCTTTGGAAGTGTGGGTAAGGTTGTAGAGGTGGGGGCCTTTTATAAGAGGAGAATAGGGGCACTCTTGGAATGTTATAAAATATTAATTTATTATAAAATTATTTTCAGATTTTTAAGGTCCCAAAATTATATATTTCGTGTATAAGGTGATAATAGTTCTAAATACACACATCCAATAGGTTTTTGACAAGTTTAGGTCCTAAAGTTTACATTATCTATTCATTTTATTTAAATCATTCATTTATGAGGTAATCACTGCATCATCACGGTGTCATAAATAAATAAATTAATTTAATGTCTTAAAATTATAAAACAAATATAATGTTGTAGGAAATATTTTTATATTTCTAATAAATATTTATAGTAAAAAATATGGCTTATATAACCCCATGTAAAATTTTTTTTAGTAAAACAACACATGTTTGTGACATCATAATTTTAACATTAAATAAAAAGGTATTAATGTCATTATCCAATCAAAGTGGCTCCATGGGGTCCCCAAGATGACCCATGGATAGTAGTGGTCGGCCATGACACATCCAATAAGGTTAGTACATGTTTCTAGTTATTTTTATTTTATTATAATATCATTTTTCCTTAAGTTTCACTAATTACCTCTAATCGCGATTAAAAACATAAAAGTTAATATTCACCAAAAAATTATTTTAATCCCATTGAACCACATTTTACTTCCAATTTACAACCATGTATGTCATATTTTTTTGAAATAAAAAACACAGAAGTGGTAAAGTTTCATTTAAACGAAAAAATTAGTTTTTAAGTACCACTTAGTGGTTTCACTATTCATCAAAACTGATGTTTTTCAGAAAAATACCTAAACTTCACCCTAAGCTAAATTTGATATTCCGATTTAAAAAATAATGTATATTTTAAAAAATTCAAATCATATAAGTTACATTAATTAATTTAATAATTAATTCCCGTTGTCATGATAAATAGCGTGTTTTTATGAAATAATATATATCAAAAGATTGACACTAGTTTAAGTCCAATTTCAAAGTGAAATTAATTCCAACGACCACTATTGGATTAAATGCTAATAATATATTCTAATTTAATTTTAAAACCAATTAAAATGATAATCTAATCATATAAATAAATTATATTAAGAAGAGTTTTCGAATTAAAATAAAACATTTTTCACTATTCATTAAAAAAATGAACTTTGTCGGAAAAATACCAAAACATTACACAAAGTAAATTTTGATGTCCCGATTGTAAAGAAGAATTTTATTTTGTCAAATATAACACATAAAATTTTCAAAAAGTGGATTTAATAGAGGTTCTCCCTCAAAAGGCGGTTAATCAACCTTTTAATGAATATTAGAATGTTTATGCATAAAATTGGATTCATTCGCATTTTTAATCCTCTAACATTTATTATAAAGAGTAAAAATATTTGACAAACATAAATAATAATTTTGCAGTTAGTTCTATCCATTCCTGCCATTATAACGGATAGGTGTTAAATACCATTTAAAATAATATTATTTTATTATTAGAGTGCAACGTAAGATTACCAAGAAACTAGTTGTTGCGTATTGGGTACGCCATAGAGCATAAAATCCCCTTTAATGTAATATTAATATTTTATTCACAAATATGGATAAATGTAAAAATTTCATATTCTTTATTTACCTAGTGTGTTACACCAGATCTCTTCTAATTCCTCTACAATCCAAATCCCAATAAAATATTTAAATTTTTTAAAACATGCAAAAAAATTGTACCTTGATATAAGTTTATTATTACAAACTCTCTACAATATAAAGGCTATATATATAAACTAAACGCTTATTAGAAAATTCTATATCAAATACACTTATATATAAAATAATTTCTCATAGGATACTTCTTGAATATTTATATTATACCTATGTTCACAAATAAGTGGTGCCAATTTCTAATGAATGATTTTTCTACTTTGGAACACTATTCATAATGGTTCATTCCTCAAATGACAATATAAACTCCATATTAACAACATATATATTGAAATTATGTAAATGGTCTAAATGATATCTATAAATTTTATATATATGTTATAAATCAAGAATCATAGATTACCAGGATAGAATTACTGATCAATTTGATACTATACAAATCCCCTCAACAACAACAATTATCCCTACAAACATTTCTTCCAATTTCCCAGACCACTAAATCGTTGTGTTCCCTATTGTGTAAACATGCATAATAATACATTGTTACCACCTAAATCACTATAAGGCGAAATTTCCAATTTTAAAATGATTAAAACCTTCTTTAATTAGTCACTAATCCATTAATGGTGGAATAAATAAATTGTGATGTCTCTTAAAAGAGATTTTATCCAATCATAGAAAAAATACTCCCTCAAACAAGTATAGAGGGGAATAAAAATTCATTCCAATAATTAATTATTGTCTTCTGCGACATCCATGGTGTTACTATTATGATATTTCTTGTGTTAGGATGGTTTTTTATTTTCCTGACAAGTTTGAGAAGAAATTTTGGGAACATTTTGTGATGCTTCAGTGCAAGATTACGAATAATTATTAATGGAAAATGGTGTGAGTAACGTTAAACAAATCTAGTAAAAAATTTTGTGTAGTTCAATTTTTACTAAATTCATTTAGGATTCATGGGTAGTGCACATGTTGGATACAAGAGTGTGATTATTATGATTTACTTTGTGGGATCTGTTAGGGAATGGAGTGTCTTTACACATCATGGGAATGTTTTATTTTTAATTTGAGAAATTCAAGAAAACGGAATCTATAGACTTAAAGTTATATTTGGAAAAATTGCAACACTATATTATACATAAATTACTATTCTAGGTAAACTGTGATTTATAGATTTGATCAAGGTAGTGACCTACATGTGGATGGTGAATTTTTTAGAAAACCATGAAACATGAGAGGATTTCAAAAAAAAGAAATGATTATTTATCTACTAAATTTCAATCATCCACCCACGTTTCATCTTTCATATCAATGGAATATGCTATGATCATTGGGACCTTCTCCTACCTTCTTTGTTCTTTCATTTTTAGTCCTCGTCTCCCTTGTTTGAAGTGGTTTTCTCAATGTTATGTTCCACTAAACAACTTCATCTCTTCTCTAACTATTATACCATCAATATCCCATACTTCGATAAACCATGGGTTGTATATTTTCTATTTTTAGGAATGAATTTTATAAAATAATGGGTATTTTCTCATGTAGGGGTTTTAAATGAAAGTCTTCTCTTATGAGACTATTCTTTGACATTGGAGGTTACTCTTGGGTTGTTATTCACTTGATCTGTCTCAATTGTTTTCTCTAAAGTGTTGCTGGAGGTAATGTGATTGTTCTTGTAACCCTCCTGTTCTGAATTGCTTTCTTTCAAAATGATTGTATCATTGTATTCCATTGTAATGAGACTTACATCTTCCTGGAAATTTCTGAGATGAACTGCCAGAGTCACAGTAGGAATTTTCAAACTGCTCTGATCCTATGTCACTATTATGATAGGAGACTCTTCAAAGTGCATCATCCCTGATGATATCTTAATAGCAGATTCCAGAACTGCAATTGATTGATTCTGATCAACATATGAGAAGAGATTGTCAGTGGAAGGATCATCAGCCAGATTTGAGTTGGTTCATGGGGAATCCACAACTGGCCTATCCCCCATTGAACAGATCAAATCTCTGATGTCATTAAATATCTCTAATGAGATGAATTCATCCATCATTTGATGATGTAAACCAAAATCCAAATAGTAAAGATCATTTGAAATTAATAAACCCAGGTCTTCCTCCGCCTTACTTCCCTATTCAGGGAGAGTGTTTCTAATGGGAGAGACAGCACCCGAATCCTCTTCTTCTTCGACCATTTCTGCCCATGTTTGTTTCCCAGAATTTGATGGGCCAGATAGATTCCTTGCAAACTGGACTGATTTAGAATCAAAATGAATCTTCAAAGGGACTTGAGAGGTTCTTGCCTTGTCCCTTATAATACCCCTTTGTTCAGGAATAACATTTATCAATCTCCTGCCTTTATTAACATAAGTCCATTCCATGGACTTGGGTGTATTGATCTGTTTTAGGAGTACCCTGCAGTTGGAGACTGAGTGACCAACCATCTTGCAAACCTCACAGAAGGGAGTAATAATCTCATATTCCACTCTAAATTCAATATGCTTGACATTCATATTGAATTTAATTGATTCACAATCATGAAAGGGTTCCTATTTGAGGTGTAAATTAGAATGAAATTCTGATTGCAAAAGATAAATCACAACATTTTGAAATCACATACATGAAATTATAAAAATATATGGATCTATCAAGTTTCATTGAAAATTGATGATGAAAATTAGGAATCGATGACAAGAGAATCAGAATGCTTTGAAGAAAACATTATCCAAAAAACATGAATTAAAATTAAATTTAATGAAATAAATAAATTTGAGTTTAAAATTGATATGTTAAAAACAAACTCGATGGGAATTGAAAACATAGGGAAATACCCTCATGGAGTCATATGAAATGCTCTATGAAGGTTTTGTATATAGAGGTAAAATTTATCATAACGTGTACTACAGGTACACATTGTGTACCATTGATCCCCATAGTTCTCTGTATTCTTTGTATTATCTATATGCCTCACATGTATCTAGCCCAATTTAGAGGATTGACTGATTACACGTCATTTACTGAGGACTCACAACATGTACTACCCTCCATATGCTCCTTCGGGGATGATTTTATAAGAAACTACATTGATTGAAGTAACACTATATATAGATAATTCACAATGTGTACTGGATTCCATTTTTTGCAGACATCACGACATGGATTATGGCTTGGATCACAACTTTTGACATACGGTGAAATCCTATTACCTGATGTGTACTACAAATTCAGAATGTGTAATAGGTGAATTCTGCACTTTTTATGCATTTATTCCTTTGAATTCGTGAAAGCCTTATCATTAAACAATTATATATATTCCTTATGAATTATAGAATAATTTAATAAAAATTCATAATTAAATGAAATCAAAATGTATATATGAATTTGGCTTATCAAATCCCCCTAAACAAGAATAATTAATTGTCCTCAAGTAAAACAGTATCAATAATGGATTCAAAAATATTTATTAAATATTTAAAACATTAAATAATCACCGTTTTTATGAAAATACAACTATTTTTAATAGTTAGAGGTTGGTCTCTAGAATCATCCCTGCATATAATATTTATCTTTCACCATAGTTCAGTTCTTTCAAAAATATTCTAATATTATAATTACATCCTTTAATGATTCCTTGAATTTTATACCAATTTCAAATTTACCTCATCATGATTATTCTCTCATCAGTCAGGATTAAATGATGTTTGGGTTATGCTCGTAACCTGAATAAATGTTCCTAATCATAGACATGAACTTGTTCTATCATATCCACTTTATAAAGAAAACAAAAAAATAGTTAGGAGGTATTCAATTGTTAGGTTATAATGACTATGAGGTTGTAGTTCAGTGGATTATACATGAAAAAAATCACGTTCTTTTGGAGTGATACATCTGAACCAAAATTCATGAATTTCATGAAAAAGTGGCACAAATTTTTTCCACTCAACTATTTATGTCCACATTCCAGCAACTCTTTTTGGATCAATATATGTCAAATAAGTACACAATGATGATGTTTAACCATTCCATTTTCTTTTATATTTTTATTTTAAGAAAGTCATGTGATGGTCAGATCTCACATCTCTCCCATAACAACATATTATCCTTTACAGGATTCTTCAATCATGAAATGGTGATTATTCCTTTCTTGGTACACAACCCATGTCATATTTTCTTTAATTATTTTGAATGTATAAAAGGAAATGAAAGAGTGAAATGATGTAATGTAATTATGTATCACAACCCAATAGTCTGATGAGCATGAAATACATCTCCAACCAGTGAAAATCAACCGATCTATTTAAATTCCTCCACAAAAAAAATTTAATAGTCACATAATGAAATATAAAAGGTGTATGGTAGGAAGAAAAAATCATCTCTAAATAACTTCATCCTATAAGGTCATTCATGGAAACTACGAGCTAAATAAAGGAATGATGTAATGTGGGTATCATTAAAAAGTTGAAAAAAAGACAACATCCATTATTTTAAATATTTTATTTTATAGTCATAACTTTCATAATAATTCATTTATGTTCGAATAGTTTTGCATGTCCTAGGAATCGCTCAAAAAATAAGGTCTGAAAATAATGTATAATTTCCAGCTTAGAATTCTATTGTGTAATGAGAATAAAAAGGAAACTGGTAGTCAGAATGGGTATACAACTTAGTAATGGGTCGAATAATATTATTTTAAAAATGATGAATATGAATCAATTTTCTAAACTCAGAAATGATTCTAAAATTCTAAAAAAAGTAAAAAAATTGAATTTATCAATTTCCATATTATCATTTTTTTCATCTACCTGGGCATAACATTTTTTAAGATTAAAACATGTATATAAATTTGAAAAATGTTTACAAGACTGGTAATAAAAAAATTAAAATTCATGTGTATTTTTTAGTGAAAAACATAAGAACCCCACCTGGAAAGTAAAAAAGACATAGTTTCCTCACTATCCATAAAATTGTTTTGGGAGTGTGATGGAAATTATTGATTATAAAATTTGAAATGGAATTATAAAAAAATGAGTATATCAAGAGCTCCTTGGATGATGTGGTATGCCATGAATGAATTTTAGATATCTTAATGTTGAGTCCATGTCCTCTCTAAAATGGGTAAGATAAAAAAATTTAATCTTGAATGAAAATTCCTCCATATGTTAAACAATTTAATAGTAGAATAATAGGTAGGTGTATATGATAACAACCAGAGGATAATAGTTTTATTTAATTTGTAAAAAATTTATTGTGTAGATTAATCAATGACTGAAATGAAAATGGAAAATGATCACCTACAAAGGCTCCATCAAGATAAAAGATCAACTGAGGTTTTTTGTCAATAAATGTAAAAATATGACGTCGTCGTCAAAACTAATGACCCATGAAACTACAGTGGGTCCATCGGTTTCATTTCTCGTTCTCCTCTTACAATTGCTAGTTTTTAGGTCTTCTAGTTCATGAGGATGATTTATTAGTTTTACAAATTCATGGGATGCAACCTGAGCATAAATGAGATGTGGAAGAAATGGAATCATGGGTCATGGTGGTTACTAATGTTCATGGATTTTGAGAGAAATTTCATTAATATGACAAGAGATTTTGATGGCGTGTTGGATTACTATTTTGTTTTAAATAGATGGTGGTAAGGGACCATTTTTGAAAATAGTCTATGAAGATAATCTAGATATTTCTATGTAATACAAGAAAATAGTTAACAATCAAGATAAAATAGAATGCAATAAACAAATCCACACACACACAAAGACATATATATTTATAATTAATATAATCGGGGACATACAAAAATAAAATAATAAATTTCTGTCCCTATAAAAAACGAAAATCCCAAAATAAAACAAAACGGATTGATCAGTTTTCCAGGGAAAATATATTTTCCTGTGTTATGCAGCCATTAGGTGGTGATACATGTTGTCCAGCTAGGTCAACATCTACAACTGTAGAAAGAGTATGCAGATCATTGTCTATAATTTATTTTGGGATCATGGAGGTTGGTCGATGGGTTGGGGTGGGTCATGTATAGGTACTGATAAATAAATAGCCAATGGGTTTGGCTGCTGGATCCAAAAAAGAAACCTCTCAGGTGGAGTCTATGGTCACACATTTTCTTTAATGGTACTTCACTGTGTACTCCCAGTGGGATCCGGGACATTAATGTCTAGAGGCAATTTAGGGTGGACAACAGGGGTGGGTTGAGGGTAGAGGATAAGTGGCTAGATGGGGTGGGTGGTGGTGGTGTTGGGATCATTTTAGTCTCAATGAATGGAAGATTATGGTGAGTGGATATCTGGTGAAGGTTCCGCACGATACACTACTGGGTTGACCAGATATCACTCATGGTGGAAGGGGTGGGTGTTGGTTGAGTTGAGGATATGGTGTCAGAGGTAGGGGGAGATACAGGTGGTACAAGTAGAGAAGTGGAGTGTGGGGAAATGGGTGGTTATACTATTCCTTATGGTTTCAATGGTGGATTTTATGGTACTGCCTACTAGATTAAGGGATCCCAAATGTAAGCTTAATCCTCCCGCAATAACATCTTCATATTGTGTAGCATCACATGATCTAAAATCTAAATAGTTTAAAATGATTTGAGTAGAATTTTGGTCTCAAAGACATCAAGGTTCCTAAAAAATAGGTGATAAAGGAGCCTCCCATCAATGTATCATGCTACCTCTATGGCTGTGTCCTATAATAAAATGAAAATTTTGAATCCATGTTGACAAATGGGACACCCATGGCTGTTGAAAGAATCATCATGTCCACCTGGATGATTCTACCATGGGACTCAATTTGGGTAAACCATCCATGATCTATGGATCTATGAAGGATATGCAGTTTTGGGTCACATTGGTATAGACTACAACCATTGCAGATTTAACCAATGTTTTAGGTTATAAAAAACTTATTAAGTTGAAGGTCGATGTGGTTTTCACGGGATGTGGAGGTGGATGTGGAGTGTTCCTAAGGAGTTGGTGCAACATGAGTTACAAGATTTGAAAATGTTTTTTGTAGGTGCGGCATGGTGGTGGTTGGATAGTGGTTGTGCCTCAAAGGTGGAAGAGAAGGAGGATGAGGATTATGTGGTTTGATGTGGAATTTTTGTGTGATCTATGAATGTAGGGGGCTGATTTTGGTGTTGTGTGGAAGGAGGAGAAGGGTTGTGCGAGTGGTGGGCATCGACCATGATAGAAGAGGGAGATGTTGCTTGGGGTTTAGTGATGGGAGAATGTGGGGAGGGATGGTTTGGGTTTTGGTAGAATAGGGGAGTACACATGATAAAGAGGATTTGACAATGGAGGGTGGGTCTGTAATCGATCGAGATATGGGAGGAGGGAGATGAAGGGTCGGTATGAGTGTGCAGGTCGTGAGCCACTAGTTCACGTCATGATTTTTCTTTAAAAACAAATCTGACACTGTAGGCAACATGTACTAATGGTTTACATTGAGTATTTAAAATTAAAAAAATATTTTCATAAGAAAGGGTACACATCATGATCTACAAGTACATGATGTATACAGAAATATTTTAGACCATTTTCAATTCACTCCATGACTTTATCTTATAGTTGACCTAAAACTCTTCTTATACTATCTTAATCTCACCTTGTCTAAAACGTCTTGCCATTTTTTTCTCCAAATCAACATTTCATTTTATATTAGGTTCTTGACTCTATTGAATCATAATTTAATTTTAGTCTAACTATACAACCACCATGAAATAATTCTTGAATGTTTTTTAGCCATTGGCCATTCACGGTGAATGTTGGTCCACCTTCTCTTTAAATCCCAATAGCCCAGTAAGTATATACTTAAACAACATTGAATGGCCCTAACCAATCTGATTTCATCTTACCCTATAGTTGTTTCGAGTGTGTGGTAAACAATAAAACCTTATTACATAGTAAAATGGTAATCCTTGTAATATGATGATCATGCCATTTTTCTGAATTTTCGTTATAGATTCCTACATTTTCAAATGTCTCTCTCCTGATTTCTCCTAATTCATTCAATTGCAACATCATGGATTCTACAACCATCTAAGAATCCAAATTAAATTTATTTATTTACCAAATTGAATGATTTTCTATCATTACAAGATTATGACATGGTTTTCCCTAGAATAATTTGAATGTTGTGGTGTGTATAGGTTGGTTGTAGGAAATTTGGTCAACCCATAGTGCATTGTCTAGTTTGATACTTCAATCATATCATTTGGTATTCACATTATTTTCTAAAATTTTAATTCTCCCACTATTCTACAGTTCTACTTTCCCTCATGTTTTTTGGTGGTAGGCTGTTCTTATATTATATTTGATTTTATTTCTCTCTTTCATTCTTCTCACAACATTGTTAATGATGTTTGTTCCTCAATCACGGATGAGTATTCTTAGATATTAAAATCTATAAAACACATTCTTACTTAGAAATTTTTATGACATTATTCATTGTGTCATGTGTGGTAGCTTTAGTGTCAACCCATTTTGATATGTAGTCATCACCAATTAAAATTTTGGCTTTTCCATGTGTAGTGGGAAATTGTAAAATGATGTTGATTCCCCACACGTTGAAAATTTTGACATCCATGATGGGATTTTTGGAATCACATTCTTTATTTCAATATTTTTAAGTCCTCTTGAATCTACCACATCATCATCAAAAGTCCCTCATGACATTATGTAGTGGGGGACAGAGCAATAAACATTGTTGAATTTCGGCTAATTTATGCTCGAATCTAGGATATCTACCAGTTGGTGACATGTGAAAAATACCCATCACATTGTGGGTTTCCTCCTCAGGGATGTGGTGTCCTAATAATCCATCAACATAACATTTTAACTATAATGTCTCAGCCCAATTGAAATGGTTGGTATATAATAAAAATATTTTTCTCTATTTGTATGATTGGTCTTTATGTAGAAATCTTGGTCAAAGGTAATTAGAAATATCTGAGATCCACGGTTGAACCTTCGTACTAGATAGGGTTTCATCTGGGAAAAAGACTTCAATATATACCAACTAGTCTTCTTTTATGAGGGGTCTAGGATGTATAGATAATTGATTCATAATTATATTATATACCCCCTTTTACCCTATATCACGATATCAAATTCCTATAGCTGCAAGATCCAACATATCTACCTAGGTTTGGGATCTTTCATTCTCATCAAGTCCCAAATGGAAGCATGATGATTATGTATAATTACTTGGAATAAAACCAGATATGAATGAAATTTCTCAATGGTATTAACCACATTTAAAATTTCTTTCATTGTAGTCATGTTGTTTACTTTATCCACACATAGTTAATGAATTTCAAAATAAAAGGTACAAAAGTTGTTTTTAATGTATTTCCTAATACAACACCTACTATAAGGTCGCTGGAATCACACATTAATTAAACTAATTCTACAAATTTTGATAAAATTATGTCTTGTGATTCTATCAAACTATTATTCATTTATTTAATGCTTTATTATTTCCTTTAATGAATTTTAATGAAATATATTTTGAAAATATATGTGTAAAGGTGTAGGAATCCTCATCTAAAACCTTCACCAATAATCCATAAAACCCATAATTTCGCAGAAAACATTAAATACACATTATAATTTAAGGATCTAGTAGATTATTGATGTTTTTAATTTTAGTTGGATGAAATTTGATTCCATCTATTGATATTTTATGACCAATTACTATTCTTACTTTTACCATAAAGTGGAATTTATCCTGATTCAGGATGAGTAATTTTTCTTAATTTCTTTCCAAGACCAATTCTATATTTCTAAAATTGAATTTAAAATATCTTCCTTAGAAAGAGAATTCATCGATGAATATTTATAGGAATTGTTCATCTATGAAATGAAAAATTTCTTTCATGCATATTCTGAAACATTTATGGAGCATCGAACTTCCATAATGACAATCGCTTGAAAGAAAAGATACCAAATGGGAATTTGAATATGGTCTTTAAAAAATTAGTGGGGCCGAATAAAATTTGACTGTATCATGAATATTCATCAATGATAGAGTAGAACATATTCCCCACAATTCTGCCTAGAATTCGGTCCACAAAGGGTAAGGTAGAATTATCTTTTTGGTTTTTGAATCCATGCATTTGTATTCCACACAAACTCTTTATCCAGTGATGGTGCATGTTGAAATACACTCATTTTCATCAGCTATTTCTACTATGAGTCCACATTTCATAGGAACCACCTGGAGGGATCTCACCCTTTTGCTATATGATATTCATAAAATGATTCCCATATGCATGAGTTTTGGTTTTTCATTTAGAAAAACTCCTTCATTATTGGTGTGATATACCTTTGATATTTTCATTTCATCATTGCATCTTCTTTGAGTAAGGTTCTATGAGTGCATCTAGTAGGATAGATACCATTAATATCTTCCAATCACTTAAAATTTATTGCTTTTTTAGTTTCAAAACAACAACCAATTTTTCTTCTTGCCCATGAAATAGTTTACAATTGATAATATCCATCAATGATGATGAAACTCTTATGTATGATAACATCAATGTATTGTTTTGAGGATTAGGTTCCATATGGGGTGGTTGAATGAGAGAGGGGATGAAAGGTGGAAAGGTGTATCTCATGGGAGGTTCAATGATTCATACTTCCTCATAAGTGTAGTATTCTTCATTGTCCAAGATTGAATCATCCCTTTATTCATTAAGGGTCACATACTCATATTCTTTTTGGGATATAGAGTTTGTGTTTCAATCCACATTATCATCTGTTTGTTTAGAATCATTAACCAGGTTGAACACTACCTATTATTCTTCATATAAGAATATTATACATCTTTGATTCACATGTATCAAAGCATTTCATATGGATAGTAATGACACTAAAAGAATTATAGGGACATCACCTTTATCATCAATGTCCAGAACTAGATTTTTTAGCAAAAGATGAATTTCCAGACCTTTACAAAATCATCATTAATAATTCCTCTAAGATACATTATTGATTGGTCATATAGATGTTGGGACACACTTATTTTTTAGTTCATGTAGTATATGCTATTGAAAAATACTCATTGGAATTATGTTAATGCTGGATTCCATATCTCATAGGTATCTTCCAAACATGTATTCTCTTATAGAACAGGGGACCAAAAAACTTATTGGACCTTTCCTTTTTTGGTGAATTTGATACTGAAAAACTACACAAAATTTTTCATTTAAAAAGACGACCCCGAGATATTCTATATTTCATTTATTTAATAGTAGTTTCTTATGGAAATTTTCATAAACTGGCATCTTGGAAATGGATTTAGAAATTGGTATGTCGATGTGAATTTTTTTGAACATCTATAGGAACTTCTTTTATTCATCATATTGAATAAATATTCCTTGCTCCATTTAGGAAGTAATGAGGTGGCTGGTATGGGGGTGGGAGAACATAAAATTTTTCCTTTTGTTGTTTAGGAATTTGGCTTTTCTCGGTAGGAACATCTTCTTGAGGTTTGATTTGTGTAGTCTTATAATCTTCTACATCTTCTTCTAGTGGATTTTTAGTATTTTATTTTTAACTTTCATCACTGACACATTATTTTTAAATGTCAAAAACATTCCCTCTTCTCAACACTACTGTATTATCTTCCTCCCTTGGGTACGTCTCAATGTGACCAAGCAATGTACTAGGTAATATATTAGGCATGTTATTTGAGATTTGATCCATTTGAATCATTATAATCCTTAAATTATCTTTTTCGTTTTTCTTATTTGTCTCCTAGGTTTTTATTCTTTGATCTGAATTCTAGACGAAAGTATCCAAGAGGTTTTTGGGGTTGCCTTCAGGTGATAGAAGTGGTTGCAAAAGTCTTAGATGCACGGTTAGAATTGATGTTTAAGTCTTTCTTGGATGGTATGGTTTTGTACATTTTTCTAAGATCAAGGCACTAGGTTCATTTTTTGACACCCTGGTGGTCAATGATTATGAAATTTTTATTGATCTATTCATTGCAAAAAATCTCAATGATAGCTATGAGGTTACTACTAAGCATGCCTCTACTAGTAATATTGTTGTTTTTGTTGAAATGGTTGGGTATATTGATTGTAATTAACATAAATACAATCATGTTGTTCTTTATATCCTACATTGTAATCATGATAAAGTGGAGGGCCACCACACTGCTCCCAAGATAGAATTTCTATTATATGAGTAAGAGGGGGTTGAGGCTAATTTCATGTAGCTGGCATTTGAAAAGATCCTTTCTATTTTTTGAACTCCACAACTATCTCTTCTATTCGTGTGTTCTCATATACTAGATGAATACCATGTTGTGGTCCTCCAACAGCACTTTTCCTCATTTTTTAATTGTGTTAAACATAATCAAGAATTTCTCTCCAGCATCAGGGGTCTTAAATCTCAATCTTCCATCAAAAACAACATCGACTACATTTCTTGCGGCTGGATGAGGTCCTTAGTAGAATTTTTGTATTTGAATCCACATATCTAGTCAATGATGTGGAAAATTTCTCATGACCTCTTTATATCATTCCTATTCTTCCCATGATGATTCTCCATTATATTGTCTAATGTTATGGATTTAATTTTTAGGATTCTATGTTCGGATTCATGGTATTTAATTTTCAAAAATATTATTGAAAAAATCATTACATTCATGATTGACTCAGTAACATGGATTTGAGAATGTCTTTATCTCTTTCATGTAAGGAGAATGTGATGAAACACAATCTGATTGTGTTTGATGAGACTCCCAACCTATGAAAGGTACTACATACATGGAGGAAGTTAGAAATGTTCTCATTTATGTCCTCTCTCGAGAGGCCACAGAATTGACTAATATTATTGTATCAATTGAATGAGCCCAGTTATTATCTCACATGTTTGATCATGGATGAGGTACATATAATTCTTAGAGTTTCGACATGGATTGATAGGAATCCATAATCCATAATGGTCTTTTCTAGATGAAATGATAATACCCATAGAATTATTTGATGAGGGTTCAGATTTTTGCTTGCCTCTTGATTCTGTTTCTCATCCATTTCTGACTGATGTAGTGAAAATAGATAACTTTTGATCATATAATTAAATGTAAGATGTCTGCCCAAGTCTTTGTTCCTTGACCGAGTCAAGGAACCTCAGCGCATGCACTATTTTCCAGAAAAATGTGTTTGCGACAACACGTTGAAAGAAAAGAAAAAAAGTGGATATGAGAATGTTATTCTAGGTTTTAGTAATAGACTTTTTTAAAAAATAATAGTGTTTCTACCCAAAAATAGTGCCATAATTTGATTTGTGTGCATGCGTCATTTGGTTCAAACAGGTTGTGGTCAAATTAATTTTTTACTGTAAACTGTACATACTACATGGTAATATTATGTAGAATATTGGGGTCAATCCCATGAGTTGGATTCTTGTTCATTAGAGGACCTTATATAAAGAGACCCATTATGTAGGAATCATTTTGAATTTTCCTGGTTTTTTAGAGTTTTCCAAATCTATGGTTGAAGGTGATATTGAAAAATTTCCTAGGCAAAGAGACCAATTTCAAGTATCTTGATCAAGGGTGAATTTAATTATAATAATGGTATGGTGTTAAGGAATATGATAAACAGAAAACAACAGTTTCCAGTTGACTTTTGTTATGTCACCTAGTTATACCTATGAAGTGACAATTCCATGATCGAGATATTGTAACAGCCTAAGTGCATTAATTTCATCTTCCAGGGAAGAATATTTAAAAGGAAAGTGATTATATTCAACTCCACTTTAATTAGAAAAGGGTATTCTGTTTCAATATTATGTGTTCATTTATGATCACATAAATTATATAGCCTTTGGTTGTTTATCCTAATCAATAATATATTAGGGTTTTCAAAATAATATTAGATGGTATATTATGTGTGTAGATACATTTATTCTTAATCTCTAACCCTGATCAATTTAGCTACTCTTTTGTCGGATATTCTATTAAATAATTAAAAAAATCATGATTAAAATTCTATTTGAATTTATTTTTTTAACAGTCCTAGAAGGGTTCATTTTTAATGTGAAAATGATCATGAAATTTGGTATTCAAAAGATAAATCAAAATGTTAATAAATTGATTACTTAAAATTAGAAATGGATATGGATCTAATAGGTGAGTTGGAAATTAATGATGTACAATGGGAATATATGTCGTTATAATTTTAAATGGTTAAAGAAAAAATGATTCATGACTCTTGAAATAAAATTAAATGTAAAACAACGAATAAATTTGAGTTTAATGGTTACAAGGGAGAAAAAAACATGAAGGGAATGGAAAACAGAGAGAAATATCATCATAGAATCATATGAAATGCTCTGTCGATGTGTTTTATATATAGGTGAAATCAATCACGATGATAACTAGAAGTACATGTCTTGTACTCTTAATCCGCATAGATTTCCATAGTTTTGGTTCTTTTACATTCCATGCTGATTTGTTGCCTGATTTTAAATGATCGACTGATTTCTTGTCATGTACTAAGGAATCACGATGTGTACAAACCTATATTTATTATTATATTGTGGATTTATCATGTAACATTATTGATTTCAATAACATATTTTATGTAGAATTCATGATGTGTACTAGATTCCATTTCTATAGAATTATTCAATTGGTCCACAACTTAGTTCATGACTTTTCACATGCTGTGAATTCCAATTTCAGAACATGTACTGATGATTCACGATGTGTAATAGGTGATTTATTCACTTATTCTACATTTATTCCTTAAAAACTATGTAAACCTTATTCTAGAAAAATTATCATATACCAAGTGTATTATCAAAAAATTAAGTGATAATTTTTAAGTAAATGATAGAAATAAATTTATTTGAAGGTGTATTATCAATAATTTAATGTTTATGAATACTATATCATTTTCCATGGGTTCTGATTTGATGATGTGATAAATTTATTATATTACTGTTGAAAACATATGTTTGGATTTAATTATTTTATTAGTGAGACAAAAATTATATAGACTTCTAATGCATTGCGTAAAAAAGAATATCTTATAAGATAATAATTATTTAAATTGGGAGTGAACCTAGTTAATTATTTGACATTGTCTAATAAGATAGTCTTGGGATTGATCTTGGGCCAAGGAAATTATGGAATGGATAGTGAACCTAATCCACTATGATAGCCTTTGATGCAATCCATGACTAAGGAAATTATTTTCTTTAATATTTTATATATACTAAACTCTTGTATTTTTCATATAATTTGTTCTCAATGTGCATGATTGATTATTGATGACTATTAATCCTAATGTATTATTTCATTTAATTAACACAATTTTATTCCACATTTCATAATTATTATATATGAATTGATTTTTATGATTATCCAATCTTATGATCATGTTATTATTTCCCTATTTTTATTTGTTTCTCAATTATGATCATTGATTTTTATCTCTTATTCACGCCCTTAAATATTATCTGATCTCACCCTTTATTATGTATCCCTTCCTTTTGTTATGGATAAATTTCATATGTTTGGTATTCCAATGAATGGTGAAATAAATTTGAAATGTTATTGATCATTTAGGTAAAAGTTATTTATGAATACCTGTTTTCAAAGACACTAATCTATTGTTGTTTTGGAATGTATTATATCGATATATAATTTATATTTTCACTAATATGATATATTATTTATGAATGAAACTTATGGTCCACTATTTAGTATTACAGATTTTTTTGTATGATTTGGATAATAATATGATTAACATTTAGTGATAATACATATTATAAGCCTAACTGTAGGAGAACATCTTATTTAATTTTAAACAATGTTGTTTGGTTTACCTTTGAAAATGTATCCTTATTCGGATACTACTACTAGAAATGGTTTTGGAACATATGAATCTAGGGGTGAAACCCCCCAAAATGTTAGTTTGAGTATATACCAAATTTCATTCTGGTGCATGTTGAGTGGTCCATTAATTATTAACCAATTTAAAACTCTTAGTATATATTCATTGGGGAATTAGAAATTTTATTAAGAGCTATTGTGATAGATTTAAACAGATATTGTCAATAAATTACCAAGGGTAAACCTAAGGGGTCATAGATTGAACTGAATTTTTCATAATTTTTACATACTATGATTGATATATTCCATGATTATAAAATTTATTATTATTATAATTATTGTTCATACTAATTTTTTTCACTCATTGGTTGGAACTCGAAGGAATTGTTTTAATGTTGAATGCGAATGACAATGAACTGATTTTAACTTTGAGAAAAAATGTGATAGGATTTAAATGGTTATAAATTTTTAGTATGAATAATTATATATCATAATAAATGACTTCTAAAATAAACATAGTTGAGTTTACAAACATATATAATAAGAGAAAAATGAAAATTTGTGAAATTTATGGTGTAAGTGATTATGGAGGAATGAAACCTAATTTATTTGATGTTAAAAACTTTTTAAGAAGAAAACAAGAGAATATTTTATTAGAATGTGGAGAGATTATTTTGTGCGGAAATGAATGATATAGAGGAAACAATTAATACAATATAACAATTATTTTATGTGGGGTACAAAATTATTATCTGTGTTAACTCTCTATTCCTAGGACGAAATCTTATACTATGGAAGAATTAATACTGCCTAAATAATTTATTTGTATTATGATACTTATTTAAAACATATCCCATACTACAGAATTGGTATTATCATGTTATTTATTATAAATATATTCTATATGAAAGTAATTATTCTTCATCTATAAGTGCAATTTTATATTTTTTATTAGAATTTATTACCTCTCTCTAAATAGACCCCAAATGAATTTATAAAATAATAATTCCACATTAGATATTTTGAGCCCAAATTCTTTTTATTTTTGGAGGATAAATAGGAAAAATATTTTTAAATCACTTCCATTACAACAGATGTTTTTTACTATTTAAAGGTGTTATTTCTCTTAGATGGTTGGGGAGAAGCTCTACATCAAAAATATTCATATTTTATGGGATATTGATTATTGATTTCTATAATAGTTTCCTTTTCTTCCTTATAATTATGATGAAAAAATTTAAATATTACTCATACATGATACTAATCCTAGTTTCTAGACTCTATATATAATATCTCTGATTAAAACACATGATTTTATTATGAATATACATAGGAATATTGTTATGGTAATCATTCTTCAATGTAGATCTCATTGGGGTTCATATTTCCTTTTTGATAAGAATAAATAATGACCATTGTGGATCTATGTTAATTATTGGGAACATAAAATGATCAACATTAATAATAACCATCGTCTTCCCTATATTTTTTATGTGTTCGATCGATTATGATGCTCTCAATAATTTTTCATTAATGATATTCAAATAAGATACTGTCAATTTTGTTTAAAAACTGTTGACATACCCAGGAACCCCTTTATAAGAAGCTATGCACACTATTAATTTTTATTAATTCTATTTGGTATTACTAATTACCCTACTATCCTTATTAATTGAATGGATATAGTATTTAGAAATTACATAGATAGATTTTTGTTGTCATTAACAAGGATATTCTTATATATTATAATAGAATGGAAGATGATGATGATCAGTTGAGGATTGATCTAAAGATATTATCGAATAATAATAACTTTGAACGATTTAAGAAGTGTGAATTTTTGATAAATAAATGTTAATTTTTAGGTCAGATAATCTTGTCAGGGGTATATTAAATGGTCAAATAAATATTGATGTTTTTGAACATTTTCCCAGACAGAAAACATTGACTGAGATCCATACATATCATTGATATGATGGTAATTATTTATAATTTTAGATTTATTTAACATATCTATCTAATCCAATCAATTTGTTATTTCCTTAGGGAGTTAAGTTCACATGTATTAATGAGTTCAAAATTTTTTTTAAGAAAATGAAGAGAAGGTTGGTCAGTGGACCTTTTCTGACACTACCATGCAGTGGACATGGGATTTTGATTTATAGTGATTCATCGATAATGGGTCTTGTCTTTTTTTATGCTGAATTATATAGTGATATCGTATTCATAATGTTATTTTATGGTTCATGATAAAAATTTACCATCTCATTATTTCATTTTAATGAAGTAATCATTGAATTAAATATATAAAAGAATTATCTTTATGGATATATATGTGACATATATACTAAACATAAAATATTAATGAGTAAATTTACCCTAAAAGAGAGCAATAAATTCCTAATAAAATTGGTTCGTGTTGATTAAATATTATTACTTCTCAATACATTAAAACTACGGGTAGGTGAACACAGTGATTTATGCTTTGAGTAAAATGGGTAATGGCAGCCTAAAAAATAAAGATAAGAAATCCTATATTTAAGCATTTATAAAAGATGATCCTTGAAATTATGAAGGAAGTGGATAATTATTATATCTATAAAATGGGGGTAGGAATTTATTAGTTATTATCTGGGATGATCTATAGTGCTAATATTCTAGGACTAAAGTATAATATGAGGTCGTATTTTATGAGTAAGGGAATGTACACACATGGAATTACAAAAAAAGATTTAATTATAATATATATAATAATCATGTCATGTTGAAACAAGTAACATAAAACTCATATATATGAATTTATATGTTCTAAATGAATTCAAAATATCAAATTTATACATGTGTTTGCGACATTTTGAGCCTTATATCATAGTTAATCCACATTAGAATCCTTTTAACTTATATCATAAAAACAAAACTATTTTCCATAATGTCATAAATATATTACAATAAAATAAAAGAATAATTGGATATTTATTTAATATAATGGATCAAAATTTTGGATCAATATTATAAGATTGAATTTCTATAGGTATTATAAATTTCTTTTAATATTAAGACACAAAAATATTGTAAAACAATTTTTAGTAATATATAGGATGTATTTTTTAAAATATATTTACCTTGAAATCATTTAATTTTTTATTTAAAATAATTTTTAGTCATTTAATAATTAAATAATGGGTTTTAGACTTTTGTATTGAGATATAACCAAATTTTTCATTCAAACCATACAATTGAAAGAAATTTGTATAACGTTATTTTAAATTTTAAATAAAAAGAACATATATTAAAACAATAAAATTTGGGGATCTGAAGTCCAAAATAGTGTTTTAAAATTTTTATATTGCACTGTATATATAAAAATTGTTGATAAAATGTTTTCAAAATTAATGAATGCATTGTTAAATCATCATAATCTCATAAATGTTACCGTATTTGAAAACTTGGTATTTTTTACTATACACTCAATATTCAATCTTTTCAGAAAAATAATATATATTCATTATAATGTTATTATGAAATCATTATTTTGAAAATTATATACATTTTATTAGATTAAATTTACAAAATTATTTAAATTTAATGATAATATTCATATAAAAATTTGAATCAAAAATAATTATTAAGAGAATTTATTATTAAATCAAAAAACATCTCCATTCTCCTTTATTACCTAATAACAATAATTAAATGAATTTTAGTATATTTTACATAAAAAATTATCTAATAACTTATTTAATATCACTCATATCTAGTGATGAATATTATTATTTATATAAATACAAAATTTTCAAATAATTTGTTTCCAAAAAAATCACTTTTAACGATCAAACTCTAGTATTCTTTTTTATACCCATTTGATAACCAATTAATTAATTTTATCTATGTGAAAAAATATTTTTTCGTAACATATTTTTTCATACTAATATTTTTCAATTCAATGGATATGTTAAAACTATCATATTGTCATATTTTATATTTTTATAGTATATCATAATTCAAATTAATATTTTTTTTGAGAGTTAAAAATGTATTTATCCATTTAAATTTATATAAATAGAAATATATAATAAATTATATTGTTTTTAAATTATAAAACTTTTTCATAATTTTCCCCATGAAATTTTTTTACACTGAAAAAAACCACAGAGGATACTACTAACATGTCATTTCCTATTGGTTTAAACAAGTGTCCTAAAATATTTGGTTTCTCTAAAAAAATCAGCTAGTTGAATGGAATTTTTTGTGTACACATTTTCTATTCGATTAAAAACCTCCTAAAATATTCCCACAGAATAGAGATATATATCTAGTGGTATTAACCCTATGTACAATACATGTGATATTTCAGGTATATACTTTGTTAAAAGATATGTTTGGATGTTATCATAAAATTTTGAGGAGTTTGGTTGAATTGTTTCAATATATGATACTTAATCCAGAATCATGAAAGGAAAAATAAAATTTGGGCTGAAATTTTATTTCTTTCGGAACCGTGTAACCTTAATTTCTAAATAATAAACAATATTACCTTCCCACCAACATTAAATTCATGATTCTTTCACTGATTTTAATCCCAATTATAGAGTAAAATCTGAGGTTCCTTGAGGTGCAGATGAATGGATCAAACATTATCATCTATAATATCGTTTTTTCTAGGTAAATTGGTTTTTTAATTTAAATGTGCCTCTTTTTTCTTCCATAGTGGTATTAAATGTGGATAAAAGGGATTAAAAATGTTTTATGGATGTTGAGAGGTTTAGGACTCTAATTAGTGGATGAAATATGTCAAACAACTATTTTTTGGGATCAAAATTGATAGTTCTTGGAATTTGAAGGGGGTATAAATTTCTACAGGTCTCCATGGATGGCTGACATAGCTCTCCCTTTCACTATCGGTTCATATATTCAGGCATAATAAATGTTGTTTTAGTTATTTCCCACTAATAGGATAATTAAAATACTCTAGACTAATTATAACACAATTGATATTAGAACCCCATAATGTTCTATACAAAGGTTCTCTAGGTTCCCCTTTCTATCTTGCTTGATGCATGATTTATAGACATGTTATGTGTGCCATTTTTGGTTATATCCATTCATTCTAAGTCTATTTATCTCTCTTCATCATAATGGTCATTGATAAATGATATATTTGATATATTTATTTATATCTACATAGATATAATGTATAATTCATCCAATAATGATATATTATTTTTGGATAATAAGATTTAGTGCTCTGTCATTAATTATTCTTAAATCAACCATTGATATATAATTAAATTTTCAAATCTGATATTAGTTTCAACTCTTGCAATGGCCTCTTCCAAGAATTTCTATTATATTGACACTATGATATTGTTTTTTATCATGATATATTTAACATTGGTTAACAAGATAGATCTGCATCTCAATCCTTACGGATATTTGGGTTTGGCATAGATATCCATATGATTGAATGTATTTCTCATCCTGTGCCATTGTATGGAATTTTATTGCATTATTATCTTGTGTTCTAATTCCTAGTGTAGAGACTCATTAATAATAATATTTTTTGACATGCACATGGTGTTCTGTGATACATTTCTTTAGTTATGGACTCTTTATTCCTTTCCTGATCATTTATTACTTGTGTAATTTATTTAATCCAATGGAGTTAATTGTATGAATATATTTCTCTTTGCTCTATTTTACCTTATATATTATTTTTAAATAGTGTTTGGAATCACTATTTAATTGTTAAATTTAAATGGTTCCCATAAAAGACATAAACCACTCCTTAGATGGGGAGTATAGATGATATGACTTCTTAGTTATAGCAGTATGTTTGATGGATTACACCATAACTTGAAAAAGATTAGAGAATAATATATTTCGATTGGATTAGTGTCTATATATATTAGAATCATCTCTTAGTGGGTTATATCCTTAAGTATGGGAGGGAGTCCATTTTCATGTGTTCTAAATGTGCCAACTATCATCATGCACAAGTATATATGATTTATGGGTATGAATTCCCAATAAAGAATGGTTTGATGTTGTTACTTAATGATAGAAAATTAATGTTACATAATAGATTCTAGAGTTAGTAATGATGATATTATTAATGGAATTTACTATATATGATATTATTCTACAATTATTTTATAGTTGGTTTGACTTGGGTTTCTGGTGGCTTTGTTAGGTCAAGCTCTCTTGGTTTAGGATTAGTGGTATGGTTGAGTGCACATTAAATTTCCCATCATGTCAAACTCTTCTACATGTAGACTTGCATAAAATATATTCGAATTGATGGTGTAATACTATGTTTAAACTCACACTATACATGGGAATCATGGAGTTCTTACGGTCACTATAATTAGGGATCCGAGGAATAGTAAGGTCCCTAAAGAAGGTTTATTAGCTTATGTGTGTTCGAAGCCTGGTTTACTACCATGAATGATGAATATTATTTTTAAAGGAACATTAAATATTAATGTATCTACTTTTAATATTAATCCTATTTACATACAACATTGGGAGTCCATTTAATTACACCATTAATACATTTATTTATATTTTTTATAGCATTTATCCATATTATATTCTACTCTCTTAATTATTTGGCTTACATTTACGTTAATTTTTCTTCTGATGGATATGATTATGGAGGTTGTGTTATACACATGTTTCCATTGAATCTTTCCACTATTTATTATCCTCTTTCATGTGGGGAGGTATGTATGATGATATGTTGAATTTTATCTCAAACCATGTTATTCATGCCACAGTGTTACAAAATAGTATCAATAGCATGATGCTCCCATTATTTTCACTTTAATTTATTATAAAAAGGATATATTTAATGAGTAACTCATGTAATTATGTTTCCATATACATGTCGATCACATGTGCAATAGGACTCAAAATTATAGATGATGGGATTCTTTTTTACATGTTTTATGGGATTTGGGTGAATTCATGAATAATAAAAATGCACATAGGATCATGTGTCATATATATACCTATTGTTTAATACAGAATTTTTATATAATTAAATGACTTTGATTATGCTAACTATTAAGTGATATATCTTTGTTTACTGTTATTTTTATATATATGCAGTTATATTTGTTATTTAGATATGTGTATTCTATTTTGTTTTATATATATCTAAATTTGATAAACATGTAGGTATTGAAAATTGTTCATGAAAATTGACTAGAACTAGGATGGTTATACAAATTGTGTGGGATTCCCAAATATAGGACTTCCTATAAGAATACTTTCTGTGTTCCTTATCATTATTTATGTTTTTACCAAAAGCATGTTGTTATTAGAATTCGAATCATTTTTTAGAATTTAAGTAAAATTTAACCTCATATTAGCTAGAATACTTATAGTTAGGGTGAGATTTTTTGTTACAAAACATGAAATACAGTATGATTTACCCTATATTTCTCCTTCAACTTATTTGTAGGTTTAGTAGGGACATCTACCCTAGTTTGTAGTATTAAAGATAGTTCCTACATTGTGTTAAAGGATATAGAGGATGATGAAATACTATGACTATGACATTAATCTGAAACACTATCTAGTATTTGAGGAAACTTGTTGTTACCAGAATGTTTATGACTGGAATGACATCATTAAGTTAAATATTTTCACTATGGACACTCTTGAGTATTTAAAGGAAAATTAAGTGTCCTTTATGCAATAAGGACACCTCAAAAAGTGGTAAGGCATTATGGGTTAGCAAAGTAGATGTGGGGATCTTACATGAGACACCACCATAGAACCATTAATTGAATGTTTTATTCTTAATACGCTGATCCGAAATAGAGCATCTGACCATATAGATCTTTTTTATAAAATGTTGTGGAATTCTACATACTCATCTCATTTTACTGAGATTCAATACTGCAATAATATTTTTTTATGAATGAGATGTATAAGGAAAAAATATTTGATATCAGCATTTTTCCCTAGACTATACATCATGTTAGGTAATTTTACCTAATTAAACTTCCTAGTGTGCATCACAGTTCTCTAACATTAAGTAAGGGGTTAGATGCAGTAATTCTTTTATGTATTGTTCTTATTTGCATTTCTAGGATGACTAGACATCCATTTGAAGTATTAAATAACTATTTTATATGGTTTATGTGGAATTATAAGAAGGTAATGTGGGAAACAAAAATTATTGATAAGAGTATAGAATCTTTTACATGCTCTATGAGAAGTTATTTGACTAGTTGATACAAAATTGGATGAAAGGGACATATTAGTACTCTGATAAACACTCTCTAATGAACATTACCAATTTGGAATAATGGGACTTATTCAATTCTTTTTTCTTAAATACCATGACCATTTTCAAGGATAACATGCCTAGGTGTAGGAAGGGTTCCTCACTAATATACCCAAGAACCATAGATCTATGTGACTCAAGAAACTCTTGGACTATTGGGGTATATTAATTCTTTAGAGAAACATAGGATTTAGTAAATTGATTAGGTTATATCCCCTAGTAATGTGGAACTATGTATAGTTAGTGATGTAATTTTTTCTCCCTATGATATCTATTAATTTTTTACAAAACATTTTTTTCATTGTTTCATCTAACATAAAGCCATTATGAGACACTATTTAATCTATATGTTATATTCTAATATTTTCTCTCGAGAAACATTTTTCTGAATGATAGTAGTCTATCTCCATTAATACAAAAAATGTCAAGTAGTTATCAATGTCTATGGAAATCTTTGGGACATCATGATCTTATATATAACAATTTTTAATGTGATTTTCATAATGGAATAATTAAAATACTATAAAAAACATATAAATTTTTACTAAAAACATGGATATATATCCATTTCTAAGAGAGGGAGGTCTGTTTTAACTACTGATTCGAAATTTTCAGAACATAGTATGGGAATAACATGACTCTTATTTGATCTATATTGGTGTAGGTATTAGTTTTTCTATTAAACTATATTAGGCTTTATACCTCTCTATCTTCCCCCTAATAGTGGATCACTATCCAGATTTCTTTCTTGATGGCTTTTTCTGTCTTCAGGTAGACTTATGAATAGTGTTTGAGATTGATAAATCTCATACTTCTCAACATATATCAATCCAACCATATTATATGTCACTAATTGAGTTGAAATATTTGACAATTTATTTATGTAATATAAAGATGAAGGGATTATTCTAACCTATAACATCTACTTGGGGTGGTCTAATGTTATTTTATAATATAGAAAATGATGTTCTATAGATATATGTGAACTAGAGGATACTGTATCATTTAACAATGAAGATCATATACCCATTACTAAGGATTGATCCTCAATTTGAAATTTTTTGGAGATATAAGTTCTTTTCCATGATTGATATTCATTCAGGGTACCAAAAACAATGGCTTTGAGAAAATTATAGTTTAATGATAGTGTTTAAGAGGATATATGTACTATATATGTTTCATTTCATAAATAACCTTTTTTTCCTTGATCTCATGACTAGTATTTTATATCCTTTACATGATTACTTCATAATTATATTCATGGATGATATCACCATATTTTTCTAACACATTAGATACCTTGTAATGCATCTTGATATTGTATTTTGTACACATTGGATAGATACACAATATTAAAAACTATTCAAGTGGAACTACTAGATTAAAGAGGTGTATTGAATTAAAAAATTTATTTCTATAAAGAGGATTTATGTTGACCAATAAAAGGTATAGGTTGTGATTTATTCACAATCACACATTAAGTTTTTATTATATCAACAGTTCCCTTGGGTGTATTGGGTACTATCAATGCATCATCATAGACTTTCCCTATTTGGAAGAAATGATGAAAGTTTTCTTCAAAGGGAGTGTGAAATTTTATGTTTTCTGAAAAGAGGGAAGAGGATTTCCTTAGGATAAAAGTGATATTTATGGAAAATATTGTTTTGATTTCTCTATATATTATGATTTGATATAGTGTTTCTTGTGATTTCTCAAGTGTTCAGTTTAGTTTTTTTAATTTAGGTTGAATTTTTGGTCAATTATTGGTCAGGTCAGCTACGACTCCCATGAGAGAAACTAAAATACGTGTCTTGGAGGTGGGTTATGTGTAATTCTTCAATGTGCTATAGAAACCATATCTTCGACGATATGGTTCTCATAAAAAATGAAAAAACATGCCTATGATCTATCATATCTCCAGGGGATGTTAATCTAAGGCATAAGAATAATGGGGAGTATTTTCAGGAATTTTATATGGATAAGGCCGATGCTCTGAAAAATAACGATGTTGTTGAAACTAATAATTATAGTAATATTTTTGAGATATAGATGTTTAAAGAGTGGCCACTGTAGTTGTAATACCATCTGATGAGTTTGACCGATGAATAACATGTTGATGCAAATGATTATCATAGAATTTTAACTTTCATTCCATTTTCCCATGTCTTATTTGTTTGATATTGTGAATGTGTGCCATGATTCATTCTCAATGTGAGCAGTGATTCAAGAACACTTAGTAGTATATGAATAATTTTAGGTATGGTCCTTTAATGATGAATATTCTATCAAAATTCAGGGAAGTAAAATTGTGATAAAATCCTTGTTAGAGGAGATTATTATAGAAACACAATCTTGGAGGTGTTTAGTGAATCTGAGATCAATGATGATGTAACATGATATATACTATATATTGTAGTGGGAATTTATGGAGAGAGACATAGTCGATTTTTTATAGAGAAGTCATTCATACCAAAGATTGAAGGCTAAACATCACCATCCCGGTTGGTATCATTAGTCACTTCTAGTGCCAATGTGTAACGTAGATAGCAGTATGACAGAAATTTTGTTGAGGATACCTAGTACCATGTAGTTTTCTGATGTTACTTTTGTGTATGTCAATTGGATAATGAATTTATTCACTTATATCCAATTTTAAGGACCATTTCAATTGAGGGGTTTGGAAATATGAATGTATGAGAGATTTTATACCAGATTAGGGTTTCATTGATCATCATATCAAAACACATGTGTTCTTCTCATCGCGGTTCTAGTTGATATTACATAATTATTTGGGTAACCAAATGAAATTCGGTACAAAATATTATCTAAAGAGAAATGGAAATTTAGAGATGATTATACAGATCTAATAATATATGTTTTAGGAATGTGTTTTATATATTAGTAAGTATTGGGATAATTACATATTTTTATAACAGGTAGAATAATAACTTCTTTGATTCATTTTAAATTGAAAATTTTTTATGAAATTTTTTGTCTGTCATATTACCCACTGCTATTATGGTAGGAGTTGGGTGAGGTAATAGTTATATGGATTAATAAGGTACATGATGCATTATATAGAGTGTAACTGATTGAAAAGTAGTCAGTCACTTATTAGAGTAGAAAACAATAATATTCAAATAATAAGATGCAAAATTTGGAGTTCACTTTTAGGGACCAATGATTTATTATTGTAGGCTCATTTACAAGGGAATCTGTAGTTGTTGAAGCACGGTATGGTAGTGACCACATTTATTATACAATTTAAGATTTCATATTATATAGAGATAGATTCATTTAATTCATATCTATATCTATAGTATTTATGATTCTTGATTTATTACATGCCCCTCATCATTAGTGGTACATTACAAATCCACTTCATGTGATTGGATATATTGATGATAAATCTAATCATGACACGTCAATGCAAGGTATAGTCTATAGAAATAAATCATTGTGTTTCAAGAATGTCTAAATTTTTAGATTCATTTGATACTGTCAGGTGGAGACTTGTGACTGTGATGATGATGTTCATGCACAATTTCATAAGTTATTTGATATAGACAACAAGAGGCACATAGGAATAATGATAAGTATTTATTGGGTGATAATTTTATTTTCCATGGTTTTTTTTTGTAAATTTACATTTTAATGGCAATGTTTATTGTTTTTTTCATTTGTAAATACATTTAATATGGGTAAAAAGTGACTTGTAACACCTTTTTTGTGGTTGAGAGATATAGTAGTATTCTTAGTGGATGAAATATTTCTAATATATTATTAGTGTTATTCACAATCAATCATATGTTCAAAGGTAGAGGGATCAATGCTTTTGTAGCCACCACCTGCAGTTTTGTGTTTGATGAATAATGGAGAGTTTTTTGTAGGAATACTGAAAAAATAGTGGTTCCCATAATAAAGCGAAGTTAAAAAAATTATTGTTACCCTAAAATATGATTATAATACAATGCCTCACCTAAATACAACACTAATATATCAATAACCACTCAGAGATATCTCTCTTGGTTTTATAGGTGTCCCATTTTCCTCATCATGTATTCATAATGTCTATATTGAACTGGGAATAATTTTCAGTTATATCCATCCATTCTATGTCTATTTTTCTAGATTATCTGAAAGTTGTCATAGATTTATTTCATATTGTCTAGATATATGGATATCCAAAAATATATAATAAAGAATTTATTATTTAAAATTGAATATTTTTTTTCAAGAGATTCAATGGCCTCACTCTGATAGATATTTGATCTATCATTGATAGTGAGTAATTTTAATAAATTTGATGTTTTTTTCATCTTCTAGTATGATATATTCATGGAACTATAATTTCATAGAATCTATCATTTTTTATTTTATAATTATTTATTGAACATTAGATTATATTATTGATTTGAGTGTTGTTCCTTCGAAGATCAAGGGTTTTTTCATTGAAATTAGTAATAAATGAAGTCAATATAATATGAGACCTTTGTATGGAATAATTGGGATTTTATGGCTTTTGTGTATGTTCCATGTGTATATATCCTCACATGATAGGTATGTTCAAAGGGAATAGGGTGGCACATGTGACCATTTTTTGGTAATATATTTTTTCACCTTGCTATGTGAATTTTTACCTTTATAATATTTTATATCCTATATAATTACATGATACGATATATTGTTCCTTGCTATGTTATTACTTATATATTGTATTTTTCATAGTTAATGTAATATATGTTTCAATGTTTTGGTTGAAATAATTCATTAATTGACATAGAAAACTCTTTAGAGGAGGAGAATGGACCAACCGAATAAGTGGTGATGGTTCTACATAGGATGGATAGTGAATTAACTACGCATCCCCCCCTTTTAATTCCATATAATTATTAGATGAGTGTACATATATTCTTTTATGATATACCATAGTGGAACATCCTTTTTACAGAGATAAATTCTATTTTTTACTCATTTTTTATGTTCATATCATTATAAGATAATAGGTTACCATGGATCGTTGGTATGAACGTCCCTATTAGGATGAAATTGTGTTATTCCTTAAAGTTGTAACCTACATTTCCTTTAAATTTGTATGGAGTTAATAATCATGATTTATGACATGTGATTAAATACATGTAGTATTCACCTTTAATGTTTCCAATAAATGTGAGGCTAGGGTTCATGTAATCTTGGTTAGCACATGTTCTATTGGTAAATGAATAGTGGTATTCATATGTGTGAATTTATATTTATGTAATGTCACAATTATATATTCATGTGAAAATATGATAAAGAGTCATTAGTGGTGTCTTATTGGGTTCATAGTCAAACATATCACGAAAATATTAGTGCTTGTGTAGAATTCATTATCATGGATCTACATAAGGTCAAAGGCCATGTAATAGGTTACTAATGATATTGGTGCAATGAGATTGATGTGGTGCAATGATACACTCTATATGGTTGTCAAAACACTTTTTATTATTATTATGTTGAGTTATAATATTTTAAATGTTTAACTTAAACAGTGCCAATCCATTTGATTTAACTTGTTTGACATATAATGACATTGGTTATAACATTAAGCCTTATTAGGTTATACTATTTTATTTATTTGGATTATATTTATTACACAATTTTGTGTTATTTCAATGATTACTGAGGGAATAGTACCTACATGAAAAATTAGTTCCTCATTTCTCATCAACTATGTCTTTCTTTTGGTGAGGCATGCATGAGGTTATATTGAACATTTTCATGACCCGGTGACTCAGGACTGGGTACTATATCTACCATTTAGTGAGGTAGGTCAGTTCCCACTACATTTTCTTCTCTAAAATCATCATTACACTTTGGAGTTCTGAACTTCATACCATAATGGACTTCTTAATAAACCATTGAAATTATTGATTGAAATATATTTCCTTAAGAAACTCATCTTGGGAGATATGTGGATTGAAAGTACAATTTAAAATGAATTGATATAGCTCTAAACATAAATTCATGGGTTAACATTGTCCTCTCTAATAAAACAACTATCTGATGATGATAATAAATTATATGGGTTTGCATTATATTCAATTCATACTATATAAACATAAATAACATTAATGAAGCCCAAAAATAATGATAAAATAAAATAGAATATTGTACTCAATGAAACTATACCACTGAATCAATTTATGATAAATATAATCAAAGATAAATATTCTTTTATAGTAATGAAATCTGAGGATTTCATATAGAGGTATACTAAAATTGAAACTCCATGAGTACCTTAAATTTTCACGGGGAGTATAATGATGAGATCCATTGTGACATTTCCCATTACCATAAAATTATGGGTAATTATTTTAACATCCCAGTAGACTAATAATTCTCATCAATAAATATATTGAATTCTCCCACCAACAAATACTCTAAAATATCTCTCCTCATGTTATCCCAGCACAATACTCAATATGGTTTCTTTAAATCATTACAATTATTGGTTTAATAGAGACTAATTGTTCACTTTCATCTTCCAATTGGTCCTTCTTCAATGATGGTATACTATGGAAATAACATCATTGGTAAACATGTTCAATTAATAAGAATCATCGTTGAACAGTGGAACATTTACAACTTTTTTTGTATCTCCACTTGTTTCTTCTATTCCTATTTTATATTCGCAGTGGTAGATTTTTTAATGGTCATTTGGGAATGATAATATATTACCCATTTATGATTTCATGCACACCCAATTAAAATTCCAAAAATAATAGTTATCCAATAATCCTCAATATAGATAATCTAGAATAATTTTTTACTCAATACTTTAAAAACCATGTTCACCTTCTCAGGGTGGAAATTTATTGAGTAGTCCTAATCTTTTATCAAATTCGACCAGATTATTTAGCACAAATTTAACTATTTTTTAGTTAATTTATCTTATAAAAATTAAGAATAAATATATAGGTTATGCATTTCACATAAAAATATAATGCCTCAATATCATTAATGAAATTATTATGAATACTAATTATATTTCATGGGCTAATAAATTAGTCTCTATTACATTTAATTGATAGGATGTATATGATATCACCATGTCTATCTTAAAAAGAAAAAATCCAAATACTTTATTTAATACTTATTTTATATCACCAACCCTTATCCACTAAAGGGTAATGTGATTACATGTTCACTGAAAAACCATATCTTCATATCCATTAATTTTTTTATTCATTAATGTAAAATAACTTGGCTCCCCTGTTTACTAACCTGGTGAACATATTTTAAAATAATTATAAATTATAACAAAGTTATGATACTATCAATATAGTTAATGAAAAACAAGGACCCCAGATATAGTGTTTATTGTTGAAAAATGTTAAATTACTTCAATATTATAGGGATATACTGATATACACTCTCACGTGGTCATGTTTCCAAATAACGATACTTTATGTAATTGAAATCTAAACTTACTAAATTTATCATATGGTTGATCCAAAATTAAGGGTTTAACAAAATCCTAAAATTATTTTCTGAAACATAATTACTATTGATGAATATAAGAATATAATATATAAAAACATTCAAAATTTGATCGATGTTATATCAAAATAATATAATTTATATGTCCCTAAAAATAAAAAGTGAATTCGTTAGTCCAAATTGCATCACTAAAAACACATATTCATCGTACATCATTTTGATTTATTTTTATTTTATTTTTTTAACTTTTGACCATAAATGGATGATATTTTGAATAAAGTAAAATGTTTTAAAAATGTTGACATCCTGAAAATTATTCATTAAAATTTCTAATACACTGAATAAGATACCTCTTCTTGATAATGGTGTTGTTAAATTCTTATTAATCAATGTCCAGTTTCATTGATCAATAATTATTTTAAATAAAAAGTATAGTTACACACCATGGTACCCATGGTCATATGAATTCCATATTTATTTTCACTTATAATTTCTTCATTAATTCTTGAAAATATGATGTATATATTTTATAAAGGTACATTGAAATGTGTGGTGTACTAAAAATGAGTTCTGTTAAATATCCAACATCGCCACTCATTGGAACACAAGGTAAATCATCCAAAATTTCATAAAAACTCAAGTATTATAGGATTATATTTTATATTGTTTTAATAATAAGGAATATTATTTAAAATTTCTTTTATAAAGATGAATATAAATCATAATGTGAATTTAATTTCTATTATGATCATGTATTCATCAAAAGCCAGAAAATTTGTCAATAATATATTTAGAATATTTAAACTAACTTCTATTCCTTGAAAACTGATATTAAAACAATATAAAGGGATCCTAAGCATTCCTAAAATTACGTGAAATTCAATTATAGGGAAAATAATATGATTTTTTTGTTAATCACATTCTGATAATCATAAACCAGATCTGAATAATATATTTTAGTTGCGATCATTGAATTATTATTCATTTTACTGATGAATCAACCTCAAATCATCGAGGTGGTATTATGATAACCGTAGAAAATTATATACATATAAATCATTGTATATGACTATAATTAAATATAAAATTCCTAGTTCCATATTGGATGGTAATTGTACCTTTCCATAATTCATTCTTGTAACCACATTGAAAATATTAATTATATGAGATTTTATTCCTTTCATTGTACAAAATTGGTTGCTGAGGATGATTATTGTAATTAAATCACATATTCTAGAATATTTTATCATAATAACCATACTCCTTGTAATAAAATAATTATAGTGTTGGTGGTTCATTTTTTATGAATTTATTAATATACACATCACTATTTTCCTTTTTCCCATCATTTAAATTTTTTATTTGTCATTGAACTTACTTTATAATAATTAATAATTTATTTCCCAATTTTATAAATTTACTCCATGTTTCCTACCACACATATTGTATTAATGTTCAAAAATCATGTTCTCGGTCTATTTTATATTTTTAGAATTTCGAATTTATTAAATAAAATTTTATCAAAACCATGAAATATATGGTTGAATATGATATTTATTTCTATCTTGAAACAACATTGAACTATTTCCCAATTACTACTGGATCCTCTTATTGATAACAAAATTTAAAAAAATTTAAAACACTTAATATTTGATTTATATTAAATTTACAATGAAGGATAATTCAATAATTATACACTATAAGGCTTATTAAATTTCACACATAGATTCTAATGGATTCATCATCCTTTTGATTTATACCATGTAATATTTTATTCATGTTTATTTGAATAATATGAGGAAATTACTTATTGAAATATAACCTCCCAAAATCATTCCATAACATATATTCAATTTCATATATTTTACTCATGATCTTAAAAAGATTACAATATTGATTTTATTCTCCAAATGAATTGTAAAAAATTTATTAACAAGTTCATGATCATGGAACTATATTTCAAAAAATAAATTTTCTGTGAGACAAATCCACTAATAAAATTATTTTTATCCTTGGACCCACTAATATAAGGTGGTTATTTCCGCTTAAATGAGTTAATAATAAGTTATTCCATCCTTTTATTTTTTTAATGTCGTCATAATTTAGGACATTAAAATGTTATTGATGAATTATAATAATATTTTTCATTCTAGATCCACTAACAATATTTTTCTAATGATGAAAAAATATCATTATTTATCACATTCTTCAATAAAATGATTCCTCTGTATTTTATATATTCAATAAAACTACAATACATAGTGTGAGAAACAATGATCATAGGGAATGATCATATAATGGTAAAAAAATAAATCATACGATGCATAAATCCTGATAGATTATTTTTAATAAATAACATATTATGTATAACCTAGGTCTTCTATGGTCATTATCATTTCAAATCCAACATAATGATTTATAATAATGACGTTCTTTAGCCCAATTATACCATTATGAGTGTCTTCCCATGTTTTTAGTCTTGTCATCACTCATCACTCATCAGTGATGATTGAGATGATTCCCAGTTCCCCTCTTTCGGTGCTTTTACCCCTATGTGGATCTATACTACAACTACATCTACTTATAAGTATATATATATAATGTTTTATTTTCATATAAATCGAAAAAAATAACTATTTTACTAATGATTTATGATGTCAAACTATACATATACTTATCCACAAGGTTATTAGTAATGTTCTCTAATAATAATTTCTAGAAATAACTAAAACCAACTATGATAACCATTGATGATACCTAAATATTACATCGATTAATATGGATATTATTTAAAAATGATTATTTTACATGCCTTAGAATAATAATGGTTTAGTTTCTTTTTAATTTATATACATAACCCACTTATATCTTGATGGCACTCAAAAATAATAATCAATGATCATGATACATGAGGTCATTATATAAGAAAAAGAATATTTAATTGAGACTGAAATAAAATGGGTGTAATAATCATAATCAGGTATATATTATGTCAACTCTACCCACCCATAATATCATCACATTATAGACATGGGACAATCACCTTAGTAAGTTCCTCATGAAGGGGATAACCATCCATGTATTGTCACAAACCAACAAGGATACACTAATATATTGATAGATAGTCCAATAGAAAAATTTCATGATCGGAATTTGCAATACCAACAGGTTTAAGATAGACATCTAAAATCTTATAAAACATAAAAGGGAATGGTTTTTTATATGAAAAAACCACATTTACAAAATATGGGGAAATTTGTTTGGAAATAGTCAGCATTCAAAACCCACTTCATGGAGATTGCAATCACAATAATATTGATAAAAATATGAGATAAAACAAAAACCAAATGACACCACAACATCCATCATGAAAAATTATTAGAACCCATCTAAAACAAGTGTACATATCTCCACTGGTCAGAACAAACTATTCATAATAATGCCATGCAAGTACACCCACCACCAAAAAGTTGTTCATTCCCATTCCTTGGTCCTCTAATAAAATAATCTAAAAATTCTTGAAGGTAGTTATGGGGTGTGAGATAAACATAATATAATTATGTCACATTTTATTCTATAAGAGATTCAACAGTAATAAACCTTTTATGATTTCAATTTAAATTAATCATTTCTTGATTGGTTATTTAAATATGTGAATCCAAAACATTATTTCAAATAAAGATATTGATGATATATGAAAAATAGGCATATATGATATAATTTGATATATCAAAAATAGTCATATATAAAAAATAGTCTTATAATTATTAAGATAGTTAGAATAATCAATCAACATCATATTTGGGAAAATAATGTTGAACTAATATTAGTTACTGTAATCATCGTCAATCCATTGAAAAGTAGTTAAAATACTATAATTGTTGTCCAAATCACCCACAAAACACTCTAGATCACATGTATTTCAATCAATAATAGGGAAAAATCATTTCAATTCAGTTCATTCATCACAGTTCAAATTACTACATTTATACTATAATATTACATTTCAATTTCATGGCCAAAACACATGATTTATTCAATTTCATGAATTTAAAATATTATTTTGTTTAATCCCTTTCTCCCCAATAATCAAAATAAAAATATTTCTTTAATTAAATTTTAATTTAAATCCATCATTACTTCTCTTAACCTACCCCACAATTTTAATCATGTTTAAAATGAGGCTTTGACAATTTTAATTCCCAATTTAAAACAATTTCCTATCTATATTTTTTTAAATAAATTGAAAAATACATTAAATTAAATAATGTATTTTTGGATATCAACTATTGGTTTAATAATTATGGAACCACCCACCTTGAATCACATGAAAAAATCAACACCTACAATCGGAATTAACAATGGGGTGAAGGAGAATGGGATAAAGGATCAAAAACCTATTGTGATAGCTATCAGAATAATGATGCACGCATTAAAAATGGTGAGTACTCATCCATCTCAAAAGAAAGAAATTTAATAAGAGGGAAACCCCAACACAAGGGAGAATCCTCATTTTTGAGTGGGGTTATGATCTTCCACAGGTATTTTGATTTCTAAGGGAAGAGGTTTGAGGAGCCAATATATCCACTCTAGAGCCTCCAAAAGTGAACGGATTGAGTTATGAATTGAGTGGTATGGGTATCAAATATTAAATAGGGGTCCTTAAATTATAATTACATTTTTTTATAGTATTAAAAATGAATAAAATTTTATACCGATTTAAGATGTATTTTTATTGGTAATTGGCCATCATTATTTGGATTCAAGAAGGTGTATAGTTTTTTCCAGGGTTAAACTAACTATGAACCATCATTGAAAATAACTATTTCCAAGGATTCATGTTTTTAAGGGTGAGAACAAACAGTTTAGAAAAAAAACACCCCACAACCAGACAGCCATCATATGGTGCGTGCTATGTAGGGCCACATCAATTGATATTCCCTAACTATTTTCCAACCGTGGATAGTCCCTTAAACTTTCAAAAGATTCTTAAAATGTCAAAAAACTCCCTAGAATAGGTTCTAAACAATGTCAAATAAAAACAAGGGTGAAAGTGAACCAAAAATATAGTATCATGGAGCTACATCCTCCAAAACATAAAATAATTTAATCATTAAATTGTTTATTATTAATATTCCAAGATAATTAAATGAAGACACTACTATATAAAAAATGTCAAAAATACCCATAAATCTCATATCCAAATTTCCCTAAATTCTATGCCATCAAGGGGACATCCATGGATAAACCATCAATGACACATTGTATCTAACAAAAAAATCTTGAACAATACACCTAAAAACAGATTTAGATTGAATCTAGCTCTATGTCATCACCATCCATCGATGAATCAAATAAATCTTCAATAACATCTCTTATACAAAACATAGTTCCACCAAGGGAAAAATACCAATATTTTTTCAACAAGGAGAAGATATAAAATTATGTACATACAAAGAATGAGGTTGTGAAATTTGAGTTACAGACTAGTACGTATTGTTTTAGGAAAACAAGACAAGTCCAGAACAGACATCCCCAAGTCATCCAATGTTGATAATTAATGCAGGTAGATTTTTTCTATCAATCCATATGGCTGTGTATATTTATTTGTGTTCATCCTAACCTAGTATACAATTACCTCTTAGACAAATATCATAAAAAATAAGTGATCAAATGATCCTATCAGATAATATTGCAGATGAATCTCCATGAAATATGAAAATATCTTTCAAATAGAGACCTCCCCAACCCTCAACATTAGTTTTAAACAAATAGGAATAGGGTGAGTGAAGTTTTATAACCAATTGATCAATAAACATAAAAAATTATTTCCATGAGGTTTAAAATGAACCACATCCATTAATTCCATATAAATCTCATCCCATATCCTTTTCGGCATTAGAATCGGTTTAATTAAACATAATGGTTTCTGCTTTTTGGCATTGATCTTCGGGTAGATATAATAACATGAATCAAAGATATAAATGTCTCACCACAAACATGGCCATATATATAGTCATCACATATCATAAAACCTTTTTATATAATGATGGTGTGCCACTAACTAGGAACATTGAAAATCTTAAATAACAAAAAATATCACTGGATTTTGAAAAACAAAATAGTAAAAGAAAAACTGGATTCCCTCATATGAAAATGACCACTCATTAATGGTATCCCAACCATAATAAAATTCCATAAGGACAAGAAAATAATCACTAAGCTACTTATCTGATGGAATTGTCTTAGAATAGAGGAGGTTAACTGAACATCTTTTAGAATAAACTATTTCTTATCCTCCCAAACTTCTAAATACAAAGAATAAAAGTGTAAAAAACATACACCAATCTAATCATTCATTAATGAAATGATTTATAAGATTACTTCTCAATGAATTAGTGAATAAATACCCCTTTATAGGTGTAGAGTAAATTTAAATATAATATTTTAGGTACTCCACCCACTATCATTATTGATGAATAATATCTTTTTTTGATAAAATTTTACTCGAATTTTTTTACAATTATATATGGTAAATAATTCACCAAAAAATTTCATGTCTCCAGATCTTATGATCATACATCACAGATTCATGATTGATAACATGAGTAGAATAGTTTTTAATATTTGGAATATGAAATTTAGAACCATATTCCATCATGTAACATCCATTCATAAAAATTTATCCAAAATAGGATCCTCACGAATAAAAAAAGGCCACATAGTCTAATAAAACCATTAAAAGATTTAACACTGGTTAATAAATGAAAAAGGTAATTCAAATCACCAAAATAATTAGGACATTTTAAATCCCACAATAATATCATCCCATTCCATGTGAGGGTGATCATTGAATAATCCATATTTGAGAAAAAATAGATCACTAGTAGTATTACCCACATATAACTAAGAAGCTCTAAATATAAAAAAATTTATTTTCCCAGGTCATAATATCTTTCAACTTATGAGGATTGATAGAAATAACAAGTTATAAGACCACATGTACCATGAACCCAACAACCCCAATCCTTATACTACATTTCAATATCTTAGATTATATTTGGTGATATCTAAATTTTTATGTTTTAACTCTTAGATTACACACATCATCTTCAATGGAATTGGAGAAAAACCAAGTGTCGTCCACAAATTCCCTCCCAAATTAGTCTTGTTACTCATATATTTTTTTTCATAATGGAAATTTAAACTATAGGATCATTTTCTAATAAAGGTATATCAATATACACATAATGACCATACCTAATCCTAATAGAGGTATCCATGATGATAGATTCATTAATTATATGATCTTGGTAACCAGATAGATGATCATCCTTCTAAACCCATATTATCTCATAAAATTGATCAATCAAATAATAAATCCATAGAAATAGATACATGTACATTCACATGGATTTATTGAGTTTTCCGTAATCAATACAATTCCATGGTGTGCCATAAAATTCTATTTTAAAAAGAATGGTTCGTCCCAAGGTGACACCGTTTTTCATATAAATACATCCTCTAAAAATCATCCAACTGAGTTTTTTAATCATTCAATTTATCTGGAGCCATATGGTATTAAGGAATGAACATATGGGTTTGTACTAGGGTCCAAACAACGGTAATGCACCCCCTTATGTACCAGTGGGAACTAATAACAAATTATATAAAAACATATATATAAAATCACTGAAAACTATAGGAATATAACCACTCAATTATAATTCTTCCATTACAAATTGAATAATTTATATTACACCTCAAAACTCTAGAAAATTAGTTCCTTCTCTACTTGATCATGGGTTCCATTATCTATAAAAATCATGCCACACGACATCTATAAAGGCAATGGAGACCCATTAAAGATAACATTCAATAATGTCCTTATGAGAAATCATCAAATCCATTAATGTAATTACATCAGGAGGTTTACTATTGAAAAATAGTAAATTCATTGTAATAACAATCTCATATATAGAGAAAATTCAAGGGTGGCATCGAAACTGTGATTTCTCTTCATTCTGAGGGGCATAGTAATATCAATTATATAAGACCTAATCCCTGTGGGAAGGTTTATAAAATTCAAAATCATGAGAAAATATGGAAAAATTACATACACTAGTATCAAATAGAGATGAAACTTAAGATTAATATATATATATATAAATATTTCACCTCTCATAGTCATTGGATACACATCATCTTCCTTAGGATACTATTACACCTCATGAAGAATTGTTTTTCAAATTACAATGGAAGGAACCCCATAGATATTAATGAATATGATGGTAACACAATACCCTTTACATCCGATGATACCATTCCACTGTGTTGGGTAGACAAGTCAAAAAATAACTTTTTATGTTAGAATACGTGATATCATAAAATAATGATCATGGGTGCCTCAGTGAAAACATTCATAGAATTTCCATATTAAAAATAATATTAGAAATTCAATTTGAATCTTCTAGAAAATACATGTGGTATGAATAAATTATAATGTCAAAAACAACTTTGATCCTCATTATGCTTTCTCATTACATTAAAGAAACCAACTGAACATAAACTATGAGTAATAAGTATGCTTTTCAACCCTAAGTTACTAGACATGTCATGATAAACTATAAAAGATCTCTATAACACATTCACAATAGTCATGAGCATCATCATGAATATTTTATATTGAATATATGAGATAATAACCATCTCAAATATTAAATAATTCAAACTCTCATTTTTCACAACGTCATGGGAAAAAAATGTTGAGAAAAGTTGTTCAAATAATATGTCAAGGTCATATCTCCATAATATAGAATAGGAAACTACATATAAATCACTATACTATTGAATCTAGATATAAATTCTTATTGAAAAGAAAATTTAATTTTTTCCTCTCTAATTACTAATATTTATCCATTATAACTATCAAATACAAACATCACTTTCAAGTCACAAAAAGAATACATGATTCACAATTGGCATTTTTAAATTCTAGTTATTCCTTGAACTCAAAAATATCTCATTATATTTCAACGAATCCCCATTCTCTTATGTATAGTTTGATCCATTTAAATCTAGTAGTTTCTATTTACGAAATTTTTGAGCATGGTCTCTAGTTACATCCATTCAATATTCGTAAACTATATTTCAAATTGGAATGTCTCCATGTACCTATCTATTTATAAGGACACTAAACACTCCTACATCAATTTGGTTAAGATCAATCAAATTATTTTATTGTCGAGGTTCATCAGTTGAACCCCCATGAGGCCAATTCGAACACCTTCTCAGAGGAATAATATTATATAAAATCAACTTGAGACACTATGAAAATAAGAATGGATATTATTTTTATCAACACAATCAATATATATATGAGTATAATTTCCATAAAACAAAATTCAATATTTTGGAATTTAAAATAATCAGTTCAAAATGGGAAATAACTATAACCTAAAAAAATTATTCTTTGAAGATGATTTTATCAAACCCCAATGGTGGGATAATTATCACAACAATATGAGAATTCTAGGAACATACATGTAACTACCCCTAACGTCCATATAATAATAAATTATATCTACCATGAAATCCCATACTGTATACCAAAATTAAGGAACAATACTCTACATCTTATATGGATAAATTTTTCAGAAACCAACTAAGATACCATTTTTTACTAATACACTAGTTAGTCCAAACATATACAAATGGGTGTTCCCAATACTCATGGGTTGAATACTAGAACCTAGCATCATATAAAACAAATAATGTAATGTTTTTCTACAATTAGCAAACATTGATAAAAAACTTGGGACAAATTACAATTTTATTAGCCACTCATAATAATGAAAATTACTAAGAGAAGCTTCTCAAAAATCCCATGGTAAAACATAAACCAAAGTCAAAAAACCCCCATCCATAAAATATCATAGGATCCCATATAAAGAGGTTGAATGTATTTCCATAGGTTAACAACATCACAATAGAGGCCAACTGATCAAGCTCACCCACCACCACCATGTGAAATATTCCACTTCATTATACTATTTATAAGATAATGTACTAATTAATGATGGAAAATGTGGGGTGTGAGCTAAATATCCCAGTAGGATCACCCTAAATATTCAAATGAAATTCCATTACAATAATCCATTTATTATTTTAATTTATATAAAATAATTCATGACATTAATTTACGTACAATAATCCATTTTTTCATATAAATGGATGGAAAATATATGATAAAGTGTCTGAAATGGGTTTTTAAAACAAATAACCATGAATAAAATAGTTATATAGTTATTTTATTATGTAATCATATAGAAAAAGAACCATGGTAATGTTTTATGTGTTATTTTGGTTCCATTACCTCAGATACTCATATTACAAGATTATTAATTATGGTTATTGTATGTTTTTACACATCAATATGGATTAGGAAAACAATTGTAGTTAATAAGAACCCCATTGAGGATAATCAGGTTGAACTAGGATCAGATATAATTTACATTGTCAATAAATTACTAAGGATTGAGTGTCTTTTTTTTCTAATCACCCACTAAAAACATAGGATGAAAGTTTCTTCAAACAATTATTCAATAATTCAGAAATCAATCATTTCAATTTAGTTCATTGTTTATAATAAAAATCCCTAAATTCTTTTTTCAAAAAATTTTTTCAATATCAAAACAAAATAATAGGTTTTAATTAATTTCATTTCCATTAAAATAATCTTTCATTTATTGGAATTATTTTTAGATAATCAATATACAATCATTTAGCATTTCAAGCCATCATTTTTTCAGAAAACATACGTAAATTTAAAAATTATTTTTAAAATAGGGGTTTTTTGAAATTTTCATTCCTCTTTTAAAAATCCAATAATTTCAAATAAACGTTTTATTAATCAATTTAAAGCCAATTTAAATACTTATATGAAATTTTAGGATTCAATTGTATGTAAATCCTTATAGAACTACCTACATTTAATCACAATATTTTACCGAACACCACAACCAGAACCTCCATCAGAGGATGAATGTGATAGAGATCATTGATCAAGCACCTGAGAAATGATTTTTCAAAAAAAGGTACCAATATTTAATATTTTTTTTGTATTCACTACTATACAAAGCGAGGGAATGAAATATATGTGAAACCCCAAATCATGGTAGACACCATATAGTAAATAAGGATCAATATCTTGTACTAGTGATTTGATTAACACATGATGTCGATAGAGGTTCCATGAAATCATTAAGAGAGACTCCAAACACCAAAACAATGATTTTTTGGAAAAAATCGCTGATTTTGAATCTTAAACTAGGGTTTTTGAAATTTAAATAAATCATTATTTATATTAAATACATGTGTGCATGGTTACCTTGTTGAACCACATGGTTAGTAGACACTATGAACCCATAAATGGCTTCTAGAAGGGTTTCAAGTTTCTTCAAAACAGTTAAACTAACAATTCACTAACTATTTACATCCCTCTATCTAAGGGTTCATGATTCTAAGTGTGAACAAACACATTTTATAAAAGCCATGTTCCCCCCTCTTGGGCACGAGCGCATGGAAAACTGTTTTCTAGAAAAATCCCTACATTCTTCCCTAACTATGTGCCAACCCTACACAGTCCCCTAAACATCCAAAATTTCTCAATTATAAGATAAATAATAGAAAAGATTACAATAAATTTAAATAAAAAATGTTATAAAAATACCTTGAAGAAAAGTAATGGGATTTTACATGTATCCTCTATTGGGCTTTAGATAATCTCCCATGTACACCTTTTCAATCATAAGATATCCACTTATATACACTTTAAGAAAATTAAAAATTAGTCATTATCTAATAATGTAGTGTCTTTAATAGAACTATTAATCATCAAAACATTATCCAATTATATACCTTTTATATGACCAGGAAATCATTTATCATTTTAAAATATTTTATCCAATGAAGAAGAAGAATACATGTTTCTTTAATATCCCATCATCATAATCATAAAACACCCATATAAAAAACAAATTTGATATGATTCTATAATATACTAAATAAAGAATAAGTTATATAAATTAAGGTTTTTTTAGATTAAAAAACCTTGAAATTTCATTTTATCATTCTTGAGGAAAATATTCTTTTTTTTTGAAATCACATATGCAAAATCAATGGACATCTAAAATACTTAGAAAATATTTTTCTATAAAAATAACCATGATAAAATTAAATTTATTATTCAATGAAATGTGTAATAATGATTTTGGGAAAATAGATTTTGCAGGATATTATAAAATAAATATTTTTTCAGACTATAGGTAAAAAACAGTATTTACGAAATGATAGGAATATTCTATATAAACCATTTGTGTAACATCCTGCACCTCCACATTGGTTGGATTCAAGGAGGAGGTACCACTTGAACTAACTAGAATACCTCAAGGGGTCCATGGGTGGAAATATAAGCCAAGGGATTCATGAATGGAGGGGTATGATTTTCCCTTAAAAATAAAAAAAATCAAGCCAAACGTGCAAATTCCAGGAATTAAACATGATGCTTGACTATACTATTTTACAATACAATAATAAAGAAGGACTAATACAAACAAATAAAAGTAATATAGAATATTAGTACCAATAAGAAGGCTAAAAAACATTGATAATGAATTAATGATAAATCTCCATATCTCCCCACTATGCTGCATGCTGCAACACCATAAGACATCCAAAGAATCATGATGAACCAATAAATAAATAAGAAACTTTACATTTTCTAGTTTCTTAAATTAAAAAATCTACAAAATAATCAATGTGCCAATGAAGTGGGTGAGTAATAATACTCAAGAGGATTTCTTCAAAGGACTTACCAACACACACCAATTGGATATGAACTGTTAGAACATTTATATAAAAAATTAATATCAAACTATGAAACAAGGAAACAATTTTAAGCAATCCAAACACACCATTACCAAAAAACTTTACCCAAATCAACATGACAACAGGTAATAAAATCAAACACGTCATTGACCATTTTACCAACACATATTTGAACACCACGATTATCCTTTCTTGGCCACACACATATTCAATTCATATTTATATGTACCATACCCACAATCATAGTGTACTGATGACGGTAGAGCATCATTTTCATGCGTTTACACCCCTCTTCCTTTTTTAGTGGTACTTCATGACCACTATTACATGATTGTGTTGCTTCATATACACTATCCATCCCCTTTTTATAGTGTTCCTTCACTCACACTATTCAGGAATTTCAACCCATGATTACCTCAAAATCCAATTACCATACCAACTAAATTTAACAAAATCACAATAATATGGTAATCAATAATTTCCAATATCATAACAACCAACAAATTCTATGACAGAGTACCCAACAATATCAAAACCCAAAAACACCTTAAACATATAATCAATTTCAACAACAATCCAAATCAACTTAACTTATTCAATAAAATATTAAAAACACCCATAATACATTATCCATGACAAACCAAATTTATATAAAACAAATTTTATATTTTTTTTTCAGAAACCATTATCCATTATTTAACCAAACGACCAATTATTAAATCATCATTTTAAAATAAAAAAAATTCAAAAATATCACCCAGTTTCAGATAAACCCACAATCATCACAAAATGTGGTTCTAACATTCTTTTCATTCCACATTCACAAAACATTTGTAGAAAACAAATTTAATTTGACTATAATCCTTCTAGTTCTAGAAACAATGGTGTCTATAGTGAAGACAACTACATTGAAGGTTTTGTCAAATCAACCCAATGAAAAAATACTTTCCAAAATATTGGTGAAACACCCACAAAATCACCTTATATCCCTTTCCAGAACAAAAAAGCTCAAAATAAAACCATTATTGGAAACCACAACCATATTCCTACTCCTAATGAAATTTTATTTAAGAATCCTGGGGAGAGGGTGAGTATATCTAAAAAAAATCCAAGAGATAATACTAGACAAGAGAGCATCACATTTAAATAAATGTGAAAACCCATAGAATTGCTTCTAAAATTAGTGAGAGAGCCTCCCTAACCATGGAGAAAAATGAATGTCGAGTTAAGGATGCATGGGGGGAGGGTGAATTGAGTGTTTAGGGAAAATCCTAACCAAGAACTATATTTTGAAACCCCCATTTTTATCCCTCGAATGGTTTTTCTGCATGTTATGGAAAATTAGGCACCAATAGTGCCCTGCTACGACCTCAAGAGGGACCCCACACGATTGTCTTCGATGGTGACAAAAATAGTGTTCTGACCGTATTGAAGCTCACTGTCTTAAGATGACAATTTTACATGCTTGGACTCATGGTTTGAAATACTTTTCCCAAACTATGCATAGTAACTGTGCAACAAACAATTGCCCACTGCCTCCTTGTGTACGGTTTCTTGGAGAATCTAAATGGTTTCCAAAAATCATGCTCAGACCGTACACACCTAGAAAAGCATCAAAACCATTCCAAAACCCATAAAAACTCTCCTTATCATTACTCAACCACTTTATTCACATAAAAATTCAAAGATATGGGTTACATACCTCAAACCTATGGTGCTACATTCTTCTTACCATTGGCCTTTTCATCCTCAAATAAATAGAAAACAATCAATTTCCTGGAAGAGTATGTTCCATTAAATTGCCATTTCATTCTCACATTCCCATGTCTCCACTTGAATATAACCAATTTCCACAAAAACTACACAAGGATGATGCTTTTACCATGCAAGACATTCAATTGCATATCCCAAATTCAAACTGGAATGAGCACTAACGAAGTATCTGGCTATAGCGCAACATGATCCCATTGAATCACATGGTGAGGATATGGAGGATACAATTTCAAATACAATCCAGGAAACACATTCTATATCAATGTAACACATATAGGTAAATCCAATTGATATCCCCCCTTGAATCCACTCATGCAACTAAAAAGGCCCAATAAATCATAGAGATAACATTCCCTTGTTTCTGAAATGATGATGTCAAAGCCTATAAGAGATACTCCAGAACACATTAACACACTCCTCGAATGAAAATATCCTTCAATGATGATGCAAATATGATTATTGATGACTCTGAGTCGTCTCCATTATTTTTCAAATCATCATAATTTTTTTTGCAATCTCATGGAAAAGGATCAGCCCAGCCATCCAAGTATCACCTACTTCTACCCAACATAGTGAAGAATGAAATGGATGCTCATACAATGCTTAAAACAGAACCCTATGTATCGAGGCCTAATAAATTTTATTATATGATAAATATTCAAAGGGACTATTATATTTATTTGAGCCATGAAAATAAATGAAACATACCCAAAAAAATATTCCAATGTTTGTATTGACTTCTTTTATTGACCATTAATATGAGGATTATTTGCAACACTCATCCTCAACTGAGTCTTAAGGAATTATTGCTTTTATTTCAAAAAATGAGACATGAACCTCATATCTTTATATGAAAGAATCAAAAATAGTGTACTATTCTTCTTAAAAACCCCACATAAATAGATTTTGGACATATCCTCCACTATATGATATTCATGGATAAGGATGAAATGGGTTGACTTTGTGAGACAATCCTCTATGACCCATATGTCATCAATATTCTGAACCATTCATGTGAGACATATGACAAAATTAATCACTATTTGTTCCCACTTACTCATAGGGTGTGGTAATTAATAAAATATATATTCTAGTTGTTGATACCCTACCTTGACTTTTTAACATGTCAAGCATCTCGAAAATAAATCAGCAATGTTCCTTTATATACCAACCCACCTAAACTGATATTTCCACAACTTACAGAATTTCCTAATTATAGGATGAATAACTAATCTAGGATGATAATAATCACCAAGAAGTTACAACTAAAACGTCTTCAATATAACCATCTGATTTCTAAATCACAACACTAAATTCACATCCTATTTCCATCACTCAATTGTCTCCCCACCATCACGTTTCAACCTCATAGACACACACTCTGAATCATACATCTTTTCCTCTTTAACCAAACCAACCATGTTACGAACTAACTAAACTATAATGAAAACTTATACATCCCCATTTAATTTATATTCCAACTGTTTGTTGTCTATAACCTACATCAACTTACACTGATTGAATTCATGTTTCATTAAAGGATATTAGGAGTACCAATATGATTCATCCTCCACCAAATTCAATTTATAGGGTGTCTAAACCATGTCGAAGTAAAACTTATAAAGACATAGTATCAATATAATTTCCCACAAATTAAAGTATTGTTATTAGAAAATATTATTCAGACTCTTATGATTGATAAAAAAATCTAATTTATCACCAAATAGATAATGGTTTAATGTTTTCAATGTATTCACCAGAGATGCAAACTCCAAATCATGTATTTTCTAGTTCATCAAATTCGACCTCAAGTGAAATGAGCCATACAAAAAAACATAATAACCATGAAATAGAACAAACACAGACAATTATCTCGGTGCTTTAAAATATATCATGTCCCCTTTCCCCAACTCTAGAAATACCAATAATTGTAATGATGTAAGGCATTTATTATGATCGTAAAAATAATTCAAACCCTTGTCATTCCATTGAAATGGAACATTATTCTATATTAATAATTTCAATAGTGAATCATTCCATGAGAAGAAAAGAACAATGAACCTTTAATACCCAACTATAACACAAAAGCATCGTATCTCAAAGAAATTCTTTGGCAGTTTCCTAGAGATAAACATCTTTTATCCATTAGAAATCCACTAAAACGCCTTTCTTAGAAATAACATGGCCATGGAAAAGAACCTCCTATACCGAAAAATCAAAATTTTATTATTATTCATATAATAAATGTTCTCTCATGATTCTCAACAATGTTTCAAGTGTTTTTCATGCTCATTCTTTTTTTTTGAATAAATTAATATATTATCAAAAAACACCACCATGAATGAATATAGATATCATAGAAATATTAAATTCATTATTTCTATAAATACCACTATAGAATTAATTAGACAAAAGGGTATTACAAAATACTCATAATGTCTATATATACTTTTGAAAGATTTTTTTTTGAATATCCACCTTCTACACACTCAACTGATGATATTATAATAATAATTCAATTTTGAAGAACCACTAATCTCCCATCAACTGATTGAACATATCATAAATTATTGGGATTTGATATCAGTTCTTTATCATAACTTGGTTATTCTTATGATAAGAACCATTTAGAATTAGAGTCTCATTTGTCTATTTAACAAATAACACTGATGTTACTGACAGAGAAGTGTTGTTCCGTATGAACCCTTTGTTTTATAACTCTTCAAACAACACATTTAATATCCAAAATTCATTTGTTTCAATCTTAGAAGATGTTGGTGAGATTGGCTTAGTCCCAATAAAATTATTAATCCTAAAATACACTTCTCTTAAAGGTAGAAATACGAAGAATTATTTAAGAAATATATCTATAAACAGATCAGAATACATCATTAAACCTTCCTACTCAATTTATTCTATCGCTACCGATGAAAATATAGCCAAATGATACAATATTTTCCCAAAAAATGGTGAGAATATGCTCGTTGTACCAACTATTCTCTCACATTATCCAGTGAAGAGATTTTCAAGGACATCATTCATTGTAAAACTAACAGTTTGCGAATAATAGTTGATGTTGTCCTCAAAATCAATCAACAAATAAATAACTTTCTTTGTATCATTGACATCCATCTCATGCACTGATAAGTAACACATCAACTCAACCCCATCAATATCTATACAACATGTGCTATAGGGAAAGGATGAACTCTCACCTGGATACAATGGAGTTTAAGAATTCAAAATAGAAGCCACCATCTTGTTTTTTAAACCCAAAAAATAAACAATAATATAAGAAATAAAATAAAGAGAAGAACTCATATAAAATAACACCAAGGTAAAGTTATCATGAAAATGATTCATACCTCTCACCATTGAGGGTCATGGATGATTATCCACCCTAAACGTCTGTGATTCATACATGTTCTTACTCACCACATTTTTAGCAATACGCCCTTGGTGGAATTTCACTTTCTGAGGAGTGATGGTATTCCTAGAATCACAATGACTGAACATTCTCTTCAAATTAGGGGTACGTAGGTTCTCCCACCCAGTAGAGGCATAGGGTGTCTGTGACCCATGACAAGTCTCATGAACCCCAATCCTTGAAGCATGAAAAAAATAATGTTAATGATTCCATATCGTTAAGTAGTTATGACATCCTTTGGGTGGTGTCATTCAATCCCAATGAACATAGCCTACATAACCACAATGATAACATCCCATCATACTTTCAGTCCTAATAGGAAGATTCACTAATTATACAACCAGATTCATAGCCATACTCCCTCTCTCGAAATAAGTATCTCTTTTATATTTTCACATCATGTTATAATTCCCACAATATCCCATGAAAACCAAAATTATTCCCACACCTATATCAAAAAAGTTATCCCTTTAAGATACTATTTATCTATGTACCATCTTTGTATAATTTTTTTTCATAGCACCATAATATTCAAACAAGTTTCTTTCCTCAACCACGATTCGAATATAATTTTCATCAACGATTCAGTGGCATTCACCTTGAGTGAAAAGTAGACTTAATTCATGAATTTATAAATATACATTGGCATTGAGAGGTTCACCTAATTCACAAGAATGAAATACATCATTCACTGAATTCTGATGTTGTGGGGATATAATTATTTTTTGAACAACTCATCAAAATACTCGATTACAATACCATGATCCCCTTCAGTCCAAAACACTAACTCAAAACACTGATTTGATATATATTCCAACCATTACATTAATAACATTACGTTCAAATACAATAGTGTGCCTAGAAAATTTAAAATTCTATTCATCCTTTACATCCACACGTCTACACTTTATGGATCAGAATGACACCTAAATATGGTTAGATTCTACTTCTAGACAGAACTGAGTGATCCACATGATTTAGAAAATCCATAATATTCCCACATTACATGGACTATAAAGCAATAACAATGCCCTGGACAAGCTACTGGTTCACCTGGGGCTTAGGTGAAACCATGTTTTCAGCTCTATCATTCAGTTCGTCAAAACGATGTAGATCCGGAGCCATTTCTATCAACACAAAAAACCACCATAATTTTCACACCATTAAAACTAATGTATTATAATATAAAATTATATCAAAGACAAGATTTTGAAAATTCTCTTTTACCTTCTCCGGTAATATTTTAAAACAATCCACCTGGTTTTGAAAATCAACCAATTCTCAAAATAAAACAACTATTAGGATTTCAAAACCACACGATTGAAAATAATTTATAGATTATTCATTAATAAAAACAGACATATAAAAAATCTAATCATTATGACCCTTTAAAAATGAATACCTATAATGAATTCATTTCTACAGTGAATTCACTACTCGCCTCATTGGACACACCCACGAAAATGAGATCACGCCCTTATAAGTGTCTCTAAAAAACATATGTACCAACCTCAATTGTAATAAGATGTTCAATATAATAGGGTTAGAAATGTCTTTTTATGCTATAAATTCCATCTTCCATTAATCATAATCCTTAATAGCTTCTTAACTCAATGAATCAACCAAGAACAAATGCCAACACCATGTTCGATAACAGAATCCAATGGAACAAAAAAGAATGACTTCACCGATAATTCACTGACAAACCAAACTAATACCAATTGTCACATCTTCCATCCTCTAGGACTTGATTCATGGAGGCAGTGTACATGGCCAGAGGAATCATTCCCAACAAGCCCAAGGCACGCAAAAAATCCATGGGAATTATGAATGGTGGGTGATGGTTTTCCTGTTGAACAGAAAACAACCAATCCAACATTCCAAGGCCAAAAACCAAGACAGGATGCATGTTAATAATGTTTTACTAGGAAAATATACTAAAAGTCCAATACAACCAAACCACAAAAATACAGAATTAGAGTGCCATTTGGAATACTAAAATAGAAAATCTAAAGACACAATGGCAATGATTCATAGATACACGTAAAGATCTAGTCTCAAACACCATAAGACCTCTCTAGAATCGCTCTGAAAAACTAATGAAATGGGATGATTTTCCATTACCTGTGTCCCAGAATAGAAAATATGCAATAGAACTAATGTTTCAATGCTTTGTATGAGTATTAATAATTAATGATCTTTCCTTAATTGAGTTCCCTACAATTTCAACATTGATAGAACTAGTTTGAATTGTTATATAAAGAATTATTATAAAACATTGAAACAAGGAAACAACATGCATCCACCCAAACACATCCTTACCAATCCATTTTACCCATATCAACACAATACCAAGTAATGAAACCAAACACATCATTAAATATTTTCCAAACAAATATTTGTGCATCCCCACTAACATTACCTTACCCCATGAAAAAACTAATCATATAAATAAGTCTCACACACCCAATGTCGGTGTTACCATGGTATTGGGGCTTCTAGTCCATTCACATCCTCCCATATTCTATTTTATTGGTACTTCATTCCCACATATCCTTTATGGTGGTCCTTCACATCTACTATCTATCCCCTTTTTATAATGGCCCTTCCTTCACAATATCTATTTGTTTCCACCCATGCTTACCCAAAATGCCAAATACCTTATAAACAAAAATTAACAAGTTCAAAACCACATGACAATCAATAATTACCAAGATCATATCAGCCAAAAAATGACAAGCCATAATACCAAACAATTTCTACACCAAACAATACTTTAAAGAATATACATTTCCAACAACATGAAAAAACCACTTCAATAAATAACCAATTTATTCAAGACACCCTTAAGCCATTATCCATTATAAAACACATTTCAATAAATCAACACTTTTATTGGATAAAATTTTTATCTATTTTCCAGAATTAAACTAGGCCACTAATAAGAATATAATGATTTTGAAATACAACAACTGAGATCATTTCCCAAAAATAACTGATTTTCTACAGTATCTGAAAAACATCACAAAATGTGTTTCCAAAAACAATTGAACATCACTTTCACAATGAATTTAAAAAAAACAACTAATTTGAACTTAATCCTTGTAGATATAAAATAATAGAGTAGATATTACCCCACCTAACTTTAGGGTTTGGTAAGATCAACCAACAACACAATCGCACACCCAATCCGAGTGAAACATCATTAAAATCACCTAAGATCTCTTTCATTAACATAAAAATTACCAAATCGTACCATTATTGTCCAAAATAACCCTAAGTCTACCAAAAATAGAGTTAAATAATTGAATCGGTTGGAGAGATGAGTGTACATCTAGGAGAAACCAGAAAACTACCAATATAGGAGAATTAGCATTGGATAATTGCTTTAAATGAAGCTTGAAAACACTCCAAATGACTTCTGAAATGAGTGGAAGGGACTTCCTAGTATAGTATAATAATGAATAAAGATTTAGGGTGACAAAGATGTAATAATAGGGTTTTGATATCGAATCTCAACCAAGACATGTTTTGTAAAACCCCCATTTTAAAATTCTCATAGATTAGCCACACAGTTTTACAAATCTATCCCTTACTGTGTGCATGCTACTGCATAAAGAGGTACCCAACATGGACCGAAATCATTGTTATAAAAAACTGTGTCTCTTATGTAGAGGCCCACTATCTCAAGATTCACTATTTACCAAGGTGGCCGAATGCTTTGAAAAACATTCCCAAACAGTGCTCCCTAAATATACGCTAACACATACTCATTTCGTCCTTGTGCGTGATTTCTTGGAGAAGCTGCAATCTTTCCAAAAACCATTTAAAAACCTTATAACCATATAAAATTCTCAAAACCTTTCCAAACCCATTTAAAACTATCCCAAACATTACTCAACCACTTTATAAACATAATAATGCACAAAAAAGGGTTAAATAAATCAAACTATGGGTGAAACAATTTTAAAGATGGGTATAGTGTGTAAAAGTGCTTTAAAAATTATATATTAATATTAAAAACATCCTAGAAGACATTTTTATAAAATTATAGACATGTACGAAAATGACACCTGGCAGAATGAAAAAAATAATTTTTATAGAAATATTGATTACTTTGGGTAAATAGAATGAAAAAGATTGAAGGAAAACATTTAATAAAAATAAATAGAATTTCTAAAATGAAAATATATTATTTTTGAGATATAGATCATATAATCTCATTATTGTAAATTTAAGCATATAAAACCATTATAAAAAGAGAGATTGTTATAAAAAACACTTACCTTCACTTCAACATTAAATATAAGAACCCCAATATATCATATAATATTTTATAATTTATCATAATACTATGAAATAACCATAATAATTATTACAATAGCATTCTATGATTACCTAGAACATATAATCACACATTATTTTACAATTATTTGTTAAAATCACAGTTTTGAGTGATAAATATTTCATTTTTAACTATCTTTCGATTCATCTATTTTGGACCTTGCTTTTGGATCATGGTTTAATTATCTCAATACAAATAAGTATATTATTAATATCATATACATTTATTAAACAATTCATTATATTGTACTTTTATTTTTTAAATTCCTTTTAATTAGAAATAATTATTATCTAGAAAAATATTTCATGATCACCTCTCTAAAAAGGTAACTATTCGAAGTATATAATGAAGAATGATAGATAATGATTCCAAAATACAAAATATAATAGACCATAGTTTTGTGACCATCACTAATGGTATATAAATAACAGACATGGGAGATTGTGCCCCAAACTAAAATAGACCATACGTTATTTACAAGAACGAATGGTATATAAGTCAAAAGATTGGAGGAATTACTCATTATATGATTATAAATATTAATATATTTTATGAGAAAAACCTCATCAAAGACCTTGCCTAACTAAAAGAAACTATCACAATTCATATAAAGTCAATCATTTCTATAAAGAAAACATTAACCTACCTAATTTAAATCCATCTAGTGACCATGAAGTCCAAAGAATCTTGAAAACATCTTAATAACTATACCAAGATATAATTTTAAAAACCCAATGAACTAGTTCTAACTCACAAGATAAATATTTTTGAATATATGTTTCTAAGAATAAACAATATACATAGTTGTATCATCCGTGAAACCTCTTAGGTGCAATGTGAAGGAAGAATACTAAATCCTAGTGAATAAAAAATGAATGTAAATCATTAGCATAACATTTAATGCTAGTTTCCCATCCTAGACATGGATCACTCCATAATTAACACAATGAAATATAATACAAAATACAAAAGGAGTTTTAATAAATGAAAATGGTACCCATCTTACATTTTTGTAATATTTTTATTCTCTGACACCATAATTCCACACATATAGCATTAATTACATTATATGTAGGGCTACCCCAATTTTAATTGAGACTCGACCCAAAAATCCCCAATCTTGTGAATAGACCAGAATATCATGTTAGCATCAGTCCAGATATCAATCTCATCAACCACGTCATCTTTTCACAATCTATATGTTTAAGAGTCACTATATCCTATGTATGTGAATTATAAATAAGCAATCAAATCCCATGAATGTACACACTATTTTATGATTCAATAATGCACTATGACTCAATGAATTATTTCCCACACATTAAGGTTTATAGAATTGTGGGTCATCATATCCCCGGCTAGAAGTCACCTTATACCATAATCGACTAAAGAATAGAATATTATTACTCGTTACTTTATCCAAAGGGAGAGATAAGAAAAGGGAGAATACTATAATATTTTCCCTAAATATCTTTATGTTAGAAAAAACACCCCTGAAAAATTGGGTGTTTATTTCCCTATATTTAGGGTGGGGTAGAATAAAGAATAAAAATATAAAAAATATCATATAAAAATGACATAAAGAGTATCTAGAAATTATCATAATCATTTTTTCAATTATAAAAATAGACAACTGACTTCTACTACTATGTTACATAAATAAAATTAGAATAAAGTGGTTATGTTGATTTTAAATTCCTTAATGACACCTAAATTATTTATTACCATTTTAATTCCCATGATTGAAATATTAATCTTTAAAGAAAATTTCAAATAAAATAATAATTATATACATATATTCTAATGAATGTCATTATCATCTTTGAAAAATAAAAAACAACCCCATTCATTTATTATTACTATTATCATCCATTTATGTTATAATTACACTATGTCACATCTAATTATACCACCATAAAAACAGATTCACAATGGATAATGTAATTTTCTATCAAAGAGTTTAAAAATAATTATTTTAATATCTTTTGGACACCTAATCATCAAGAATGAATCAAGTTATATTACAGATGTGATACAATTGTTATCTTGACCACCCAATGTCCCACATCATGTCATAATCTATAAAATATGACACTATCATGGAAGTAGATCATCTATACAACCCGAGCCCCAAGAATTTCACTATTCAATGGATTTGAACCAAAAAATATCATTACTAAATATAATTTGCATTTTAATAAACATATAACTCAGAAAAATCAACATTATTTTCTAAACACAATATTTTGAACTATATCCAAAACATTATGGAATTGATGCATCTTACAATGAAGAATGAGCTTGTCCAACCCCAAATATTTATCTGTAAAAAATAATAATTTTAATTCCACAAGGAATTAACTATTTTATTGAGTATTGGTTATCCAAAAAATGAAACCTAATTATAATAGACTTTTATAGATATGAATAATAATAAATATGTCTTGAAGCATTATTCCCATATTTAATAAAATAGATAATGAATATTAATCACTCAGGTAATTCCGCTTTTATTAAATTTCTTATCATTCATTTTTAAATTTTCCACACATAGACACATTAAACCTCCCTAAAAAAATAACAACCAAAAGATTCTACCAATCATATAGATCACACTAAAAAATATTCAATAAGATGAAGCATTAAAAAAACATTACACATGAGATAACACCCTGATCGGTCATTTAACTCTACACATGATACATTTATTTTCTTAAATGTGCATGAATTTACATTTTATTATTTCATATCAAAAAGTTTCAAATAAATAATATAATATGAAACAAAATTAGCTCTACAAAATGTAATTAATAATTTTTTAATTCAATTCCATGATTAAAAAATATTAGTAGTTTAATCTTTATATTAAATATGAGATTTAATTGTTTTCATTAATTAAAAAAATATAATTTTATGGAATGCGATTTATTCCAATGAAAAAAGTTTAAAGGAAGCAATATGTATTTTTCTCATTACTCCTCCATGTTATTGTATAATCTTGTAACATGTTATTCCTCTTTTATATTATTATCTAATTAATCCCAATCACAAAAACAAATAATAGGGAAAAAATGTGAAGTTTATATATAAAAATAAATAATGGAGAATTAATGGCTTCCCTTCCTAAATTGGATACTAAATATTCTCCAAGAAGGAACATAAAATTGAGAAACAACCATAAGTAAAAAAGAAACCACACAAACAAGTTGGAATTCAATCCGATCTAAAGAATGATGACAACCAAAATCACTATAAATAGCTTACGCATACCCAATTTCTTGTTTTGGAGAGAAAACATGTATTTATAAAAATATTATTTGATACCATGTGATATTAACCAAGAAAATCTTATTAAAATTTCACAAAATTATTTAATCTCAGAATTATTTCACAAAAGATGTAAAACCTTTTGGTTTAGTGTCATTGAGGCCCATTTGGTTTAGGAATCCTATTTTAAAAAAATTGAATTTTTTTACATAATTAAAGCATAAACATAACCCTTCTAGAATTCTCATAAGTTACATATATATTTATAACCTGGGGAATAGAAACATAATAAATGGGTGATCCTACACACCCAATATGGGAATACATATCAACATTTCATCCTAGTTTAAATATAATCTTACAAAAAAACATGGGTAGGTGTGAAATATATTATTAAAACGTGAATGAAACAATAAGAATGGTCTATAAATCATGAATGAAGGGAATTTAATCTCAAATGAATAAACATATAACATGGAAAAAATTTGTGGATTATTTAGATGATAAAAAAGATTCAAGGAGTATAATCATAATTATAATAATTCTAAATATATATATACCATGTAAAATAGAATAATAGAAAAATTTTGATTAAAATTTTACTATGACAATTATAACATTTTTAACAAACAAATTTTCTATGTTCCATGTTTTTAACAAGAATTATGTAAATGCATAATTTTTTTAGCAAAAAAAATCACATGATTCCTATTGTGAACAAAAAAAATCTTTGGTTACTCCTATTATAAAATAATAAAAACTCCATTCTCAACATCCCCATTACATGAGAAAAAATCATTTACAAGTTAATTGGTTGAATTTATAAGTTCCCTCCCATTATTATCCTTTCTTATGAGTGTCATATAAAATTTAAACCATCCATTTTCTCTTAATGAACTCATATAATGAAAATTTGTTTTATTCTTCTTGTCCTAGAGAAACTTGGAAAAGAAAATGAGTTTCATATCCCATTAAAAATGTTTCAATTAAGGAAATAATTTTTAATTACAATAATTATCATAACATAATAAATCCATGGAAATTAAGGGTAACCAAATGATTTTATATTACATTATATGTATACACCATTAACTTCTAATAATAAAAAATATTATATTTATACCATATATATAAAGGCTCTATTCTTAAGTAAATAATTTAAAAAATAAATTGATTTATTGAAAATAAGTGGACACTCATTATTTTATAGACTCCAAAATAGAGTGTAATATTCTAATTCTTTAAAAGGAGACTGTATATTCAGTAGCGTACAAAATATGCCACATCAAACATAAGAAAACAAATTTATATTATTATGATATCTTATAACCTAGATGGTAAAATGGAAGGAATGAAAAGTATTAATTGATTTATGAAAATATGATTCACACATGTATATAATTAAATATTTTTTGAACAATTATTTTTAACTGATCATAAATCTCATTTTCTTTAAATGGGAATGTTTTTCTGAAAAAACTTTTGAAATGCAAATAAATGAATTTATAAAAATAATAAAATCAATCATAATGAATTTTATTAATAAAATAAGATATATATATAATATATTTAGTTAAATGTTTAATAATTATATTATATTTTTTCAAGAGATTATATGAGAATAAATCCAATTTTCCGAATAAAACAAGTATTTTTTACAAAACATGCAGGTTTATAGTCTTTTGATGGAAAATCCCATTTAAATATTACTATTGTCACTTTTATAGGTTCTATTTGAAAAAATAATCTTTTTCTTTGAAATTGATACATAAAAATATACTTTGGATGATATTTTGATAATTTTCTAATAAAATTCCTATTTTACTAAATCGGGAAAAATACTAGTTTTTAATTAAAAAACTACATTTTTTCCATACATTTTAGTATTAGTAGATTATAATTTGAATTTATTTTATGGTATATTTAGATTATTTTTTATCATTTAATTCCATTTTGGTCGTTATACTTAATTTCAAATTGAAATTTGATATAAACCTATGTCAATCTTTTGATGGTTTTTAGAATATAAAAAAATGTTTTCCCATTATGATGAATGATTTTATTTTATATTTAATTATTCCACTTATATGAATTATTTTTTTAAAAACTAACATACATGGTTGTAATAATTTAATAAAATGTGATTTAATAGAGTCAAAATAAATTGGTGAATAGTAACTTTCGTATTTTAATTACTATGGTTAAAAGGAAAATCAGGTAAATAAGGGTAAAAATAATATTATAATAATTAAAAACTAAACTAACACAATACATAATATCAATTCATGAGTTATGTCAGACCATGAGAAACCTTGGGAGTAAATATTGTCAATTTATTACCACATGAGTGTGATAAAGATAAGTATAACATTTAATTGAAAGTAAAGGCAAAAATATCATAAACTTGAATGTTATTACAGAAACAATCATAAAATGGGAATATATAAGCAATCTATTACATTATAAATATTAATTAAAAATATAAACAATTTCCAAAACCATCGTATTTTAGTTTTAATTTTTTGGAATTAAAAACTTAAATATAAATACGACACAACGATGATGAAGTGACTTCCTTAATAATGAAATAATCAAATAAATGATATTATACATATTAAAATACATTTTATTTGGGGTAAATTATGTAACAAAAAAATTTTATAGGTTTAGATGAAATGATATATTACCATTAAATTGTTTTTTATAAGTTATCTCTCTTTTGGATTTTTTTTAAATTCAACAATGTTAATAGTGTCAAAATTGATATAATTTCTATTTCATAAAACTAATAATGTATTGAAGCATTTAAAAATCATATGAATTTTTAAAATTTAAAAATATGATGTTATAATGTCTATAATTTCAAAAATAATCCATTTATTATAAATTTCCCTCATAAAAGTAAAATTTATAGCCTCTTTATATTTGAAATGATGTTACTATAATTTAAATTAATGGAGAATAATTTAGGTTAAACATAAAAGATAAAGACAATGAAATATTCAAAACAGTTATAATTTTAATTGGATGATTTATATTCAACCCAATATCATATTAGGTTCAGAATAATGTTTTTTGGTAACATTTAAAAATGAAATTGAATTTATATTTTTTAATAAATTAAGAGTTTCAAAGGTTTCCCTTTCCCTCTCTTACGAACATGTACCATCTATTCTCTAATAATAAAACATAAAAATTACATTTTTTATACAATGTACTCCACAAAACACATCCTAGAATCCATACCCTCATCCTAGAAGCATCACATAGGATAGAAATTTTCCCAGGGAAGCCTTTTGGTATAATCCAAAAGAAGTTACTCGATTATGTGGTAACATCTTTTTTCATGCTTTTTAGTTTCATTTAAATACAAACCAACCTATATACTTCATATTATATTATTAAATTAAAAAATAAGTATCATAAATATAGTGTTATTTTTTAATTATAATGTTTTTATCTACACATACACACAAAACCATTTAATAGGTAACAAACATACAGTTTCTGTGTAGGGAAAACTATTGCATCACGAAATGATTTTGGCTCAATTTTTCCCTACATCTTATCGTGGTTTCCATTATAATGAAAAATATTTCTACATATGATATAATTATATTAATATTTCCTCAATTATTTTATGATTTTAATTGATATCATACCTTAATTTTTTCTATGTTGTGTAAATTTGATAATTTCATTTGAGGAAGTGTGGACAACCACCCCTCAACGAGATATGACTTGTTCCAACTATACATGGAATGTATATAGAATGTTTTTATTTAAAAAACTATACATATATGAAATTAATATAATAATATTTTTATAATATACAATTATATTATTTAATTATTATTAATATGACATGACAATGAAATGAATGCCGCATTCAAGTATACATATGGCCTACCGTCTTCATGAATAAAGAATTTCTTTTTATTATGTCAAAATATTATTGATTATGTAATGGCTCGGACCTCCCTGGTCCATCACTTTGTGAAAATGTGGTGTTGGAGGTGTTCCGGGAGGACAAGGTGACTTATCCCCTAGCTGCTGCCTACCGGTAGCTCGGTCTACCGGTAGTTGCTGATTACCGGTAGCTCGGTCTACCGGTAGATGCTGATTACCGGTAGCTCAGTCAACCGGTAGCTGCTGATTACCGGTAGCTCGGTCTACCGGTAGCCGCATCCTACCGGTAGCTGGGTTTACCGGTAGCCACGGCATACTGATAGCTCGGTATACTTGTAGCCGCAGTCCAGCAGTAGCTCGGCTAACACTTTTCCAAATTTCTAGTTCTGTGAACAGTGTTTCTATCGGTGAGGTCCTATCGGTGGACTTCTATCAGTGAGGATCTATCAGTAGACTTCTGTTTCTATTGGTAAGGTTATATCGGTGAGCTTTTCTTTCCTTTGTCAATTTTTCATAGTTCTGTGAACAGTGTTTCCAGACTTCATAAGAGCTACCGATTCCATACTTTGCCAATTTTCACGAATGAACAGTGTTTCCAGACTCCATAAGAGCTACTGATTCCATACTTTGCCAAATTTCACGAATGAACAGTGTTTCCAGACTCCATAAGAGCTACTGATTCCATACTTTGCCAAATTTCACGAATGAACAGTGTTTCCAGACTCCATAAGAGCTACTGATTCCATACATTACCAAATTTCACGAATGAACAATGTTTCCAGACTCCATAAGAGCTACTGATTCCATACTTTGCCAAATTTCACGAATGAACAGTGTTTCCAGACTCCATAAGAGCTACCGATTCCATACTTTGCCAAATTTCATGAATGAACAGTGTTTCCAGAATCCATAAGAGCTACTGATTCCATACTTTGCCAAATTTCACGAATGAACAGTGTTTCCAGACTCAATAAGAGCTACCGATTCCATACTTTGCCAAATTTTGAGTATGTGAACAGTGTTTCCAGCTTCGCAAATTTGACGTTTTCTTTGACGTAAAATACTTTTAAAACCTTATTTTAAGGACTTTAAGGCTGATTCAAAGGACATAAATCCTATATTAATTATTCCTATGCCCGGGATGTTTTTTTTACTTGGTCAAACCGCGTGGTTAATGCGATCCGTTTTTAATGGAGAATAAACCGGATCTTAAACTGTCGCCTCCCTAATTTTTTTAAAAGGAATGAGATATCATTCTTCGTTGTTCTTCCTCCTGGTTCTCATCTACGAGACGCTAGAACCTTGCAATCATTCTCGTAGGAGTTTCACAATCAAACGTTACTCAGATTAGTTCCGCTCTATTGATGCAACCAAGTTGTGTCGATCGTTCTTCGATATAAGGTATGTTTTATCATCGTTCTTTCGGGGATCACCTTCTCCTGTTTTTCCTTCCATATTAGCATGTAATCTCCATGGTTATAATGGGTTTTCTTGGGGTTGGTTGGTACTGTCGTACCGTGGCATCCTCTGGTGGATGCAGCTATCGTGAGGAGAAGAGGACTGTGACCCATTGTGTGGATAAAGGACGTTAAGAACTCTTCAAGGTAGGGGATTCATGGCTCCTCTAATTGTATATGTGCAATCATAGAATTAACATTATTTATCTCTTTGGATCACAATGAAATTGACCTAATTAAATACTTGAACCGGATTAAAAGAATTGGTTGATCGCATGCTGTTGCTTTATACCGTGATAACGGTTTGCCTCATGTTTTCCATAGATATGGTGATATCTATGTTTTCTTTGATTTGTTGTTCGTTCATGATAGAAATTGATAATGAACATAAAGCCGGAATTAATTGTTAATTAATTGGCTAAAGATAAAGAGGCATGTAAATTAATCTGGTTATTGTCGTTGTTGTAGTTGTTCTAATTTGTGGATAATCAAATTAGGGAAGTAAGCATGGTTATTTAAATTGTGATAGCTTACTGATTAGGTATCCATGATTGGAACCTATGAATAACAAGTCTGTTAATTCAATATGGATTAGATAACAGATTATGTGGGAATTTCTAAAAGGGTTCTAAGTTACCCTCTTGTTTGTTAAAGGGCCGAGGGCCCACGTTGTGATGTTTGTTTTCCTGCTGCTTGTGCTGTGATGTGAGCCTGGATGGCTGTTGTGATATGTGGAGGCATGGAGACTTGTGGTTGTGGCAGCGGATGACGCCTAGTGTGGCGAGATGCATCGGTTTATGCATATGGGTGTCGGGGAGGACACCAAGGGTGATGGTATGAGATGAATGTGATGGTTTGATGTTGGTGGTTTGGTTTGGTTGCTTATATGCTTTACTTTTCCCCACTGCTCAAGGCAGCTGGTCTTGCTTACCCTCTTTCTGAAGGAGGCGAAGACACGCGGGGTATGCCACGTGCTTTCCGTGTTTAGCCTCTCGATGGAGGATGGGTCTATGCTCTTTCTATAGGCGGCAAAGACTCGACGGGTAGTATATCTACTCACCGTGTTGAGCATCCTTTGTGTTTAGAAGCATATGATGTTTTTCTAGAATGCCTGGGAATGTGGAAAAGTAATTCTGTAATGAATGTTTGATTAAATGGTGAAAATCCACGGGGATGGAGATGCTGGAATTTAAAGGTGATGTGAATCTTAAAAAGGAGCAGTTGTTTTTGAAAGTGATGCCATTTCTGTTTAATGTGGAATTCTTCATTCTTAATTAATGTTTAAAGAATTAATTAATGTACGGTGGAACTGATAAATGAGAATGGAGTAATCTAATAAATCTCTTCATTGTTTGTGTGCTTATAGGATACCTAGTCTTAGAAGTAGCAGCCTGGAGTCTGAGAGACGTTAGCTGCAGTTGTATCTAAGACTAGGTAATGCCCATAGTGTGGATGTGAATTACTTATATATTCTATACTTTTTGTGTTTCTATACGCTACTCCACCCTGTCGGTAAGGGCAACTGACACCCCGGGGATTCTGAGCCCTGGGGGGTGTGTTTTCCCCAACATTCTGATGGGAAGTTGAATGGCTGACTACCCCCTTTGGCCCCGCTCTCTTCTCTTGGTAGATCCTTGTGCTGGTAGGCACAGTGGTTAGTTTTACCCATATATGTGTGTAGAGGGTTGTAATGGCTTGTGGTTATTTCACACACATATACTCTGGATATAGTATCCTATGGAATACTATAGGTGTAATGTGTATAGGCTGTGATGGATTGAGGATCCTTACTCGGCATATGGGCTATGATGGCTTGAGGAATAATACTCGACGTATGATACACGTTATACGAGCTATGGTGTCTCCCGGAAACTACCTGGTTACTTTGGTTGTGAGGATGGTGTGGTGCTTCGCCCAGGTGTCTGTGGGCAATCCTTTGTGGTGCACGAGGTGCAGATTGTGGAGCTTAGCCCAGGTGTCTGCGGGCAAGCCTTTGGAGAGAGATGCACAAGACGTATGTCGTTGGGGCAAAGCGGAAAACCAGTGGGGAAGTAGTAGCGGGGTACCCTTGATATTATTTAATATATGCTATATTCTTGAATGCGTTACTTGGTGAGAGTAGCCATGGTGAGGTTGGGAACATAGTATACCTGTTTAGATAACGAGTTAGTTTCACTTGTTGTTCACTAGGCTTTAGCATGCTTTCTTTACTTTTGCACGAGAGTCTTGGGGAAGATCCTACTGAGTATACTGTTATACTCACCCTATGTGCATATAAACTGTTTTTCAGGTCACTTGGAGCAGGTTGGAGATCAAGCTGGTTACTACTAGCTTGCGGTTGGAGGAGGAGCTGTTCGGGCTTGTGGTCGCTGCCGTTTTTCTTTCTTTTGGGTACTTTTAGTTGTCCCTTTCAGTTGTAGTACTTTTGCATGACATTTCATATATGTACTTGGTTTCCTTTTTATATTTCAGTTCTGAGTTGGAGTTGATTGGAGTCTATTCTATCTCTCTCTTCTGCTTGTGTTCTCTTAGAGGGTAATGCCTCCCATTTGTACGTTATTATTCCCTCAGTGCTAGTCGCCAACCCGGGGCCTACTGGAGGCAGGACTCGGGGGTCATTATCTCCCTTTTCACATTGCCGGCCCAGGAGGGGTACACATTGTGGGGAGGGGGTCGTGACAGAGTGGTATCAGACGTCTGGTTGAGGGATAGGATGGAGTTTGGAGTTAGGCACAGGTGAGGATGCATGGGATGGTAGGGCAACAGTGTCATTCATGTTTAGCAAGTGGGGTAAACACTGGAGACTGGCAGAGACATAGGAATTCAGGGCCCCATATGATCTGTTGCACGGACCTTTATGTTTACGATGGCTACTAAACAAAGTGATACTGGTTGCAGGGTAGAGACCTAGGAAAGGATCATGCATCCTTATTCATTGCGCCTGTGTTTGAATGGGTAGACCTTGGGATAGGTAACCTAAAATTAATAAAACAAAATAATTAATTAATTAATGTTGAGTCTTCCATATTCCAGGCATAGGAGCTCTAACAGTTGTTATTTTACAGGTATGGCTCCAGGTCGACGTCCTCGTCAGGTTTGCACAGAAGGTGCCCAGCAGGCTGTTCCAGCAGATCGCCGCAGGGTAGAGGTTGACGACGATGAAACATGGAGGAAGACACTACGAGAGTTTCAGCGCCAGAGTCTACAGAAGTACGAGGGCTCCGTTTCAGATGCAGTCACAGAAGACTGGTTGGAGGAGGTCGAGATAGGCTTCAGTTCGATTCGTGCTCGGAAGGAACACTGGGTGTCCTTGGTTGTGATGATGTTGCGTGGAGCAGCGAGACAGTGGTGGTTCTTGTTCCTCGGGGATCGTGACGAGTCAGCGATCTCATGGGAGGAGTTTCGAGACAGGTTTAGAGTCGAGTTTCTTTCATCGACTGCGAAGGCGTCCAGTCGCCAGGAGCTTCTTACCCTTCGACAGGGGAGCTCCAGTGTTCGAGAGTTTGGAATCCGTTTCAGGAACCTTCTACGATATGCTTCAGACCTATTGCCAGATGAGGAGGCCAGGGCGAGGCATTTCGAGGAGGCTTTGCGTCCAGAGATCCAGCGCCAGGTCACCCCATTTATGCTGAAGACATATCTTGAGGTGCTGGCGAGGGCAGAGGCTGTTGAGAGGACTTTGACCAGGACCGGATCGTCACGAGAGGGGTATCATCATGATTCCTCACGAAGCAGATCTGTGGTCTGGGGTTCCCGGTTTTCAGGGCAGAAGAGTTTCCGTTCACCTGGGGGTAGGTCCCAGCCCTTCCCATCTCGTTTCTCCGGAGGCAGCAACTCTCAGGCCTATGCTAAGGGATCAGGCGCTTGTGTTTCTTGTGGTGGTCGTGGTCATCAGCACCGGGAGTGCCCGACTTTTCAGAGCAGTCATCGTGCACCAGACGCTCCACTCCAGGTTCCTCTGTTGAGGCAGTTCCAGCCGAGGCAGCAGCAGCAGGTTGCACCAGCTTTAGATCACCAGAGGGTAGATGGAGCAGGCAGAGGATAGCCCCATGATGCTCCCCATCCTCAGAGAGCAGAGCGCGGCCGTGGTGGTGGTCATCATAAGGGTCAGAGCGGCCGTGGAGGTGGTCGTGGTCAGCTTCATGCACTAGCGTTGCCAGCTCCAGGCGAGCCAGACGTCGTCCGAGGTACCCTTTGCTTGTTTTCTACCTTGGTGTATGCCTTGTTTGATTCAGGAGCGACACACTCCTTTATATCCCCTACCCTTGTCCATGCTTTGGGACTTGAGGTAGAGAGGCTTCCAGTTCCCTTGGTGTTGACTACGCTAGTTGGAGGTCGATCTAGCTTGTTTGAAGTATGTAGAGACTGTGATCTAGTGTTGGGGAAGCACCGCTCTTGGGGAGATTTCCTATGTTTACGAATACAACCATATGATGTCATCCTCGTCATGGATTGGTTGTATTCGGTGCATGCTATTGTGGATTGCTACAAGAAGAAGGTCGTTTTCTTTGATGAAGATGGAGAGGAAGTAGTGTTTGTTGGTGAGAGAGATCCTCGGATGAGTCATAGACGAGTTTCATCCTTATCATCCATGATGGCTGGGATGATGCTGAGTTCTTCAGAAGTTCAACAACTGGCATGTCCTAGGGTCGTAGAGGAGTACCCTGATGTCTTTCCAGAAGAGGTTGTATCCTTACCCCCTCGACGAGAGATCGAGTTTGGGATCGAGCTACATCCAGGAGCGTCTCCTATCTCTAGGTCTCGGTATAGGATGGCCCCTTCTGAGTTACGAGAGCTACGTATTCAGCTCGACAGTCTGTTGCAGTGTGGTTCTGTTCGGCCAAGTGTGTCACCATGGGGTGCACCAGTTTTTTTGTGAAAAAGGCTGATGGCAATTTGCGGTTGTGCGTCGATTATCGTCGCTTAAACAAAGTGACAATAAAGAATCGCTATCCTCTTCCACGGATTGATGAACTATTCGATCAACTGAAGGGTGCAAGTTGGTTTTCAAAGATAGACTTGCGGTCAGGATATCACCAGATGCATGTAAAGGATGAGGATATCCCGAATACTGCTTTTCGTTGTCGTCATGGGCATTATGAGTTTGTTGTAATGCCATTCGGCGTGACGAATGCTCCAGGTGTTTTCATGGGGTTGATGAATGCTGTGTTCCGTGAATTCCTGGACAAGTTTGTTGTGGTTTTCATCGACGACATCCTTGTGTACTCCACATCTGAAGAGGAGCATGCAGAGCATCTACGAGCCGTTTTGGGAGTTCTTCGCCAACATCGGCTGCTTGGGAAGTTGTCCAAGTGTGAGTTCTGGGATCAAGAAGTTCGTTTCTTGGGACATGTTGTGTCTCAACAGGGAGTAGATGTGGATCCTTCGAAGATAGAAGCAGTGGTGTCTTGGCCAGCCCCCAAGACCGTGTCAGAGGTGCGAAGTTTTCTTGGTCTCCCAGGCTATTACAGGAGGTTTGTGGCTAATTTCTCCCGAGTTGCGAATCCTCTGAAAGCTTTGACCAGGAAGGATTAAGCGTTCATATGGACTGATCAGTGTCAGACATCTTTCGAGTATCTAAAGGAGTAGTTGGTAAGTGCTCCAGTCCTTTGTCTTCCAGCGGAGGGAGTCCAGTTTGATGTTTTCTGTGATGCTTCACATATGGGGCTAGGCTGTGTTCTTATGCAGCAGAGATTCGTTGTTTCTTATGGGTCTCGGAAGTTGCGTCCCCATGAACGCAACTATGCCACCCATGATCTTGAGTTGGCAGCCGTGGTGTTTTCTCTAAAGTTGTGGAGAAATTACCTCATTGGCGAGCGCTTTGTGGTTTTCACCGATCATAAGAGTTTGAGGTATGTTTTCTCTCAGCGGGACTTGAACTTGAGGCAGTGTCGGTGGATGGAGTTCTTGCAGGAATACGACTTCGAAATATTGTATACACCTGGGATGGGAAATGTTGTTGCTGATGCACTGAGCCGAAAGTCACGTAGTGATGTTGTGCGTGAATCTGTTGATTCTTGGAGAGTGATGGAAGAGATATCATCTTTACATCTTGATATAGGATAAGTTGGGGGAAGAGTTTGTCTTTTCCAGATGACGGTGCAGTCATCCCTGATGCAGAAGGTGGAAGAGTCTCAGTTGGGTGATCTAGAGGTGGAAGTTTGGAGAGACAATGTTTATGTGGTGAGGCCCCTGATGGTTGGTCGGAGGATGAACAACACCGAGTGTTGTATCATGGCAGGCTTTTTGTTCCCTTGGCGATGCGCGAGACGGTTCTCCGAGAGTTCCATAGTTCACCCTTGGCAGTACATCCTGGTGTGACGAAGATGTACCGATCTGTAAGGAGTCAGTTCTGGTGGCCTGGGCTGAAACGTATGGTTGCAGAGTGTGTGTCTCGATGTTTAGTCTGCCAGAAGGTGAAGGCCGAACACCGTGTTCCTGGTGGTCTTCTCCAACACATAGAGATTCCTCAGTGGAAGTGGGAGGACATCTCAATGGACTTTGTTACAGGTTTACCTCGAGCTCCGGGAGGACATGATGCTATATGGGTGGTAGTGGATCGTTTAACTAAATCGTCCCACTTCATAGCAATCAAGGAGTCGAGCTCAGTGGAGGTTTTGTCGAGGCAGTATCTGGAGGAGGTGGTGAGGCTTCACGGAGTACCTAGGACGATCATTTCTGATCGAGATCCTCGTTTTACCTCTAGGGTGTGGAGAGGTCTCCAACATGCTTTTGGATATCAACTATGCCTTAGCACTGCTTTTCATCCTCAAACGGATGGTCAGACAGAGCGAACCATCCAGACTCTTGAAGACATGTTGCGCTCTTGTGTTCGTGATTCTGGAGGTTCATGGGTGAAGCACTTACCCTTGGTAGAATTTGCTTACAATAATAGTTTTCACTCTACCATCGGTAGGGCGCCGTTTGAAGCCTTGTATGGTCGGCCATGCCGTTCTCCGTTGTGCTGGACTGGGGTCGGAGAGTCAGCAATCCTCGGACCAGAACTAGTGAGGAATACAACAGAGATGGTTCAGGTGATTCGTGAGAGGATGAAGACAGCACATGATCGTCAGAAATCATATGCTGATCAAAGAAGGAGACCGTTAGAGTTTAATGTTGAGGATCATGTGTTTCTAAAGGCGACTCCCCGTCGTGGGCAGCGAAGGTTTGGTCGTGGAAGTAAGCTTTCTCCCCAGTTTGTTGGGCCTTTCAAGGTGTTAGCTCGTGTTGGATCTGTGGCGTATCGAGTAGCACTTCCCCCTCAGATGAGTCGGATACATGATGTTTTCCATGTATCGCAGCTCCGTCGTTATCTTCATGATGAATCTCATGTTATCGATTGGGGAGAGATCGATATTAACGATGATGCAACCTTCGAGGAGTGACCTGTGGAGATCCAAGACCACAAGGAGAAGGTGTTGCGTGGGCGTTCTATCCCCTTAGTTCGTGTCCTGTGGCGACACGGTGGCATGGAGGAGAGTACCTGGGAGTGTGAGTCACAGATACGTGCTTAGTACCCAGAGTTGTTTAATGTTTAACTCTTTCCATGTAATGACGTTTCCTTTATGGTTAGACCTTTCATGTTTTATTTATGTACCTTTGATGTGATGTTATGTTTGAATTGTTTGGTTATGGATTATTTGTTTCCATACTCTCGGATGTCGTAGTTTTGTTCCAGCTTTTGAACAAATCATGGTGGTTTTCACCTGAGAGGTACCTTATGGGGTGGTTGTTCAGACCCCTCTTTTCTTCTGGGTTGGTTTTTAATTCTCGAGGACGAGAATGTTTTGAGAGGTATCTAATGTAATGGCCCGGACCTCCCTGGTCCATTACTTTGTGAAAATGTGGTGTTGGAGGTGTTCAGGGAGGACAAGGTGACTTATCCCCTAGCTGCTGCCTACCGGTAGCTCGGTCTACCGGTAGCTGCTGATTACCGGTAGCTCGGTCTACCGGTAGCCGCATCCTACCAGTAGATGGGTTTACCGGTAGCCACGGCATACTGATAGCTCGGTATACTTGTAGTCGCAGTCTAGCAGTAGCTCGGCTAACACTTTGCCAAATTTCTAGTTCTGTGAACAGTGTTTCTATCGGTGAGGTCCTATCGGTGGACTTCTATCAGTGAGGATCTATCAGTAGACTTGTGTTTTTATCGGTAAGGTTCTATCAGTGAGCTTTTCTTTCATTTGCCAATTTTTCTTAGTTCTGTGAACAGTGTTTCCAAACTCCATAAGAGCTACCGATTCCATACTTTGCCAAATTTCACGAATGAACAGTGTTTCCAGACTCCATAAGAGCTACCGATTCCATACATTGCCAAATTTTGAGTATGTGAACAGTGTTTCCAGCTTCGCAAATTTGACGTTTTCTTTGACGTAAAATACTTTTAAAACCTTATTTTAATGACTTTAAGGCCGATTCAAAGGCCATAAATCCTATATTAATTATTCCTAAGGCCGGGATGTTTTTTTACTTGGTCAAACCGCGTGGTTAATGCGATCCGTTTTTAATGGAGAATAAACCGGATCTTAAACTATCGCCTCTCTAATTTTTTTTAAAAGGAACGAGATATCATTCTTCGTTGTTCTTCCTCCTGGTTCTCATCTATGAGACGCTAGAACCTTGCAATCATTCTTGTAGGAGTTTCACAATCAAACGTTACTCAGATCAGTTCCGCTCTGTTGATGCAACCAAGTTGTGTCGATCGTTCTTCGATATAAGGTATGTTTTATCATCATTCCTTCGGGGATCACCTTCTCTTGTTCTTCCTTCCATATTAGCATGTAATCTCCATGGTTCTAATGGGTTTTCTTGGGGTTGGTTGGTACTGTCGTACCGTGGCATCCTCTGGTGGATGCAGCTATCGTCAGGAGAAGAGGACTGTGACCCGTTGTGTGGATAAAGGACGTCAAGAACTCTTCGAGTTAGGGGATTCATGGCTCCTCTAATTGTATATGTGCAATCGTAGAATTAGCATGATTTATCTCTTTGGATCACAATGAAATTGACCTAATTAAATACTTGAACCGGATTAAAAGAATTGGTTGATCGCTTGCTGTTGCTTTATACCTTGATAACGGTTTGCCTCATGTTTTCCTAGATATAGTGATATCTATGTTTTCTTTGATTTGTTGTTCATTCATGATAGAAATTGATAATGAACGTAAAACCGGAATTAATTGTTAATTAATTGGCTAAAGATAAAGAGGCATGTAAATTAATCTGGTTATTGCCGTTGTTGTAGTTGTTCTAATTTGAGGATAATCAAAGTAGGGAAGTAAGCATGGTTATTTAAATTGTGATAGCTTACTGATTAGGTATCCATGATTGGAACCTATGAATAACAAGTCTGTTAATTTAATATGGATTAGAGAACAGATTATGTGGGAATTTCTAAAAGGGTTCTGAGTTACCCTCTTGTTTGTTAAAGGGCCGAGGGCCCACGTTGTGATGTTTGTTTTCCTGCTGATTGTGCTGTGATGTGAGCCTGGATGGCTGTTGTGATATGTGGAGGCATGGAGACTTGTGGTTGTGGCAGCGGATGACGCCTAGTGTGGCGAGATGCATCGGTTTATGCATATGGGTGTCGGGGAGGACACCAAGGGTGATGGAATGAGATGAATGTGACGGTTTGATGTTCGTGGTTTGGTTTGGTTGCTTATCTGCTTTACTTTTCCCCACTTCTCAAGGGAGCTGGTCTTGCTTACCCTCTTTCCGAAGGAGGCGAAGACACGCGGGGTATGCCACGTGCTTTCCGTGTTTAGCCTCTCGATGGAGAATGGGTCTATGCTCTTTCTATAGGCGGCAAAGACTCGACGGGTAGTATATCTACTCACCGTGTTGAGCCTCCTTTGTGTTTAGAAGCATAGGATGTTTTTCTAGAATTCCTGGGAATGTGGAAAAGTAATTCTGTAATGAATGTTTGATTAAATGGTGAAAATCCACGGGGATGGAGATGCTGGAATTTAAAGGTGATGTGAATATTAAAAAGGAGTAGTTGTTTTTGAAAGTGATTCCATTTCAGTTTAATATGGAATTCATCATTCTTAATTAATGTTTAAAGAATTAATTAATGTACAGTGGAACTGATAAATGAGAATGGAGTAATCTAATAAAGCTTTTCATTGTTTGTGTGCTTATAGGATACCTAGTCTTAGAAGTAGCAGCCTGGAGTCTGAGAGACGTTAGCTGCAGTTGTATCTAAGACTAGGTAATGCCCATAGTGTGGATGTGAGTTAATTATATATTCTGTACTTTTTGTGTTTCTATACGCTACTCCACCCTGTCGGTAAGGGCAATTGACACCCCGGGGATTCTGAGCCCTGGGGGGGTGTTTTCCCCAACATTCTGATGGGAGGTTGAATGGCTGACTACCCCCTTTGGCCCCGCTCTCTTCTCTTGGTAGATCCTTGTGCTGGTAGGCACAGTGGTTAGTTTTACCCATATATGTGTGTAGAGGGTTGTAATGGCTTGTGGTTATTTCACACACATATACTCTGGATATAGTATCCTATGGAATACTATAGGTGTAACGTGTATAGGCTGTGATGGCTTGAGGATCCTTACTTGGCGTATGGGCTGGGATGGCTTGAGGAATAATACTCGACGTATGATACACGTTATACGAGCTATGGTGGCTCCCGGAAACTACCTGGTTACTTTGGTTGTGAGGACGGTGTGGTGTTTCGCCAAGGTGTTTGCGGGCAATCCTTTGTGGTGCACGGGGTGCAGATTGTGGAGCTTAGCCCAGGTGTCTGCGGGCAAGTCTTTGGAGAGAGATGCACAGGACGTATGTCATTGGGGCAAAGCGGCAAACCAGTGGGGAAGTAGTAGCGGGGTACCCTTGATATTATTTACTATATGCTATATTCTTGTATGCGTTACTTGGTGAGAGTAGCCATGGTGAGGTTGGGAACATAGTATACCTGTTTAGATAACGAGTTAGTTTCACTTGTTGTTCACTGGGCTTTAGCATGCTTTCTTTACTTTTGCACGAGAGTCTTGGGGAGGATCCTACTTAGTATACTATTATACTCACCCTATGTGCATATAAACTGTTTTTCAGGTCACTTGGAGCAGGTTGGAGATCAAGCTGGTTACTACTAGCTTGCGGTTGGAGGAGGAGCTGTTTGGGCTTGTGGTCACTGCCGTTTTTCTTTCTTTTGGGTACTTTTAGTTATCCCTTTCAGTTGTAGTACTTTTTCGTGACATTTCATATATGTACTTGGTTTCCTTTTTATATTTCAGTTCTGAGTTGGAGTTGATTGGAGTCTATTCTATCTCTCTCTTCTTCTTGTGTTCTCTTAGAGGGTAATGCCTCCCATTTGTACGTTATTATACCCTCGGTGCTAGTCGCCAACCCGGGGCCTACTGGAGGCGGGACTCGGGGGTCATTATCTCCCTTTTCACATTGCCGGCCCAGGAGGGGTACACATTGTGGGGAGGGGGTCGTGACAGATTATTATAAATAAATATATATAAGATATATGATATTTAAATAATGAATAATATTTTGGTGATGATGGAAATTTTACCCCATGGACAGTTTACATTAAAACAAGTTCATTTTTTGACACATCTACCGAATATCCACAAAACATACAACATGAACATAAATAGTTTTTAAAATTTTTATAATATTGAAATAGGTGATATAAAAGAAAAAATAATCATGAAAAAGGTTATCATGTAAGAAAAAATTATCCTATGTTTATTATTATGGGAAATAAAGAACCTACAAGACATGTCACACTCAAGGTAAATGATTTTGTCTCAATCATGTTTCATTAATTCATATCTTGATTTTTACACATTATTATACTATAAAGTTTATATAAAACAAATTTGACCAGTTATATAAGGAAATATTATAGTATCATAACAATCAATGTTTTGTTTAATGTTTTTACTTTCTGATTTTTATTCAACTATTTCTTAATTTCTAAGTGTACTTTTTCAAAAAAAACATCCTTTTTAATATTTTATTGATTTATTCATATAAAAATTATTATTTCATGTAAATGATTTTAAAATAGTTTTTATGAATTTATTTATATGTACATGAATGTTTTGAAATATTAATTACTTTCCAATGATTCAATGTTATGTGGGACACGTAGATTCAAAAGTGCTTTTATTAAATGTTTTAACTGTTTATGGGAATGAATTTTTAATTTCAATAACTTGAAATGATATAAAATGATTTAAAATATAATATTATGAGTGAAATGTTGATAATTGAGCTATTTTTTGTGTTATGATTATATAATGATACTCAGAAATTTGGCATATGATTTCGTCATAAATAAATGATGGTTGGTTACATGTTAAACCAAAGATGGCTTGATAAGTGATAAACTATGGATGGGTGGTTACGTTATAACATCAAATGAATTAGGAAAGCAAGTCGGCTGTATGGATATTCCATTTAGTGATATGTGGGAAAGTCAAAAATATGTTTATTCCATTTAAGTATGTTTATTCCCCATGTCTCCAATATATATTTTATGTATCTTTCCATAGGATTGTTGTAATATTTTGGATACTAAAAGTGTATGCAATAAACTTTTATTTAGTGAAGATTATTTACAACTTCATAATGGTAAAAATAATTACTTTATGTTAAATTATTCAGGGTATACTAGTTTTTGAAAGACTAACAGTTTCTCCATCTTTGGTTATCCCTTACTGATATTTTTATTCTCATCCAATGAATTGAAATGTTTGTCACATGTTTACATTGAGTATAGATTCATTAATAAGTTTGAGGAAATGTTAAGATGTTTGAAGATGAAATTAAATCATGTTTTATTTACTTTTTTTGGTTTTATGAAAAAATTTGATAGTGAGTCTAATTGTCTAATTTTATATACATAAATTGATATTTATATGTTATGGAATAATTCACTAAATCTCAAACCTGAAAATATCCTGGATGTTAATGAACTTCAATTTATTGACCTATCTCAAGATTCTGTAATGTTTAATGTTAGGTCCTTATATAGGGTATTTACAAAGGGAATATATGATAAAAAATATAATGGTAATAAATTGAAAATGATTCGGAAGGTAAAATGAAGTTATAGATCAATTAACATAAAAATATATAATATTTATTATTTATGAATGAATATTTAATGAATCAACTTGTAATTTAATAATACAATTTTATATTAAAAACAATGATTAAAATACAAATTTTAACTAAAACTAATTTTAAAGAAAACATATAGATTAATAGTAAAAAAAATTACTATTTTAATCGAGGAAAATTAGAAAATTAAATTAATTTTTTTTGAAATTCAATTGCTTAAAATTATTTTTTAAATAAACATACTAGTTTAGAATGATATAGTAAAAAGTAAAAAGATTCGTTGGAAAAGTTATTTTCAAAAAGGATGGAAATAAAACATTTCAGATATATTAAAACATTACATTAATGAAATATATTATAATATATAATTGTAAAATATGTAATAGTTGTATATAGAAAATTTGGAGTTAAAAATAAATATTTTTATTTTAATAGGAAGGGAAAAATTTAATTTTTTTAAATACCTTTGTTGAAAACCTACATTATAAAAACCAGAAATTAAACATAAGTTTTGTTTTAAGAGACGTCAGATATATGGAAAACATGACTAAAAAATTTTATGTTTCAAAAAATGTAATAAAAAAATTACTTAAATAATGGAAAATCATATGGAGGAAATATAATATTTATTGAATTGTATTTTTTTATAAAAATGATGTAGTTTTTTGAGAAAAATATTCATTGAGAAAAGATAATTTAATATAATTATTATTATCCTTAAAATTAAATGAGTAATTATCTTACTAAATAATAAATATAATAACTTATAAAACATAGAAGAATTATTATTAATTAATAACATTACAACCCAATGAAATAAAAATTTATTTAACAAAATATTGTACGGATACCATATCTACTGAAAAAAAGGAATTTGAAAAACATTTATATGTTATAAATTGAAATCATGATAAAAAATAGAAAGAAAACAACATAACTTAATAAAATAGAATAATTTTACCAAATTATATGAAATTTATTCGAAACTGACCATCGTAAACAAATAAATTACAATTGTATTTTCAAATATAGTCATATTAACGTTGACATTTTAATAGGTTAGTTACAAATAATTGTAAATAAACATAACTTGAATATAATTATAGTAATTTTACCTCCATTCCATAGTTAATTGAATACAAAAAATAATTGATAGGAAGGTTCACAATATCAATCATGTCTAATGGACTTCGAAACAAGATAAAGAAACCCTCAAACAAAATAAAAATATTGTAATCAAAACACAATGAAGTTTGGATTTAAAATTAGAAATTAAATTACATAAATAATAATTGAATAATGAATTAAAATTTTATATGTGTATAAGATAAACCATTTCTCTAAAAAATGGGGTATACGAATAATTATTAAATTTGAACTTAAATCTGAGATGACAAACCTTTACAGTTGTTGAGCCCTCTGGAAGATTGCTGAATTCATTCCTATGATTGTTGTTTTAATAATCACAAATCGTTATTACTTAATCCTGTTGGATTTCTCATAAACTTAATCTCAATCTATTAGTGAATCTGTTATCATGTTTTTATCTATGTGTTTATTGATTTACAAGTTTTTGGAAGTCTTCTGGATCAAACAGACAACGGTCTCACCGATCAATATCAGAGGACAATGGTCGCACCGATCCAATATCAGGACAACGGTCGCACCAATCCAATATCTGAGGACAACGGTCGCACCAATCCAATATCAGGACAACGGTCCCACCGATCCAATATCAGAGGACAACGGTCGCACCGATCCAATATCAGGACAATGGTATCACCGATCCATATCAAGATAATGGTCTCACCGATGCAAATGAGTCACCGATCAATATGACTCACCAATGCTGATCAATCTGAGTCACCGATGCTGATCTATAGGACTCACCGATGCTGATCAATCTGAGTCACTGATGCTGATCGAATGATACACCGATGCAAATGAGTCACTGATCAAATGACACACTGATGCTAATCATCTAAGTCACTGGTCATGACACACCGATGTCTAGCCACCAATGCTGATGCTGATGACCTACCGATCACTTGAACTCATCGATAGTCATAAACAACTGTATGAATTTCTTTATCTTTGTCTTTATTTAATCTAACCAACGGTCATATCAGGTATATTTTAGTGCTCTGTCAATTAATTAATAAAGGTTGTTGGATGTCAGGAAACCGTACCTCGTACCTGCGGAAAGGAAACCTTTTCTGTCTTCCGAAGCACGTGACATAAATACAAGAAGACTTTGCTGCTGTACAAGAGATAGAAGAAGAAATACATTAAAAAATACAAGAGAAATACAAGAAGGAAGAGGAGGAAGAACCAAGTAGAACAGAAGATACACATCAAGAGATTACACAGAACCTCATACACAATCAAGCCTACTCAAGAAGAGTTCTGTGCATACATAAGAACATTGAAGAAATTCATCGACTACATCTCACTTCCTATGAACCAGAATCATACGACACTCTGCTTCTCAAAAAAAAACGAGAAGAGGAATCAGAATTACTTCTGATCAAATCCAAAAAGAGTCTAGAGATACACTGAAATCACCAGAGCCATTTCTAAACTCTACATCTCTGATCTTGATTCATTTATTCTACATTTTGAGCAGTGTGTGTTATCTGCTGTATTAAACACACACACTGACTCATGTATTTTAACTGGAGGATCCGTAAATCCTCAGCAAACCTTTTTATACGTCATTGCCAACTGTGGATAGTGGTAGAGGTCGTGTGTGACCTGGACAGCTGGTTGCTGTTATTTTGTTTCCCACGAATAACAGTGGTAGAGGTCTTGAACCTGGACAGTTGTAAACTGTTGAACCCCGATCCAGGGTGTGGATCATCTTTATAATCTTTTGAGAGGACTAAGTCTCAGCTTGAGACTGAACCTCTTGGTTAACTCCTCTGTGTTTTTTAGTTAAAGTTTATATCCATACTATATATATTTATTTCATATTCCGCTGCTATTACTTTGAAATATAATTTATTTTCAAAGTTGCTTTGATAGTTAAACTCACAAGTGTTTATGTTTATTGTAAACAAGTACGTTAGTTTCAAAAGATAATTTAATCATAAGATTAAGTTAACTGAGAACTAATCAATCTTTGAGAAACTAATTGAACCTTTATAATCTGTATAAATTCACTAAATTTTAATTTGTTTTTGAAATTGGGGGATTTTAATAGAAATTGTTTTTATCAGAAATTTTAATTGGATCTCAATTCACCCCCCTCTTGAGTATCCACTCTGACCAACATTTGGTATCAGAGGTTGGAAAATATTTTCTAAAGTACTCTTCTTTTCAACTATGATTTTAGTTGTATTTTAAGGTTCTTAAAATTTCTGTTATTTCTATATTTTATCTCTTTAAAATTATTTTTGTAATATAATGGATAATAGACTTGAGAGTGCTGCTACTAACCGGCCACCGTTTTTCAATGGAAACAACTATGCTCAGTGGAAACTCAAAATGAAAATTCATCTTGAAAGCATAGGTTTTGATATTTGGACTGCTATTTAATCTGAATATAAAATTCCCATTACTGCTAGATCTACTTGGGATGAACCTACAAAGATTGCTTACAATAATAATTGTAAAGCTATGAATGCCATGTACTGTGCTCTAGGAGATGAAGAATTTAATAGAATTTCTTCTTGTAAAACTGCATATGAAATTTGGGATACCTTAGCTGTTTCTCATGAAGGAACACCAAATGTTAATGAGATGAGATTGAATACCTATATTATTAAGTATGATAATTTTAAAATGAAGCCTGATGAACCCATTTCTGATATGTATCTCATGTTTAATGAAATTTTCAACAAAATGACCTCTCTGGGAAAGGATGTTCCAGCAAAGGAACAAATCAAGAGAATATTGAGATGTCTGCCTGAAAGATAGAGAGGAACCTCTGTCTCCATTAGAGAATCATGTGACATTGGTGAACTTCCAGTCAAAGACCTAATTGGAAAAATGATGATGTATGAAGAGGAACTCAAGGTGAATAAAGAAGAAGATGATGAACCTAGAAGAAAGTATGTTGCCTTCAAAACTACAAACTCAAAGAACAAGTATAAGGAAACACTTCAAACTATAAACGAAAGCTCAAGCTGTAAAGACAGTGAGAGTGACTCTGACAGTGATGCTGAGATGGCACACACTGCGAGAAGATTTAAAAAGTTTTATAAGAAGAAGAAGTTTTTCAGGAAGTCAAACTACAAAGGTAAGTATGATAACAAGGGACATTGGAAAAAGGACTGGAAGAAATCTGATAAATCAGATGAAGTTGTCTATTATGAGTGTAAAAGGAAAGGACACATAAAAGCTGACTGTCCAAAGCTGAAATACATGAAGAAGTATGAATACAAGGACAATAAGTTTAAAAAGGCCATGAAGGCTACTTGGAGTGCTTCTGAGGACAGTTCTAGTGAATGTGAAGTTTCTGAAATAGAACACAGAAATAAAGCAAACATGTGTTTTATGACAAACACTTCTGAGGTAACTTCAGAAACTCCTGCTTCTAATTCATATTATTCTGGAGATGATTCCGAATGTGATAACATGTCTAAATATGAATTGTTTGAATATTGTGATATGTTATAAGAGACATGCAATGAACTTAAGGATAAATATAAATAATTAAAGAAACAACATGCTCTCACCACTACAGTTAAAACCGAACTCACTATTGAAAAAGAGAAAAATGCTCAACTGTTAAAGGAGAACACTGAATTGAAATTATCTAATGAGCAAATCAGAAAGGATTTAGAGAAATTTACCATTGGTAAGGAAACTCTAACCAAAATGATAGGAAAAAAAGTTTCACCAAAATACACTACTGGAATAGGTTACAAACCTGGACAGAGAAAGTTGACCAAGAATCGATTTATTCCTAAATCTGGACAGAATGTAACTAGCTCTGGAACTTCATACACCTCAACCAGTTATATTCATATTTATGGATCAAATAAGGTTTATATTTCAATGTATGGTGATTCTACAAATTATATAAGACCCATTAGACAAATATGGGTACCTAAAGTATTATTGGCTAACCTGTCTGGACCAAAGAAAATCTGGGTACCAAAATCATTTCCTGTTTAAATCTCTTTTGTAGGAAACCTGCTTAAAAAGATCCTGTAGAAAGTCCTGGTACCTTGACAGTGGATGTTCAAGACATATGTCAGGAGACTTTTCATTCTTTAAAAGCTTAGTCAGAGTGGATGGAGGTTTTGTTACCTTTGGTGACAATTCTAAAGGGAAAATCATCGGGTTAGACCAGATTGGTAACACTCACTTAGTATTGATTTCTAAAGTTTTATTTGTTGATGGCCTTAAATAAAATTTATTAAGTATCTCTCAGTTACGTGATGATGGTTTTTATGTTAAATTTGAAAATGATTCTTGCAATGTTTTTAATTCTAAAAATTCTTTAGTGTTTTCTGCTTTAAGAAATGAAAACGTTTATGCAGTCGACTTAAATTCCTTGGCTAAACTAAACATTACATGTTTAAATGCTTTTCAAAAAGAGTCTTGGCTTTGGAACAGAAGATTAGGACACTGCAATGTGCATTCACTTAGAAAACATGCTAGGAAGAACTTAGTAAGAGACCTAGACAAACTTGAATTTCCAGCAGACAAAGTTTGTAATCCCTGTCAAAATGGAAAGTAACATAAAGTTTCTTTCAACTCAAAGAAAGAAGTGTCAACTTCTCAACCTCTCGAGTTGGTTCACATGGATTTATTTGGACCTTCTAGAGTTTCTAGTTTAAATGGGAAGCACTATGTCTATGTTCTTGTAGATGACTTCTCTAGATATAATTGGGTATATTTTCTAGCTCACAAAAGAGAATCTTGTTCTTACTTTGTTAAATATTCCCTGTATGTAGAGAACCTTAGTGGACTTAAGATTAATACTATGAGAAATGATCATGGACGTGTGTTTGAAAATCATGAGTTTGAATCTTACTGCTCACACAGTGTCTATAGTCACAATTTCTCTGCCCTAGGACACGTCAACAGAATGGTGTAGTAGAAAGAAGGAATAGAACCCTGCAAGAAATTGGTAGAACTATTCCCAATGAGTATGACCTACCTGTTTATTTTTGGGTTGAAGCTGTCAATACCGCTTGCTATGTTATTAATAGAGTCTTGATTAGACCTGTTCTTAAGAGGACCCCTTATGAGTTATGGAACCATAGGAAACCTAAAGTCAACTACTTAAAAGTTTTTGGTTGCAAAGTCTTTATTATTAATACTAAAGATAATCTTGACAAGTTTTCATCCAAGAATGATGAAGGAATTTTCCTAGGTTACTCTACTTCTAGTAAAGCCTATAGAGTTTTCAATAAAAGAACCAAATGTGTGGAAGAATCTGTTCATATCAAATTTGACGAAACTGATCCACATGAACCTAAGACCACTCTTGAAAATCTTGAAGATGATCTCTCTGGTTTGAACCTTAATGATAAAAACAGTGGACCTGAAGTTAAAACATCCAGCTCTGGAAATTTTCTAGACCCTGTTTCTGTTGAACCTCAACCTATAGCTGAATCGGAAATCTCGAGTCCTACCTTTTCTAGAACAACTAGAATTCTGAGGAATCATCCCTTAGATGATGTTGTAGGCGATCTTGATAGAGGGACACATACTAGAGCTTCTCTTAGAAATCAGGTTGCACATCAAGCCTTCTTATCACAGCTAGAACCTACGAATATCAATGATGCCATCAATGATGAATTTTGGGTAATAGCTATGCAAGAAGAACTAAATCAATTTGAAAGAAACAAAGTCTGGAAATTAGTAGAAAGACCTAAGGACACTATAACCATAGGCACAAAATGGGTGTTTAGAAACAAAGTAGATGAATCTGGAAACATCATTAGAAACAAAGCTAGGCTAGTTGAACAAGGTTACAATCAAGAAGAAGGAATTGACTATGAGGAAACCTTTGCACCTGTAGCTAGATTAGAGGCAATTAGGATCTTACTTGCTTATGCATCACATCTGAATTTCAAGTTATATCAAATGGATGTGAACAGTGATTTTTTAAATGGTTTTATTGTTGAAGATGTTTTTGTAGAACAACCACCTGGTTTCACAAATCCTCATTTTCAAAATCATGTTTTTAAACTTTCTAAAGACTTATATGGTTTAAAACAAGCTCCAAGAGCTTGGTATGAAAGACTTTCAAACTTCCTTATTTCAAAAAGAAATAACAAAAGGAATAGCTGATCCAACTCTATTTATAAAAAGGTTTTCAAAAGATGTTTTAATAGTACAAATCTATGATGATGATATTATTTTTGGAACTTCTAAAAATTCTTTATGTACTGATATTTCAAAGGTTATGAAAAATGAATTTGAAATGAGCTTAATGAGAGAGATTAAGTACTTCCTTGGATTTCAAATCTTTCAATATAAAGATGGTATTATTCTAAATGAAATAAATATACTAAGGATTTGTTAAAACGTTTTGGTTTGGATAGTATTAAGGAAAGTGATATACCAATGAGTACTACCTGCAAATTGGATGTTGATGAAACTGGGAAACCAGTTGATCAAACCAATTACAGAGGTATGATTGGGAGCTTACTTTATCTTACTGCTAGTCAACCATATATTATGTTTAGTGTGTGTATGTGTGGTAGATTTCAAGCTAATCCTAAAGAGTCACACTTACTGGCTGTTAAAAGGATTTTTAAATATCTTAAGTATATTGTAAATTTAGGTTTGTTTTATCCAAAAGGACAATCTTTTGACCTAACTAGTTATTCAGATGCTGACTTTGTTGGATTCAAGTTATATAGGAAAAGCACATCTAGAACATGTCACTTACTTGGAAAATCACTAGTATCATGGTGTAGTAAGAAACAGAACTCAGTTGCGTTATCTACTGCTGAAGCAGTATAAATCACTGCTGGTAGCTGCTGTGCACATATTCTGTGGATGAAACACACTTTATTGGACTATGGATTTGATTTTAAACTTGTTTCAATTAACTATGACAATACTAGTGCAATTAAAATATCTAAGAACCCTTTGTCTCACTCTAGGACTAAGCACATTGATGTCAGACATCACTTCTTAAGAGATCATTATCAGAAAGGTGATATCTCTCTAAAATTTATTAATTCTGAACATCAATTAGCTGATATCTTTACAAATCCTTTATGCTCTAAAAGAATGAAGTTTATTAAACAAGAATTGCGTATGATTGATCTGTGAAACCGATCTGTGAAACTGATCTGTGAAACGGATCTGTGAAACCGATCTGTGAAACAGATCTGTGAAACCGATCTGTGAAACCGATCTGTGAAACCGATCTGTGAAACCGATCTGTGAAACCGATCTGTGAAACCGATCTGTGAAACCCATCTGTGAAACCGATCTGTGAAACCGATCTGTGAAACCGATCTGTGAAACCCATCTGTCACACCGGCCTGTCAAACCGATTCTTTGTATTACTTTTTATTATATTGTAATTAATTAATTAATTTCTTTTATCCTTTTTATGGGAACCCTAAATGATAAAATAAATGATATGCGGCTATTTCTCTTCCCTAAACCTTTGACCTTTCATTTCCCGCCGAACCCTTCAACTTCTCTTCTCCTCTAACTCGAACCTTCGAACTCCTGATTTCCCCAAAATCTTCGAATGGCTAAGAAAAAGAGATCGAGCAAAGGATCAGACAGTCCTGTAACTCTAAAGCGTGCTCGAGGCGAGTCAAGTAGTTCCTCTCAACGATCAATAAATCCGAACCTGGAAACTCGGATTGTTGCTGTAGAAAGAGAAGTCAGTTCTGCCTGGCTTTTATCAAGTAATTCACTGTTGCTGCAAGTTCTTGAATCGCAAGGATGAACATACTGGTTTTCAGACAACTCATGAGTAGACTACCCGAAGCTGGTACATGAGTTTTATATGAATCTGAAATCACTCTAGATGGTGTGGAGGCTATCCGGATGTCGTCTGAAGTGAAAGGAAAGAAAATATCATTTTCATCTAAACAGTGGGCAGAGTGCTTAAATGTGCCCCATGAGGGTCGGTATGAGGATTATGCTCGGAATATTCCTCCAATCACTGATTACTTCTCTTATGAATTAGCTCTAGAGCTTCTGACTGGAAACATAGAGTTGAGGAGAATCACATCCTTAGAGTTGGATGGTGAATGCAGACTTCTTTTCAAGTTTATTTAGCACAAACTTTGCCCTAGGAGAAGAGATTTTGCTGCTGTAAAGTACCAGGATGTTTTCCTATTGTTTCTTCTGAAAACCCATGAAAAGATCAATTTGTGTTGAAATGTGATGGTGCACATAGCTGGAATGATGAAACCATCTAAGAAATTCACTGCCTTATTTTACTCCAAGATGATCTCTACCATGCTCAAGAATCTAGAATGTGTTGATGAAGATGATGAAGTAGCTGACACATCTCATGATTTCTGCCTCAATAAAGAGATCTGCAAGAGGATGAAAACCAATTGGAATCCATGGAAGAAGTGTTGGGTTGCTGATTAAGACAAGATGTATGAAGCCTACAATCCCACAGAACATGGAAAGAGGCCTAAGGGTTTGAGAGACCCTGGTTTGAAAGCAGATGAGGAACCAGTGTATTCTGATGATGAGGAAGAGGATGAAAGAAATGAAGCTACCGAAGGTCAAAGAATGGAAGAAGCTACCACATAAGTTGGAAGTGTGTCACCTCATGATAATAGAAGTGATCCTGATACTTCTAGCCCTAAAAGAAGAATAGATTTTGGACCTTCCAGTCCACCTTTAGCCCTACCTGAGTCAAAACCAATTCTTGGTGATGTAGAAGATTATGACACTGAAGAATATGATAGTGAAGCCTCTGAGAAGAGTGATAATGAGCAAGGTGATGATGGTCATGGTGATTATGGTGATGGTGATGATGATGATGGTGTTATCCGACCTGTAGATGGTCATGTTGTACCACCAACAGAAACACATCAAACTGTACCAGAAACAGATGCCACTGGCAAGAGAGAATCGCTAGAAATCAGTGGAACAACAAGTTATGAGAATCCAAAATATTCCTTGTGTGCAGCATTCTGGGATGACTACCCTGGTTTTGATGTTTTGGGCCTAGAGTATTCTATAGAAGAAGAGGAAATGTCAGAATCTACTGCAGTTGTGAAGAAGAATCTCCCAAGTGAAGCTAGATCTGCTCCTGTTGTTGATTCTGCAGATGTTCATCTGCTTGGTTCTGCAATCTCTCAAGATGATTTTGATAAGTTTAAGACTGAATTGCTAGCTGATGTGAGAGATACAGTCAGAGAAGAAATTTCCAATGCCCTTACTCAAGTGTCTATGCCAGTTTCTGAAGCATCGTTAGAAGCTTTCTCACAAAGCGTATCGAATGCTGTGAAGCCAGACCTGGCCAATACTGGTGAGCTTATTGGCAGGCACATAGCCTCTATGAACCAGACTATGAAGGATCTCCACACTGGCTTAATATCTTAATAAAGAGAATTTAGATCAACCATCTCTAGTATGATGGAAGTTTTGAGTAATTTAATTGAACATCTCAACAAGTCTGATTTGAGAAGATTGAAAGCTGAGATAACTCAAATAGTTAGCCAAGCCAGTACTGCCAAAGTAACCAAAATCACTACCTATGAGCTCGAGGCTCTAAGGGAGGTTGTGCATGATGAGTTAGAAGCTGTTAGACAAGTTCTTGATCTGGATTCTTTAAAGAAAATGAAGTAGAACTGTGATCACAATCATGAAATGGAAACCGTATATTCAACAGATGCCAAAAAGGCTCTAAAAGAGATCAAGGAAAAGGTTGATCATTACTTTTCAAAGATTTATACAAAGCATGAGATGGCTGAAAATTTCAAGTTCTTAGAAGAGAATCTGAAACAACCTCCAGTCACTCAAGCTTTCAAGGCTCAAGTTTGTCAGTTGCAAGATTTTACTCCTACTTTGGCACAGTTCAGGGAGAACAAATATGATTTCGAAAAGGCTTTGCAGTATGCTGTAGAAGTTATCCAGAATTTCATAAATCTTTTGAAGCCTTATCTGAATTCCAAATCCACTGCCATTGTGATTCCTACTGATGACCCTCTCCCTACCTCTGATGTAGCTCCAAATCAGCTCTCTGTTGCTCAGGCACTCTCTCAACTACGGCCGGTTCCTCAGACATCTTCTCAACCAGCTGCTGCTGATACTCAACAAACCTCCGTGGCACCCTCTCCTCCAACTTCCAGAGTCATCTTACCACCTCTACAAATTCGCCCAGTTCCTCTTGCCTCCAAGCCTTCCAACTTACCCAATATTGCTCCTAAAGACAAAGGAAAAGCCCCTTTGTATCCCCGGAAATAGTTGTGTATTGTTTTTGATAGGGTGAACTATGTGTTGCTTGTACTCTTCTGTACTTTATAAAAAAAATTTCTCTCTCTCTTCTCTATGCTGCTTTTCCCTCTCTTATATGTATGTTTTCCCTCATTTTTGATTATCCCAAAGGGGTAGAAGGATGTATATATATGGGGGAGAATGATGTATATATATGGGGGAGATAATTATTAATAACTAAGGGGGGTATCAATCTCTAAGGGGGAGATTAATATCTATGAGGGAGATTTAATTTCAGGGGTAGATATATATCTCATTATGTTTTTATTATTGATATTTTTTTTAGATTTGTGAATAGCAAAAAGGGGGAGATTGTTGAGCCCTCTGGAAAATTGCTGAATTCATTCCTATGATTGTTGTTTTAATAATCACAAATCGTTATTACTTAATCTGGTTGGATTTCTCATAATCTTAATCTCAATCTATTAGTGAATCTGTTATCATGTTTTTATCTATGTGTTTATTGATTTACAAGTTTTTTTGAATTCTTCTGGATCAAACAGACAATGGTCTCACCGATCAATATCAGAGGACAACGGTCGCACCGATCCAATATGAGGACAACGGTCGCACCGATCCAATATCAGGACAACAATCTCACCGATCCATATCAAGACAACGGTCTCACTGATGCAAATGAGTCACCGATCAATATGACTCACCGATGCTGATCAATCTGAGTCACCGATGCTGATCAATATGACTCACTGATGGTGATCAATCTGAGTCATCGATGCTGAACGAATGATACACCGATGCAAATGATTCACCGATCAAATGACACACTGATGCTAATCATCTAAGTCACCGGCCAGGACACACCGATGTCTAGCCACCAATGCTAATGCAGATGACCTACCGATCACTTGAACTCATCGATAGTCATAAACAACTGTTTGAATTTCTTTATCTTTATCTTTATTTAATCTAACCAATGGTCATATCAGGTATATTTTAATGCTTTGTCAATTAATTAATAAAGGTTGTCGGATGTCATAAAACCGTACCTCGTACCTGCGGAAAGGAAACCTTTTCTGTCTTTCGAAGCACGTGACAAAAATACAAGAAGACTCTGCTGCTATACAAGAGACAGAAGAAGAAAGATATTAAAAAACACAAGAGAAATACAAGAAGGAAGAGGAGGAAGAACCAAGTAGAATAGAAGATACACATTAAGAGATTACACAAAACCTTATACACAATCAAGCCTACTCAAGAAGAGTTCTTTGCATACAAATGAACATTGTAGAACTTCATCGACTACATCTCACTACCTATGAACATGAAGCATACGAAACACTGCTTCTCAAACAAAAACGAGAAGAGGACTCAGAATTACTTCTGATCAAATCCAAAAAGTGTCCAGAGCTACACTGAAATCACCAGAGCCATTTCTAAACTCTACATCTCTTCTCTTGATTCATTTATTCTACATTTTGAGCAGTGTGTGTTATCTGCTGTATTAAACACACACACTGACTCCTGTACTTTAGCTGGAGGATCTGTAAATCCTCAGAAAACCTTTTTATACGTCATTCCCACTGTGGATAGTGGTAGAGGTCGTGTGTGACCTGGACAGCTGGTTGTTGTTGTTGTTTTTCCCACGAATAACAGTGGTAGAGGTCTTGAACCTGGATAGTTGTAAACTGTTGAACCCCGATCCAGGGTGTGGATCATCTTTATAATCTTTTGAGAGGACTAAGTCTCGGCTTGAGACTGAACCTCTTGGTTAACTCCTCTGTGTTTTTTAGATAAAGTTTATATCCATAATATATATATTTATTTCATATTCCGCTGCTATTACTTTGAAATATAATTTATTTTCAAAGCTGCTTTGATAGTTAAACTCGCAAGTGTTTATATTTATTATAAACCAGTAAGTTAGTTTCAAAAGTTAATTTAATCATAAGATTAAGTTAACTGAGAACTAATCAATCTTTGAGAAACTAATTGAACCTTTATAATCTGTATAAATTCACTATAGTTTAATTTGTTTTTGAAATTGGGGGATTTTAATAGAAATTGATTTTAACAGAAATTTTAATTGGATCTCAATTCACCCCCTCTTGATTATCCACTCCGACCAACAATAGTTTTTCTGCACTTATTGATCGGATTCTGACATACTAAAAAACCATTTTAATCTTTATATTCAATTTAAAATCCCTTGTAATATAGTTTATCTTTTATTTAATAAATTTATATTAATTTATTATAAATATTTTTGTTCTAGTTTAGTTTTTCCATTGGGTGTTAGAAAATTGACTTCTTTATAGATTATTTATTATGTTGATTTTGGTACCAAATCAACATTATCAAGTTCATAATTCCAAGATATAGTTTTATAATAAATTAAAACAAATTATTGATTTATTCCATAATAGTTTTTGTTTTGTTGTGTTAAATGTAATCATTATCTTCTTATATCATTAAATTTATTTACCGTGGATGATATTTTAAATAAGAAGTTATATACACAATATAACCGGTAAAAACACATACAATAATAATATAATATTTTTAACTAATATTAATATCAGTATTTAACTTCTCAAATCCATACATGGTATAATGTTTTAGCATTTATCATGTATGTGGATGGAGAGAATCATACAAGAACATAACATCATTCGACTTCTGATTATAGTTAAGAGATTATTTATTATTACATAATATAGTTATAAGAGAGTAATAAAGATAATATTTAAATGATTTTATGTTTTGGAGTAATATTTCTTTATTTTTTTAAATAATAAAAATAATTATTAGGAATGAAAAATGTTACATTAGGGAGTTGGAAGGTAACACAAGACCTGAATAAAATTATAATTATCCAAAAGATAGAGGTAATGAATTTTTATTGTAATTTTTATATAAAAAAATAATTATATTATTTATATAAAAATTATTATTTCGTCAAATCCATGTAGCTTGTTTGGGTATGGGTTATAAAATAAAGGAAGATGGTTCTTTAGAGAGACAGTAGTATTCTCAAATACATGATCATGGTTCTTTTGATTCTCTATGTGGATATAATGAAATAAATATTAAGGTGTCCCATAATATAATAAAAATAATGTGTTGAAAATGATACTAAAATCAGTATATTACAACTTTAATGGTAGTTTGGGATGTGAAAAGTTTAGAATAATTGGATACAAGTTCTGTAATTTTCTATTTAGGACCTTGAAAAATTTCATGAAATTATCTCTAGAAATAACAAGATTATGATAAATAAGTGAGACCAAATAATTTAGAACATTATATTGGTTTATTATTGGAGAAAAATTTTATATATTTAAGATGATATGTTAAGTAATTGTTCATTCATTATGCAGTGGAAGTGTTTACATTTTTTGTTGATTAAAAAATAAATTTATAACACCTTTTTTACATGAAATTAAAATATTCAATGGTGAATTTCCCAAAGAGTTTCAAATATTAGAGTTTTGAGTTGGATAAGAATAATCAAGCCTCTATATATAACATTAATAATTTTTCTATTCAAGATTCATGTAATTTACTATTGGGTTATTTTCATTTTAATGTTTCCATTTTAACCTAGGTAACTATTATTTTAATAAGTAATATAAATTTTTAAATAAATATAAAACAACACATTATATAAATTATTATTGTTTTGAATATAAATTTAACCAAAATTTAATACAATTCTATCTCAAAATAGTATAAAATTAATTTTTCATATTAATCATATAATATATAGAAAAATTATATAGTAGAAAAATTTTGTTTTTATCATTTTTATTGACTACCAATTTAATGACTGATGTTATATTTATATATATGATCAAAAATTATATTAAATTATATTATAATATATTAATTTATATTTTTAGATAAAATTTATACAATATTAAGAAAACTAATCTACAAAAAAGTTCTACCATTTTTTTGTTTGTTAACATTAATGTTTGTTGTAACTTCTCACCCATGACAACATTTCCTTGAGAAATAGGTGTGGCATTACATGGAATTATGATACGGTCCCAAAGAATCAAAGGCTAGTAATAGTGGCAGAGCACAAAAATAAAAAATTAGGGAATGATTTTCCCTTGAGGTAAATCGACCAAACAAACAAGCCATTACCAATAAAACTACACGATGTTTGTGAACATAGCAACACAAACCACACATTACCAAAATACTACAAAGAAATTCACTAAAAATTCCCAAAAACCAATAAAACCAAATCATAACAAACCAATTTCAGAGTACATAGTGGAAGAATACAAAAAAACCACAAAAGCTACAACACAAATCCATAGCTCCGCACCAAGTTCTATTCTCCAAGAACCACAACCCACCAATGTATCATTAAGTACCTCAAAAGGAAGAAGATGATTTAATTTAACAAATATACTAGAAAATAACACATTCAAAAACACCAATGTTACAAATTAGTGGGTGATTATAAATATTTAGTAGGTTTTCCCCAAATGGCTTCCATACACACACCACTATGGTAAAACCATTAGCACAATTATATAAAATTGCTTGTATAAAACAACAATAATGAAACAATCAAAACAAGACAAATGCACCCTTACCACACCTCCATAACACATATCCATACAAAATAAAGGAAATACAATCAACCATTCAATAATAAATTTCACTATCACACATTAGCTCAACCATTTTCATCTTGCATTACAGCACACACGAGGAAAGTAAGCACGATAGATCATCCCATCCAAGGATGATTAATGCATTCCCAATCTATTGGTACTTCTCAAACACTTTTCCATAAAGTTTTCCCTTCCATCCACCATCAATTTCCAATATCAGTGAGACTTATCATTGACATCACACACAATCCACACAAACATAACATGCACAAGCCAATATACATGTTTATTAGAGACCAAAGTCACCAAAAATGCCAATAATTATTTCATAATCAATCTATCCCTTGAAGCATCTTCAATGAGATATCATATTTCAAAAATGAAACCCCTTTTTATTGAAAAACATTTTCTAAAACCATTTCCACAAAACAACAATATTATAGATTTTAAAATCAACATTTTAAAATACATCAACAAGGTCATTGCACCATAAAACCCATTTTATCAGAAAAATCAACAAAAAATTACCAAGTAGATTTTGAACCATTTTTACACATTCAAATCACCAATTATGTTCAATAAAAACAAATTATTTGGAATAATAATACTATTTCAAACATGGTTGAGTCGAGAGAGAAGCCACATACTATTAAGGTTCCGGAGAAATCAACCAACAAGTAATATCACAAAAAATACCGGAAAACTCTCCACCCAAACTACTCTATAACACCATCAGTATCCTGAGAATGTCCAAATGTCATAAATTAGGGAAATAAAAACACTATATCTATATTTAATATAAGTATATCGAGATAACTTGGAGAGAGGTAAGAGTAGATCTTGAAGAAACCAAAAGAAACCAAGAGTGAAGACATACCTGAGATGAACTGCCTTCAAACCACTGTGAAAGCCCATAAAATCCATTCCAAAATGAGTGGCAGAGAACACATATCCCTTGAGAAGAAGAAATAACTCATAGGATATGTATCTGGGAATAAATGTGTGAGTTTGGGAAAATCCTGACTAACCTCATTTAAAAAACCATTTTTGAAGGGTCGCACTGTTTTCTAGCACTATTTGAAAAACCATGATCTAACTATGATGACGCTACTATCAAAATTGTATAATATCTCATGGTTACCTAAGATTCTTGCACAGTTTCCCCTAACCATGATCAAATCATTCACCCATAAAAAAGGCCTCCAATGCATTCCAAAATAATTCCAAACTATCCCAAAAATTACCCAACCACTTCATATACATAAAATTGTATAAAAATGGTCACATAACTCAATCCATGGAAGCTAAATTCTCCTAAACATTGGAACTTCCTTACCTAGAATGTAGAGAACCATTTATTTTCCAAAAAATCTTGGTCCATTGCTCGACTATTTCTCTCTCTCTCTCACTCTTAGGTCTCCTTTAGAATCTGTCCAAGTTGCCACATCTTCTGATCTAGGCCAATAATATTTCCATAAAAGACATTATCTTTCATTTTCAAAATCCGCATAGTCACATGTACTAAATAAGAAATCAGATTATGATAAAACTGATCACAACAAATCACATGGTCATTATTCGACTGATACTTTTTCAACTGCGAAAATGAAACCCATTCTGCACCACACAAAACATTAGTGTGAATTATAACCGATCATACACCTCTCCAACCCAATCATATATCTCAAAAGTACCTATATATGTCATATATTACTTTTCCTTCCTTCCAAACTGACAATTCCCCTGTCTAGGAGTGATTCTCAAGAACAAATGATTACCCACCTTGAACCACAACAACTGTCAATGATGGTGCACATACGATTTATGACAACCATGAGGTGTCTCCACCATCTATATGATCAAATTGATCTTTTATATAGTCTCATGGATAAGGCTCCATCCAATCATGGATGTGTCACCTATTTCCACCCATCATAGTGGAGAAAAACATAAACACCCATAGATTTACTTGAACATGGCTATATGTATTAAATCTAGATAACTTTTATTATAGTAGAACTCCACTAATGAAAAGTAATAATCCCATGAATAACAAAAATACATCAAACATGCCCTTAAAATATACTGAAAATATTTTATCGTCCTCGTGGATTGGTTATCCGTCTAAGGATGTTACTCCATGATCAACTTCAATTATGTGCTAAGGGATTTCTGTAAGGATTTCAAAAAATGAGATTTAATCCTCAGATCCCTATCTGATTCAATCAAAAATATAACACCATACCTCTGTTCCAACTCATGGATATAGATTTTGGAATGATCCTCTACCACATGAGATTCATGAATCAGAATGAAATGGGCCAACTTTGGGATCTGAACCACTATCATCTATATGGAATCATGCTTCCTTACCATTCTTGGGAGTCCTATCACAAAATCTAAGGGTATATATTCCATCATCTAAACTAGAATTGGAATAGATTGAAATAGACCTACAGGCCACTAATGATCTCACTTGACTTTCGGACTAGTTAAGAATCTAAAAAAAATCTGCCGCATTCCTTTAAATACCAGCCCACCAAAACTACGCTTCCATACCATACACATTTTCTGAACTCCAGGATGGAAAACCCACCTGGAATGATGATAATTCCTGAAATTTTCTTCCTGAAAAGCCACTAGAACAACCATCTTATTCTAAAAAAACATAAATGAATTCACATTATGTTCCCATAACTCAATTTGATCCCCATCATTGACTTTAGACAATATTTTCATGGACATGGAATCAAATGCATGTGTCTATTTAACCATACCAACCATGTAAGAAACTAAAGTAACTGGATAGAATACTACTCTTTCACCTAGGTCCTGATATTCTAACCGCATGTCAGGAATGACAAACATCAACTGCCACGTAACTGATGCACGTTTCACCTCCTGAGCATATAATTTTCTACTTAACTCCTCATCCTCCATATTTTCATTACATAGTGAACACATCATGTCAAAATCTATCATCTAGAGATACTCCACCCATCTCCCATTACTCATGTTCAAATATATTTTTTAAAAATTAATCATTCAACTCTTACGATTGATAAACACTATTAATTTCTCACTGAAGAGACAATGACACCACATTTTAAAAGAATGAACCAATATTGCCAACTCAAAATCATGTTTTGGGTGGTTTTTCTCATGAAACCTAAAATGTCATGAACAATAAGAAACTACAAGATAAATATGCATTATATTACAACCCGACACTGATCCTGATGTGTCACAATACACCACGTACCCTTTCCCTGGTTCAAGAAAAACCAAGATTGATTATGATGTGAGGGGACCCTTTTGCTCTTCAGAAAATTTCTAACACTTTTCATCACATTGAAATGGAATGGTATTCATTTTCAAAGTTTTCATTGGTAAGGAGAATCACTAAAACTCATGAAAAAACATCAATAACAGCCTTCTAGGCCAAGGAAACACAATATCTCGAAATTTTTTTCAGTGGTTTGCATGAGATAACATCCTCTATATTTTATGGATCAAATGAAACACCCTTATCAAAAATAACATGGCCAAGGGAACGAACATCTTGAATCAAAAAGACATACATTGAAAATTTTCTATATAACCAATGATCTGTCAATATTTCTATAATTATTGCTAAGTAATTCTCATTATCAACCATTGTCCTAGAATACATTATTATATCATCATAAAATACCACCAAAAAATAATCTATGTATCTCTAAAATAACTGATTCATCAATTTAAGAACACTGCTGGTGCATTCGGTAGGACAATGGGCGTAAAAACATACTCATCATGGATATATAAACATATGAAAGGTGTTTTGGGAATATCCTCTTTCATAGCTTTAAATTTATGATATCCTGACCTCAAGTTAATCCTAGAGAACCAATGAGATCCCCTCATCGGGTCAAACAAATAATTAATGTGTGGAAGTGGATATACATTCTTTATCATAACCTGATTCATCCTAGCATAACTAATACATAACAATAAGGTTCCATATGTCTTTTTAATAAACACAGCTGGGACTGCACGCATATAAACGCTATGTTGGATGAACCCTTAGTTCTATAACTCCTCTAACTCCACATTGAGCTCCTCTAATTCTCTTTGTTCCATCATGTGTGATGTATTTGAGGTAGAACTGGTCCTTAAGAGGAGATCAATCGTAAAATCCACATACCTCACAGGTGGTAACCATGATAATTCATTGAAATAGACATCCATAAAATGATCAAAAACTACCAGAAGAACACTCTACTCAACACCTTCCAGAGATTATAATGACAAAAACATGAAGAGATATGATATTGGGCCCATAGATGGGTCGCAAAAATTCGTTGCACCCAGATTTATCTACTTATTCCCTCAGAAGAGGTTTTTAATTCTATCCTACCTCATAAAACAAACCTTTCACACATAGTAATGTATATGTGCCTTAACCATTACAAACCAATCCATTCCAATAATCATATCCTAAGCATCCGTAAAAATCACTAAGAAATCCCACAACTATTCAATGTGGAAAACAACTTCAAAACATGCTCTATAGAGAAAGGCTCGATACTTTCTTTGACCATGATGATTTTGATGTTTTAAAACTAAAGGATTCATTTCCATAGGTAAACCCAAAAACAAACAGTATTCGAAGAAATAAAAGAATGTAAATCACCCATATCAAACAAATGTTGCATCAATATTGAATTCAAAAGAACCATACCTCACACTGTGGATGATCTCGATTGATCATCCATAACAACATGTTCATCACTAAACAAATTATTTCTTTACACACTCTTATTTTATTACCCTTCTGAGGTAACATTGTATTCCTATAATCACCATGAATAACTCATATCTACTAATGAGGAGTATGATGTTTCCCTCTCCATGTCGAGGCATAAGATGCCTGGGACCCCTAATGAGTGTCACAAACACCCGACCTCAAAACATTACAAAAATACAGATAAAGATGAAACATATTCTTATATGTATGACAATCTCGATGGTTTTTGAAAAACTCCTTCTTGATATATCATCTATAGTCACACTAAAATCACCTTGGACAACTCTAAGGCTTCGGAGGAAGATTACCCGATCCTACCATCAAATTTTCAGTCATAAACCCATCTATGGAAATAAGTGTCCCTCTTTATCTTCAGCGCAAAATTCTAGTTCCCACAATTTCCCATGGCTACCAACATACATCCCCCACCTCTAGACCCCAATAGATCCTATTCAATTATCAATTCTCTATAAAACATTTGTCTTTAATCATATACACACAACACATATATCTTAGAGAAAATTTCCAACGTTAACCCACCTTCAAAAATTTGATCCTTCAAAGATTTACTACCCTCTACCATGAGTGTAAGTGACTCTATGTTCATTATCTTAGGATCATATTCTGTTACCAAATGGTTTTACTACTTCAAACGGAAGAAATCTGTTGTCCTTTGAATTTTGATCGTATGAGGGTATGATTATTTATTATATAATTCCTCAAACCCCTCCCATGTGACACATTGGTCTTTCCTAGCTTGGAATACCTATTCCCACAAATAAAGGGAAATATTTTCTAGCATGTACAAGGATAACTTAACATTTATCTCTTCTAGTGATCCTAAGTGTTAAAAACCGTATTCATATTTTTCAACCACACTTCTTCCCTTTCAATATTTGAATTACCCCTAAAATAGGGGATTTTATCATTGAAATTGAACTACACAATTCAAATGTTTCTCTTAATCCACTTTATTTCCTCATTCCACAACATTAAATGCTTGCACTATAATCTGTAGTAGTTCTTGGTTCACCTAAGGCTCTAGAAAAAACACATTTTCAATAAATTCCTTTGGCAGGTCAGTACGAATCCTACCCGGTGTCATTTACATCAATATAAAAAACAACCATAAGTCTCAATCCCATAAAAAGAAAAGGAATATAATTTTAAAATAAAATATATTTTAACTTTCACAACCAGGATTTCAGCAGGTTCACATTTCCCATGTTCAACTATTTTTGAAAAATCCACTATGTTTTGAAAATCGAACCATTTTCAAAATTCTACAAGATTCCATGTTTCGAAACAATACATTTTTAAAACCAATTAATATTTTTCCAAATCCATATATTCATATCACACCATAATTCGTTATACCCGAATTAAATTTTGAATCTTATTGGGAAGTTGTTTCTACCATGCAAGCCATTCTCATCCCATTGGCTACACTCACGAAAATGAGATTTTAATTTCATATAAGTGTCAAAAAAACACTAATGTACCCAAATCCATATTAACATTATGTTTAGATAAAAAGAATAGCTACACACTTTTATGCAATACATTCAAGTTCAAAAAATCCTACGCCTTTCTACCATCCCGACTCAAAAATTGGACCCAGAATGAATGTTAACACCAAGGCCAACAATCAATAAAAAATTAATAACCGACTACTTTCACTATAAATCCATAGAACTATAAATCTTTTACCACTTGTAACATACCCCCCCCCCTTATTCATTGGTTATAGAATGTGGTGAGGCATTACATGACGTTAAGAGATATTCCCAAGGTGCCAAAGGATAGAAATAAAGGACAAGGGCTTCAAAAATAAAATGGGGAATGATTTTCCCATGAGATAAACCAACCAACCAAACAAATTATTACTAACAAAACTAAATGATTCTTGTGAACATAGAATCCCATAACATACCTTACCAAAAGATAACCAAACTATTCCCCATCAATTAAAAAAACAATACAGCCAAACCATAACAACAAAAAAATCAGAGTATGAAATAGAATACTACAAAACGAAACACCAAAATCTACGACACAACTCCACTAATCTAAGATAACGTCATTTCTTCAAGCACCAAAACCCACTACAGCATCATGAAATACCACAAAAGTAATGAGATTCATTACCTTTACCTATATCATAGAAAATGTCATATAAAAAGTCACCAATTCCCGAAATCTAGGGTGAGTATAAATACTCAGTAGGTTTTCCCCAATTGAACTCCCTACAAACGCCTCTAGGATTAAACCATTAGCATAATTATATAAAAATGATTATATAAAACATAAATAAATTAGTACCCCTGGTTTATGGTGTGTAACCCTTGCATAATTCTATTAATTGTTATAAAGGTTTAGGGTGATGGATGGGAGGGTTGGGAGAACTTTAAATTATGTTTTGAGGAAAAGGGGATGTTGCACAGACCACACACGATTTGTCTAAACTGTGTAGCACAACCGGGTGTAGTTGGTCTTGGAGGCAGTAGAATCTGCACAGGTAGTGCACAGTTTGTCTAACTATGCATCGATGTTGTGCGTGTGGGAACTGCAGAGGTAGTGGCTAATGCACGGTTAGCGCAGGGTTTGTCTAACTGAGCGGGAAAACCATGAGGCCACTTAAATGAGATCCTATAAAGGATGATCTCCCACGTTTTTTCCTCTAACTAGCTCTTTCAATCTCTTAACTGGACCTAACTCGTGTTTTTTCTTCACCTATAGTCAGATAAGGTTCTCACATCATTCTGGAGGTGATATGAGGTCTTATCTTGGTGAATCGAAGCTAGATTCTTGTGGTATGTGATCGTTCTTCTAGGTTCTTGATCAGTTTCTTAGATCTACTAAGATCTAATTCTCCTCTTCTCTCAGTTTCGGATATCTACGCACATTGTGGGTAGATCTAAGTGTTTGTATTCCAAATATGATGATATTTGGTCTTGATCATTCATGGAGAAGAGATCTATGGCGGGTTCTTAAAGAAGAAACCTAGTTTTATTGTGTGTTCTTCGTTCGTTGTGCTTTTCATCAAAACCCTAAAGGTGGGTGGTTTCACTCTAGAATCCAATTGTTAGAATTGATTGGCTTAGTTTCAAATTTGATAATTTTAATTGAATTGATTATGAAAATCATAGAATAAATCATATATAGTGATGATTTATGATTTTAGTTAAATTGTGAAATCTAGGTGAATTGTTGTGCAAATTGATTTGGCTTCTTGAATTTAAAATGTTGATTTTAAATTTTGGATTCTATGAAATTGTAAATGGTTTGATGAAAAAATGGGTTTTCAATAAAAATGGAATTTTATTTAAATGGTTTGAGATTGAAATGACTATAATGGAATTGGTTTCCAATAAAAGTATAGTTTTATTGAAATGGATTGAATTGGTTGAACACACTTGGTTTCATACATGATGGATGTGTTTGTTGACGGGAATATGGGAGGAGTAAGGGTTAGGGGTCTCCCCCATCAGTGTTGGGATGGATAAGGGTTTGGGATCTCTCCCTTCAAACATTCATATCACATTGGGGATGGACAAGGGTTAGTGGTCTCTCCATCATTTTTGGGAAGGATAAGGGTTTGTGATCTCCCCTTTCAAACATTCATATTGCATTCGGGATAGAGAATGGTTAAGGCTCTCCCCCATTGACATTGGGATGAATAAGGGTTAGGGGTCTCCCCTGTCAAACATTCATGTGAATTTGGGTTGCATAAGGGTAAGATGTCTCCCCCATCATGGTTGGGATGAATAAGGATTACAGATTCCCAACTCTTCCATGTAGCATGCATGATTGGTTGCATGGGTTTGTGGAATGGTTTGGGCAAGACAAAAAGGAATCATGTGAAATGATTCTAAATATTATTTAGTTAAATTTCCTGAAAATAACTTTCTGGGCGAAATATTCTTCACATTCAATTTAATGCTCTTGGTTATAAGTGGTTTTGGGAAACTGTTTTATATTTAGTTATAAAATGATTTTGCGAAAATGTTTTATATAAACTATTTTTATATAATGGATGATAACTTTTCTATACTAGTGGCATGAGAAGGGAAGTCATTGGGGAGACCTACTGAGTTTTGTACTCACCCATGCGTTGAAACTTTGGTGCTTTTGCAGATGTAATGTTCTGGGATATAGGTAAAGGTAAAGCATCTTATTACTAGTGGATCATGGTGATTCATGGGAGATGTTATGTATCGTGGAAGTTGTGGAGCTCGATGTTGTGGTTTATTTTTAGAGTCTTGAGTTGTTCATCTGCTTTTTACTTTGATTCTTGGTTTGTTCTTCCGCTTTTGTGTAATTGATGTGGTTTGACATAAATGAATTTTTATAAGTGTCATTATTTTGGTGATGCATCATATGGTGAATGTTTGGTTATGCTTGGTTGGTTTATGGGTTATTTGTTAAAGGGTAAATCGTCCCCCAACTTGTATAAGAAACCCTTCGGCATTTACTGCCAGCCTTTGGTGTCTTGGGGATCTTGATTAAGCCATGTAATGACTTGTTGTACTCTCAATCCAATGAGAATTGTTGGGCAACTACAAATATTATCAGCTTGTTTGGTCACTGCCTAACATGTAGTCATCAATGTTCCTAGTATTGGAGATTAAATTCTTTCTTGTCTATTCCTTGTGTTGAAATCATAGACTGGAGTAGGATTGTCGGAACATGAAATGTATAGCATAAAAGGACGTAGCTATCCCGTTTAATGCTGGACTTCATGTTACCAGGCTGTTGTGTGCATAATTAATTTGGATACACTTATAGAATGTTGGAAATCTTATTGTCATGGGTTTAGCCAATGAGACGACCAGGACATGAATTGCAGAGGAATGAATTCCAACTAGTATTGTAAATCTCATTGTGAGGAATGATTTATGATTGTTTTCAAGGTGATTTTTTTTAAAATGCAGAAGTTGATTATAAGTGGAAGATTTTGAAAACAGAATAATTGTTGGATTTTGAAACTGGGTTGATTTTCAAAAAGCATGTTGAATGTTTTCAAATATGATTGAACATGGAAAAAGGATGTTTTGGAAAACAATGTTGTGATAGATGATGTGATAGATTTTGAAATGCTAAGCCATCAGTTTTTAGAGAGTGAGACTGACAGAGGGTGTTGTTGGTGTAGAAAATGACACCCAGTAGGGGTAGTCAAAACGAACCCAAAGAAGCTAAAAAGAATGTGGTTGCACCTGAAACACCGGTGAACCAAGAGCTTGTTCAGAGTATCATCTAGGATTTTCATGTTGTGGATATGGGGAACCATAGGAATTAACCAACATATGTGGATCATAACTTCTAGTTTATGAAGTAGAATCCACCAAACATTCGGGGTGATGTTGAACCCGGGAAGGTGGAGGTGTGACTATGATGGAGGAATCGTGTTTTCAATTTCATTGGCAGACCAACAGAACTCAAGGTAAAACTGGAAATGTATATGCTCGAGGATCTATCATGTCAATGAGGAGATTTAGCGGTATATGCTAAATTGGATGAAGGCCTTACAAGGTAGGATTTTGAATAATTGTTCAACAAACAATTCTATCCTCACACGTTCAAAATCTACAAAATAATAAACTTCTCCCACTTGAAGCAGGAGATCCTCTATGTCATAGAGTATGTGGCTAAATTCATGAACATAGTAAGTTTTGCACCAGAGGTTGCGGCAAGTACATCTTTTAAGGAACACATCTTTGAATCGGGCCTAAGGCAAGAGATTCGATTGACGATTACGGTGCTCTGTATTACAGATTATACAGAGATAGTGAATGTTGCTGAACGTGATATATTGGGATCAATAGGAGGAGGAATGATGATACCTATAGAAAAAATGGGAACTCAACTGATGGGAACATGAGGTATAGGTAATCCTATTTCCACGGTGATAGTGAAAATCAGTATCATATAATAGGATTAGTGAACCTTCCTCCATAACCCTAGAGCAAAGCATGTTGTTTTCAATGTGGTTTTATTGACCACAAAAAGAGAGATTATACAACACAACCTATAGCCTATCAAAATTTCCAGAATATGTGGCATATATAGAGATATTGTTGGAATGCACCGAGGTCAGGTGCGGGTGACACTCTTCAGGCATCACAAGCATCATATGATTCGATGGGATAACGAAAACAGAATCAATCTCGTTATCATAACATATATAGCCATGGTGATTCTCGAAATATCATGAATCCTCAACTAGGGAAATCTTAGCAAGGCAATAAGGAGAACAGTGCAGCGAGGAAGAAATTATATGGAGCTGAGCAGATGATAGTCGATGATCAGGCTGGAGCATCTACAATAAAAGTTACGATTCATTTGAATTCAACCTTCATGCAAGTGTTGATTGATAATGGTGAATCACATTCCTTCATTGATTCTCTTGTTGTTGACTCACTATGTTTAAAAATGGAAATGATGCCTTCTATTTTGAAACTGAAAACCCTTCTTGGTGAAAGAGAATGTTATGCCTTTGTGTGTAGAGAATGTTCTATAACTGTTGATGGAGCTGTGTTAAAATTGAAATTTTCTATGTTAGATATGGTTTTTTATGTTTTAATCCTGGGTATGGATTTGTTGAAAATGTTTAAGGCTCATAAATAATATTATAGGAGAACAGTTAGTTTCAGGACTGGGGACGACATCGACCATCTCTTCAGAGGAGAGAGGATAGAAAATAAAGGTGCAAGTGCTTTTTGGAACCAATGGTGTGAATGATATCTTACCAATTGGCATCATTGACTTTGGAATCAATGGAATAGATTGAGGAAAATGGTTTTCCAATAGGTGTGGATCTATTTCCTTATGTCTTTCCGAAGAACATCTCAGGGTTACCACCACTAAGGGAAGTGGAGTTTACTATTGATCTCCTTCTGAGGACTAGTACTATTAACCATACATCTTATAGGATGGCACAATAGAGTTCTAGCTATAGAATGTGAAGTTAGTGGAGCTAGAAAGAAAAGTGTTTATTCGACCAAGTACATCTCCATGGGAAGCACCAGTTTTTTTTCATGAAGAAGGAAGATGGGACTCTTTGGATGTGTGTTGATTATCATAAGCTTAACCAAGTTACAATAATGAATAGATATCCTCTTCCCTGAATTGATGATCTATTCGATCAATTAAGGGTATCTCAGTGGTTCTCTAAGATTGAATTGGGATCAAGATATCACCAATTGTGAGTCCAGAAGTAGGATATTTTGAAGACATCTTTCAGAAGTAGATATGGCCACAACGAATATGTAGTCATGAGTTTAGATCTAACGAATGCAACAGAAGTCTACATGGCTTTGATGAATCAAATATTTCAACAATATCTGGATTCATTTGTTGTGTTGTTTGAGGACAACATTTTATTGTATTAAAAGACAAGGGATGATCATGAGGAGAACCAGGAAATAGTGCTACAAGTCATGTGTGATCATCGTTTGTATGAAAAATTATCAAAGTGTGATTTTTGGATACAAGAAGTACATTTCCTTAGCCATGTCATTTATGAGAATGTCGTTTCTATTGATCTAGAAATAATAGAAGCCGATATCTCTTTTCTACCACCGAATAATCTGTTCAAGATATTAAGTTTTCATGGTCTAGAGGGTTACTGTGAATGATTTATGAGTGATTTATCATGACTAGCTTCACTAATGACAACACAGACAATGAACAATGCTATATTTCGATGGATAGAAGAATGTTATTAGTCTTTCCAGGAACTGAATGTTCGTCTTACATCAGCACCTATCTTGATTATACAAGAATCATGACATGTCTATGTGGTGTGTTGTGATGCTTCCGGATCAGTTTTGGGTTGTGTTATCTTGCACGGAGACCGTGTGGTTGCATATGGTTCAATGCAGTTGGGGGTGATGAGAAGAATTAACATAAACATGATTTGGAGTTATCTGTAGTTGTCCATGCTTTGAAAACATGGAGACAATAACTCTTTGGTGAGAAAATAACTGGGTGTACTGATCACAAAATCTTGAAACACATTTTCCAACAGTGAGATTTCATTCTGAGGGAAAGAAGATGGATGGAGTATCTCCAAATTGTTTACTTTGACTTGATGTACCCACCGATAACATGAAATTCGTAGGCAGATTCATTGTGTAGCAAGTCATATGCTTAGTTAGAGAAAGAAGCATTAGATGAATGGAAGTTGATGTTGGTCTTAGCCAAAATGCATGTGGAATATGAAGACTGAGGTGATGTGGTAGCATTCCATTCAGCTACGCTGGTTTCTGATTTAGTAAAGATGATCAAAGAAGCACAAACATCTGATGCATGATGTCTAGTTTTAAGTTCAAAACTAAAAAGTGGGGAGACCATTATTGGGTGGAAACTTGATGAGGGTTCGGTTTTGGGTTTCCTAGATTGTATGGTTGTACATATGGTTTGTAAGTATCAACTCCTTCTTTCATACCACTATTCAAGATGGGATGTTCACCCAGGAACACAAAAGATGTATAAAGCATTGAAGGTGCAGTTTTGGTTGAGCAACATGAAAAGAAAGGTGGTTGTGTTTTTCTCATGGTGCTTAACATCTCAGCAGGTTAAAGTAGAGTATCAGATCCTGGCAGGTATGTTACAATCTTTTCCTATCCTAGTGTGGAAATGAGGTCAATTAGAAATGTATTTTTTATAGATCTTCCAATAATGGTTCGGAAACACGATGCCATTTGGGTGATAGTGGATCGTCTAACCAAGTTGGCCCACTAAATCACTATTCATGAAACTCATACGGTGGAAGATCTTTCAAAAATCAATATCCACGAATTGTTGAAGAGTCAGGGTGTACTAGTTTCTATAGTCTCATATTGAGATCCGAGGGTCACATCTTGTTTCTGGAAATCAATACGACAAGCCCTTGGAACTCAGTTGACTATGAGCATGGTGTATCATCCTTAGATTTATGGGCAATCTGAGTAGATGATACAAACATTGGAAGACATGTTGCAGGATTGTGTTATGGATTTCGGTGGCACATGGGAGGAGCATATATCCTTAGTGGAGTTATCATTAAATAATAGCTATCAAGCCTCAATACGCATGGATCTGTTTGAAGCATTATATGGGCGTCCTTGTCATTCTCCACTATGCTGGGTGAAAATAGGTGAAACATCAATAGTCGGGCCAAGAATTTACGAAGAAACAACAGAGAAGTTCTAGTTGATTAAAAAAAGGATGGAGACAGCTCAGAGTCATTAGAAATCTTATGTGGATCACCATTTTAAACTGTTGTCGTTCGTTGTGGGTGATCATGTCTTATTGAGGATATCTCCAAGGCATGGACATCTTCTTTTTGGGAAGCATGGAAAGTTGTCTCTTAGATACATTGGCCCTTTTGAGATACTAAAACTGGTTGGAGAGGTGGAATTTCAGATGGAATTACCACCATGGTTTAGTTCTGTGCATAATTTGTTCCATGTATCTCATTTGAAAAAGAATCAGCCTGATCCCAACCATGTGATCAGATGGGATCACGTTGACCTAGAGCTGGATGCTTCGTTAATATATATCCTGGTACAGATAATTTATAGGCAAGAGAACGTCTTTCATTGAAAATGAATCAGTATAGTGCGGGTTTTATGGAAGCATGGTCAGATTCAGGGAGAGACTTAGGAAAGTGAAAAGGGAATGAAAGATCAGTGGTCGAAACTCTTTCAGTTGGGGGACGGTTTTCTACTTTCCGAGTACGAAACGACCAATGGTGGGGAGAATTTAGTACCCCTGATTTCTGGTATGTAAGCCTTTATTAATGCTATTAATGGTTATAAAGGTTAAGGGTGATGAATGAGAGATTCAGGGAAACATTGAATGATGTTTTTAGGAAAAGGGGAAGTAGCATGAATGTCGCAGGGGTTGTCTAAACCATGCGAAAAAACTGTGTGTAGTTGGTCTTGGAGGCAGTTGCTTCTACATGTGTGGCACATAGTTTGTCTTACCATGCATCCAAGCCATGCATGGAGGATCTGTGGAGGTATTGGCTAATGTGTGGTTAGCGAACTATTTGTGTAACCACGCGGAAAAAATGTGCAACGACTGAAATGTGATCCTGTAAATGTTGATCTCACGCGTTTTGGCATCTAAGTGACTCGATTTTTGTCTTAAGAAGCCCTAACTCAGGTTTTCGGTTCTCCAAAAGTCAGAGAAGGTTCTCCAATCATTCCAGAGGTGATCCGAAGGATTATCTTAGCAAATCAAAGCAGGATTCAGGAGGTATGAGATCGTTCTTCTATATTCTTGATCAGTTTATTAGATCTACTTAGATCAACATCTCTTCTTCTCTTGGTATCTTATATCTATACCCGATATGGGTATATCTATGTGTGGGGATTCCAAATATGATGTGATTTGGTCTTGATCTAGCGAGGAGAAGAGATCTAAGGCAGTTTCTTAAAGAAGCAACCCAGTTTTCCTGTGTGTTCTTTGTTTGTTGTTGTTTTTGTCAAAACACCAAATGTAGGTGGCTTCGATCTCAACTCCTCTTGTGAAAATTTATTGTCTTAGTTTTAAAATCTATTATTTTAATGGAATTTATTATGAAAATCACATAATAAATCTTCTTTAGTGATGATTTATGGATATAGTGAAATTGTGAAATCCTGATGAATTGTTGTGCAATGTGATTTGACTTCTTGAATTTAAAATCTAGATTTTAAATTTTGGATTTGCTAAATGTAAATGGTTTGATAAAAATATGGGTTTTTAATAAAATGGAGTTTTATTGAAATTGTTTGAGATTGAAATTACTTTGATGGAATAGGTTTTGAATAAAAGTATAGTTTTATTGAAATGGTTTGAAGTGGTGGAACACACTTAGTTTTTGACATGATGGTTGTGTATGTTGGCAGGCTTGTGGGATGAATAAGGTTTAGGGGTCTCCCCCATAGGTTTTGGGATGGATAAGGATCTGGGATCTCCCCTGTCAAACATTCCTATTTCATTCGGGACAGACATGGGTTAGGGGTCTCCCCCATTAGTGTTGGGATGGATAAGGGTTAGGTCTCTCCACCATCAAACAATCATATTGCATTCAGGACAGACAAAGGCTAAAGGCCTCCCCCATCGGTGTTGGGATGGAAAAGGGTTAGGGCTCTCCCCCGTCAAACATTCATGTTTATTTGTGTTGGATAAGGGTAAGAAGTATCCTCCATCATGGTTGGGAGAGATAAGGGTTAGTTCTTACCCCCGCTTCCAGGTATCATGCATGGTGGATACATGTGTATGTTGAATGGTTTGGGCATGCCAAAAAAGATAATTCTGAAATGGTTCTAAATGTTGTTTAGTTATTTTTTTAGAAGAAACCATTCTGTGAGAAATTGGATTCACTTGCAATAGAATTCTCTTGGTTATAAGTGGTTTGGTAAACATGTTCATATTTTTTCATAAAAAGATTTTGAGAAAAAAAATTATATTATTTTTTTATATAAATGTTTCTAACTCTTTTATCATAGTGGCATTAGTAGTGATGTTGTTGGGGGAATCCTATTGAGTTTTATACTCTCCCATACTTTGGCACTTTGGTGCTTTAGCAGATGTTGTGTTTTGGGATACAGGTAAAGGTAAAGCAACTTATTGAAAGTGGCTCGTAGTAATGCTTAGGAGATGTTGTGGAGCTTGGTGTTTGTGGAGCATGAAGTCGTGGTGTCTTTTGAGAGTCTTGAGTTGATCATCCACTATGTACTTTGATGCTTGGTTTGGTCTTACACTGTTGTGTACATGATGTCGTTTGACATAAATGAAATTGTTTAGTTGTAATTATTTTGTTCATTCATCAAATGGTGAATTTTTGGTTATGCTTTGTTGGATTATGGGTTATTTCTTAAAGGGTAACTCGTCTGCCAACATGTATTTAAAACCCTTCGGCATTTATTTCTAGCATTTGGCATCTTGCGGATGTTGCTTAAGGCCATGTAATGACTCATCGTACTCTCAAGACAATTAAAATTTGAGGGTCATAAAAAATAATGTAATAATCACCAAAAGACAAAAAAAACCCTTAACATGACCCCTTTAACCATATTGACACAAAATAAGGGATAGTCATACAACCATTCCATAATCCATATCATTATCAAACATTAGAAAAACAATTTTCATCTTGCATAACGGCACACACAAGGCAACTGAACATGGTGGAACTTCTTTTCTAAGTCTAATTACAACATTCACAATCTAGTGGTATTTATTGACCAGTTATCCATAATTGTTTCCCTTTTTCCCACTCACCATAACCATTAATAGTGAGTATTACCACCCACTTCACAAACAGTCAACAATAACATAACATTCACACGCCAATAACCAAGCCAATAACACACCAAGGATATAACAACATTCCAATAACTAATTCATAATCAAAATATTCCCTGAATCATCATGCATTCCACATAAAATTTTAATGAAAAAAACCATTTTTATTGAATAATATTTTCTGAAACTATTTCTATAAAACATCCAGAGTTACTAATTATAAAATCAACATTTTAAATTCCTACAACATGAACATTTCACCACAAAACCCCCTTTTGAAAACAAAAACCCAGAAAACATAACAAATTTTATATCTAATCAATTTAGCACATCAAAATTACCAATTCATATCAAGAAATAAAAATTAATTGGAACAAGCCTTGTAGTTATTACAAGGTGGAGTCCGGAGAGAAGCCATCTAGAATTCCCGTTCCGACGAAATCAATTCTTAAGTAATCGCATGACAAATCCTGGAAAATGCTCCCCTAAAATCACTCTAGATCTCCTTCTATATCATCAAAATGACTTAATGTCCCCACTTAAGATAAAAAAACCTTAGATCTACATGAAACAGAGGTAGATCTATAAAATAGAGGGAGAGGGAAGATTAAATCAAGGGGAAACTACAAACAACCAAGAGAGAAGACTGAACCAAGAAGAACTGCCTTAAAACCACCTAAGGACCCCTTCAAATTCCTACCAAAATTAGTGGGGGATCCACCCTAGGCCTTGAGAAGAATAAATCCCAGGTAGGGATCATATGGGAGAAAAAATTGGTGAGTTAGGTTGAATCCTGACTAACACCATTTAAAAACCATTTTTAATCGGTCGTATGATTAGCTCGCACAGTTTGAAAACCCGTTCACTAACTATGTATATGTTACTATCAGAACAGTAGCATATCTCACAATTACCTAGGATTATTGTAGGATTTCACATAACCATGATCAAATCATGTGACTATAAATAGGCCTCCAAAACATTCCAAAATCATCCTAGAATCTTCCAAACATTACCCAACCACTTCATATAAATAAAAAGGTATAACATAATTTTGGACAAATCATAAAAGGGGTGCTGCATTTGTAATCATAATTATTTACCTAAAATTCATATTATACTTTTTATAGAATACAATCTTGTTGAAAAATTTTTTTGAATATATTTTCATTATTTTAAATTTTATTATTAGTGATAACAAATTTTTTCTCAAAATATGATTAAAGAGTGTTTTAATGTAAATATTACATAATATTCAAAAACACATTGCATTGGTTTATTAATTTCTATATGGGGATTGTAAATTATTTATTTTCCAATATAAATATATATTAACATATATAATAATTATATAAATTATTTAAATCAATGATATATTATTATAATTTCATAACGAAAATGGTATTAGGGAAAGATGCATTTGTTACCATCAAAATAAAAATATAAATAATTTAAACTAAAATAATTTTTTTATCTGCAATTTTTAAAAAACATGTTAACTAATTTCACTTGAAAATGAGTAAATTAAGCTTATAAATTTCTATAAAAAATCAATATATTAAAAAAAGTACTTATATTGAAAAATTCCATTCTAAAGAAATAATTATTTATAATAATACATGTTATAGTTTTAAATTGATTAAAAAAATTATTCACATGTGGTTTTTTTATTTTTGTAATTTCTTGCAAATAACTATTTCACATCTCATTTTTTTCATTACTTCATATAGAGAAATATATGTTAGATATTATGAATTTAATGGAAAAAAAAATCTAAAGTCATTAAATTCTACACTAATAATTATTTTCATCATAAAAATTGTAATAATTAGTCACTTATTATTATAGGAAATGATATTAATAAAAAAATAATTTTTGATATATTTAATAATATTAAATTTTACTGAATCTCCATGGATATAAAATGTTTCTTATATTTCCTTAAAGAACATTAGTCATTTACATAATCATGTTCCCATGTAAGAATATAACCTAATAATACATTCTCCATTAAATATCTTCCCTTGAACCATTTGAATATTTAGACATTAATACACAGTGAAACAATATGTTATTTAAAATAAAAATGATAATTTTCTCTCAAATGGTGTCAATAAGTAGTTCATAAAATCCTAAACATACCAATATGGAAAAAATCCAAAAAAATGCGATTAATTTCTCCAAATATATCATGAATAATTTTGAAACCCTTGTTTTTAATACATTTTAATGTAGTTATTTTATAAATAAATCAACATTTTTTATAACAAAATCATGTGTATGTCAATAATATGTGTTATCTATCCATCAATCATGTGTTCTTCAATAATTGTACCCAAAAATATTACCATTTTATAGAATAACATTTCAAAACTTCTAATACCACTTAATATAAGTTTCAATACCATTTTTGAAATACCACACAAATATAAACATTATATGATTAAAATAATCTTCATAACATTGAAAATTTACAAGAATATAATATATTAATATTACCAACCAATAAAAATTTCAATATTTATTAATAATTAATTTTATTTAATATTTAAGCCTCACTACATTTAGTAGTTATTTTAAACACCCCTTTTCCACCAAAACATAAATATACTAAGATTCAAAACAATTTATGTATGACCCCTTATCTGGTAGGGAAACCTAGTCGATTACAGAAAGATACCATTCTTAGCATCATTTTAATTATCCTTTTTAAACTAAATACTAAAAAACTTATAGAGCAATATATAAAATATTGATATGAAAACAATGATCTGAAGATTTGTTTTTCATATAATGCATTATGTTTTCACATTTGAAACATTATATTTAACATATTACTCTCTATGATCAATCATTAGTTATACAATGTCATATTTATATTATTTCTTGTATCCTTATTAGTTATCCTCAAATAAAAATTCATCATAATTATTTTGAAAGATATTGTGATAAACCAAAGCATATCTTGTTGTTGTTTCAAAACAATTGTTTAGATATTACTCTTTTCAATGGAAAATGAAGGGATAAATGTATTATCTAATCCCCCTTTTTATTATTATTACCCCTAGGTACATGTATTACAAATTTTATATGTAGTTGTTGTATCTATAGATATATTTTATTTCAATGTAAATCACAAAATCTCTACTTTACCATCATTTTTGGATGTTATCCAATTAATATACATATACATGGGGGTTTACAATAGTTATCATTTTCTAATGAAGTAACTAATCTAATTTCCATTAATAACTAAAATTACCCTAGATATCAACAAATATTCCCTCACCATAACTCCTTGATTTTCTGTAAAAACACATACATTTAAAAATTAACTTGTATACCATGTGATATTATTTAGGATACACATTTATAAATTTCAAAAGTGTATTACATATTATAGTAATCTCAAAAAACTCAGTGATCCATTTTTTTAGAATATTTGAGAATTAGTTACAAAGGAATAATATTTTACTAAATTTTTGAACATATATTCTTAATTTAATTTTACTAGGATCCCTTATAGAATTATAATAGGTTACACTCATCTTTGTAACTAGGGTAATTGAAATAAAATTAAGTGGAGATCTCAAATAAATATAAATGGAAAACATATCAACATGTCAATAATGTTTAAATAATAATAATATGTGAAAATATGAGTAGCTGTGAAATCTATTATTAAAATAGAAAATAAAAAAATAAAAGTTTAACATATATAATGATTGAAGGATGTGTAATATAAAATGAGAAGAAATGTACCATTGAGGCAGTGTAGGGAAATATGACATGATAAACATGATCAATGGATAAATTAATAGGAATATAATAAGTAAATAATCCCTGATATTAATAAATCATGATAATGAAAATTTGTGAAAACATTAGAATATAGAAATTAAAACAATTTCAAATAAAAATAAATTATTATTATTGAAAAAAAAATTCCATGCTTTATATTATTAAATAATAAAATTTCCAAGATTGTAATAGTGAATAATAAAATGTCCAAAATTCTATGTGAACAAATAAGATTTCATGCATGAGATATTTATCTAATGATATATAAATCCCTAACCAATGCATTATATTAAAATAAATGACCCTATAAACCCTTAGACGTATGTATGTGTGCCACAAAAAATTGAAACATTCATCTTATCCTAAAAACCCATGAGTTGAGAATGAGATTCATTCATCACATAATAGAAAACTCCTTGAATTAAATCTATTTTTATATCATTTAAAAATTGATTCATGAAAACTAGGCATTTATAATTATATCGACAATCATCATATGATTAAAAAACCTAAAAATAAATTCTTATTCAATGATATTATGTAATATTCTATGTATATTACATAAATTTTTTTTATTAAATCATATTCTATTTACATAGTATAAAAGAGGGTATATGGTTAATTTATTAATTTCTACAATCAATACATGTATAGAATATCAGTGAAAAAATTTCATTCAATGTATTCAATACTTGGGTTTTTATAGAGGGAAGGCATTGGAAGAATAAAAATTATCAAACATTATTATATAATAAAATGATTTAATGGTTCAATTATCTTATAAAGATTTAACAAGATACGATTTAGAAAGAATAGTTACAGAATAAATCAGTACATAAAGATTAATTTTTAAATAATATTAGCATTAGATATTGAATTAAATGAAGAAAATGATCATTTTCCATGAAACTCCTTTTAAATAATACTCTTATAGAAATAGTAAAATAATTTACTTTTTAAAACCCTAAAATACTGGATTTAATATTCCAAATGATGGGAATTTTTTCATTGGATAATGTTTTAAAAATAATTTTTTTCTCATTTTAAAAAATTATATCTTAATGAAACATTCAAAGGTATCTGTTGAAAAATAATTTTCAAATAGGAAAAGAACACAAAATTTTAGATATATCAAATCATTACTTTTAATAAATCTAAAATAATGGATTATTGATAAATATGTTGGGGTTGTATATAGAAAATTATATTAGTAAGATGAAGAATTTGATTTAGAAAGGATGGGAATTCTTTTGAATTTATTAAAATACCTTTTTTGAAAACCCACATGATAAAAAGTGGTCAAAAAATATCTTTTTAAAAAGAAGAGATATGAAATATGGATTTCACATGAGTAAACACATATTCAGGTTTCAAAACTAGGAAATTAAAATATTTTTCATATTAGTAAACCTGGAAATCAAGGATGGACCATCATTCAAAGGGATGATACTATTTTGTAAAAATGATTAATATTTATGAGAAAAAAACACGTTGAAAATGATTTTTTTAGTTTAAATATCATTTTAACCTAATAAAAAAAGAAAAATATATTATTAAATAACATATTAAATATTTTTTCAACTCATGGAAGGATGTTGTACAAGGAATATCATTTTAAATCAAATAAAGGAAAAATCCGCAACGAAAATCCCTTATAGATAACATTATTAATTAAGGAAGATATATTTTTGAATAGGGTTATGTGTTTGAAATGTAAATTTCATGAAAAAAATTAAAAAATAACTTAAAAAATAAAATTGTATAATCTTTTTCATCTTATATTAAATAAGATCAATAAGAACTATTCGAACTCATGTATTGTGAATTGAGTTTCTAGAAAACATAAAATATTGGTAACATATTAATAATATGGTTACCAAGAAATGTAAATTCATATATAATGGGAGTTATGATATTCATTATACATAAATACCCTAGGGTAGGGAATACAACATACATAATAAAAATATAGGCCAATTATTTTATGGATGTATGACAACAATACATCTATAGGGGATGATTTATAGTTTAAAAACTATTATAGACGTTTTCCCCACTACAAGGACAAATCTTTCAAAATTATAAAAATAATTTTTTAAATAAAATGAATATATATTTATAGTGAAATTCATATATAATCATTTGATAAAATAAATTTAGCCAAGTTAATGTTACCATATTCTATATTACCAATGTAATCGGATTTCACAACAAAAATTAAAAATAAAAATCAATACATTAAACTGAATTAAAAAAATAAAGTTTATAAAATATACATTTAAACAAATATATTATAATATCATTTTTAATTAAAATATAAAGTTATATATATATATAGATCTAATATTATGTATCCTCAACTATAAACCAATAAAATGGTTACCATTTCAAAAAATTTGAAATATCAACTCTATACTCCTAACCCAATATCAATTTATTAGCCTGATTGGTATCACACCCCTCTAAAAACATCTGGAGATCTATCATTCCATGTTATATAGAAGTTTTATCATTTTACCACAGATACATAGATGTTATATTGGTGTTTCAACTACAACAATTGTTATCATAGTTTCCTTGCTACGCAACTGAAACCTAATAGAAATAAACAAAACTATAATACTATTATATTTATAAGACCGCATAGTTATAGATCTTATTAAAATCACTCAGTAATAAAATCAAGAAGAATAGAAGTTCTCGAGAAATATGTGATTGCAATGATTCAAGAGGGTCAACAAAATTATGGGGAATTTATTATTTTATAGTGATATATTTTGATCAATTATGTATATCTCTATTATTATATCTTCTACAAATGATGATCTCAAAAAATACTAGGGACCATTGAAAATGGTATCAGATAACGATTCACTATTAATATTTTGATGGTTTTGAATTCTTTCCATATCAATCAAGAGGTTGGTTTAACACTTATATAGTCCTTTAGATGAAAACCTTATCTTTTTTGTATTATGAAATTCTATTATTTTATCTCTTTTTCAAAATCATGTTCTATATTTATTTTGATAATCCATTAGTTATTGGTAGTTCACTTAATGGGTTTTTATAAGTAAAAAATATAAAATAAACCATAATTTAGATTAATTAATCTGAGAAAGTGTATTTTGTTTTTCAGAACAAATGATGATGATTCAAACACACAATATAATAATTTTACATAATATTAAACATGTCTCATGGAATTTAAAATGAGACAATGAAACCATTAAAACATGATAAACAATCAAATAAATTCCCCTTTAAGAATATGTTTCCGAGTTAAACATTAAATAATAATAATAATAAGGGAAAAATAATTATAAAGAATTATTAAATGGGAAATAGATACATCTTTATTATGAAAACAAGGCATAACAAGATATAAGTCTCATGAAAATAATTTTGGGATATGAAACCCTTATATTTTTTCCTAATGGAGTTGAATACACTCTATCATCATACATAATAAAAATAAATGTCTCATTAATCTATTTAGATTCCATAATCTTAAACAATATCAATTATATAATTTTATAATAATCAATTATTAGTAATATATTTCAATAATTTATATTAATTTATCCATCGATTCATTTAAACAATAACTATTTTCGCTAGGATTTATGAAATTTATTTTAGTTCCCATTCATTGTTATTAATATAGTAATTCCTAGATCATTTATGTTTGTATAATATAAAACTAATATTTATTCAAAAATTCCTTATATATTTCAATAATTGATTTAGTTATCTTATATAAAAATGGAGATGATGTTGGCATATTTATGAAATTTTAATGATTAAGGATGACAATTTTATAATATGATAGATAATTAACATATCCTTTGTGAACCATATAAAATAATTATCTTATTATTAACATAAAATAATATTATTTTTAAGTTATCATTGTCATCCATGGTATATTTTTGTAACATTTTTATAGTATGTTTTCAGACATACCAAAACATGATCATAAAATAATTTGATGGGTGGCCATGGTAAAAAACTGGTTTATTTTGACATAATATCATTATAATATAATTATAATGAAATTATATCATCTTTTTTAAATTTTTAATCCAAATTTAAGAGGTTTTGATATATAACTAATATTAATATGAAAATAAAAAAACATTACATTATTGAGGATATTGTCTACAAAATGAATGGTTAACATTTTCGTTTCCAATATATAGTGGTATAAATTTGTATTATAAATTTTATATTAAAAATTTATTACATTATATATTTAATATTTATTCTTGTATTAAAACTATATAAACAGTAAAGATATGTGATTATGAAAAATAGTATATGTTTCTTCGTGGAGGTGGTAGTCCGTAGAAAGATATGATCGATGTTATTTTTATTTCTATAAGTTAGTGTAAAGATATAAATACTTTTTTCACATTAATATAATAGAAAATAATTATAATGATGATAATTTTTTCATTTATAACCATATTTTTTGATGTTTTGGAAGATAAATATGAAAAAGAAAAGTATATGTATTTGGTATTACTTACATTGGGATATTGAACATTCTCTTGAATGTATCATTAAAAATAGATTTCTTATGATGAATAATTAATTCAATATTTTTTCAAAATTTATATATGATTATAGTATGATAAAAACAGAATACACTTAATATTAAATTATAATAAATATTTGTGTCAGGAACTATTATATGTTCCCCCTATTATCAGTGAATAAAATGGATATTTATGAACACCAACTATTATTCAATAATGTATCTACACCAATCATGGTAAAATGGATTCAAAAGTGACAAATAATTATGTTTTTTGGGATAAAGTTGAAAAATAAATTAAATGTCATTTTGAAACATGTTATAAATACATTTAATCGTATTTATAATTGTGTTTTTTTCATTTTAGAATTTTTTTACCTAGGAAACTAATTTCGAACTAAGTAACATATTTTTTACAAAAAATGTAATATAACCCATACTAACATGTTTTGGTATTTTGATAACATATGTATCATCTATTAAGGGAAATTAAATATATCCCTTATATAATACTTACTTTCAAATAAAAACATTTAATATACTGATAAAAAAAATTTAGGAAAATTCGGTTTATACAATTAATTTGTCTTAATTTTAGTTGGTATTTATTAACAATTGAACAACTTATAATATAATTAAATAAATGATTAAAAATTATATAATAATCATATTTTTTGAATATATTAATATATATTAATATATTTAAAATATACAATATTAATAAAAACTATTTAAAAATAAATGTTTTATCAGTATCCTAATCATTAACATTAATCATACAAATAATAAATTTATACATAAAATTTAAAATAACAATATTAAAATATATTATAATTTTTATCTAATATATGATATAAATTTGTATATGTTTAATTTATAAATTTAATGAAAAATAGTTTTTATATTAGTGAATAAAAAACTTTTTTAGACTAAAATATTACTTCAGCATCCAAAAGCATACTCTTAAGTTTAATCAATTTAACATAATATTTTTAAGTAATTTAGAATACATTGTAAATGTAATTATTTATATATAAATGATAAAAAAACAGGAAATCTATTCTTTTATTATGATAATATAATAAAGTATATATTATTAGAAAAACTAGAAAACTTTATCAATACCCTAAATAATTTTTTTTAAAAAAATAATTAAAATTAATGCTAAAATTATTATTTTAGGATGAATAAAAAAGTGAAGTTTATTTTTTCATGTTATAATTACAACATTTATAAATTTATCTTCTTAAATTTAAATTAATTTTTTAAAATTATTCTTATATTGAAAAATAAATTTTTAAAAATGGTCTGTGTTCACAATAGGGTAATCTATAAAAACCAGAGATCTAGTAAATATCTGATCAAGGGGAATGAAGAGTATAGTATAATTGGGGTAACAATATCCTTAAAATATTTTTATGAAGATTTAAGTAAATAATAACCTCCAACGTGTGGTTGGAGGTTTTTTAATTTTATAGAAATCGGAAAAGCTATGATAGAGATAGGGAAATTAAAAATTAAGGGTTCTTAGGCCTTCAATGTATAGGGGAATCCCAAAAGACATCTGTATCATGTATTCAACTCTATAAACACCAAATTTCTCTTAGTTAAATAAGAATCAAATGTTTTTGGTGTTATTGAATCTAGTGATCAACCGACCAATAAAAGCCACATTAAACCTATTTAATTAGGACCATAACCTCTACCATGTCATAGATCAAAACCCCATGTTGGCTTATCCCCAACATTATCATCATCTTGGAATAAACATAACCACACTTATACTTTCCAAAAATGGTATACGTTTTGAACAATAACCTATCATCCATACTCATATAGAGAACTCAGTCCCTGTCCTTTATCCCCATTTATAAAAAATGAATCTTGACAGAAACATTCTTTCAAAAATAAAAAAATAACACTTTTTACTCATCAATGTGCACTCCATCCACAAATTTCCAACTCCATAGACTAAAATCAATCACCAAAGGCCAAATTTGTTTCCCCACACTAATGAGTATATTTACAATTTAAACAACTATATTCATTCCAACTACCATGATGTAGTGATGGATACAACATTTTTCTAACCATATTAACCCCTATAAAAACCCTTGAAACATCATAGAGTCTGATGATAAATGTTATAGGATTTAGAAATCTAGGAATTATCATCATATAACTCTCCATGAATTATCATCATTACGAATTTAGAACAAATCCCATAATAAGGGAATGGGGGTGTAAACAACCTTTTGAAGAGATACCTCTCAATGATCTAACATCAAAAGTAACACTACTTAAAAATGTCATGAATATATTATAATTAAAAACCTCATTAACCATCCTTAGAAAAAAATCCTAGGGGAGATACATTTCAAATTGGTTTATGTTCATAATTGAAAATTTTATCAATGGAAGGAATCTTATAAAACACCGCGTGTTAAAAAACATATTAAAATTAAAAAATAATAATCAAAACAACCATGGATACTATGCGAGAATATATAACTACCACTCCCATGTATTCTCCCCCCAATACACCATGATTCCACGTGACATAAACCAAAAAAATAACATGTTGACACAACACCTTCTCATTATAATCATGCATCTAAATGTGGAACCTCTCGAAGGACACACCATATTCATCTTTTATCCCACCCAAGAGGATGATGTGGGAATTATGATAAATATATCCAGGAATCATTTATTTATGGAATATTTCATCAATATAACTCAATTTTAAGGTATTACTATGTGATAATCTAAAATAAACTATGATTAAACACCTAAAAATTCAATTCAACCTAAGAGAAATATAAATAGCATAACTAGACAATCGATACCCATGAAGATACGTCACCCTGAAGAAACCATGATACTTAATTTCAAACATCAAATTCCTCCTTCTACAAATAGAATAGTATTTTCTATGATCAATAATCACCTTTATTTTCTCATGGATCACATACACCTTCTCTATCATACAATAAACTAATTCAATTCAAATAACAGGTGACTATGTAACCCCAATCTTATACAATTTTTATATGCATTTACTTCCATAAAAATCCTCAGATGGTGAAATTAGAATAATATAATTATAATTGTAATTCTAGTAATACTATTCTAATTGAAGGTTCCTCACCAACAGACCTAAAAAATCTTTAATTTGTGTATAAAACTTATCAAAAAAGGTCCAAATAACCAGCTTATTCTAAATTTATGTTTTCAAATGAAATGTTTTGATGATTCATATGTTGGAGAAGAATGAGTTATGTGGATCTGTTTATACCTAGGACAAAAAATTGGGATCATGAAAATAATGATCATCCTTATAACCCCCTAAAAACAAAATATTTTTTCAACATATATAATTGAAAACACATCTCTTGACAAGAATCCCAGATATCTAATAAGATATATGTCTTCATCTAGAATACATAATATCTCATATATCAGGATAAACACCCGATCTCAAGGTAAACATGTGATTATGCCCATCAAAATTTACACCCTCTTACACTAGGGGACATCGAGAGGTTGCAACAAATCATTCGAAACATGGTTCTAAGACTTCAACTTATTATAGACCCAACATTGAGATAAAATCTATATAGATGAATTATTCATGTGGGAAAAAATAATTCTCCCACACAAAAATGTACATCATTATCACAACATTATATAATTATTGGGGAGAATAGTTTAATTCTCAAAGGAATATCTCATGCATTGTAAAAAGGATTAAAAAATTCCTCAGAACTGTAGCAAATGGTTTTTATCCATAGAAAATCCCTCAATAGAACTTTTTAAAAAAATAACTAAAACTATAACCAGTAATCCCAATGATGGGAAACCTCCCCTAGTTGAATTTAGTACGAATGCACTGTATTATGTTAGAGTCACCATATGTAATCAATTTCCCCATATCATGGTGCATCATATCCTACTCCTCCATCACATTGCATGAGTCTTAATACTCATATACAACACCCCCTCATGAACATCTACTCAAGGAATCGTCATTAAAAATATCATTACACTGTGTCATGTAAATCACAAAGTCATAGTCTGTTAATAACTCCATCTTCTGTCATTTTAAAAAAATCATGTTTTTTTGGGAGAAGAAAAAATTTGAATCATTTAATTTCAAATGGCCATAATGAATTCACTAATAAGATAGTGATTCCAAATAATAATTGAAAAAACTACCACAACAGGATCAAATATTTATGGGAATAGTTACATACATGACAAATTAACTAAAAGACTCACAAGAGATAAATAACCTATATTCAATGAGACCGAACCCAATCCAATAAATGAAGTCTAAATATATATTTTGAATGCAACACCCTCATCCAGAAGATGATGAATTATAGAATTGACCATTTTATTCATAATATATAATAATTGATCATTAAATTGGTCTGTCAACATGAATTCATGATCCTTTATTGTCAATTTTGTGATAGTATTTGAAGTCATGTGATTGTTGCGTACACACCTTCTATAATAGCCCGCATGACCATGGAAACATCATACCTATAAGTAATTTATGGGTCTACCCAAGAAACAACTGCCTAACATTAAAATTATTGATCACTAAGCATTACTATGATTTGAAATTCCTTAAGAAAAAACATAACAATCCAATTAAACACACATTTATAGCTACCCAAATCGTTCACTAAAACAAATAAATCGAAATATAGATCATATGTTCTATTTGTGTCCCTCTACAAATGTTAATACCAGAATGATATCATCAATAAAGGCCTCTAAACATTATTCTATAAACTCATCAATCACTACATTAATCATCCCTAACAACCCAAATAGACAATTCATAACTATGGTAGACATCACAATGAACTAGTAATACTCATAATGTCATCTAGATGTAGTAATCATTATTACTTAATCCATCTATCACATTTTATGATATACATAATGTATGTTTTCTCCAAGAACTATTTTCCCACTATAAATGATTGAATAAATATTAAATATACGAGATAGGGTATCATTTAATCATTATTATAGTATTTTAATGATGGTAATCAACACACAAAAATATAATTTTATCTTCCTCCATCTAAAACAAAACTAGTGATCCCTATTGGATAACACTAGGTTGAATGATTCTTCTCTGTAAGTGATTACCAACCTGAATCAGCCTCTCCTAAAATTATAGTTTTCTATTAGATATGAATACATAAATATCAATTTTACATCTTGATTCCAATTTAACAAAATCACTATATATTTTTGAGGGGTAGTGTGACAACCACTTTGGGGATGACACTAAGGTACTATTTATCATCCTTTTGAAACACTGTTGGTAGATCTCCTATAAAACACAGCATCAACCCCATGAAAAAAGAATGATTGATTATCAACACACCTACAACACATTTAGTTGTCTATAAATATGGGGTATATCATAGTGATGTTCTCTACTAGATACATTCCCCTATACTAATAATAATGTGGGATGGCATGACACTATTATAACTCTTATTGAAACTAATGCTCTGGTTATGCTTGAATTTGTCCACCAACCACACGCTAACTGGTATGCAATGTAAAATAATGTCTATTTTAATATAGATGGCCTAACAAGGTAGAAAAAACATATTTATATGATATTAAGGTTCATCCAAAATATAAATTCTGGAGATTAAATATGAAGAAGGTTTTAACCTAATCCCTATTGAATAATTCTTCATTGTTATTTCTATACAAAATTTTTTTCATTTTGTCATAAATATTCTTTCTGGATGGTTCTGGTGAATCACATCATATTGTGAACATATCATAGATAACAACCTCTTGATGACCAATACCAATTCAAATACCTCATAATATGATATCAATATAGATGGGATGATTCAGTAATTGATCCCTAAGTGTAATGACTCCTCAAAATGCATCCCCCAAGAATATTCATCTCGAAAATAGTTTGAATAATAATATAGATGGATTTTATAGTGTTTAATGAATTTTGAAAACATGAACTCCCCTATCAAAGGACATGGATCTCTTACTTACAAGATTCCCCAGTTATCAAAGATTAGAACACATTTTGAAACTGATCCTTGATCATGTATTATGAAAAACCAAAATCCAAGTGAGTATTGATGAATAAAATCTAACAATATCAATCTAGCTCATGAACAATCATTCTTGGATGAGGAAACCAAATTCTATTTCCAGAAATTGATGAAACTGAAGAAATTATTTACCTTATCAAACATATCATTATTCTCTTGTTCTAAAATATATCATTTATACTTCTATATATCATATAACTAAAAATCACATCTTATCCTCTTGAATGATTGTACATCATCATCCTCTAATAAATTTTTAGCAATTAGAAAATAATATGGAATAACTTCTACAACAACCGGATGGGGATTTTAACTATGTAAAATATTATTGAATGAAAAAATATCATGAACTTCTAAACAATGAGAACCAACAATTTTAAGGTGAAATAAATAACCAATTCATTCATTTAAACCTATATCCTATATTAATATGAAATTAAAACACATTCACAAAAAAAACAAGATTCATAATCCAAATATAGGACACTACATTATAAAAAATATATCTTTTGATAAAAATTATAGTTGTAATATTCATCCTTGAATAAATATATATGCAGAAAAAAATTCTCATGTTATATCCAATATCACTTTTTTAAAACACACAAAATTCTATGATAATTATATCGACATAAAAATCCAGTAATCTTCACCAATTCCTATCTCTAAATATCATCATATCTCTCTATGATCACATTTTATAACACTATTTCATGACCCCCTCATTCCAATGGAAACCCTTCTCTAATGAAAATGAAGAAACATATATAATAATACCTAATAAAATCCTATAATAGAAAATGGGTTGGTGACTACCATAAATTTATATAAATCAAACACAAGGTAGGTATTCTACAATAATTCAAAATACAACGTGTTGGAAACTATCACCAATAGTATATAAATCTCACACATATTAGGAAATTGCGATATATAAATGATTAAGGACAATGAGAAAGGACAAGATGAAAATCAACCAAAACCATGGATAAATTTAGGAATAAATCCCAATACATGTAGTGTCCTAAAAACATAAATGAGAATTTTAATATATCAAAAAATCTATGCATAAACCATAATCTCCTTCAAATCATGAAAAATGATCCACTACTACAATTTTCTAATAATATCCATCATGATCACAAACCCACTCCTATTGATCTTGAAAATGTTTTTTATAGTTTGGGAGAAAATATCATGAACGCTTAGCGGTATCTTCTCTAAAACATCTCATATAAAATTTGAATGAGGAATAATAAATATAGTGAATGAACATAAGAAACTAACTCATCACCTAAATGTGGAAATATAATTTTCCATCCTCAATAGGTATCATTCCCCATGTAACATATAAAAATATTTTGGGGTAAATAAAAATATTCTATTAATGAATGAATTTAAAATAATTCCACTTCTCCAATAGTTTATAGCTCTCAATTACCATTTTCAAACATCTTATTATCATCTATTCCATTTATAATCCATCACTGATGTGAGTTAACACTCAACCCTACCCCCTCTATCACAAGAAGGGGAAAACATCTCATGTTTGCCATAATTCACATATAAATTAAATAATCATTCACTCTGTACTAAATAAGATGTATGGATTCCACTATAGTCTGTCTAAATTTACTAAACCTCAATGCATAATAGCCTATGAAATTAAACCCATGGGAATAAAAACAACCTCTCTATGATATAGGTTTATGTTATACCTCAATCCATTTTATACGACACAAAAATGTATAGTGTAACCAAGATATATCACATCCCATGTTAGAACACACCATGTAAATTAGTCCATTATAGCTCGAGATACATCTACTGATATCAAGATCCAAATAGGGAGAGAGGGAGAGGTATATTTCTTCTATTTATTCCCTCACCATCCTAGATATTGAATAAAACATCCATAAAAATATATGGTATCTATTTTCCAAATCGAGGTTGTTTGGGTTGCATATGATTTAATAAAATAATAGAATAGTATCATATACGAACAAAACTAATGGAAATTATCTATCCAAAGAGTCATATGTGGCCATTGTCACATAGGTACTCTACATATAACTACTAATGTATATAAAATAAAAATCAATAAAGGTATTATGTTTATTATAAAAAAATAAAATATTCTTTAATTAATTACTACAAATCCCATTTACAATGTTATTATCTAAATCTATTATTAAAAGTGTTAATGGAACTAAATTTATTATAGTTATATTCGAATGTATGAAATCAGCATCTTTGAACAACGTAAAACATAATTTTTTGTATATTAGTTCCATTATAATTCATTATTCTTATTGAGTATGATATAACGTAGCTTATAGTACCAATTCAAAAATTAGTTATCGATGAATAAATTAAATCAAAGTCAATAAGATAGAAAATGGGAATTTAAAATATATTTTGGGAATCATTAAGTAAAGAAATAATCATGAAAATTTATGAAGGATTATATGTTGATTTTGAGGGGGAATATCCACATTGATATCATATATACAACTCAAGGTCTTGATATAGTGTGAAATGTATATACCATCCTGACCTCATGGGAATCAATCATCATTGTGGTCCTGGTAACCCATCCCTTCATTTGAGGTTTTTTTACCACAAAAATTCATTATACATCTCAATAAATCCTCAAGAATAAAAAGTTCACACATATATTTCAAAACATTTTACAAAAAAACATAATGGAACTATAGAAATGACATTGAGGAACCAAATCCTTCTACATTAGGGAACATGCTCTTACAGCCACATATATTAATTCTAAGAAAAAAGAATTTTTATGACATATTTAATAAAAACATTTCATTAATTATGTGTTGTCATCATAACAAAAATAAAATATACATGTTAACCATTACTATGATAAAATGTAAGCATGATTTCAAAAATTATTACTATATATAAATAATTTCATTATGAAATGTAATCAATCTAAAATTCATCTTCTATTAATTATATCATGATTTATATATATATTGCATATATTTTCAAGAAAATTAAAATTAAAAATAAATAATAATTGTAATATCATATGAATCTTTTATGTAACAATTACAAATAAATAAAATAATCATGTTTCAATATACAATAGAAGGCCAATGTTTTAATTAAACAACTAATCCAACAATTATCCAAATGACAGATTAACTATCACAAGCATGGGAAAACTCCCAATTCAATATATTTATTCTAAATCATAAAATTATTCATAACATATGATAAACAAAGTAGCACTATGACATGAAAATTTTAATTCTTTCCCTCAGTATTTTCTTAAAAAAGAATCACCACTTATGATATGGAATATAATTTAATATCCAATTCATATGCTGAATTAATAATAATAAATATATTTTATGAAATTATATTATTTTCAATTATGAAATTAAACAAAAAAATAAACAACTCAATTTATCCTTCAAATTCTAGAATATTTTACAATCATATAAAATGAAATTAATTTTTTTAATAACAAACTTATTAAAGATAATAACACCGAGTTAGAAACACATGATATATATTAACTAATTAAATCATTCACCTAAATGTAGGATAAGTATAAAATCCCCTAAATATATTGGGAGGTCATTGTTTTTGAAAAAAATACAAACAAGAACCAACCACAATAAAATAAAAAACATAAAAAGTAATATGAAACTCAAATATAACCTTATTACAATGACAAAATAAAACATTTCAATTATAAAAAACCAATATAGATTAATCCACTTATAATGGTATTTTATACAAAATTAGAATTTTGTGAGGGAAGATGATAGAATAAGGGAGATTCCCTTAATCCTTGAAAATATTTTTTGATGATTCGAATCATTTATACTTCCCAAGGCACAACTAGATGGTGGTGAGTGGTGAAAAGATTATCTATGTTTTGATAGAGAAATATAAAACTAACAAAACATGTTTAGAACTTTTATTTATCGAAAAAGATCAAAATCCATCACCACAGAGTTATGAAATCTAAAACGGGTAATACTACCCCACGATAACATGTATTCTAGTTTTGGGCTTTTCTAAATCCATATATCACACATTCCCAAAATCCTCATCATACTTATTTGTCTTACACCATGACATATCAATAAAAATTATATTTATCCTCACCATGACCATCATTATAACAAGGAGAACACCACACTACCTGTTTTAGATATCGAGAGTCAATAACTTCAACACCATACAGACTATTTTAAAAAAAAGAAACTAAATTATTTTTAATTTTCTATGTTTCACATTGGATATAAAAAAAGGGTAAATTCCTTAAAAAATGAATGGACAATACATTTTACAAATTATGGTTCAATCTAACACTGGACAACCAATTGCACTAACCAATATGAATTACCTGATTTGGAACCCTATTTCCATGATTAATACATCAATAAGTCCGAAATACATCCAATTCTACACCCACTACCAAAATTTGGAGATTTCAGAATGATAAAATATATTCAATAACAACCATAACACCTTAAAAATCACTGAAAACACCTTTGAACCCCTCGAAAATATTGATGGTAAGGTCTCTATAAATCTATTAGCTTATAAAAAATATAGTTAAAAATTATATTTATATATATAATGTTTATGTAATTATGAAAATTAAAATATATGGTTTGAAATTTATATATAATTTAAAAAAGAAAATTTATGAAAAAATATTTGGTGTTATAGTTCTTATCATGTTATCTAAAATACATGGACCTATATATAGACACTCTACCATCTTATATATTAACTCACCATGTATAAATTTCATTATATCACAACATGGTGTATAAACTGTACCCTACTTGGGTATGGTATGGATAAGTGTAACATCCCACGTTATTATAGAATAAGTCATTTTCCTAGTCATCAATATTTAAAAAATATTAATTTTTTTTCAAGGGGAATCATTGTATGAATACGTACTCAAAACACCACAATGGGTTTCTCTGAAATCTAATATTTCACACCAGAATGATATATATTGAAAGTAATACATCATTAATATTATTATTTTAAATGGGAGTTAGCACCTAGTTTTTTTATTAACCGAAATGAACTGAACAAACTATATTATTTTCACACATCTTTGTTAAATGTTTTTACATTCCTAAAATAAAATTTACAATCTAAATATGAGATCAAATTAAATTTTAAAATTATAATACTCTATTATTTTTAACATGTCGTTTTACAGTATTTTAATGGAGAAAAAAGTTTAAATCTAGTTTTTGTACCTTTTATATGTTATATTTGGAAAAATAAACATAATATTTTGAATCTGGACATCAAAATATTCTTTGGTTGATTTTTGTAATTTTGTTCTGATAAAATTCATATTTTATTGAATTGGGAAAATACTATATTTTAAATCAAAATTTTAATTTCATCTAATTAATTTTTATAGTTACATTTTCTTTTGAAAGTGTTATAAATTATATTCGCATTTTATTTTTATTATTAAATACAATTTTCGACATTGTTGGAATGATCACCTTGATAATTGATATAAACGCATGTCAATCTTTTGATGGTTCATACTTTTGAAAACTTGTCTTCTCATTTTGACGATATTAATAAATTTTAAATTTATTATTGAAACATTTTGTTTTAATAATTTGGAAGAATGGATTCTATTTTTGGACTCATATGGTCCAAATTATATAAATAGGTACCTTTTATTTTTTGATGTGATGAATAGTAACATTATTAGTTATTTGTTTTACCATAGTGAAAGGGTAAATCATGTAAATAAGGGTAAAAATAATATTATAATAATAAAAAACTACCATAAAAATTGTCATAATCATATTTTATAGGATATGTCCAACCAAAAAAATCCTTGGGACGAAAATATAATCTTTTGAATCAACTTTGGTGTGATTATGACACTTATAACTTTTAATATAATGTAATGGAAAATATATAATAAAAATATATCTTCTTAATTTTACTATTTTAATATGGGCTTATATAAGTTCAATATTTGAATATATATATTAATAAGAAATAAAAAATTATTTCCTAAATCATGGTATTTAATTTATAAATTTTAGACATTATATAAGTAAATTTAATTATGACACAATTATGATGTAGTCGTTGCTTTATTAATGAAGCAATCAAATAAATGATATTATAAATATTAAAATAAATATTATATGAAAAAATTTGTGTAATCCAAGATATTTAAGTTGAATATGTCATGTTAAAATACTATTAAATGACATTTTTAGAAGTTATATTTCACAATAGATATTATTTAAATTCAATAAAATGAATAGTGTAAAAATTATATAACAGGTCTTTTAAATAAAGTAAATTATTAATTCATTTAAAAATACAAAAAATATTTTCAAATCACAAAGTGACTATGTTAAGGTCTAAAAGATCATTAAGTGTCCAATTATTGTATATTTACCCAATATATTTAAATTTAATATCCACATAATAATTAAAAGTTTGTTACGATATATAAAATTAAATGTGAATAATTACATGTATACCAAGAAGATAATGTTAAAAATAAATTAAATGCATGTATAAATGTTATTTGATAATATGATTTAGAAATATCCACATCTTATCTTCTATATATATCATGTCACATATTTTTTTATTAAAAAATTAATTTATATTACTTTAATAATTTATGATTTTCCTAAGGATCCCCTTCGGTCTCTTATAAAAATCTAAACTCTTTCTTATAATAATATCACTTTAATAAAACATTGCATCAACCAAGACCTTCCCAAAACTCTGCCCAGAATCTCTCCCCTAATCTGAAAAGCCATGATTAAGGTTATAAATCTTCCCAAGGAAGCCCTATTCTATAAACTAAAAGAAGTTTCATGATTAAGAGGTAGGGCCTTCTCTCATGATTTTTAGTTTCTTTTCCAATATCCACTCCCTAAAATCATATTATTCAATGATTGAAATTTAAAACCAATATCATAAAATAAAAATATGTTTTTATACTATGGTTTCTGTTTAAAATTACACACACCTCCATTTAATAGGTAAATAAAATTTCATGGATTAAATTTTTGAAAGGGAGGATAGATGTAATATCCTAGGTAATTATTGAATAAGAAAATTTAATATTTTTAATATTTATAAATAAGATATTAATTATATTATAAATATATATAATTATTGGATAGTATACACAAACCACAAAAATGGGTTTCTCATAAATCTTTCATTGCACACAGTACAAATTTATGCGGAAAAAATCATTAATATAATTATTTTAAATGTTAGTTAACACCTATTTATTTCATTAGATTGAAAGAAAAGAAATAAATATATCATATTCACAATAGTTTTTTTAAATATTTTTACATTTATCAAATATATTTTAAATTATTAATAAGAGAATAAATCCAATTTTACACATTAAATACACTAATAATTTTCAAAGGCATTCTACCACATTTTAATAGCAAAAAATTTTTTAATATAGTTTTCTCACTTTTATAAGTTCTATTAGAAAAAATAAACCTTTTCCTTAGAAGAGGGACATCAAAATTTTCTTAGCTTTAATTTTGGTATTTTTTAGAAAAAATTTATATTTTAATGAATATTGAAAAATACAACATTTTAAATCCAAAATGCATTTTCTTATAATTTATTTGTGTTATTAGATTTTCATTTGAATGTGTTTAATGTATACTTATATTTTCTTTATCATTTAATCCAATTTTTTTATTGGATGTAATTTCGCATTGAAAATTGATATAAACACATGTTAATCATTTGATGGTTTTTACTTTTAAAAAACATGCTTTATAATTTTGACAACGGTAATAAACTTTAAATTAATTATTGAAACTTTTCTGTTTTGAATTTTTAAAAATAGATTCAAAATATGGAATCACAAGGTTCAAATTATGTAAATAGGTCTCTTTTATTTTTGCACATGATGAATAGAAACTTTGTAATTATTTTTATTTACCACGGTTAAAGGGAAAATCAGTTAAATAAGGGTAAAAATAATATTATAATAACATAAAACTACTCTAAAACACACCCTAACCTTATTATATGAGATATAGCCAACCATGAAAACCCTTGTGATGGATATGTGGCTTTAAAATCCACTTTGGTGTTATTATGACACTTAAAAATTTTAATATAAAGTAATGGAAAATAGGTAATAAACATATATTCTTTTACGAAATTTATTTTAATATGTGTATATAAATGTGATGTATTAAACATAAAATAGATAGTGAAAATAGAAATTTTTCTACTACAACATTTTATTTTATTATTTATTTTTTATTTATTAACTAATTATGTTTAATTATGACACAATGATGATGTAGTGATTGCATTATCAATGAAGGAATCAAATAAATGATTTTAAAATTATAAAATAAATATAATTTGATATAATTTATTTCAGGGAAGATTTTTATATCTGAATATTTCATGTTAAAAGACTATTATTTTCTTTATGAAGATGTTATCTTTCTATTTATATTTTATATAAATTCAATAAAATGAATAGGGAAAAAATTGACATAATTAATGTTTTTTAAAAATTGTAATTAATTAAATTATTTAAAAATAGTGAGAATATTTTAAAATCACAAAGTGAAAATAATATTGTCTAAAATTTCATTAAGATTCCTATTATGTGAAATTTAACCAATATAAGTAATATTAACATCCTTTTAATAATTAAGGTTTTCTTACAACAATTAATATTAATGGTTAATAAATAATGGTAGACCAAAAATATATGTTTTAATATAAAACCAATACGTGTCTAAAAAATTAGGATGTGAGTATTTCAAAAATCCTAATATTATATTCAAAATATATCATGTTGGATCACTTTTAATAAAAAACGAATTTATATTAATTTAATAATTTAAGAGTTTCCAAGGGTAACCCATCCCTCTCCTATAAAAAGGTACCCTCTCCTCTCTAATACTCACTCATAATAAACCCTTTAGTTCATCCATTATCTTACCAAACATTTGTTACAATCAATCCCCTAGTCCTAGATGCCTTTATTATCACATTAAGCCTCCCAAGGTAGCCTTTTGTTATAAACAAAAAGAAGATATTTGAATAATAGGTAACGCCATCTATCATGCTTTTTAGATTCATTTCCATTCACCACTCCCAAAACTCAATTTATTTTCTTATTACGTAATAGAAACTGTATCGTACATATAATAGGATATTTTTATTCAATTTTTTTAATATAAACTTACAGAAACCACAAATTAATGGGCAACAAACATTCTTTTTCATTGTACAACAATCAAATGCCTCACGAAACAATGATGGTTCAATTTTCCCCTACCACTTCTCTTGGTGGACAATATAGTTGAATTTTTTCTACATTTGATATATATTAAATTTATATTGTCTCTATGGATCTATAAATTTTTTAGAACATACCTTTATTCTTTCCATGTCGTGTAAATACAATAATTTCGTTTGAGGATGTGTGGACTACCATCCCATCAATATGATATGACTCATTACCTCTATACAAGGAATATATAAAGTATGGATTCATTAAACATATGAGAAATAATTGACATTAATATAATACTGGTAATATAATATACATTTATATTGGTTCTTCAAAGTGGAATCTCATGAGGGGTGGGGGGGTAATTTGAGTTCCTACATAAAATTTCTGAATAAAACTATTCATTTAATGATCCCCAAAATTTGAAAAGCCCAGTTAATTAATGAAATAGAGATGTAAATGTCCAGTTGGTCAACAAGTTTCACAAAGGGTGATTAAACCTCAGTTAAATTAGAGTAAAAACAACTTCTTCAACTTTTGAAACAAGTTTACTAAATTAATCACATACACACACTCACTAAAACTAACTATCAATGTGAATGAAAAACACTATTTTGTTTTAGAAATTATAAGCAGCAGAAAATATATAAAATAGAGTACAATAAAATAAATACAAAGCACATTAGAGTTAAATAGGTGGTTCAGTCTCAAGTCAAGACTTAATCATCTTTACTTGGTGATCAGCTTCCCTCAAGCAGTTTATATTAATAATAAAACATGATATACAGTATGTATCGGGATTTACAATAGTTTGTAATCACTTTCTTGGGTTCACACCCCCTATCACAGTTCTTCATGGGAAAAAAACAAACAATACATACCACACACGGAATCTTCGACAGTTATATGTGGGAAACAAGAAGTAATTGATGTTTTATGTTAGTATATTTAGTATCCTTTAGTTCAAGCACATCTTATAATGTCTGTAACAGACAGACACACACTTCTCAAAAATGTAAAATGAATAAACACAATAGAGCTAAGATTTTAAGCTTGAGTTTAGAAAGATCAATGTGTTTGCATTTTTGATCTTGACTCCTTTGAGTGATGAATTTTTTGTTTGAGTATTTCTTTGGAAGATGTATCCAAAATAAAATGTTGCAACTCCAGCTTATAGCTATTAGGAATTGAGTGTTGTGCTAGTTGTGTTGATCGAGAGTTGATAAGGTATAAAAAGCATAATTGTGTTTGTGTTAAATTACCATGGTGATGCTTGTGGGTTCAGAGTGTAATTGTAGGATGGTTTTTCATTGATATATCAATTAATCTCCTTTGTAAGCTACTTCTCTGTTACTTCTATTCACATTCATAGCTTTGAGACTCGGTCACTCATGCAACATGCTTTTCTTCCTTGCTCATTACTTTTATTTATTTATGGTTCAACAATAGTAATAATTATATCACGTGAAGTCATTCTTGTACCACATATTATACCCAGATACAGTCTCTTGATATGTCTACAATCAACATTAATTAATGTCAGAAGAATTTAATTTATCAAATATGATCATTATAATAATAATAAAAATTTGAAAATGTATAGATAAGAAGGGTATGGTAGACTAGTAATGGTAGCCTTCACAACAGTAGTCTTCAACAGTATGTTCACATCGGCAGCATTCAACAGTGACCTTCCATTAGTATGCTTCAGCGATAGACCTCAACAGTAACCTTCCTTGGTGGCCTTCAACGATGGATTCACAATAGTAAACTTGCATCGGTGACCTTTGCATCAATGGCCTATTTCACTTAGAGAAATTTTTCATTGTGATCATGAACAAGAGAGCAGTTAGGTTAAAAGTACATAGTTAATACCGGGATATAAACTTGATTTTCCCATAAATTATTATCTTGTAATAGAAAGAAGGTGAATTATATAGCTGAAAATTTATTTGGGATTATCAAAACAGGTGATTCCAAAAATATCATTTAATTATTATTCAATTAATATTACAAAAAATGAAAGTACTGTTCATTGGTATGTACTAACTACCCTCTCCAATAACGGTTCATTTAATTTCCAATGGTTAGGTCTATCAGTAAGGTAACAAAGGTGAGGTGCATCTGTGTGGTCCAACGGTGTGGTCTATTGGTGACGCCCAATGGTGTGGTCTATCAATGAGGTATTAATGGTGTGGTTTCTAAAGGTGAGGTCCAATAGTGAGGATCCTAATGGTGAGGTTCCTAACACTGAGGTTTTTAACATTGATGTCCAACAGCGAGGTTCCTAACGGCGATGTTTCAAACGACGAGTTTTCTAATAGTGAGGTTTCTAATGTTTTGATTTATAATGGTGAGGATTCTAATAGTGAAGTTTCTAACGGTTAATAGTTTATCATACCTAACTCATGTTTTATGTAATTTAACCTCTCAGAATTCAAAGGATTTGTGAATAAATCATCCAATTTGTGTTCTGTTCCAATGAATCCGAGAGTGCTATCACCTCTTTGATAATCATCTCTCAAGAAGTGATGTCTCTCATCAATGTGTTGTCTACTAGCATGAGATACTAGTTTTTTAGAGATGTTAATAGCACGTGTATTATCACTATTTATAGAGACATGTTTAAATTGAAATCCTTAATCTAGTAAAGTGTGATTCATCCACAAAATTTGAGTACAACAACTACTAGAAGATATATATTTAGATTTGGAAGTAGATAATGCAAGAAAATTATGTTTCGTACTACACTATTATAATAGTGACTTGCATATAATGTGACATGTTCCAAAGGTGCTCTTTCAATTTAACATGCAACCAGAAAAATAAGAATATGAATAACTTATTAAATCAAATGAAATCCTATTGGATAAAATAGTCCTATTTTTGTAGTATTCTTGAGAAATTTTTAAACATTTTAAAACTAGAAAAATGAGACTCTTTAGGATTGGATTGAAATAGATAACACATGAATACACTAAACATGATATCAGGTCTGCTAGCAGTAAGATAGATCAGACTTCCAGTCATACCTTTACAATTGGTTTGATCAACTGGTATACCAGTTTCATCTGCATCCAACTTACAGGTGCTACTCATAGGTGTATCATTATCTTTATGGATGTCCAAACAAAAAAGGTATCAAAATATCCTTAGTGTAATTACTCTGATTAAAAAAACAATTTCTATTTTGGAAAATTTGAAATCAAAAGAAAAATTTATGTTCCCCCATTAAAGCCATTTTAAATTCATCTTACATCAATTTTTAAAAATCAGTACATAAAGAATTTTTAGAGGATCCAAAAATATAATCATCTACATAAATATATAATATTAAAACATATTTGGAAATAATTTTAATAAAAATATTAATATCTTTAATTTTGTTAGTAAAACCTTTTAAAATAAATAATGAACTAAGTATGTCATACCAAGATTTTGTTGCTTGTTTCAAGCTATATAATGCTTTTTAATTTTTTAAGATATGATTTACAAAATGAGGATTTGTAAAACCAAAGGGTTGTTCAAAAATATATCTTGAGCTATGTATCCATTTAATAATGAATGTTTGATATCCATTGGAAAAATATTGAAATTCAAATTAGGTAATTAGGAAAGTAGTATATTAATGTATTCTTGTCTAGCTACAAGTGAAATGGTTTCCTCATAGTATATTTATTCTTCATGACTATATACTTTGGAAACTTGTCTAGCCTTGTTTTTAACTATATTTCTAGACTAATCAACATTGTTTCTAAACACCCATTTAGTACCAATGGTCAAAGTGTCTTTAGGTCTTTCTAATAATTTCAAAACCTTGATTCATTCAAACAGATTGAATATTCTAGCATAGATATCACCAGAAATTCATCATTTATTACATCATCAATATTTTTAGGTTCATTCTATGAAAGAAATACTTGAGGATCAACCTGGTTTCTCAGAGAAGCTCTAGTTTGTGTTCATCTATTTAAATAACCTACTACAGTATCCAAAGGATTATTCTTGAGAGTTCCAATACCTCTATGAAGAGTCGAACTAGACTCCTCAAGATTGAATACAATTTCAGATTCACCATGCATAGATTCTAGAAGATTTCCCGAATTGGTTGTTTTCACTAAGGGCTTACTATCTTTATCACAAAGGTATAGAATTGACATATCTTCCTAAAGATGTTCAACAACTGTTTTGGGTTCTTGTGTATCAGTCTCATCAAATTTGACATTAACCAATTCTTCCACACATTTCATTCTCTTGTTGAATATTCTATAAGCTTTACTAGTGATTGAGTTACCTAGGAAATTTCCTTCATCACTTTTGGAAGCAAACATGTCATGATAGTATTTAGTGTTAAGGATAAAGACTCTTCAATGAAAAACTCTAATGTAACTAACCATAGGTTTTATATTAATCTAGAGCTCATAAGGGGTACTCTTAAGAACAGGTCTAATTAAGACTCTAATGATAATGTCACAAGCTGCATTAACAACTTCAGAACAAAAATAGATAGGTAGATTATACACATTTACCATTGTTCAAGAAATCTCTTGAAGTGTCGTATTTCGTATTTCTACAACTCCATTTGTTGCAGTGTTCTAGGAGAAAAGAAATTTAGTGTATAGTCAATTTTTGAGAAAGAAGATTTAAATTCATGATTTTCAAACTCAAGACCACGATCATTTCTCAAGGCCCAAATTCTACATCCCCTAAGACGTTCTACAGAAAAATATATTTTATGAAATATGAACATGCTTAACTTTTGTGATCTATAAAGTATACCCAAGTACATCATGAAAAATCAACTACAATAATATAAACATTGTGCATCCCATTTAATTTGGAAACTCTAGATGGTCCAAACAAATCCATGTGAACCTACTCAAGTGGTTGAGAAGTAGAAACTTTTTTTAGTTTGAAATAAACTTTGTGTTGTTTTCCCAATTGAAAAGGATTACAAACATTGCTATATTGGAATTAAAATTTAGGTAATTCTCTAACTAAACCTTCCATAGTTATTTATCTAAGTTAGTTCACATTGTAGTGTCCTATTGTTATATGCCATACCCAGGATTCATTTTGAAAAGCTTTTAAACATGAAACATATTTCTTAGATAAGGAGTTTAAATCAACAACATATACGTTTTCAATTAATATAGAATTAAATATTAAATCATTTTTTCAATTTAATACATTAAACACATCATTTTAAAAATTAACATTGAATCCATCATCACACAATTGAGATATACTCAGAAAATTGTACTTTAACCCATTAACTGAAAGTAATTTAGAAATTAATATAGTATTACAGTTACCAATTTGGACTAAGCCAACGATCTCCCCTTTAGAATTATAACCAAACATAACATGTCCACCTTCAACATTAATTATTCTTTTGAAGCATGAATAATATCCAGTCATATGTTAGGAACATCCACTGTCCAAGTACTATAGAGTTTTATAGTAGCACATTAGAAACTTTTCTTACAAAAAAGATTATGTGTAGCATATCTTTGGTACCCATATTATCTTGGGTCCATAGAGGTTAGAAAGTATTGATTTGGGAAACCATACTTGTCTCACAGGATTTGAATAATCAACAGATATGTTTTGACACATGAACAATTTGGTATGTCCTTTGTAGATTTTTTTTTCAAATGATTGTCTAAAAGTTGAACTAGCTATAAACTGTCCATATTTTGGAACAAATTATGTTTTAATAATCCCTCTCTATCCTGGTAGATATCCTATAGTAGTTTTTTATTTTGGATAAATTTTTTTCCTATCAAGAAATTCAAGGTATCTCTACCTATAGAAAACTATCTCTTTTTAATTTCTCATTGGAAAATTTATGTTCAGAATTTCTTTTAGTAGATGAGCACATTTTTTTCATTATCCAGATCAGACTTGTAATTAGCATTTAATGCATGTTGTCCTTCAAATAATTTATATTTATCCTTAAGTTTATTAAAGTTTCTCACAGTCATCCCACAATATTGAAATAGTTCATCCATATTCCTATTTTCATCATTGTTTTATTAACATTCATTCCTAGAATTGTAAGCATTATGTACCGAAGAATTGGTTGTTACCTCAGATGTTTCTGTCATGAAACACTTGTTTTCATGTTTGTTTTTTTCAATATCTAAAGTTTCAGATCCACAAGAGCTATCTCTTGAGGCACTCCAAGAATCAATCATAGCCTTTTTATATCATTTGTCCTTATCATCATACTTCTTTTTAAATTACAGCTTGCGGAAATCTTCTTTTAGATGACTTTTTCATTTACACTCAACATAGACTATCTCATTTGTGTTATAATTCAATTTTCTGCCCTTTTTTCCACAATCCTTTATTATCATGCCTTCCATTACAATATTACATTCTTAATAACATTTTCATCTAGTAGAACTTCTATAATATCATAGAAAGATGATTCATCTCATCATCCTTATCAGAATAAGAGTCTCCACTAGTGGAAGTGTCTATAGGTCCTGGAGCTTTTTATTTATCATTGTTCTTTGAGGTAGCAATCTTGAATGCTACAGATTTGTTTCTTGGTTCTTTATCATCTTCTAGATTTAAATTAGGTATTTCTCTATACATCATATGTTTTCCAATTAGGTCATTCACTGGTATCTTTCCTGTGTCACAAGATTCTCAAGGAGAAACCAATGTTCCTCTTAATATGTCAGATATGCATCGAAAAAATCTAATCATCTGATCATTGTTTTCCACTGGTTCCCCAAACAGACTCATAGTATTAACTATATTATTGAACCTGAGATACATTTCATGAAATACATGTTGTTCTTCAATTGTGTCCCAGATTTCAGGTTCCATTTTCTTTAGAAAAATGATCAGTTTTAATTTACACATAGCATAGTTATTACTATTAAATAAAGGCGTCCTATTAGTAGCAACACTTTCAACTCTGTTATACATTGATAATTAAAATTGTAAAGAACTGAAAATTTAGATATGATGGAAATTTAATGATCTTTATGATAAAACTAAAATCACAGTTAAATAATTTGACGAATTGCACAATAGTCTAGGTAGTAGTAATAAAAATGACACTAAACCATATGATACCAAATGTTGGTTAGAGTGGAATCTCAAGAGGGGGCTGAATTAAGTTCATACTTATAATTTCTATTTAAATATTTTTATTTTAAAAATCCCACAAAATTGAAATATCCTAGTTAATTATTTCTATAGAGATGTAAATGTTTAGTTGGTCAACAAGATTCTCAATGTGTGATTATTCCTTAGTTAAATTAGTTTAAAAAAAGTTTCATCAACTTTTGAAACAAATATGCTGAATTAAACACATAAAATCACACACAAAAACTAACTATCAAAGTAAATGAGAATTTGTTTTATGTTTTAGCAGTTATAAGCAGTTGAAAATAGATAAAACAAAGTACACAAAAATATTCAGATAACAGTGGAGTTAAACAATATGTTCAGTCTCAAGCCAAGACATAATCCTCTTCACTTGTTGATAACCTACCACAAAGATGATTATATTAAAATTAATCATGATGCCCAGCCTATATCGGGCATTACAATAGTTTTCACATACATTCCAGGGTTCACACCCTCTAACACAATTCTTCATTGGAAAAAAACAATACAGACCACACAATGTCTCTTCCACAGTTATACGTGGGAAAAATGATGTAAGTGATGTTTGATGTCAGGATATTCAGTATCCCCCAGTTCAAGCATAGGATACAGTGTGTGTAACAGATAAACATGCACTTCTCATAAATGTTAAATGATGAAACAGAATAGATCTACAATTATAATCTTGTGATTAGAAAGATCTGTGTGTTTGTAGCTCGTATCTTGACTCCGTGGAGTGAAGAATTTGATGTTCGAGTCATTATCTTGAAGTTCTCACCAAAACAGAGTGTCACAACTCCAGGTTCTAGCTTTCAGGACTTGAGTGTTCTGCTTCTTGCATTGATTGAGAGCTGATGAGGCGCAGATGGAAGAATATAGTTTGTCTCAAATGATCTTTGTGATGCTTGTGTGTTCATAATGTAAGTGTAGGGTGGTTCTTCTTTGATCTAGAAAGTAATCACCATCATACTCTACTTATTTTTAATTACTCTTTACATTCTTAGCTTCTGGACTCAAGAACTCAAGAAAACATACTGTTCTTCCTTGTTCATTACATTTATATATTTGAGGATCAACAATAGGAAGAAGTAGATCATGTGTGATCTGTCTCATAACTCGTACATTACCCTGATACGGTATCTTGATATTTCTACAATTAAGATTAATTAATGTCAGAAGCATTTAATTTATCAAATATGACTATTAGAATAATATTAAGAATTTGACAATGTTTGGAGTAGAAGGGTATGGTTGACTGGTAACTGTAGCCTTCACAACAATAGGCTTCAACTCTATGTTCACGTCGACTACATTCAATGGTGACGTCCCATCAGTAACCATCTGTGGTAGCCCTCAATGGTAAACTTCATCAGTGACCCTCAGCAGTGGCGTGGCAACATTGAACTTGCACCGGTGACCTATAAATTGGTGACCTTTGCATTGGTGACCATTTCATTGGTGACCTTTTTTACATAGAGAAATTTTATGTTGAGAGCATAAACAAGAGAGCATTTTGGTAAAAATTAATTAGTTATTACATTGATATAAACACAATTTTCCAACAAATTATTATCTTGCAAGAGAAACAAGGTTCTTTATATAACTGAAACATGATTTGGGATTATCAAAACAAGCAAGTCCAACAAAATCATTTAATTATTGTAGAGACCCAACGCCTGATTTACATGGACATTACATTACTTTTGAGTAATACTTAGTACATAACAAAAACAACAGACAAGGACCGTAATACTTTAGTGTCTTTGGAAACTCGGAACATAATCTTCTAATCATGGTGAATGATCTTCAACATCTCCCATAAAGATCATACCTTTTTTTTCTTACCTAAAACCTTTCTTTATATCCTGGGGAAAAGAAAACATAAAAGGGTGAGCTCAAATTCTCAGTAAGGGTAAACAAAAGAAATATCAATCACATCATATTCATAAGAACATAACTTTTGGAAATCTTAACCTGCAAAAGAGAGCATAATTTCATAACATGGGATAACTCATAGTAGTGAAATGGAATCCTAATAATCATAACATAAAACATGAAACTTGGTGGAATACACACATAATCATAGAGAATCATTTCTTGTTAGTCAAGACTCATTTCCAAGACTATCTTGGTGGACAAAGACCATTTCTGAACAATGTTCATTCCTCGTTTCAGTCCTGTTTCACTGAACTGGTATAACCTACCGTTTCAGCCATGTCTATCTCATGAGATATAAAATCTTTACCCAATGCATTGGAGGGAGATATAGGTCCCACCCATCTCATAATGATACCATTTTTATGTGTGCCACAAAATCATAAATCATACAACATTGCATAACCCATTTAATTAAAATGGGAATCTTAAACATCATGACATCATAAAACAATTCATATAAGATAATGGAATTCATAAAAATATTTCCAACACAACATAATCAAATCCATGTAATAATAGGGATATAAATAGAACCCTATATTATCTTAGATGGAAAAGAATATTGATAAAACACTTCAACTCCATTCTTGAGAAAAATACCCTTTCTGCCTCAAAAACACTTTTCCTTTCTTAACATGTCATGCAATTCTAAACTAAATGAATTTTAATAAAAATAAACTTCACAACTTGTAAAGTATGCTTCTTGGAAATAATGTTTTAAAAATCCATTCATGCCATATAAGTTAAAAAAACATTCTCCGTACTTTTGTCAGAAAAGTCAAAAAGTACCTCGTACGAAAAATGACAAAAGAATCCTTTCATATCCTTTACTAAAAAATCACCGAAGGGTAAAATTGGATTTAAAAAATTGTAGGTGGATGGAAATAATAATAAATATTTAGGAAACATGAATTTGGATGATAAAATTCACCCCAGTAAATACTAAAGTATAAACAATCTTGAATAAAAATGAGATTGTGATATTTCCCTTACCTTATGTCTGATTTGCTTCGTAAGTGTCCAAACCTCTTGTATAATGATTTAAATAATGTCATTGACTTATTAAAGAATCATAATAATTGTTATGATATCATATATGGTTCACTTATGACTTTATGTTACCCGTTCATTGGTAAATCCCATGTTAAAGCAACGTTTTGGGTAAAATTATCTGATTTATCGTACATGTTTGGATTTGTTGTTCTTGATTTTTATTATTTCTTATATCATGATTTACTTAATTTCAAAATGTAGATCAAGTTTTATATATCATATATATTCATTATATATCCATCAAATACAAGCATTTATAATTGTACATAACATATGGAGGTAAGAAATGAAATGCACTGTTCATAGAGACAGTAAGCCGTATGTACGCATGAACGCTACTTTCATTTCTATTTCTTATTTCAATTGAATTAAAACATAATTATACATAGGTATATTATAATTCCATTATAATATCATATATAATATCATTATCCACATCCTTTATACATCCCACATAATGTATTAACGAATCACATCACTTTGAGGGGGTCGTAGTCCGCACTTTCTCAAATGAGATTATCGTATTTTCCTACAATGGAAACTGTAAAGGCTTGATATAATTAGTTAGTAAATAAGAATAAGTAAATATATATTATATATAAATACAGTGCCATTATAATGGCCACCATGAGAGGTGGTAGGAGAAAATCGAACAATCATCGTTTCGTGAGGCGTTAGTTTGCCATCACAGAAACATTATGTTCCTCATCCATTAGATGGAGGTGTGTGTACGTGTAGTGTGAATCCTTCTCATAACAAAATCATAGTATATTTTGGATATTGGTTTTGTTACAAAAAAAGGATTAAAAAGAGTTTAGGGGTTGGAGAAGTAGAATAAAGGAAATCAACTTAAGAGAAACTGTTACCTTTAATTTTGGTAACTTTCTTTGGTTTGATCCAGAAGGACTTATTGGAGATTATTCTCCCTAATTTAAGGATTCAAGGGGGAGGAGAGGAATTTAGGGAGATTATTTGGGTAGAGTGTGGACGAGCCAAAAGGATTGAGAGGTGTCAGGAATTGCATAGAAGTGGTCCCCTTTTATTAGGGAGTGGAGGGGCTCTTTAGGAAAGTGTGAAAACATTATTTTATTGTAAACTTATCTTCGGTTTCGAGAGGTCCGAAACAAATTAATGCCGAAGATAAGATGACTCATATTCGTAATAAAATCATCCAATAGGAATTGGACAGGTTTTGGATGATATTTTAATCTTTTTAATCTTATTTATTTAAATCATTTATTAATGAGTTAAACACTACATAATTATTGTGTCATAACTAATTTAATTCATTTAATGTCTAAAAATTATGAAACAAAATACCATGATGTAGGGATGGTTTTTATCTTTCCAAATAATATTTATAGTCGAAAATATAACTTATATAGCCCCTTATAAAAATTAATTACTAAAAGAGTTTTGTTAAAGTCAATTTTGTCTTTACATTAAATTAATTAATCTAATGTGCCATTATCTTTCATAAGTGGATCCATGGGGTCCCAAAATCGACCCAAGGATGCCCATGGTCGGCCACTACTTATCCAATAAGTTTAGGACATGTGTCAATGTAATTTTAAATTATTATAATATTCTTTTAACCTTGAATTACCCTATTTACCTTTAACACTAGTAAATAAAAAAAATTACAATAGTTACTATTCATAATATAAAAAAAAATAAAATTAACTTATTAACATAATTTGGACCCATTGATTCCAAATATGGAATCAATTTTTCAAAATTAAAAACACAGAAGTTTTAGTAATTAATTTAAAATTAATCCCGTTGTTAAGCAAACATGTTCTAAAAGTTAAAACATTGTCAAAGATTGAATTTATTTAATCTACAAATTCAATGTAAAATCAAGGCTAATGACATACATTAAATTAAATTCTAAAAACATATTATATATATACTTTGAAACCATTAAATATTATTGTTTAACCACATAATTTATTACGATGAAAAAAGTTGTTTTTAATTAAAATATAGTGTGTTTTAACTATTCATTAAAATATGAAAGTTATCAGAATAATATGAAAAATTTATCCAAAGTAAATTTTTCTATCTTGATTATAAATAAGAATTTTATTTTATCAAATTGAACTTATAAACTTGTCAAAAAGTAGATATAATGTGGGTGCACCATTAAAAGGCGGTAAAAATACATTTTTTTAAAAAATACTTATTTTACCTGAAAAATTTATATTGTTCTCTTAACACATTCTAGAAAATGTATAAGATGAATAATAATGTTATAAAATTCAAATTTTAGTTACTACTATTCATAACGGCTAGTTCATAATAATATTATAATAAAATATCGTTGTTTAATAAAACCCGGTATTGCGTACAACACACGCTATCGAGGAAGGTCACGATTGCGTGTAATGCAAGCCAAGTCAGGGTTGCGTGTTGTGCAAGAATACTTAGTTGTTTTCTATAATAGAATCCAACCATATTTCATTTATACATTGAATATATATATATATATAAACACACTCAATGTTGCGTAGAATGACTATTATAAAACGAACTTGAAATTGTGTGTAACACGATCCAAGAATAGTGTTGCGTATACTGCAAGATAATACGGTGTTGCGTATAGTAAAAGCTAAACAAGATGTGGTGTATAATAGAAGACATCAATGAAATTAAAATAATATTTTTCATAAAATTTCGGGGTGTTACATTTTACCCCCCTTAAAATAAATTTCACCCTCGAAATTCATCGGGGTTATAAATGGTTTACTACTTGAAAATTTCTTTAATAGAAACCCACATAGTAAAAAGGAATACCAAAACTTGGCTTTAAAAACTAATGTATGAAATGTAACGGTTACCCAAATTAACTCATCACTGGGTTTCCACGTAGGAGAACATAGGTGAAAATATGGATATGGAAGAAAAATCTAACCATCGTGTTCTGATGGAGAGTGGTAGAGAACATGGCTATGAAAAATCCAACAATCACAAAGCCCTAAATTTGTGATGATCTAGGGTACCATCTGGTTCATCAGATATAAGACCACTAGGACAACATTTTTTGTTTTTAAGATCATTTCACTAAAGATGATGAATTAAAATAAATACTTACAGGATTTTGGTATAATCTCAATGTTGTGCGTGAATTGAACAATTTCAACTTAATATCATAAAGTAATGAAGTTGAATTTGTTATTCGTGATGCATTAGCAGATCATGTGATAGAATGATGGTTCATTCCATCTGTTTCAAACAAAAGGTTAGCAAAAGTTATACGTCCATCTTATGGTGAGATTAATCGTATATGGTTCCAAAAATGGACTTATACTTTATTTATCATACCGCTTAATAAAATAAAACTACTTTCTACTAACCAGGGACTTTTTGTAGGCCAGTGGTAGGCGATAAAGGCCAGTCGCACTTCAGTTTTGGGTTCGATTCCCACATCCTTTTCTGACGCGGTGGGCTGTCGCCCGTCCTGCAAGTTGTCCTTTTTCTAAAACTACATTACTATATCATCCCATCCATAATATCGAAAAAAAGATTTATCCTTAAACAATACTAACTTATTTCCAACATAATCCATTCCAATCATTAGGCTTATCTAAAATACTTCAGTCCGAGCTCATATTATAAAGAAAATGATTACATAACAATCACATGAATGCCATCATTTTTCCCTCATATATAATAAGATATATCTTGTTGGTCAAATTACAAACATTTGAATACCTTAATCATGTATTCTCATGAAGAATGAATACCCATTAATTGAACCATAGTGAAAACATGAATGCAGTCAAAAGTTAACTCTTTTCCACATACAAAAATCCAAAAATTCTATATACTCAAACCATGATATAACCTTCTCTTTATATCATTCATGAGCTCATGAATACTATCAAACATTTCATTTTGTCATTTTCTTTTCATTATGTGCATATCATCTTTTTTCCAAAAATATCTCAATCACATTCTATGGTTACCAATACCATTGAAAACCACAATAGACCAATACATAAATATTCCAATATTCCACGATACTATATACAACATTATTCTAGAATACCCTTACATAAACACTTAATCATTCCACCACATCGTTGTCATATTAAACATCTCCAATGGTGATCACATGTGACATCCCTTTGTCCTTTGTCTTATGTGGTTGCTCATGTCGATCATCACTAACCCTTGGATTAGGGCATTTATAAGTATAATGCCCAATTTCCTTTCACTTGAAGCATTGAAGTGTAGTAGGTTCATTCTGTGTATCCCATCCTTTTATTGCATCATTAGACATCTTCTTCCCATCATTGCGGCATTCAAATTCCCGATGACCTTCCTTTCAACATTTGAAACATTTACATGTTCTTTTAAGACAATATCCACCATTCTTCATTCCACACTTTGAGCATAAGGAAACATTCATCTTCTTTTCACCATTATTTTGATATTTCTCCTTGAACTCCGTCTTTCGTTTCTTGTCAAAACTATGAGATGGATAAGTAACACCAACTTCCATTTCTACCTTGATAGCACAATGCACAATTTCTTCATAGCTATTGATGTCTCTTATTGCTAATGCCCATCGAAGATTTGGTTTTAAGACACTGAAGAATCGATCAACTTTACTTTCAGGTTGGACGATAAATCCAGATTTATACCTTGCAAGCCTTGTAAAATTCGCTTCGTATATACCAACAGATTAATCATCCTTTTGCTTTAGTTCAAGAAACACCTTCTCCATCTTTGTTCGAAGAATATGAGGGAAGTACTTATTTAAAAATAATTTCTTGAACTCATCCCATTCCATGGACTCAATTTCATCTCTTGGCCTCATATTCTTGATAAGATTCCACTATTGATCATCTTCACCTTCCAAATGATATACTGCTAAGATGACTTTATCATGTTCAGAACATTGAAGAACTGAAAATATCTTTTCAGTGGTACTAATCCATTGTTCAGCAACAAGTGGATCAGAAGACCCACTGAAAGAAGGTGGACGTTGCCTCATAAAGGAATCAATTGAATATTGTTCCCTTCTATGCTCATTTGTAAGTCCAGAATGATTCATAGCTTGTGTAAGTATAGAAATAATATTTTTCACTCCATCTCCCATAACATTTGTTTGTTTAGGAGGACAATCATTTCATTGTCCATTACATTGATCAACACGGTTCCTTCGGGTTCCAGCCATCGTCTAAAACCCAAAAATAATTGTGTGAGAGGCAAAAATAATTCTAGGGAAAACAATATAATAAAGGGGGAGTAAAATAAATATCTAACATCTTGGGTTACCATAATTCTAGTACTATAACTTATACTTATACTTATCCTTAGGGACATCCCTAGACATACCTTAGAAATATCTCTAGGGATATTACTAAAGTTCTCGCATCCTAGTTTACAAAGGTTGACTAAACCTTTCCTCTGATACCAACTATAGAGAACCGAAGCCTGACGTACATGGACATTACATTACTTTTGCGGAATTCTTAGTACATAATAAAAACACACACACAAGGACCGTAATAGTTTAGTGTCATTGGAAACTCGGAACGTAATCTTCTAATCATGGTGAAAGATCTTCAACATCTACCATAAATATCTTCCCTTTTTTTCTTACATAAAACCTTTATTTATATCTTGGGGAAAAGAAAACATAAAAGGGTGAGCTCAAATGCTAAGTAAGGGTAATCAAAAGAAATATCAATCACATCATATTCATAAGAACATATCTTTTGGAAATCTTAACCTGCAAAAGATATCATAATTTCATAACGTGGGATAACTCATAATAGTGAAATGGAATCCCAATAATCCTAACATAAAACATGAAACTTGGTGGAATACACACATAATTATATAGAATCATTTCTTGTTAGTCAAGACTCATTGCCAAGAATATCTTAGTGGACAAAGTCCATTTCTGAACCGAGTTCATTCCTCGTTTCAGTCCTGTTTCACTTAACCGGTATAACCTACCATTTCAGCCTTGTCTATATCATGAGATATAAAATCTTTACTCAATGAATTGGAGAGATATATAGGTCCCACCCATCTCATAATGATTCCATTCTTATGTGTGCCACAAAATCATAAATCATACATCATTGCATAACCCATATAATAAAAATGGAAATCTTAAATATCATGACATCATAAAACAATTCATATAAGATAATGGAATTCATAAAAATATTTCCAACACAACATAATCAAATCCATTTAATAATAGGGATAGAAATATAACCCTATATTATCTTATATGGAAAAGAATTTTGATAAAACACTTGAACTCCATTCTTGAGGAAAATATCCTTTCGGCTTCAAAAAAAATTTTCCTTTCGTAACATGTCATACAATTCTAAACTAAAAGAATATGAATAAAAATAAACTTGAAAACCTGTAAAGGATGCTTCTTGGAAATAATGTTTTAAAAATCCATTCATTTCGTATATGTTAAAAAAACATTTTTCGTACTTTTGTCGGAAAAGTCAAAAAGTACCTCGTACGAAAAACGACAAAAGAATCCTTTCAGATCCTTTAATAAAAACTCACTGAAGGGTAAAATTGGATTTAAACAATTGTATTTGGGTGGAAATAACATTACATATTTAGGAAACATGGATGTGGATGATAAAATACACGCCAGTAAATACTAAATTATAAACAATATCGAATAAAAATGAGATTGTGATATTTCCCTTACCTTAGGTCCGATTTGCTTCATAAGTGTCTGAACCTCCTATATAATGATTTAAGTAATGTCGTTGACTTATTCCAGAATCATAATCATTGTTATTATATCATATATGGTTCACTTATGACTTTATATTACCCAATCTTTTGTAAATCCCATGTTAAAGCAACGTTTTGGGTAAAATTATATTATTTATCGTACATGTTTGGACATGTTGTTCTTGATGTTATTATTACTTATATCATGATTTACTTACTTCCAAAATGTAAATCATGTTTTATATATCATATATATTCATTATATATCCATCATATACAAGCATTTATAATAGTACATAACCTATGGAGGTAAGAAATGAAACGCATTGTTCATGGAGACGGTAAGTCGTACGTACGATTGAACGCTACTTTCATTTCAATTTCTTATTTTAATGGAATAAAACATAATGACACATAAGTATATTATAATTCCAGTATAATATCATATATAATATCATTAACCACATCCTTTATACATCCTACATAAGGTATTAACGAATCACATTATTTCGAGGGGGCGGTAGTCCGCACTTCCTCAAATGAGATTATCATATATACCGACTATGGAAATTGTAAAGGCTTGATATAATTAGGTAGTAAATAATAATAAGTAAATATATATTATATATAAATATAGTTCAATCATAATGGCCACTATGATAGGCGGTAGGAGAAAATCGAACAATCATCGTTTCATCAGGCGTTAGTTTTCCATCAAAGAAACACTATGTTCTTTATCCATTAGATGGAGGTGTGTGTAAGTATAGTTTGAATCCTTCTCATAAAACCATCATGGTATATTTAGGATATTGTTTTTTTTTCAAAATAAAGGATTAAAAAGATTTTAGGGGTTGGAGAAATAGAATGAAAGAAAACATCTTAAGAGAAACTGATACCTTTAATTTTGGTAACTTCATTTGGTTTGAACCAAAAGGACTTCTTGGAGAGTCTTCTGCCTAATGTAAGGCTTCAAGGGGGAGGATAGGGATGTAGGGATATTATTTGGGAAGAGTTTGGACGAGCCAAAAGGCTTGAGAGGTGTGAGAAATTGCATATAAGTGGTCCCCTTCTATAAGGGAGTGGAGGGGCTCTTTAGGAAAATGTGAAAACATTATTTTATAAAAACTTATCTTCGGTTTCAAGAGGTCCAAAACACATTAATGACGAATTTAAGATGACTCATATTCTAAATAAAATCATCCAATAGGAATTGGACAGGTTTTGAATGATATTTTAATCATTTTAATCTTATTTATTAAAATTATTTATTAATGAGTTAAACACTACATCATTATTGTGTCATAAATACTTTAATTCATTTGATGTCTAAAAATTATGAAAAAAATACCATGATGTAGGTAATCATTTTATTTTTCCAAATAATATTTATAGTCAAAAATATAACTTATATAACCCATTAAAAAACTTAATTACTAAAAGAGTTTTGTTAAAGTCAATTTTGCCTTTACATTAAATTAATTAATCTAATGTGTCATTGTCTTTCATAAGTGGCTCCATGGGGTCCCAAAATAGACCCAAGGATGCCCATGGTCGGACACTACTCATTAAATATGGTTAGGACAAGTGTCAAGGTAATTTTGAATTATTATAATATTCTTTTATCCTTGAATTACCCTATTTACCTTTAACCGTAGTAAATAAAAAAATTACCGTAGTTATTATTCATAATATAAAAAAAATAAAAGTAATATATAAACATAATTTGGATCCACTTATTCCAAATAATGAATCCATTTTTCAAAATTCAAAACACAGAAGTAGCAATAATTAATTTAAAATTAATCCCGTTGTTAAGCAAACAGGTTTTAAAAGTTAAAACATTGCCAAAGATTGAATTTATTTAACCTACGAATTCAATGAAAAATCAAGGATAATGACATAAATTATATTAAATGGTAAAAAAATATTCTATTTATACTTTGAAACCATTAAATATTATTATTTAACAACATAATTTATTAAGATGAAAAAATTTGTTTTCAATTAAAATATAACTTGTTTTTACTATTCATTAAAATATGAAAGTTATCAGATTAATATGAAAAATTTATCCAAATTAAATTTTTATATCTTGATTCTAAAGAAGAATTTTATTTTGTCAAATTGAACTTATAAACTTGTCAAAAACTAGATTTAATGTGGGTGCGCCATTAAAAGGTGGTAAAAATGCATTTTTTTTAAATACTTATTTTACCCGAAAAATTTATTTTGTTCTCTTAACACGTTCTAGAAAATGTATAAGATGAATAATAATGTTATGAAATTCAAATTTTAGTTAATACTATTCATAACGGCTAGTTTATAATAATATTATAATAATATATCATTGTTTAGTAAAACCCGGTATTGCGTACAACACACGCTATCAAGGAAGGTCGCGATTGCGTGTAATGCAAGCCAAGTCTGGGTTGCGTGTTGTGCAAGAATACTTAATTGTTTCGTATAACAGAATCCAACCATATTTCATTTATAAATTGAATATATATATATATACACACACACACACTCAATGTTGCATAGAATGAATATTATAAAACGAACTTGAAATTGTGTGTAACACGATCCAAGAATAGCGTTGCGTATACTGCAAGCTGATATGGTGTTGCGTATAGTAAAAGCTAAACTTGGTGTGGTGTATAATAGAAAGCATCAATGAAATTAAAAGAATATTTTTCATAAAATCTCTGGGTGTTACATTCTACCCCCATTAAAATGAATTTCGCCCTCGAAATTCGTCGGGGTTATAAATGGTTTACTACATGAAAATTTCATTAATAGAAACCCACATTGTAAAAAGGAATACCAAAACCTGGCTTTAAAAACTAAAGTATGAAACGTAACGGTTACCCAAATTAACTCATCACTTGGAGTCCACGTATGAGAACATAGGTGAAAATATGGATATGGAAGATAATTCTAATCATCAAGTTATGATAGAGAGTGGTAGAGAACATGGCTATGAAAAAGACAACAATCACAAAGCCATAAATTTTTGATGATCTAGGGTACTATCTGGTTCATCAGATATAAGAGCACTAGGGCAACATTTTTTGTTTTTAAGATCATTTCCCTAAAGTTGATGAATTAAAAGAAATACTTACATGATTTTGGTAGAATCTCACTGTTGTTCGTGAATCGAACAATTTTTACTTCATATAATAAAGAAATGAAGTCGAGTTTGTTATTCGTGAAGCATTAGCAGATCATGTGATAGAATGATGGGTCATTCCATCTGCTTCAAACATAAGGTTAGAAAAAGTTATAAGTCCATCTTATGGTGAGATTAATCGTATATGGTTCGAAAAATGGTCTTATACATTATTTACCATACCGCTTAATAAAAAAACTAATTTCTACTAACCAGCTACTTCTTGTAGGCCAGTGGTAGGTGATAAAGGCCATTCGCACTTCGGTTGTGGGTTCGATTCCCACAGCCTTTTCCGACGCGATGGGTTGTCGCTCGTCCTGCAGGTTGTCCTTTTTCTAAAACTACATAACTATATTATCCAATCCATAATATTGAAACTAGTTTTATCCTTAAACAATACTAACCTATGTCCAACAAAATCCATTCCAATCTTTAGGCTTATCTGAAATTCTTCGGTACAAGCTCATAGTATAAAGAAAATGATTACATAACAATCACGTGAATCCCATCATTTATCCCACATATATCATAAGATATATCTTGTTGGTCAAATTACAAACATCTGAATACCTTAATCATGTATTCTCATGAAGAATGAATACCCATTAATTCAACCATAGTGAAAAAATGAATGCAGTCAAAAGTTAACGCTTTTCCACATACCAAAATCCAAAAATTCTATATACTCAAACCAGGATATAACCTTCTCCTTATATCAGTCATGAGCTCATGAATATGGTCAAACATTTCATTTTCTCGTTTTCCTTTCATTATGCACATATCATCTTTTTTTCCAAAAATATCTCAATCACATTCTATGGTTACCAGTACCATTGAAAACCACAATAGAACAATACATAAATATTCCGATATTCCATGATACTATATACAACATTATTCTGGAATTCCATTACATAATCACTCAATCATTCCACCACATCGTTGTCATATTCAACATCACCAATGGTGATCGCATGTGACTTCCCTTTTTTCCTTTGCCTTAAGTGGTTTCTCATGTCGATCATCACTAACCATTTGATTAGGGCATTTATTAGCATAATGCCCCATTTCCTTACACTTGAAGCATTGAAGTGTAGTAGGTTCATTCTGTGTATCCCTTCCTTTCTATGCATCATTAGACATCTTCTACCCATGATTGTGGCATTCAAATGTCTGATGACCTTCCTTTCCACATTTGAAACATTTACTTGTTCCTTTATGATAATCTCCACCATGCTTCTTTCCACACTTTGAGCATAAGGAAACATTCATCTTCTTTTCACTATTATTCTGAGATTTCTCCTTCAACTCCATCATTCGTTTCTTGTAAAAACTATGAGATGGATAAGTAACACCAACTTCCATTTCTACCTTGATAGCACAACACACAATTTCTTCATAGCTACTGAAGTCTCTTATAGGTAATTCCCTTCGAAGATTTGGTTTTAAGACACTGAAGAATCGATCAACTTTACTTTCAGTTTGGATGATAAATCTAGATGTATACTTTGCAAGCCTTGTAAAATTCTCTTCGTATATACCAACAGATTAATCATCCTTTTGCTTTAGTTCAAGAAACACCTTCTCCATCTTTGTTCGAAGATTACGAGGGAAGTACTTATTGAAAAGTAATATCTTGAACTCATCCCATTCCATGGACTCAATTTCATCTCTTGTCCTCACATTCTTGATATGATTCCACCATTGATCATCTTCACCTTCCAAACGATATACTGCTAAGATGACTTTATCATGTTCAGAACATTGAAGAACTAAAAATATCTTTTCAGTGGTACTAATCCATTGTTCAGCAACAAGTGGATCAGAAGACCCACTGAAAGAAGGTGGATGTTTCCTCATGAAGGAATCAATAGAATATTGTTCCCTTCTCTGCTCATTTGGAAGTCCATAATGATTCATAGCTTGTGTAAGTATATCAATAAGATTTTGTACTCCATCTCCCATAACATTTGTTTGTTCAGGAGGACAGTCATTGCATTGCCCATTACATTGATCAACATTGTTCCTTCAGGTTCCAGCCATCGTTTAAAACCCAAAAAGAATAGTGTGAGAGGCATAAATAATGATAGGGAAAACAATATAATAAAGGGGGAGTAACATCAATATCTAACATCTTAGGTTACCATAATTCTAGTACTATAACCTATACTTATACTTAACCTTAGGGACATCCCCACACATACCATAGAAATATCTCTAGGGATCTTACTAAAGTTCTCGCATCATAGTTTCCAATGGTTGACTAAACCATTCCTCTGATACCATCTATAGAGTCCCGAAGCCTGACGTACATGGACATTACATTACTTTTTCGGAATACTTAGTACATAACAATAACACACACACAAGGACTGTAATAGTTTAGTTTCTTTGGAAACTCGGAACGTAATCTTCTAATCATGGTGAAAGATCTGCAACATCTCCCATAAAGATCTTCCCAATTTTTTCTTACCTAAAACCATTATTTACATCCTGGGGAAAAGAAAACATAAAAGGGTGAGCTCAAACTCTCAGTAAGGGTAAACAAAAGAAATATCAATCACATCATATTCATAAGAACATAACTTTTGAAATCTTAACTTGCAAAAGAGAGCATAATTTCATAACATGGGATAACTCATAGTAGTGAAATGGAATCCAAATAATCATAACATAAAACATGAAACTTGGTGGCATACATAGATAATCATAGAGAATCATTTCTTGTTAGTCAAGACTCATTGCCAAGACTATCTTAGTGGACCAAGTCCATTTCTGAACCGAGTTCATTCCTCGTTTCAGTCATGTTTCACTGAACCGGTATAACCTACCGTTTCATCCATGTCTATCTAATGAGATATAAAATCATTAAACAATGCATTGGAGTGAGATATAGGTCCCACCCATATCATAATGATATCATTCTTATGTGTTCCACAAAATCATAAATCATACATCATTGCATAACCCATGTAATAAAAATGGGAATCTTAAACATCATGACATCATAAAACAATTCATATAAGATAAAGGAATTCATAAAAATATTTTTCCAACACAACATAATAAAATCCATGTAATAATAGGTATAGAAATAGAACCCTATATTATCTTATATGGAAAAAATTTTGATAAAACACTTTAACTCCATTCTTGAAGAAAATATCCTTTCTGCTTCAAAAACACTTTTCCTTTCTTAACATGTCGTACAATTCTAAACTAAATGAATTTGAATAAAGATAAACATGAAAACTTGTAAATTAATCTTCTCATAAATAATGTTTTAAAAATACATTCATGCCGTATAAGTTAAAATAAACATTCTTCGTACTTTTGTCTGAAAAGTCAAAAAGTACCTCATACGAAAAACGACAAAAGACTCCTTTCATATCCTTTACTAAAAACTCACCGAAGGGTAAAATTGGATTTAAAAAATTGTACGTGGATGGAAATAATATTAAATATTGAGGAAACAAGGATGTGGAAGATAAAATACACCCCAGTAAATGCTAATGTATAAACAATCTCGAATAAAAATGAGATTGTGATATTTCCCTTACCTTAGGTCCGATTTGCTTCGTAAGTGTCCGAACCTCCTGTATAATGATTTAAATAATGTCAATGACTTATTACAGAATCATAATCATTGTTATGATATCATATATGGTTCACTTATGACTTTATATTACCCGTTCTTTTGTAAATCCCATGTTAAAACAACGTTTTGGGTAAAATTATCTTATTTATCGTACATGTTTGGACATGTTGTTCTTGATGTTATTATTACTTATATAATGATTTACTTACTTCCAAAATGTAAATCATGTTTTATATATCATATATTTTCATTATATATCCAGCATATACAAGCATTTATAATAGTACATAACATATGGAGGTAAGAAATGAAACGCATTGTTCATGGAGACGGTAAGACGTACGTATGCATGAACGCTACTTTCATTTCTATTTCTTATTTTAATGGAATTAAAACATAATGATACATAGGTATATTATACTTACAGTATCATATAATATATAATATCATTAACCACATCCTTTATACATCCCACATAAGGTATTCACGAATCACATCACTTTGAGGGGGCGGTAGTCCGCACTTCCTCAAATGAGATTATCATATTTACCGACTATAGAAACTGTAAAAGATTGATATAATTAGGTATTAAATAAAAATAAGTAAATATATATTATATATAAATACAGTTCCATCATAATGGCCACCATGTGAGGCGGAAGGAGAAAATCGAACAATCATCGTTTCATGAGGTGTTAGTTTTCCATCACAGAAACATTATGTTTTTCATCCATTAGATGGAGGTGTGTGTAATTGTAGTTTGAATCCTTATCATAAAAACATCCTAGTGTATTTAGAATATTGGTTTTGTTAAAAAATAAATGATTCAAAAGGGTTAAGGTTAGGAGAAGTTGAATAAAAGAAAACAACTTAAGAGAAACTATTACCTTTAATTCTGGTAACTTCCTTTGGTTTGAACCAAAAGGACTTCTTGGAGAGTCTTCTGTGTAATGTAAGGCTTCAAGGGGAGGAGAGGTATGTAGGGAGATAAGTTTGGAAGAGTTTTGACAATCCAAAAGGCTTGAGAGGTGTGAGGAATTGCATATAAGTGGTCCCCTTTTATAAGGGAGTGGAGGGGCTCTTTAGGAAAGTCTGAAAACATTATTTTATTATAAATTTATCATCAGTTTAAAGAGTTCCAAAACACATTAACGCCGAAGATAAGATGACTTATATTAGAAATAAAATCATCCAATATGAATTGGACAGGTTTTGGATGATATTTTAATAATTTTAATCTTATTTATTTAAATCATTTATTAATGAGTTAAACACTACATCATTATTGTGTCATAAATAATTTAATTCATTTGATGTCTAAAAATTATGAACAAAATACCATGATGTAGGGAATCATTTTAGTTTTCCAAAAAATATTTATAGTCGAAAATATAACTTATATAACCCCTTATAAAAATTAATTTCTAAAAGAGTTTTGTTAAAGTCAATTTTGTCTTTACATTAAATTAATTAATCTAATGTGTCATTTTCTTTCATAAGTGGCTCCATGGGGTCCCAAAATCGACCCAAGGATGCCCATGGTCGGCCACTACTCATACAATAAGGTTAGGACAAGTTTCAAGGTAATTTTGAATTATTATAATATTCTTTTTACCTTGAATTACCCTATTTACCTTTAACCGAAGTAAATAAAAAAAATTACCGTAGTTACTATTCATAATATCAAAAAAAATAAAAGTAACCTCTTAACATAATTTGGACCCACTGATTCCAAATATGGAATCCATTTTTCATAATTCAAAACACAGAAGTTTCAGAAATTAATTTAAAATTAATCTCGTTGTTAAGCAAATAGGTTTTAAAAGTTAAAACATTGCCAAAGATTGAATTTATTTAACCTACATATTCAATGTAAAATCAAGGATAATGACATACATTATATTAAATGGTAAAAACATATTATATTTATACTTTGAAACCATTCAATATTATTATTTAACCACATAATTTATTACAATGAAAAAAGTTGTTTTTAATTAAAATATAGCGTGTTTTTACTATTCATAAAAATATGAAAGTTATCAGAATAATATGAAAATTTTATCCAAAGTAAATTTTTATATCTTGATTCTAAAGAAAAATTTTATTTAGTCAAATTGAAATTTTAACTTGTCAAAAACTAGATTTAATGTGGGTGCACCATTAAAAGGAGGTACAAATGCATTTTTTGAAAAAATAATTATTTTACCCAAAAAAGTTATTTTGTTCTCTTAACACATTCTAGAAAATGTATAAGATGAATAATAATGTTATAAAATTCAAATTTTAGTTAATACAATTCATAACGGCTAGTTCATAATAATATTATAATAATATATCGTTGTTTAGTAAAACCTGGTATTGCGTACAACACACGCTATCGAGGAAGGTCGTGATTGCGTGTAATGCAAGCCAAGTCAGGGTTGCGTGTTGTGAAAGAATTCTTCGTTATTTCGTATAACAGAATCCAACCATATTTCATTTATACATTGAATATATATATATATGTGTATATAAATATAAACACACTCAATGTTGTGTAGAATGACTATTATAAAACGAACTTTAAATTGTGTGTAACACGATCCAAGAATAGCGTTGCGTAAACTAAAAGCTAATATGGTGTTGCTATAGTAAAATCTAAACATGGTGTGGTGTATAATAGAATACATCAATGAAATTAAAAGAATATTTTTCATAAAATCTCGGGGTGTTACATTCTACCCCCCTTAAAATGAATTTCGCCCTCAAAATTCGTCGGGGTTATAAATGTTTTACTACATAAAACTTTCTTTAATAGAAACCCACATCGTAAAAAGTAATACCAAAACTTGACTTTAAAAACTAAAGTATGAAATGTAACCGTTACCCAAATTAACTCATCACTGGGTTTCCACGTAGGAGAACATAGGTGAAAATATTGATATGGAAGAAATATCTAACCATCACGTTCTGATGGAGAGTGGTAGAGAACATGGCTATGAAAAAGCCAACAATCACAAAGCCATAAATTCGTGATGATCTAGGGTACCATCTGGTTCATCAGATATAAGAGCACTAGGACAACATTTTTTGTTTTTAAGATCATTTCCCTAAAATTGATGAATTAAAAGAAATACTTACATGATTTTGGTACAATCTCACTATTTTCGTGAATTGAACAATTTCCACTTCATATCATAAAGAAATGATGTTGAATTTGTTATTCGTGAAGCATTAGCATATCATGTGATAGAATGATGGGTCATTCCATCTATTTCAAACAAAAGGTTAGAAAAAGTTATAAGTCCATCTTATGGTGAGATTAATCGTATATGGTTCCAAAAATGGACTTATACTTTATTTATCATAACTCTTAATAAAATAAAACTACTTTCTACTAACCAGGGACTTCCTGTAGGCCAGTGGTAGGCGATAAAGGCCAGTCGCACTTCGTTTGTGCGTTCGATTCCCACAGCCTTTTCCGACGTGATGGGATGTCGCCCGTCCTGCAGGTTGACCTTTTTCTAAAACTACATTACTATATCATCCCATCCATAATATCGAAAAAAAGTTTTATCCTTAAACAATACTGACTTATGTCCAACATAATCCATTCCAATCTTTAGGCTTATCTAAAATTCTTCGGTCCAAGATCATAGTATAAAGAAAATGATTAGATAACAATCACATGAATGCCATTATTTATCCCCCATATATCATAAGATATATCTTGTTGGTTAAATTACAAACATGTGAATTCCTTAATCATGTATTCTCATGAAGAATGAATACCCATTAATTGAACCATAGTGAAAACAAGAATGCAGTCAAAAGTTAACTCTTTTTCACATACCAAAATCCAAAAATTCTATATACTCAAACCATGATATAACCTTCTCCTTATATCAGTCATGAGCTCATGAATACGGTAAAACATTTCATTTTCTCATTTTCCTTTCATTATGCACATATTATCTTTTTTTCCAAAAATATCCCAATCACATTCTATGGTTACCAGTACCATTGAAAACCACAATAGACCAATACATAAATATTCCAATATTCCACGATACTATATAAAACATTATTCTGGAATCCCATTACATAAACACTTAATAATTCTACCACATCGTTGTCATATTCAACATCGCCAATGGTGATCGCATGTGACTTTCATTTGTCCTTTGCCTTAAGTGGTTGCTCATGTCGATCATCACTAAACCTTGGATTAGGGAATTTATTAGCATAATGCCCCATTTCCTTGAACTTGATGCATTGAAATGTAATAGGTTCATTCTATGTATCGCTTCCTTGGCTTGCATCATTAGACATCTTCTTCCCATCATTGCGGCATTCAAATGCCCGATGACCTTCCTTTCCACATTTGAAACATTTACTTGTTCTTTTAAGACAATATCAACCATGCTTCTTTCCACACTTTGAGCGTAAGGAAACATTCATCTTCTTTTCACCATTATTCTGAGATTTCTCTTTGAACTCCATCTTTCATTTCTTGTCAAAACTATGAGATGGATATGTAACACCAACTTCCATTTCTACCTTGATAGCACAACGCACAATTTCTTCATAGCTACTGAAGTCTCTTATAGATAATTCCCTTCAAAGATTCGGTTTTAAGCCACTGAAGAATCGATCAACTTTACTTTCAGGTTGGATGATAAATCGAGATGCATACCTTGCAAGCCTTGTAAAATTCGCTTTGTCTATACCAACAGATTAATCATCCTTTTGATTTAGTTCAAGAAACTCCTTCTCCATATTTGTTCGAAGAATACGAGGGAAGTACTTATTGAAAAATAAGTTATTGAACTTATCCCATTCATTGGACTCAATTTCATCTCTTGGCCTCGTATTCTTGATAAGATTCCACTATTGATCAGCTTCACCTTCCAAACAATATACTGCTAAGATGACTTTATCATGTTCAGAACATTGATGAACAGAAAATATCTTTTCAATGGTACTAATTCATTTTTCATCAACAAGTGGATCAGAATACCCACTGAAAGAAGGTGGACGTTGCCTCATGAAGGACTCAATAGAATATTGTTCCCTTCTCTGCTCATTTGGAAGTCCATAATGATTCATAGCTTGTCTAAGTATAGCAATAATATTTTGCACTCCATCTCCCATTACATTTGTTTGTTCAGGAGGACAATCATTGCATTGTCCATTACATTGATCAACGTGGTTCCTTAGGGTTCCATCCATCGTCTAAAACCCAAAAAGAATAGTGTGAGAGGCAAAAATAACGCTAGGGAAAACAATATAGTAAAGGGAGAGTAACATCAATATCTAACATCTTGGGTTACCGTAATTCTAGTACTATAACCTCTACTTATACTTAACCTTAGGGACATCCCTAGACATACCTTAGAAATATCTCTAGGGATCTTACTAATGTCCTCTCATCCTAGTTTCCAAAGTTTGACTAAACCTTTCCTCTGATACCAACTGTAGATACCCGAAGCCTGACATACATGGACATTACATTACTTTTGCGGAACACTTAGTACATAACAAAAACACACCCACAAGGACTGTAATAGTTTGGTGTCTTTGGAAACTCGGAACGTAATATTCTAATCATGGTGAAAGATCTTCAACATCTCCCATAAAGATCTTCCTTTTTTCTTACCTAAAACCTTTCTTTATATCCTGGGGAAAAGAAAACATAAAAGGGTGAGCTCAAAAGCTTAGTAAGGGTAAACAAAAGAAATATCAATCACATCATATTCATAAGAACATAACTTTTGGAAATCTTAACCTGCAAAAGAGAGCATAATTTCATAACATGGGATAACTCATAGTAGTGAAATGGAATTCCAATAATCATAACATAAAATGTGAAACTTGGTGGAATACACACATAATCATAGAGAATCATTTCTTTATAGTCAAGACTCATTTCCATGACTATCTTAGTGGACAAAGTTCATTTCTGAACAGAGTTCATTCCTCATTTAAGTCATGTTTCACTGAACCGGTATAACCTACCGTTTCAGCCATGTCTATATCATGAGATATAAAATCATTACCCAATGCATTGGAGGGAGATATAGGTCTCACCCATCTCATTATGATACCATTCTTATGTGTGCCACAAAATCATAAATCATACATCATTGCATAACCCTTGTAATAAAAATGGGAATCTTAAACATCATGACATCATAAAACAATTCATATAAGATAAAGTAATTCATAAAAATATTTCCAACAAAATATAATCAAATCCATGTAATAATAGGAATAGAAATAGAACCCTATATTATATTAGATAGAAAATAATTTTGATAAAACACTTGAACTCCATTCTTGAGGAAAATATCATTTCTGCTTCAAAAACACTTTTCCTTTCTTAACATGTCGTACAATTCTAAACTAAAAGAATTTGAATAAAAATAAACTTCAAAACATGTAAAGGAATCTTCTTGGAAATAATTTTTTAAAAATCCATTCATGCCGTATAAGTTAAAAAAACATTCTTCTTACTTTTGTCGTAAAAGAAAAAAAGTACCTCGTATGAAAAACGACAAAAGAATCCTTTATTATCCTTTACAAAAAAGTCACCAAAGGGTAAAATTTGATTTAAAAAATTGTAGGAGGATGGAAATAATATTACATATTTAGGAAATATGGTTGTGGATGGTAAAATACACCCCATTAAATACTAAAGTATAAACAATCTCGAATAAAAATGAGATTGTGATATTTCCCTTACCTTAGGTATGATTTTCTTCGTATGTGTCCGAACCTCCTGTATAATGATTTAAATAATGTCATTGACTTATTACAGAATAATAATAATTGTTATGATATCATATATGGTTCACTTATGACTTTATATTACCCATTCTTTTGTAAATCCCATGTTAAAGCAACGTTTTGGGTAAAATTATCTTATTTATCGTACATGTTTGGACTTGTTGTTATTGATGTTATTATTACTTATATAATGATTTAATCACTTAAAAAATGTAAATCATGTTTTATATATCATATATATTCATTATATATCCATCATATACAATCATTTATAATAGTACATAACATATGGAGGTAAGAAATAAAATGCACTGTTCATGGAGACGGTAAGCTGTACGTACGCATGAACGCTACTTTTATTTCTATTTCTTATTTTAATGTAATTAAAACACAATGATACATAGGTATATTATAATTCCATTATAATATCATATATAATATCATTAGCCACATCCTTTATACATCCCACATAAGGTATTAACGAATCACATAACTTTTAGGGGGCGGTAGTCCGCACTTCCTCAAATGAGATTATCGTATTTACTGACTATGGAAACTATAAAGGCTTGATATAATTAGGTAGTAAATAATAATAAGTAAATATATATTATATATAAATACAGTTCCATCATAATGGCCACCATGAGAGGCGGTAGGGGAAAATCGAACAATCATCGTTTCGTGAGGCGTTAGTTTGCCATCACAGAAACATTATGTTCTTCATCCATTTGATGGAGGTGTGTGTAAGTGTAGTTTTAATCCTTCTCATAACAACATCCTAGTATATTTAGGATATTGGTGTTGTTACAAAAGAAAGGATTAAAAATAGTTTAGGGGTTCGAGAAGTAGAATAAAAGAAAGCAACATAAGAGAAACTGTTACCATTAATTTTGGTAACTTCCTTTGGTTTGAACAAAAAGGACTTCATGGAGAGTCTTCTGCCTAATGTAAGGCTTCAAGGGGGAGGAGAGGGATGTAGGGAGATTAGTTGGGCAGGGTTTGGACGATCCAAACGTCTTGAGATGTGTGATTAATTGCAAATAAGTGGTCTCCTTTTATAAGAGAGTGGAGGTGCTCTTTAGGAAAGTGTGAAAACATTATTTTAATATAAACATATATATGGTTTCAAGAGTTCCAAAACACATTAATTCCAAAGATAAGATGCCTAGTATTAGAAATAAAATCATCCAATAAGAATTGGACAGGTTTTGGATGATATTTTAATCATTTTAATCTTATTTATTTAAATCATTTATTAATGAGTTAAACACTACATCAATATTGTGTCATAAATAATTTAAATCATTTGATGTCTAAAAATTATGAAACAAAATACCATGATGTAGGGAATCTTTTGAGATTTACAAATAATATTTATAGTCTAAAATATAACTTATATAACCCCTTATAAAAATTAATTACTAAAAGAGTTTTGTTAAAGTCAATTTTGTCATTACATTAAATTAATTAATCTAATGTGTCATTGTCTTTCATAAGTGGCTCCATGGGGTCCCAAAATCTACCCAAGGATGCCCATGGTCGGAAAATACTCATCCCATAAGGTTAGGACAAGTGTCAAGGTAATTTAGAATTATTATAATATTCTTTGAACCTTGAATTACCCTATTTACCTTTAACCGTAGTAAATAAAAAAATTACCGTAGTTACTATTCATAATATCAAAAAAAATAAAAGTAACCTATTAAAATAATTTGGACCCACTGATTCCAAATATGGAATCCATTTTTCATAATTTAAAACACAGAAGTTGCAGTAATTAATTTAAAATTAATCCCATTGTTAAGCAAACAAGTTTTAAAAGTTAAAACATTTCCAAAGATTGAATTTATTTAACCTACGAATTCAATGTAAAATCAAGGCTAATGACATAAATTATATTAAATGGTAAAAATATATTCTATTTATACTTTTAAACCATTAAATATTATTATTTATCCATATAATTTATTACGATGAAAAAAGTTGGTTTTAATTAAAATATATCGTGTTTTTACTATTCATTAAAATATGAAAGTTATCAGAATAGTCTGAAATATTTATCCAAAGTAAATATTTATATCATGATTCTAATGAAGAATTTTATTTTTTCAAATTGAACTTATAAACTTATCAAAAACTAGATTTAATGTGGGTGTTCCATTAAAAGGCGGTAAAACTCCGTTTTAAAAAAACTTATTTTACACGAAAAATTTATTTTGTTTTCTTAACACATTCTAGAAAATGTATAAAAAGAATAAGAATGTTATAAAATTAAAATTTTAGTTAATAATATTCATAATGGCTAGTTCATAATAATGTTATAATAATATATCGTTGTTTAGTAAAACCTGGTATTGCGTACAACACACACTATCGAGGAAGGTCGCGATTACGTGTAATGCAAGCAAAGTCGGGGTTGCGTGTTGTGCAAGAATACTTCGTTGTTTCTATTAACAAAATCCAACCATATTTCATTTATACATTGAATATATATATATATATATATAAACACACTCAATGTTCCGTAGAATGACTATTATAAAATGAACTTGAAATTGTGTGTAACACGATCCAAGAATAGCGTTACGTATACTGAAAGCTAATACGGTGTTGCGTATAGTAAAATATAAACTTGGTGTGGTGTATAATAGAATACATCAATGAAATTAAAAGAATATTTTTCATAAAATCTCGGGGTGTTACAATTATTATTCATTTAATATGAAAAAAATGAAAGTAGTGTTCATTCGTACGTACGGACTACTGTCTCCAATAATGGTTAATTTAATTTCATATCGATAAATATTATTTGTTATTATAAATAAATTTATAATGGATATATATTATATTGAAATCTGGAATACTTTTTTTTAAGATGACGGAATTTTTACCACATTGATAATCTAGATTAAAACCTGTTTATTTTTTACTCACATATTAAATATAAAAAAAAACATCCCATATGAAACTAAATATTTACATTATTTTAATAACATTATAATATTTTATAGAAAAGGAATAATAATAATGACAATGGTTCAAATGTAATTAGAAATTATACTATGATTATTTTTTTAGAAAATAAAGACTGTATGAGACAAGTTAAACTCAATGTATGGGACATCATCTCAATGTCCCTTCATTGAGGCTTGTTTTGATGTTATACACCAAATTAATTTATAAATTGTATAATTATCCCATTTGACTTCTTTTTTCAGTTAATGGTTTTTGAAATTAATCTTTTTCTATGAATATTTTTAGTAAATCAAAAAAAGAATGTTTTTTACTTACGTGGAAAATGAGTTTTTCAACACCATGAGAGTTTATGTATTTTGAATCCCCTACAAAACAAAAAAAATAAAAGAAAAATAAATAATATATTCAATTTTCACATATTATTTTATTTAAAATGGTTTTAAAAATGGTTTAATTATGTCAATAGCTTGTAATGAGTCATTGTTATTTCAAATATTTTGTGTGAAATGTTGAAAATTTGAATCTTTTTTGTGTTATGACAGTATAATGGTACATGGAAATTTGATGGTTGGTTAAATAATATAGCAAAGATTGGTGGTTACATGGTAAACCAATAATGATAGGTTTCATTATAAACATTGATGGGTGCTTATACTATAACCTTCAATGCATTTTTTAGGGAAGTCAACCACATGTAAATTATATTTAGTGATATGTGTGAATTTCGACGAAGTGGTTATTATATTTAAGTATTTTCATGTCTCAAGAAACATTTATTTGTTATATTTTCTATATATGGGTTTTAAGTTAACATTTTCAATTCAAATAGAGTATGAAATAAACTTATATTCAATTAATTGTAATTACTAATTCTTAAAGGTGAAAATTATTACGTAATGGTAAAGTATATATTGTTTACATGTCATCCCAAGACTAACAGGTTTCCATATTTTTCTATTCCTTACAATCCTTTTTATTCTCATCCCATGGTTTGAAAATTTATTCACATGACCTCAATGATAATAGATTTAAGGATGTGATCAAAGAAAATATATACTTTTTAAATATGAAATGATACCATATTCCTTTTTATACGTTTTTGGTTTTTGAAAAAATTATAATCAGTAGACGTATCTACTTGTAATATTTAAGTTGTTATGTAAGAGTTATGACCTAATTTTCTAATTCTATAAATCTAAAATTATCATTGCTTTGAATTAATGTCAAATTATTGAATTATCTCTAGATTATATAACGATTATGGATGAGGCCTTATAGTCGGTATCATAGGTCGATTTAGAAAATTTTGGAGTTAGAATATTGTTAATAGAATATCCATAAGAGTTTTTTACGTTATAGTCAAATGGAAATGACATAGATTTTGAATATTACCATGTTTCTTTATATAAGATACATTTTTCAGAATTTTTTTCCATAGAGGAAACATGGAATCTCTATTAGGATGTCATACAGAGAAACACAACACTCCAAATATGAATCTTGAGATGGTTGTAATTGGAGAAAAACAATTTTTTAAAGTGATGGATTAGTTGAAAAAGGTGATAACTATTGGTTGTGTCCATGTATGTGATCCACCATATCAACTATAGAGGAATATTTTTGTATTGGTTCATTTCATGTGGCAACGACCCCCATCATTAAGAGGATCATATTACCATGTGCATGTTGAAGGGTGGATTAATGAATTAATTTTTTTTGAATTAATGGGTTGTTAAGTCAATCAAAAGGTTAATCATTCTATTTATTATTTTGATGGTTAAACCAATTATTAGTGTTCAACATATAAATATATCATAGGAGGAAAAGAGATGGATTCCATGTAATAGGATGAATTTTAGAATATCTTCCTTGTGAAATATTTTCCTATGTTTTTTCGACTTTGGATGCAAAATCTATTCTTGTAATTGGGAAAAAGGCAAGAAGATTCTAAGGATTCATGTGAAGTAACTTTCACTCATTTGACAATATATTCCCTATATTTTATCTGGGATATTGATAGTAAGATAAATCATTTCTACATAGGATGGAGGCCAAAATATCAAAGGGAATTAGCTTCTTATTACTTCAAAAGCTTTGAGAAACTAGTATTATGTGCTGAGAATAAATAAATAGAGTTTTATGATTATTATGAATTCCATGAGAGAAAACAAATGAATAATTCCAATTGGTATCCAATTGGATTGCAATCACCATTGAAGTCTCTATGTAAGAAGAAAATTCCAAGTTTTGAGAAGTGTGGTAAAAAGTATCCTAGAGAATGTATTTCAATGTATGGGATATTATTCTAATGTGGTAAGACTGGTCATATTTCTTGTAAATGTAATGAAGATGATGAAGTATTAAATGAAAGCCTATGAGTAAGATTCTTTAGTTTCAATTATTTATTTCATTATTCCAATTTGTGTCCAATGTTAATTTCCCATAGTGGAAACCTATAATATCGAAAGAATAAGTGTATGCTAAAATAATTTTCTACTACTATAGATGATGTAAGAATATCATATGATGTGGTGATAGGTATGATATAGGTTTTCTCAAAATGTTCCAATACTCAATTTGACTCTGGATTATCACATTCATTCATTTTCAAGAGCTTTTCAAGTAAATTGAAAATTAATCCTCATGATTTCAATATAAAACATTTGGTAACATATCTTTGTGGAAGTATTAATGAATACAAGATATATGGAAATATTTCTATTATCATTTGTGGGATTGTCTTTCCTAAAAATCATTTTGAACTTCCCATAGTTGATTTGATAACATTGTGTGTATGGATTGGATTTTAGTTTATCATGAAAAAATAGGTTGTAAAGACAAGAATGTTTTATTTAGTGATTTCATATCATTCATAACATATGAAGAAGCTGAGATAGTGGTTAATGATGGAAGTGAACATTATCAAGCTCATGTTATTAAAAAAAAGAAATAGTTTTGATTAGTGACACTCTATTAGTGAATGAATTAATATATGTGTTTCCTTATGAATTTCATGGTATTTTTATTTATCGGGATTTTTTATTTACCATTGATTTAGTTCATGATAGTAATCCTAGTTCTAAACCCCCTTATGGAATGGATCATGTTGGATTGGTGGTATTCAAAACCAGTTTCACGAATTGCTTGATAATGGTTTCGTTGGACCATGAACATCACCATGGGTACTCTAGTCTTATTTGAAGAAAGGAAATAGTGTTCTATGATACTTTTTATTGGTTATAGAGCCTATAATTTCATCAAAATTATGAAAAAGTCTCATTTTCCTCATATCATTGATTTTTTATCATCTCTACTGATCGTTGTATTTTTTAATGATTGTTTAAGGTATCGATTTTATATGTTGACGTTGATGGAGGGTGACATTCCAAAGATGTTTTCCGAATGAGGTATGGACATTATGAGATCGTATTTTTTCTTTATAGGTTATCCAATTGACCTTATATATTTATGAATCTCTTGAATTGAGTTTTTAACTAGTTTTTGTATCAGTTTTTGGTTGTTTTTATAAATGGATATTTCAGAATATTTTAAATGTTAGAAGAAACATGAAATTCTCATAAGGAATGTTTTGAAAACAATAAAATTAAATAAACGATAATGAATTTTTTTCAAGAATTGATTTTTTGAAAAAAATTTCCTATTGTGGTCATATTATTTCAAATGATGTCATAAACATTGACGAGTCTAAAACAAAAGTTGTGGAAGAGTGTCCAAGAACTACAAATATCATATAGATTCATCGATTTCTGGGATTATCATGTTATTACTAAAGGTTTGCTGAAACAATTTCTCTATTATGTATACTAATAACTATGTTAACACATAATGAAGTTTTGTTCATTTGTACACAGTTATAAATGATTTTTTTCAAGAACTGAAAAGTAGATTGGTAAATGCTCTAGTTTATCCCCTAATATCCAAGAATAGTGAAATTATTATCTATAGTTATGCTTCATTGAAAGGTCTTGGTTTTTTCATATTTCATAATGAAAAGGTAATTTTTTATGCTTCATGTCTATTGAATCCTCATGAGTTAAACTAACCTACATATGATTTCGAATTATCTATTGTTTTTTTTTTCCTAAAAAATGTAGAGGAATTATTTTTATTGAATAAACTATGAAATATAAACTAATAAAAAAATATTGAAGTATATATTTGAAGAGAATGAATTAGAAAATGATACGTATGATATGGATGGAATTAGTCAAGGAATATGAAATCACTAATCATTATAATTTAGGAAAATAAAATAAAGTGGTTGATTCTTTGAGTTTAAAACATATTGCAACATTAACCATGCTATATTTAGAATAAGATCCATTCATTAATGATTTGATTAATTTTTTCATTTAATTTATCGATGTAATAAATTCCTTTTTTTTCAGTGGTAGTGAAAATATATCAACCGGATAGAGTTATGTAAGCACCAAAAGATGAATGTGATTTTCAGAAAAAGGTGAAAATGGTTCCGAAAGGTATGTTTCCTAAATTTAAAAAAGATAAAGATTATTTTTTAGGTTTGGAAAGAGATAATGTGTTCACAATGATTCATATTAAAATAAATATTTTTTATATGAAGCTCATAGTTCTCCAATTGATATTCATCCTAGAAAAACTATAAAGTACAGAGACCATTAGAAGTATTTCTAGTGGGATGAAATGAATATAGATATTTCTAACTTTACTCTGAGATATTGAATTTGTCAACATGTTATAGTAGATAGGTAGTTATGAAAAGGGATGCTTCATCATTTTTTAGTGTCAGATCGGAAATAGAAATATATAATAATATATTTTATAATTTATTTACCAAAGACGTCATAAGATAATAATTTGATTAATATTATTGTTGTTCGATTGACTAAATACACTCATTTTATTCTTACTGGTGATACTCTGTCTGTATATCAAATTTCATTGTTGTATCTTATATAGATTTTGATTTTATATTGAGTTACTCTATTCATTTTATCTTCTTTGGATCCTGGTTCACTTCTATATTTCTAAAAGGCCTTCAGCTGTGATAAGGTACCGAGTTAAATTTATGTACATGTTTTTATCCTCAATCGGATGGGAAATAAGAAAGAATAATTCAGACCATGGAGGATCTGGTAAATGTTTGGTCAATGGATTATAAGGAAATTTGGGATCAACATATTTAATTAGATGAGATTCTTATAATAATAGTTTTCATTCCATTATACAGATGGCACCATTTGTTGTAGTGTATGGAATGAGTTGTCGAACACCGTATTTTTGGGATGATAAGTGTGAATGGATGTTCATGGGACCAGAATCAGTAGAAGAGATGTTAGAATAATTTTAGTTAATTAATAATCATATGAGGATAGATTTATGTAGGAAAAAATGTAATGGGGATAACTAGAGGAATATCTTTCATTCGTGTTAGGTTATCAGGTTTTTCTAATTGGTTCTCCATGGAAAAGGGTGATTTCTTTTTATAATAAATGGAATTTGAGTCAATGATTTAATGGACTCAGTGAATTATTAGAGAGAGTTGGTTAATTTTCCTATCAAGTGTATTTTCCTCTAATTTTATCCTCGGTACACAATATTTTTTATTTTTCAATGTTATGAATCTATATGTCGGATCTATCTCATTTTTTCCATCCAGAAAAAGTTCAGTTGGTAGAGAATCATTCTTACGAGGAATATCCAGTCAAGATTATCAACCACAGAATGAATGTTCTGAAACATAAGGTTATTTATTAGCTTTAGTTTTTGTGAAAAAAACCCTATAATTTAAGAGGAAACAAAGGAATCTGAAAATTCATAAATGAGAAATACCCCTCACATAATTAATAAGTTAATAAAATTGCAGCGATGAAATTTCTGAAAGTGGAGAAGTATGTAAAATCCCATGTAATTAAAGAATAATACATTTTCATGTCTTTAAATATTGAAAAATAATATATTAATTTTATATTAAAGGGTTCACAATTTTTCTGATAGCATACCCAATATGCAATAATGAGTTTCTCTGAAATCTTACTTTGCACACAATATTTGTTTCTACCAAAAAATAATACACCATTAATATTATTATTTTAAATGGTAGTTAATAGCTAGATATCGTTTTTCCAGGAATGAACAGAACAGACTATATTATTTTCTCACATGTTTGTTAAATGTTCTTACATTCTTAAAAAAATATTCTCTTAAAATGAGAATAATTCCAAATTTAACCATAAATGACACTAAAAGTTTTAAAACATTATTTTACCCCCTCTATTTGAGAATAATTATTTATCTATTTTTCACTTCTGTATTTTATAATTGGAAAAATAAACATCCTCTTTAGACTTGGGGTATTAATTTTTTTAAAAAAAATTGGAATTTTTTTATTAAATTTAATTTTTAATGAATATTAAAAAATACTATATTTTAAATCAAAACTGTATTTACATATTATTTATTTGTATTGTTAGATTATCATTTGAATTGTTTTTGATGTATATTTAGATTTTATTTATATAATTTACTCTAATGATGGTCATTGGAGGTAATATAATATTGAAATTTGATATAGACATGTGTAAATATTTTGATGGGGTTTTACTTTTAAAAATCCAGTTATCTATTTTGACATAGTGAATTAATTATACATTAATTACTACAACATCTATTATTTGAATTTGTAAAAATTGATTTATTATTTGGAATAATATGGTCAAAATTATCTAAATATTACCCATTTATTTTTAGACATTATGAATAGTAACTTTAGCAATTATTTTTATAAACCATGGTTAAATGGTATTACAGGTAAATATGGGTAAAAATAACATTATCATTATATAATAAAAACCCTAATATGTCACGAACCGTCCTCGGGACCCGTGTCGTGACTACCCCAAGCCCACCTCCCATAGGCTAGGGGCCGGCGACTAGCACCAAGGCGTATATCCCAACAAAAAGGGAAGACATTTACTTTAAAAGTAAACAAACACCACAGAGAAAGCTAGTAGAAGTAAACACTAAGTAAACTGAGTATAAGTAAGTGCAGAAAATAAATGGTCCAGAATACAAACCCAAACTGAAAGTAATGTAAAACTGGAAAGAAATTACAACAACTGAATGTAAAGCAGCAACGTCGAGTCGTCCACTGGTACTCTCACCTGATGGGTGGGTACGGATAGCCACCTCAGCTCCTCGGGTCCAGTCGTCCGCTCTGTGTATGTCCCACCCAGTGATCCACCTCTAGGTACCTACTTCTCCACTAGCCTCTACAATAACCAGTGTTGTCCGTCGTCTACATCCAACACAACGTAGTGCAGGAATATCCCGTGCAGGGGTGAGTATACGCTACACAGTAGGGACCCCGACACCCCCGAAGGTCTGGCAGAATCCACAAATGATAATCCACAAAAGAAAGATACAATCACAAAGTAAAAAACCAACACTACTTAGGTATATTCCCATACATATACCTAAGTCATCAATTCCAGTTCGGCTCCAGCATTTGAGCCCAAGTTCGATCACGTCCACACAGGATATCACATCACAATCCACATAGGATAACAAGTCAATAATATCGAAGATAATGATTGAAAGTTAAGACTCAGATCACACAGGTATACTTCTTCGTAAGACGATATAGATGATCATATGTTTCCACTGAATCATCTAAGCCATCAGACCCACACAGGATCGATAGGTACTAACCCCCCACAATGACCCACATAGGATCGATAGGTACTAACCCCCGCAATGACCCACACAGAATCAGACCCAAACAGGATCGGTAAGCGCTGGCCCACACAGGACTGCTGAGTGCTAACCCACACAGGATCTGACCCACATAGGATCGGTATGCACTGATCCACAGAGGATCTGTGAGTGCTGTTGTCGTCGCTGTCGAACCCATGGAGGATTCCCGTATAGTCTTTATCTTCGTCGTAGTCGCAGCCAGCTCTTGGGTTCTCGCACACAGTAGGATCATTTGGGGAGGGTCCGCTCCACGAGCCGAGGGGCTAGTACATCAACTGAAACAATTTCTGGAGTTGATGTATCTCATAGTTCCGTGTCGACAAGTGGAACTCAACGTGACAGACGGCGCGTCAATCGGACACCCGGTCTGAGAGTTATTGGCTTTTTTATTCAGGGGCCCGGTTGGTTTTTAAGTCAAAACCAACACGACCACACTCCAACTGCATCCAAACCTCTAGAGGAGTAAGACAAAAGTTCTGTCTCACTAAGAAAAATCCATTAATGTCGACGACACGTCAATCGGACGTCCGAAGCTCAAGTTATAAGTGTTTCCGCTCCGAGGGCCCGCTTGGTTTCATGTACGAACCAACCCGGCCGAACCCAACGTTCTCCGAAACCTTGAGTGTAAAATACCGAAACGACCGTCACTATCCAAGGATCGTATCACACCTGACGGTGCGTCGATCGGAGGTCTACATCCCATGTTATGGGAAAAAGACCGAAGGAGGTCCGGAAATATGGGGTTTGGGCCCGGTCCGACCCGGGCCGATACCCCCTGGGTCGGCCCGAACCGGGACAACCCGACCCGGGTCTGGGTCCGGCCCGGCCCGGCCTAGGCGCACTGGCCTGGCCAGCGTGGCCATGCAGCTCGGCCAAAATGGCCGAGATGAAGGGGGGGGGGGTGCTGCCCCTCTTTTGTCTAACCGTAACCCCCATGTGGTGGGCCGCTCCTTCGACCAGCCGGGGGTTACGACCATCGGCCTTCTCGGAAGCCGGCCAACCCGGTCTGGCCGGCCGGTTGCTGCTACCGCGGGACCACTGGGGTCCCACCCTCCTATTCTGGCACTGGCAGCCAGAAGCCGGCCGCCGCTTCCTGCTCTGCCGCGGCTAAAGGTCGCGGCCTTGGTCCGAACGGCACGGCGCGACGGCGTCGCGCCCCTCCTCCATGGCCCCGCTTCGGTCGTGCCCTATTTGAGGTTATCTGGTGCGGTGTGATGGCGCCACAACTTTGTTCATCTTCAACATTGTGGCGCAACGGCGCCACGCTTCTTAGCACATTCTTTATTATTTCTACGCTGTGCAACAGCACCGCGCTGCCTTGCTCGTGCCGAAAACAATTCAAACAATCAAGGGGGAAGGAGGGTCAGTCGTGTTCTTGCGATCCGAACTCCTCCTGTTATTGTGATAACTGGGGGTTCAATTAGAGATGATGATCGGTGATGAAATAATTCACGAAAAGAAACAAAGATAATCCCCTACCTCAAAGAAAAAGTTGAACGAAGGCTCGTTGTGGAATTGAACGTCGCGGAAGAAGGCGTCACGGAAGAAGGATCATCGGTGTCGCAGAGAAAAGATTCATCGGTATCGCGTCCTCGATCTCCAAGGATGGCATCTCTCACCGGCTTCGAAGATGGAAGAAGATGGTATGACGAAATCCCCTTTGCGGTGATGGAGTTATTCTCCGAATGCTCCACGTTCTTCACGTTCTTCATCGAGGAAGAAGAACTTCAAGATTTAGAGACAATCCTCTCCAAATTCCTCTCGTACAACCAAAACAACACTCATAAAATAAGTGTTTCCTTATTTTATCACTCACGCCAAATGTTTTGAAATTAAAAATTGAATCATTCAATTAATTTAATCAATTGAGAAGTTTAAACCACCCAATTAATGATGTGTTTAATATTTATTTAAACACAAGAGTTGAATTTCATTTAATGGGTGTCTGGGTGCGTTACCTAATTAAAGGAGGGGGTTTTAGAATGTCGAATAGGTGGGGATTGTGTGGGCCCCACCCCAAAAATATCCTACCTAGTGGAGTAGGATATAGTGGGTCCCACTCCAACCACTTAGCTTAGGTTAAACTACTTTAAATAAAATAAAATTGGTTTCACCATTTTATTATATTTTTTTACTTACCCCAAAATTTTAATAACCACGCCCGAGCAAATGCAACTCCGAAAAAGGTGTTCCTAAGAAATTATCGGCGCTGCGATCCATCGGTGCCCTCAAAATTTGATTCCGATCACTGGTTCAAAAGTTAGGAAATCCTGCTCGTTCGTTCACTGAACGTACCCAAGCTAAACTTTGGAAAATGATTTCGGGCACACCGGGCCTTGGAATCAGGTGCCGTCAGAAACTGAGTTCCTGTAAAATGAATAAAAAAATTAAGAAAAAAAATCTCTTGAATTTTACAGGACTTTACATTACTCCCACCTCATGGATTTACATCCCCGTAATGATACATCACAAACTAGGGAAACAATAGTGGGTACTGAGAAAATATATGAGCCTCCTGCTCCCAAGTTCTCTCCTAGAGGTTCTCGTGCTGCCATCTGATGCACACTAGAGGAATCGACTGTCCACGTAGGACCCGCTCCTATAGATCCTCAGTCTCCACCGGGACCTCTGAAAAAGTCACCCCATCATCAATGTCCAGCTCCCCATGGTCAATGATATGCATTGGGTCGTGCACGTATCACCTCAGCTGAGATACATGGAAGACGTCGTGCACCCAGTGCAACTGAGGTGGTAGAGCCAGGCGGTAAGCCACCTTTCCAATCCTGATGAGAACCTGGAATGTTCCGATGAAGCACGAAGATAAATTTCCGCCTCTTCCAAATCTCCGTAATCCACATCGAGGTGAGACCTGCAAGAAGAAGTGGTCGACATACTCGAACACCAGTGGCCTCCGCCTCCTGTTAGTATAAGACTTATGCCGGCTCTGAGCTATCCTCATCCGCTCCTGGATGACCTGGACCTTCTCTATCATGGCCTGGACCATCTCCGGTCCCACAAGTGCTGACTCCCCAGGGTCTTTCCTGCACAATGATGTTCTACAAGGTCGACCGTAAAACACCTCGTTTGGTGCCATCCCGATTTTTGATTGGTAGTTGTTGTTGTACGTGAACTCCACTAAGGGTAGGTGATCCTCACAGCTGCGACCAATGTCGAGGACACATGCACGGAGCATGTCCTTGAGAGCCTGAATGGTCCTCTCCGTCTGACCATCTGTCTGAAGGTGAAAGTCGGTGATCAGACGTAGCTGCATCCCGAATGCCTCCTGCATCCCCTTCCAAAGCCGGGAAGTAAAACGAGCATCTCGATCAAAGACGATAGATAATGGCACACCATGAAACCGCACAATCTCTTGAACGTAGAGACGACCCAAGCTCTCTACTGAGCCCTGCTCTCTGATGGATAAGAAGTGGGCCGACTTGGTGAGTCGGTCGACTATCACCCAAATAGAGTCGTGACCTCTGAAAGTGCGTGGAAGTCCAGTCACGAAGTCCATAGATATTCCATCCCACATCAACTCTAGGACCTGCAAGGGATGTACCAAGCCTGTTGGTACCTAGTGCTCTGCCTTCACCTACTAACAGGTGAGGCATCGAGAAACAAACTCTTCCAAAACCTTCTTCATACCCGGCCACTAGTGCCGTCTTCTGAGGTACGGGTACGTCTTCGCCACTCCTGGATGTACCGCTAAAGGGGAAGTGTAAAACCCCCTCAAAACCTCCTCCTGTAAATCAGCTAGTACCATGGTATGTCCCCTGAAAAGGATGACGTGCTCTCCTCCCATAGAGAATCCATCAGGTGCATATCCTAAGGATATCTGTGCATGCCGCGTCTCATAGTCATCATCCCCACGTTGTGCCTCTCTGACCCACTATAGAAGTGGAGGAGTGACTGTGAGTGACTGTAGAAAGGATGCCCCATCACTATCCATAAAGGATATCTACAAAGTGGCTAGCTTCTCTGTCACCTCCCCAAGTAGTTGAATTCACTTCCTCCTGCTGAGAGGATAGGCTACTACATACCTCTTCCCAAGAGTATAGACTATCTCAAATTCATAGTCCTAGAGGAACTCGAGCAATCGCCGCTGTCTCAGGTTCAGGTTCTTCTACGAGAAGATGTACTTGAGACTCTGGTGGTCAGAGTGTACTATAAAGTATTCACCCATCCGATAGTGTCGCCACATCGTTAGAGCGAAGACCAATTCTACTAACTCCAGGTCATGGGTAGCGTAGTTCAACTCATGTTGCCTCAACTGATGTGACCCATAGGTGATCATGGCCTGTTCCTGCATCAGGACACATTCGAGTTTGGACCCTGATGCATCACAGTAGACTACGTACCCTACTCCCCCCTCTGATAGCTTCAAGATAGGCATGCTGGTCAATCTCTGTCTCAGCTCTTGGAAGCTCTGCTGACATCTATCTGACCACACAAAGGGTTTACCTTTCTTCGTCAAAGATGACAGTGGTGCTGCATCTCTGGAAAAGTCTGGCATGAATCTCCGGTAGTACCCAACTAGTCCCAAGAAACTCTACACCTTCGTCACGCTCCTTGGTGGCTCCCAAGATAGCACTGCCTCGATCTTTGCATGATCCACTGCAAATCCCGCCGCAGAGATGACATGTCCCAAGAAGTGGACTTCATGTATCCAGAACTGACACTTCGAGAGCTTTCCCTAATACTGGTGATCTCGGAGTGTGTCTAGTACAACCCGCAAGTGGTAGGCGTGCTCCTCCTCAGTGGTCGAGTATATCAAAATGTCTTCGATGAAGACCACGACAAATCGATCGAGGTATGGATGAAAGATCCTGCTCATGTGACCCATGAACACTGCCAGAGCGTTGGTTATGCCGAAAGGGATAACCATAAACTCATAGTGTCCATACCGGCATCTGAAGGCTGCCTTCTGCACGTTCCCATCTTGAACTCTGAGCTTATGATAACCTGATCTGAGGTCTATCTTTGAGAACCAACGTGCTCCCTTGAGCTGATCGAAGAGGTCGTCAATCCTTGGTAAAAGATACTTGTTTATCATGGTCACCTGGTTCAGGCGATGATAATCGACACACAGTCACAGGCTCCCGTCTGCCTTCTTGGAAAAAAAAATTAGGGAAGCCCATGGTGAAACACTGGGTCGGATGAATCCATTGCCCTACAAGTCCTCCAGCTGTACCCGTAGCTCTCGAAGCACGGCGGGATCCATCCGATATGATAGGGTAGATATCAGGGTTGTCTCGGGGTACAGGTCAATATAAAAGTCTACCTCTCTATGAGGAGGTGGTCCTGGAACGTCGTCAGGGAAAACGTCCGCATACAGATCCACCACTGCAGGTAATCTCATACTACGCATGCCAAATTCTATTAGGATGAGGCTTGCCAAATAATGAGTGATGGGTTGTCCTCTCCTCTGTGTGAGTCCATCCTATGCTGCAAAGGCTCCCTTCTCGCCAGTGAAGGTGAACCTGCTCCCATCGGTGCGAGCACATCGCACCTTGCGCCTAATGCAGTCAATCTGAGCATGGACTGTATATAACCAATCCATGCCCAAGATGACATTGTAAGGCCTCGACGCTGCTACAAGAAGATCCCAGCTGAAGATCTCGCCTCCTAGAGTAAGCTCACACTGCCGGCACCAGTGCATAATAATCGAATCTTCTCCCGTAGAAGTGTTTAGCTGTAAGGATCGAGCCAACGGCTTCGTCGGAATCTCCGAGCTCCGAAGAAGGGCAGGGGCAATGAAAAAATGAATCGCTCTTGTGTATATTAGAACTACATCAAGGGTGTAATAGACACAGATGGTAGCTCGAATCATCTCGGGCACGCTGTGGTCGTAGGCCTCCATTGCCTAAAGTTGTGCCTGTCTCTGCCCGCCAGCTCCATATGGTTGGGGTGGACCTCTTGGTGGTGGTGGTGGTATAGCCTCAAAGTGTCTCCCACCACCTATTGCTCGGAAATCTCCTCTCCCTCGTCCTCCTTCTCCCTGCGGACCGCCATGGTCGACCCTCTGCCTCTGCCTGGGTGGTCCCTCAACCGTCTACTGCTCCTCCGCACGGCGGGTCGGGCAGTCATGATCCATGTGGCCATGCCCGACGCATGTGTAGCACTGTCTGCCTCTCAATAGACTGGCTCTGCACTGTGTGCCCCGCACCTCTGAGCCGGTGTCCTGAGGTCATCTGACTAAGGGTCTGGTCCGCCTGGACCCATGTGTCATCTGTCGACTGCCAGCTGCAGATGACTCTGTTACGTGCTTCCCTGCGGTAGGTCTTGCCGCTGATGTAGGCTCAACATGAAAGCTCTCTGTGAGAAGGGCTCGCTCCAGTAACCATGCCTGTGTCATAATGATGAGGGAGATCAGGGATGCCCTGATCTCATGCCTCAATCCCTTCTTGATGGTCTGGGCCCAGAAGAATGGGTTTCATACCATGTCCGTCGAATAGCGCGATAGATCGGTAAATCTCGCAGAGTACCGGGCAACCGACAAGTTGCCCTGCCACAGCTGTAGTAGATCTTGGATGCGCACCGCATGGAGGGTGGCTGGGACGAACTTCGAGAGGAAGAGGCTCTCAAAGTCCATCTAGAGGGGAGATGCCTTGTCGTGCACTATGAGAATCATGATCCACCATCTGCCTGCTGCCGTATCTAGGTGACTCGCTGCAAGGATCACTATGAGGTCTGTTGGTGTCCCTACCAATCGAAAAACTCATAAAACTGCCTCCAACCAATCCTCGACTACCTGGGGGTTCGTCTCCCCACGGAACCTGGGCGATCTCATACGGTGAAACTCGTGCAGTACACTAAGGCGACGTGCACTATCAGCAGCTGGGGCTGGTATCATCAGTGGCTCGGCAGGTAGAGGTACCGTCGATGCCTCTCCTGTCAAAGGGCCCTGCACCGAGGCCTTGTCGCTCGTTGGGCTGTCGTCTCGCACAACGCTCGGAACCCTAGATGGCTGCCATCATGGGGCCATCCTGAAAAGAAACAGGTGTGCCATGGTCAAACAGTAGACCTGGTGAGCTAACACAAAGTAATCACAAAGAAAACTTGAAACACAAATGCAATCAATGTTTTCATATATTGAGTTGGAAATCAGAAGTCAGTGTCCTGGAATACGGATACGTCGGCCGCCGCACCAACACAGGACTCCCTAGACTGATAACCAAACTCAATACCATTATCACTATTGCTTCACATAGAAAAAGATCAGAGTCCTGAGTTCTGCGGTATAAATGAACTCCTCTGATACCAATTTGTCACGACCCATCCTCGGGACCCGTGTCATCACTACCCCAAGGCCGCCTCCCATAGGCCAGGGGCTAGCGACTAGAACCCAGGCATATATCCCAAAAAAACGGAAGGCATTGCCTTTAAAAGTAAACAAACACCACAATGAAAGCCAGCAGAAGTAAACACTAAGTAAACTGAGTATATGTAAGTACGGAAAATAAATAGGCTAGAATACAAATCCAAACTAAAAGTAAAGTACAACTGGAATGAAAGTACAACAACTGAAAGTAAATCAGCAACGTCGAGCCATCCACTGGTACTCCCACCTAAATGGTGGGTAAATATAGCCACATCAGCTCCTCGGGTCCAGCCGTCCACTCCGTGTACGTCCCGCCCAGTGATCCACCTCCAGGTACTGACTACTCTACTAGCCTCTACCACGATCCGCGCTGTCAGTCGTCTGCATCCAACACAACGTAGTGCGGGCATTTCTTGTGTAGGGGTGAGTATATGCTACTCAGTAGGGACCCCGAGACCCCCGAAGGTCTCCCATAATCCAAACAGGATAATCCAAAAAAGAAAGATACAATCACGAAGTAACAACCAACACTACTTAGGTATATGCCCATACATATACCTAAGTCATCAAATCCAGTTCGGCTCCAGCATCTGATCCCAAGTTCGATCACGTCCACACAGGATATCAAAACACATTCCACATAGGATACCAAGTCAATCATATTGAAGATAATGATTGAAAGTTAAGACTCTTCTCACACAGGTATACTTTTTCGAAAGACGATAGAGATGATCAGATGTATCCACAGAATCATCTAAGTCGTCGGACCCACACATGATCGATAGGTACTAACCCCCGCAATGACCAACATAGGATCGATAGGTACTAACCCCCGCAATGACCCACATAGTATCGGACCCACAAATGATCGGTATACGCTGGCCCACACAGGACCGCTGAGTGCTGACCCACACATGATCGGTAGGCACTGATCCACAGAGGATCGCTGAGTGCTTTAGTCGTCGCTGTCGAACCCACGGAGGATTCCCGTACAGTCTTCATCGTTGTCGTAGTCGCAGCCCGCTCTAGGGTTCCCGCACACAGCAAGCTCGTTTCGGGAGGGTCCGCTCCACGAGTTGAGGGGCTGATACATCAGCTAACACAAAGTCCGGATTTGATGTATCTCAATGTTTTGTCTCGATAAGAGGAACTCAACGTGACAGACGGCGCGTCAATCGGACTCCCGGTCTGAGAGTTATTGGCTTTTTCGTTCCAAGGGCCCGGTTGGTTTTTAAGTCAAAACCAACCTGACCGCACTCCAACTACGTCCAAACCTCGAGCAGAGTAATCCAAAAGGTCTCTCTTACTATGAGGAATCCATCAAAGTCAACAGCACATCAATAGGACGTCGGAGCTCAAGTTATAAGTGTTTCCGCTCCGAGGGCCCGGTTGGTTTCGTGTACGAACCAACACGGCCGAACCCAATTTTCTTTGAAACCTTGAGTGTAATATACTGAAACGACCGTCTCAATCCAATAATCGCATCACACCTGATGATACATCGATCGTAGGTCAGTAGCCCATGTTATGGGAACAAGACTGAAGGAGGTCTGGAAATAGGGGGTTCGGGTCCGTCCCAACCCGGCCCGATACCCCCTGGGTCAGTGCGAACCGGTTTGACCCGACCCGGGTCCGGGTTCGGCCCTCTTGGGCACGGCCCGACCCAGCTGGCGTGGCCCGATCTGGCACGGTCGGCCTGGCCATCATGGCCAGGCGGCTCGGCCGAAACGTCCGAGCGGGAGGGGGGGGGGCTCTGCCCCCCCTGTTGTATAATCGCGCCCCCCATGTGGGGCGCCGCTCCTTCGGCCAGTCGGGGGTTACAACCCCCGGCCTTCTCGGAAGCCGGCTGGCCCGGTCCGGTCGGGGTCCCGCCCTCCTGTTCTGGTGCCGGCGGCCGGAAGCCGGCTGATGCTTCCATCTCTGCGGCGGCGCGCCAACACCGCGCCTCTCCGCCACGACCCCGCTCCGGACGCGACCTCTTTGAGGTTCTCCGGAGAGGTGCGATAGCGATGCGGCTTTGTTCGTCTTCAACGGCGCGGTGCGACGGCGCCACGCTTCTCCACCAATTCTTTATAATTTCCACGTGGAGCAATGGCACAGCGCTGCCTTGCCCGTGCCGCAAACAATTCAAACAATCAAGGGGGGAGGTGGGTCGGCCGTGTTCGTGCGGTCTGACCTCGTCTCGTTATTGCGATAAAAGGTGGATCAATTAGAGATGATGATCGGCGATGAATGAATTCATGAAAAGAAAAAATGTTAATCCCCTAACTCGAAGAAAAAGTTCAACGAAGGCTCATCGCAGAATTGAATATCACGGAAGAAGGCATTGTGGAAGGAGAATCGTCTGCATCACAGAGAAAAGGTTCATCGGTGTCGTGTCGTCGATCTCCATGGATGGCGTCTCTAACCAGATGCAGAGAGGGAAGAAGATGGTACGGAGAACTCCCCTTTTCGGTGATGGAGTTCTTCGTTGATGGCTCGGCGTTCAATGCGTTCTTCGTCGAGGAAGAAGAACTTCAAGACTTTGATCAATTCCTCTCCAAAATCCTCTTGCACAACCAAAACAAAACTAAAAAAATAAGCACTGCCATATTTTATCACTCACGCCAAACGTTTTGAAATTAAAAATTGAATCATTCAATTAATTGAATTAATTGAGAAGTTTAAACCTCCCAATTAAAGAGGCGTTTAATATTTAGTTAAACGCAAATGTTGACTTTCATTAAATGGGGGTGCGGGTGTGTTACATAATTAAAGGAGGGGGTTTGAGGAAGTTGAATAGGTGGGGCCCGTGTGATCCCCACCCCAAAAAAATCATACCTAGTGGAGTAGGATATAGTGGGTCCCACTCCAACCACTTAGATTAGGTTAAACTACTTTAAATAAAATAAAATTGGTTGCACCATTTTATTTTTTTATTTTACTTAACCCAAAATTTTAATAACCACACCCGAGCAAACGCAACTCCGAAAAAGGCGTTCCTATGAAATTACCGGCGCTGCAATTCCATCGGTGTCCTCATATTTCAATTCCGAGCACCAGTTCAAATGTTAGGAAATCCCGCTCGTTCGTTCACTAAACGTACCTGAGCTAAACTTCAGAAAATGATTCTGGGCACACCGGGTCTCGGAATCTGGTGCCGTCAAAAACTGTGTTCTTGTAAAATCCAAAAAAAATTAAGAAAAAAATTTCCCAAGAGTTTTATGGGTCTTTACATAATACATGGCGTAATCAAATGGAATGAGATATTTATGACCACCAAATACCATGGATGCAAATATATCAATTGGAATCTACATGTGTTTCATTATGTCACTTATAACATTTAATATAATGTAATAGAAAATATGTTACAAACATATATATTCTTACTAATACAATTTTAATATCCCTATTAATTAGTCATATATATGGATTTATGTTGTAATTAGAAATATTAAATGATTTAATACATCAAAAATTAACTATTATAAGATCTAAATGTTTATTAAGTGTCATATTATGGGAAATTTTCATCATATAAGTAAAATTAATTTCGCTTAATAATTAATTTTTTTAATGAAATAAAATTAAAAATGAATAATTAATGGGATACTGTAATGATTTGGTTTAAAATAAAATCAATAAATGTCTAAAATTTATTGTATTAGAGGATTTAGAACTATACTAATATTTTTTTTACATATCACATGTTAGAGAATATTTTATTACAAAATTAATTTATATAAATTTAGTAATTTAAATGTTTCAAAGGGTTCCACTTCTCTATCCTATAAAAATTTACCATTTTTCATCTAATACTAACACTTATAGAATCCGTTGTTTCTTCCAATACATGCCCAATCCACTTCCAATAATCCCTCCCCTAATCCAAGAAGCATTTGTTTTGGTAGAAATCCTACCAAGGAATTCTTTTTGTATAAACCCAAAGATGTTACATGATTAAGAGTTAACACAATCTCTCAATTTTTTTAGTTTTTGTTTCCACACTAATCTCCAAAAAATATTCTCATTCTATGAATAAATAAATAAAAAATTATCCTAAATATACCAGGATTTTTGTTCTATGGTTTCAATATACACATACACACACCTCTAAATAATGGGTAACAAATATATTATTTTTGTGTATGCCGAACGACAGCCTCACGAAACGATGATTGATCAATTTCCCCTACAACCTCTCGTGTTGACCAATATAATGAAAATTATTTTTAAATATTTTATATATTATGTTTATATTTTCTCTATTTTTCTATAATTTTTAATTAGTACATACCCTTATTTCTTTCTTTTTCTGTAAATACATTAATTTTTTTGAGGAAGTGTGGAATATCGCCCCCTTAAAGCAATATGAGGCATTCCCACTATACATGGAACATATAAACGAAGGTAAATTTTAAAATATGACTAATATTTTACATTAATATAGAATTTCTATTATAATATATATTTATATCATTTAATTATTATTCATTGAATACAATAAAAAAATTAAATTAGCATTCATGAGTATTTACCACAAACTGTCTCCAGAATCATTGCAATTCATTTATTATCTCCAAATATTTTGGAATATTCAAAATAAATTTTTCATAGATATATATTATATTAAAATCAGGAATAATATTCTATTGATAATGCACTATTGACCATGTAGACAATTTTCATCAAAACCAGATCATTTTTGACTCATGTATCGAATATCAACAAAACTTCTGACTTACTTTACCTTTTTGATAGAGATTGTAAAAAAATCCCATCTTTTCGCCTCTTGTAATCCTGTTTTGTTTATTAATAAATTGTGCTCTGGTCTTTGACCAAAGCACTACCTCAAAAAAAAACTTCTGATATGAAACTAAATAGTCATATAATTTTTATAACATTGTAATAAGTGATATAAAAGGAATAATAATCAGGAAAAATGGTCTAAAAATGTTTAAATTATCCATATTTTATTATTCAGGAAAATAAAGAACAAACCAGCCAAGTATGACTCAAGGTAAGGGACTTCGTATCAATGTCTTTTCATTAGGGAATATTTATATGTTAAACTCTACCTTATTTTATAATGTTTATAATAAACCCATTTGAATTGTAATTTCCTTAAATTATTTTTTAATCTAATCATTTTCTATGAATATTTATACTAAACATCAAAGGAATTGTCTATTTAACGTACGTGACAACAATGAGTTTTCACCACTGGGATGATTTTAGTATTTCGGTTCCTATAAAATCCAAAAAACATTTAATATAAAATTAAATTCTTGTTTCTCTTTTAAGGTATATTGGTATTGAAAATGGGTTTTATAATGGTTTTTTATGTCAATATCTTTAAATGATTTCCTATTATTGTAAATTTTATTAGTAAAATATTGTTAATTACAATATTTTATGTGTTATGATAATATAATAGTACTTGTAAAATTGATTGGTGGTTATATGATAAAAAAATATGAGTGGTTTCATGAATAGGAATGGTTCCATGATAAACCAAGGACATGTGTTTACATTTTATCCTCCAATGCATTGGGTTAAGAAGTCAGTCGTATGGTAATTCCATTTAGTGATATTTGTAGAAGTCGAAGATATGGTTATTTAATTTATGTATGTTTATATCTCATGATAACTTTATATTATATATGTTCCAAATATTGGGTTTAAGTTTTTATTTTTGTTACAAAAATTGTAAGCAGTGATATTATATTTAGTAAAGTGTAATTACTACTTTTTAAAGGTGAAAAGTATTACATTATGAAAAAGTATTCATGGTTTACATGTTATCCAAAGTCTTCCATTTTTCAATCATTGTGTATCCCATACTAAGATATTTAGGCTCATCCCTTATTTTAGCTTTTTTTTCACAGGAATTAAGGAAGAATAGATATATGGATGGGATCATAGAAAAGTTATGTTGTTTAAACATTAAACGAAACCATGTTTCTTTTTAAATGGGATTGTTTAATGAAAAGAAATAGATATTGAGTAAAAGTGTCTACTTGTAATATTTATGTTGTTATGTATGATTTATTCACTAATTCTCTAAGCCTCTAAACCTAAAATGATCACTGATGTGAATTAATGTAAAATTATTATCTTTTCTTAAGATTGTGTAATATTTATTGACAAGGCTTGTAATGATTGTGGTCTCCAACCTTTCTTCATACTCCAAGAAGGTTCTATTATAATATTTACACAACCAAAAATACGTCACCTCCTCAGTATATACATAATTATTGTGTTCATTATAGATAATGATTAAATGTATCTCCTATAGTGGTAAAAAATATCATTAATTTATATAACTCAAAAAAAAATTTAGGTATCACCAATGATGTGATGTCCTTGACCTTCTCTCAGGATATTGATGTAATTACATATAATATCTCATAACTTATGTAAAAAACTATTATTCTCTACTAATGACACTCTATGAGATTGATATATCGATAATCCTCCCAAGTTATTCTCAAAAAATCCTCCAAATATCATACATTGTCCTCGCATACCTAGTAGTTCAAAAAAATCATAGAAAACTATGACCATATATATATATATATATTAAAGAATGTAAAATTTATTTTGTACATGAACATTTATAGTTAATATAATATATCATACCACATCCTAAGAAAATATTAAACTCTATATCTTCTTATCATTGTATACTAAGGATATTTCATAGAACTCACCCATAAATTGTGATATATCTAACACAAATTCATCAAAGAGAATCATTTGGTTTTATTATCTTGTTGAATGAGATTTTTATAAATGGAATTTTATATCCATTTATTAATTTCATATGGTTTAACCACTAAATATATACATAAAATTCTAAATTACAATATAATTTATTATTATACAATATAGGATATCTATAAGTGGACCTGAACAGTTGAATGAAAAAATTTGATTCAATGTCTTATTTTTATGAATTCAGTTATCTAAACTATAATGCATCCATCATATACATAATAATGGATATGTTATCAATCATATAAATATATTACTAATGAATTTGACCTCCCAAGTAGTTGTAATACCAGAATATCATTAACTAAAATCAACATGGAACTCATTACTGATAGTGTGATTGAATAGATGTCTAATATCCTTCTCAAGAATTTAATATGTTCTATAAATTATTAAGTAATTAAATTAAACTATCTATAGTATTTAATAAAATATTATACCTTAAAATATCACTCTTTATGAAAATTATACTAATCAACCCTAACTGATATAACAAATACCCATCTATGATAATATTTAATGTGTTCTTTATACTTATTCATACAATCTATCATGAGGATCACATTTTAAATGCGCATATCTAACATGATGACCCATATAGATTCCTATAACTAAATATCATAATAGAACCCCACAAAAAACATTTAGTATCTATTGCTCGACGCATAAAGGTGTAACTGAAGTCCTTTCCACTAAAAGATACTTCATAACAACACCAAAATAATATACTAAATAACGAGATATGAATGATTTTAAAATTCACATATCAAATAATAAAGATTCAAGGGTGGATTGCAGTAAAATGTTTCATGAAAAGTTGAAGGCCCTTCACAATGACCGGTATAATTTTTCTTGATGAAAATAATATTCGTTACTCTTGAGCATCTACCCTATCCTCATTTAAATTACTCACCATACGAAAACCAAAATACGTTCCCAGATACCACTTCTTACATAAACACAAACCTATTTCAGTCCATTTTTATATTAATTAAAAAACCCTACTATAATATATTGGTCTGGTAGACCTAAATATAGATTCATAGACATTCACATCACACCACCAACTCCATATCTTATAGAAAATCTATTAAAAATTATAAATGTGTTCTATTTACCCATATGAATTCAACTCAAAATGTTTTATTTGGAATTATGATAATGTTATTCTAAAAAACAATAAGGATAACACACTAATATAGATCCCCTTCCAAGGGTAAGATATGACCCGATTAACAATCTCTCATTTCATTCACCACATTGATGAGAATTGATAAATCATATATTCTTACTCGTAGGGAACCACTCTTGAACTGAACATATGAACTAAACATCTATATAAATTTACCCATATTGAGTATTTATAATATATGATAACATTGTAGAAAATACCTATAAACAAGTAAATGTGTTAAATATTCACCTAATTTTGAATAAAGTGACTAGTCCATACATAATATGATGAAACAAAAAATACCATAATCATAAATAATTGAAAACAATTAGTATTTATATGATGCATGTATTGAATCAAATCACATACACGTTTCCCTAGAAAATATGTACACATAATCGAGACCTATCATCCCCCGTCATCATTGGTGAAAAATATTCAATGAAAAATATTGAAAAACCTTTCAATAAAACCTCTAATTCATGTTTTCCAAGACACGTATTTTCAAAAAATATCACATATCCTCACAACATATACATTGAAGCATCCAAATCATTTTAATGGGTATCTTAATATGATTTATATAGTCTTTAAATATTTTATATCCATCCATATTGCCTTTAGTAATGTCACACCCACATAGAGATGTGGTTTATGTATCCAAATGTGTCACAAAATATATATCATAGAAGGATTAAATCATAGATTATTATCTCCCATTGATTGAATAATGTGATTTAGGCTCTCTTAAAAATGATGATCAATTGGATTTTTTGGTAGGAGGATTTGGATCTACTTCCACGGAAGCATATGCATCCCTTGCCACCAATCACTCAATTAATGGTGTATATGGGTGAATACTACTGAATGTTAAAATATATGGATAAAAAAATATACATAATTATATTTTAAATCATTTATTATAATTAATTTTAACATGAAACAAATATCAGTACACTATATACACCCTATCAACTCTTGGGTCTCATAAAACTTGGTAACACTTCATCCCTGCCAACCAACTATTAACGTTATGTCTATTATCCAAGTAAAAATCATATTTTAAATTATCATATAATTATTTTTTGTACCTTAATCTATTTAATATGATAATTAATGGCCGACCAATATATCATTTATGAAAACAATAAATAACTTTTTATTGAATATATTAATATCTAAAACTTTATCATTTCCTGATCATGAATCATGTATAATAACAATAATTTAATTAATCTAACTAGGAGAACATGTTTCATGAAATGAAAAACATTTTCCACTAATGGGAAATTGTTAATCTATGAATTATAAATCCCATAGAATAATCCTTAAAATTTGGAAAACTAAACCATTTGAAAACTATGAATAGTGATATCATCCTATATAACATAGAAAATCTAAATACATGGGTCATGTTTTCAAAAGAATATAATTTATCCCATGTTTCTAGAATATCATTTCTCTAACTACCATTTCATTAACTATAAAATTAGAATCGAAACAAGGCTCTCATAGTTATTTTAACACCAAAATAAAGTCTATTTATAAAATAAAAAAATCAATGGAGATACAAGATGTCAATAATATCTCCCTATTTTCTAATTGTTTGTTACAAGTGGTGGGGATATATATATAACATAAAGAAACAATAAACACTTCACCATAGGACCATAATTTACAATGTCTATTATAATAACTAATTATGTTTCACAAAATCTACATTATATGGGAATTAAAATTATGAACCACACAAAAAAATATTATAAAAAGTCATATGAAAAAATACCACTATAAAATCACATAGTCATATAGTAACATACAGATCACCTCATATGGGATCATATGAAATGATGCATAAAACGAGAAAATAGTCACATAACAATACTCAGTCTGTGATTCCACTCAATCTCATCATTTACATTAATTGTAATTCAATCTCAATAGTTAATAACAAATACAATTACCTTATAAATATCCCTATACATTATGTCCACAGATGAAAAAGGATTCTCATGTATTGTGGGACCCTATATCTTTATATCTTAACTAATAGTGTTCATAAAAAATCCTTAATATAAAATATCAAGTATGAAGTGATTTTATTGAAACAAAAATTACTCATAAAATTTATAATAACTTTCAAATAATTATATTCTAGAAAAATACTTAGAGTTTTGTCATAACTTCTTCGACCCATATTGGTACATTTATGAACTTATCAAATGAAATATCCAAGATTCAATATAAAATAATCCAGATTAAAATATCAATTATGAACTATTTTTTGTATATTTTCTTATAAAAATATTGATTGTGAATTGGAATAGAGTCAAATTATATAAAAAACTAAGAAATAGAATGATTCCATTCCTCATCCAAAGATCCATCAAGTTTGAATATCATCCAATTGAATATTAGTATCAGCTAAAGTATTCATATCATCATGTTACAAGATTAATATCAATTCCATGTTTGAATATCATTGCACACAATTAACACATCAATGAAATGTGGGAATATCATCCCATTAACATTAAAATATAAAGGTTATGTCAAAATATCCCCCAATTTGTTTTACATTAATATGGAATCATTTCAATATCATTCCATACAATTAGAAATAAAAAGTCATGGGGTTATATCATCCAATTATTTTTCAATACTTAAGCATGATGGGAATATTTTCCCATGCCTTTAAAAATATTATGGTCGTGTTGTCATATCACGCCTTTAGAAATATTAAGTCTTAGTGGACGTTTCATTACATGACTTAACCAAGACTATTCCCAAGGGGGAATATCATCCCTTTCCGTTAACAAAAAAATGGGAGTGTGCGGATCTCAACTCACATCATGGAAATAAGAAATATATAATCATTGCATCATGTTCCCCATGCAACAATGATATATGTGAGCATAATGACCCCTATCATAATCAACATCCAAACAATGGGGCACATCATACTATACAGTATGATGATTAATGTCAAATAACTAGATCATCAATCATTAATAAGAAATCAATGCATAATAAATAAATAATCGAAAAAATATCATACATATTAAATATAATGGTTTAAAATAGAATATAATTTCATTTTCAATTTAAAATTTTTTGGGAATAACTTATAAAACACTCTCTCTCAATCCTATATATTAGGAAACCATAACTACATATCTTTAGTGAATAAGTGGCTAAACCTCACCTATTCCTATGTTATAGATAGAAATATAGTTAAAATCTAAAAATAACACCATTAAATAGATAACTATATACTACTTAGATATACACATTATCAGTATTTATTATATAAAAGGACAATCAAGGGTCCCCAAAAATTCCAAATATGTTCATAAATATCATGAATCACCATAGTTGGGTTTTTTATTAAGAGGTTCATTAGACATTAAATTGAAAATATAGTCACTAATGAACCTTTGATGTATAATTCATTACAATACCAATATTCATTTATTTTTTATTTCTAATGAATACATTTATAATCGTAGTTATGGTGTTGTAACCATAGTATTGTATATTAATTTTCCGATACAAAGTATTTCTTAAACTCAAAACAAGATAAAAAAGAACATTGTGATATAAGAAGAAAACAACCAAACAACGCTAATGTTAATTGGAATACAATATGGGTTAATGTAAACCAATGGAGTTGGGTGATTTGAAAAAAAACACAACACAAGAAAAAATGAATGATATGATGCAAACCAACACAAACAAACATGGATGATAATAAGGGTTGAGATAAATGAGATGAATGATAGAAAAAGATTAAAATAAAATTGAAAAAAGTATGAAATATTGATAACATGATTGGATGGATGATTTTTATTTTCTTTATATCTATAAATTTAGAATCAAATATTAAAAAATAATGAGAAGTAATTTTATCATCTTGTGGAAATGAAATAATGAATCTATAGAAAAAATATAATATAAATTAAAATAGAAATGAATGAGGTAATAATGATAGAATGAAAAATCACCCATTCAAAATTAATAAAAAACATCACCATATGATCTCTGCGTCTGCTCCCCATTAATCCACATTAATATATCAAATTGTTATCAATGAGAAAATGCTCCCCGACTCTCTTAAAGACTTCCCTAAGGTAAATTTCTAAATTCACTTATTTTAATTCTCTTAATGTTCCTCCAAACCACATATACCAATAGAGCTCAATCATCACCTAATCATTAGCCACATGGAATTTTTCATAGTACTTTATTACCATCACATGACCAGAGAAAAAATCGATTAAAAATAATTATAAATATCTTTTTATCTTATCTTCAATGGTAAAAAAGGTCATCCTAGATGAAACACAGTATCAGTTTTTTATCTAATTATACATAGGGTAATTTTATTCTCTTCATCATTCATCATTGTGAAGACAAAACTATTGATATCATTGGTCGAGCCACAAGAATCATGAAAAATATAGTACATCATTAAATAGAAATATCCATGCCTAAAATTACTTTAATATTCATCAAAATCATCCATTTATTCATATTTAAATTCAAAAATACTCTTTATTAACATTGTATTATTTTGACATAATGAAAGAAAATCAACGAGAACATTGTATAGAATGTTTAGAAATATATAAAAAAAATTATGGGATGATCATAACCCTTTTGTCTTAATCAATTTATTTGTTCAAAAAGAAAAAGTATATTGGATGAAATTATTGATTCCACACTATGTCCAGATAAATTTTATTCTGTCATCATAAAATATCACCAATCCAAATCTATATTACTGATTAACATTAAAACTATATGGTCGATTTATGGTCATCATCATCAATTTTATCTTAATTAATGATTATTGTTGTCGATTAAATATATATCTCATAATAAATAATAAATATACAAGAAACCAATGTAGCTATGGTCACTATCTACAATATAGAATCATTGTATGACATGACATAATAATTTGTATGTATTATTAAATCCATCTAATAATTTTTTTGGTTCATATACTAGACTCCATCATGATATTAAATATCAATCCAATAGGTAAAAACTATTATATAAGTCCAATACCATCATCTAGATAATTTTATAATTAAACTAGATCTTCTTAATCCTGATATTTATCAAATTGGTTTCTAGAAAGACTGCTAAGTCCATAGTAGGGAAAACACATTTTTAATATCAAATGAATACTTAGTAGAATATCCTCTACAATTTTGGTTGATGGTATTTCTAATATGATCACACCTATTTACATTTACATTAGACTGAGTATGGAGGAAAATTATGAGGAAATTTATTGTAGTATCTTCATTCACATGTTTTCTTGATTAACCTTCTTCTATTTGTGGTTTGTTTTCCCGATTAATGGAGTGTTTTTATTTATTTTATATATGTTCAATTGCATGATGGTATATGGATACTAATGAATGTGGTTTGTTGAGAGTGTCCCATGAGGCCAGATAATTATTCTAGGTGTGGTCACTTTTCTCATTATATGGATTATATAGAAGTTGTAGATATGATCGGTTTGTAAATAATAGGCTTGTTCAGTTGGGTACCATTGCTATTTTATAGAGTAAGTATACGACCCTGTAATATGTTTGATTAATTAAATTAAATAAATAAACCACAAAAATGGTGCCTTCATTTCAATTTGTGCAGTCGGTGTAGTAATTTCACCACATTCATGTGGTATGTTCATTCATTGTGGTAAATAAAGTGACCACATGCTTTCTTTATCTCACAGTTAGTTGGAAAACAACAAGAATTCAATTGAAACTACCACTATATTAATTACGAAATATTTATATCACATTGTTACAAGAGTTTCTTCCCATGATCAACTACATCTCAGAACATACTATACAAAACCAAATTTCTTAATTAAAAAATGACACCTTAGGATTATTATAATGTCTAAAATTTATTAAATAAATATAAATTGTATTAAAACATACTCTATAACACAATTATTTATTTTCCTCTTTATTAATTAAAATATTTGAAAATTAAAAATCAAAGTAATTTTCTGATGTAAATTAACAAATTCCTTATTTAAAATTTAAAAATCTTTTTTTAAAATATATTCTATATAATTTATTTTAAAATTGTGATTTCTTGCAATAATGGAATTTTTATGTTCTAAGAAAAACTTCACAAATAATAATCTATAAAATAAATTACCTAATAAAATTATATTTTAAATATATGTAATATAATTACATTGTTATGTGAAAATAATTATGATTTATTAAAAAAGTTATGGAAATGATATGAAAAAAACTTTCATTAAATAATTCCCCAAACATATCATATATCTTATTATTAATTGAGAAAATTTAAAAAAATTAGTTGAATAATATGATATTTGATTATGAATAGGTGCATTTCTACTAAGAGTTAGTTTTTAATTAACCATTCTCTACAATATCTCAATCATCATGAAAAAGTGATTTCATTATTTAAAAAAGGTTTCTTAGTCAAAAGATTGTATTATATTTAAAAAATTTATTGACATTGGAGATTTGAAAATACTATAAATAATAAGAAATTTGGATTTAACTCATACATCAAAACATATGATTACCACCAAATGTATAAAATCCAAAACCTTTCAAGCCATAAAAAATTGACACACTATTGAATGTGTGAGGTAGAATTATTCAAATATTTTATTAAATTACTCATTTTGAAGAAAATGAAAAATGAAATAGGAAATCAAACTAGATTTGGTTTCTCATTCCATATCTCTTTTAATGTCATATTATAAATGTTTTGGACACAACTAAAAGGTTTAATGATAAGGATTATTTTAAATCATTGTCCTCATGCTTATACAAAAACAAAAAAAGATTATGTGACTTGGGAAAATTTAAATAAAATTTAATTACTTAGATTATAGACAATGTTAGCCTCCTAAATTAGAAAATAAAATCACATAATCTATAAAATTTTTGATCCCTAAAAAATAATGATTAATTAATAAAAACAATAGATTTTTTTAAAAATATATGTTATTTGTGATCTATTCTAAAATGAAACACAATTTAGTAAATATTAAGATCCCTCCATAATAATTAAAACACTATAATGTCCCAAATAATAAATTTTAATTTATGATAAACAATATAATTGGGTTAGTTCCAAAATATATTTTCTATTCAATAAATTATGGTCATGTTAATTATTAACAAGATAGTTCATAAATGTTGTTTTCCAAGAACCGATTATTTTAATATTTCATTAAATAATTTATGTACATTATCTTTATAGAAAAACATATGGATTTCCAATAAAGATTAAAATACTGTAATTTTAATCATTCGTACATTAAAAAATACATTAAACCAATACATTTTAGAGTGTGTGAACATATTTGAAAGTTCATTTCCATTATATTTTCAACATCCTATAAAATAGATTGATAAACAACAAACAAAGAGATATATATTGACGTTAATATAAAAAATTATGGTAATAACCTCCCACACATAATTTTTCATTTTGTGTATATTAAAAAACCTACAATATCAAGAAAATATACAAAAATATTCACAATTACATATTTAAAATATGAATGAAACAAAAAATCAACTATTGAGTTTTTAGAATCTTTTCTATAAATAATACAAAAAGAAAACTATACCATTTCATGAGTTAAATAATCCTAGTTTTTCAAATTTTAGTACATGTATTTTTTATTGATGAGAATTTTATTTCGACAGGTTATACTCTAATATAAAAGTAACATTATGTTTGGTTTTTGGATGATTTTATTGTAAGGGTCTATCATAAAACTTCTCTTTAACATGAAAATTATTAATCCTTTACATTTATTTTGTTTTCACACTAGAAAAATTATTTATAAAATGGAAAGTGGTACATTAACTAATTACAAATAAAAAATAGATAGTAATAGAAAAATACAAAATATTCATAAAAAAATTAAATTATACATACTATAATTATCCTATTTTGACTCCCATTAAGAATTTAATTTTTAGTATTCAGTTAGAATCCATTGATAAATCATTTTTACATTAAAAAATCGTAGGTAATCTATTATTTTCATTTTAAATAGTTATTAATACTCTGACCATTAAACAAAATCTATATTTTTTCATCTCATATGAGTTTAATATTTCCATTTTTAATTTCTAAAAGGATTGTTAATAGTCAATAAAACAAGTATTTTTTATTATATAGATACACTATGTTTTTGGAATTTATAAGTATGAACTTATTTACTGCAATAAAATATATATTCCAAATGATAGAGATATAAAAATCATTTTACCATTAAATATAGAATGTTTTATTATCATATACCTCTCTCAAAATCTCATACAACTCAAATACCCCAATAAATCATCAGTCTGAAGTAATCTTAAAATCAATGTTAAGGGCCTCATTTACCAATTTTCGTTATTTTGTATCACCATTAATAAATTACATGACATTACTAAAATTTGTTATATATATACATATTGGTGTTAAAAATGTGGTTATATAATCCATCAATCATCATCACTATTCAATGAAAGATCCCTCCTAGAGTTTAATTTATTTATTTTTAAATAATTATGTTTAGACTCTTTATTATAAATTTCAACCTATCGAATAGATTTTGTATGGAATGAAGTTTTTATTCTATGAACACATCCACCCTCACCTATCAATTATTTAATGTTAAAGTTATTAGAATAAGATTAATTATTATTGATAAATGGCATTGGATCCACAAATTAGGAAAATATATTCTAAATAATGAACACTATTACATTACTAGATTGGTAATTAGGATGTATTGTAACATTATCCCCCAAAGACAAATAGTCTACATCCTAAAAATGATCCCATTTCCATGATAATATGGATGTGGTTCCATCGTGTCAATCCCAATAACATGTAAAATTTACAAATCTAATATGATATATTTTGGTAACTCCTACATACTTTAATAATGTTCAATTCTTTAACAACTATCCACGACAACATCTAATCCTATAGAATCATTGAAAAATGTATCCAAAAAATCCTTCTTAAAGGATTTTTTGGACATATATTTCACCCCTATGACAACCGCTCAATAGTGAGGAGTGGAAACTCTCTTAAATGAAAAACATATATTCCTCTATAAAACAACTCCAAAGAATACCAATATTAATAGTCCTAAATAATAACTGATCATCCCACATATAATAATTAAACCTAGAAATAAATTTTATTATTTAATATTTTTGTGAAATATTTTGTGATAACATATTCTGGTTTGAAATAAAAAAATTATACAACCAAGAAGATTTCATAAGAGAGACAATAAATTCTTTTTCATCTATAAAAGAAGATTTATTATCTATTGTAACAAAATTTGGGGTATTTTATTGCCTAGAAAAGTTATATGATAGAACATTCATGGTTTCATTCTTATCCATAACTTATAAATCGAACTCTTAAAAAAATCCACATATGGATTTATGGTTTTAATATTTCATACAAAACATGTAATTTATGGAATAATGGTTTATCAAAATAATGATTGTATAAAATTTTACATACTACCATATTATATATAATGAAAAAAAAGATTAATGAAAACTCTTTTATAATAGTGGTGTAGTTAAATTGAGAATAATCTAGATTCTTATAATTATAGTATGCCCCATGTCACCTCTTATCCTTCCCCCAATCACATTACTTTTTTAAAAGTCACATCACTTGAGTGAAACATAATTTAAAAAGGTATAATCATATTAAGAGCTATGATATTAGATGATTAAGTGACTTTCTCTAAAATGAATAAAAAATACGAACATTTCATGTGAAACTGGAATGGATGATATTTTATCACCAAGAAAGAAAAGGACTTTGTATTTTTTTGAAATGTCTTTAATAAACATATGCTAAAACAATAATTCCCTAAAAAGATCCCATCACCCTATATATTTTTCAAAGGATTAAATTTTTATATTACATATATCTTGGAATTTTCAACCTAAATACCGCTCTTAGATACCATATAGTTTGAAAAGTCCATTTAGTGAATATAAAGATCATTTTTACATGATTAAAACAACATTTGTTTCTTAAAACCATTTTAAATATAATTCCAAATTATAAAAATAACTCATAAGGAATTTAGATAATGTAAAATCATCAATAAAATCATCGATGATCTTATTTATAATTAATGAAATCATATACATCATTAGTATTTCAAATATGGTATTGGTACCACACAAGACAAAGAAAATTCCCCAACAAAAAATGATAAATATATTCATGTCAATGTAGCTTCTCTTAGTCTATTGAAGAAATATATATATTATTATAACCACTATTCCCACTCACAAAAATAGAAAACCATAATCCCATCTAACCTCCTAAAAATTAAATCTATGAATGGAATTGTAAAATGATCATTAATAGTTGTAAAATGGATATTTATAAATAAAATAAAAACGTTATATTTTTATTTTAATGTAATTTTTTTTCCACTGATTTCATTGGTAAAAACTATGAATCCTCCTTTATTTGAATCTATATAAATTATAATAACCAAATAATTATATGAAATTGGAAAATTATACTATAATTTAAAAATCATAATTACAATGTTTAACAAATTATAATTCATGTTTTTATTCAATCATATTTTTTATAAGACCTTAATTTTTTGTTATGTTCTATTGGGATCTGATACAAGATAATATAAGGGATTATCCCATTCATGTTATATATAGAAAATATTATTTTAGTTTTTTACTTTTTCAAATGACGAAAAAATATTCCAATATATTTTCATTACTTTATGAATAAATAATACCTTTTACAGTGGGTTTTCACGTTGAAATGAGTTGTTTAGGTGTGTCTGGTGTGGTTTAATATATAAATATAGTACTTTTTCACTTGAAGGTGACTATTATATTAATTTTTTCTCGTGTTTTCAACATTATTTTAAAATTTTGTTGGAAACTGTATAGATTTTTCATTTAAAAAAAAATATTTTCTCGCAATATTGTTATATGAATATGATATTCTATAACAATGAGTTTCCAGTTCTAGTTTAATAATATTCTTCAAGGGAATTTCATCAAAAAAATTACAGAATATATGTTCTAAAATAATCAATGCTCTCATAATTATTTGTAGAAGGAAACTAATCCTTAATTTATCTCAAAAATTCATATTCTATTGACCTATAAAGTTAAACCATAACCCCACAGTTCATAAGAGGACAATATTATTGTCAAAATATTTAAATTTACAAATATTCTAGTTTTTCAAATACTATTAATTTTGGGAATGGTATATTACGACATAAAATTTTTTTAGTTGATTTATGATTATATAATTTTAAATGATAAACTATTGATTCCATAAACTCTATAATTTCCATCCAAGATAAGTTCTCACCTAAAGTGAATTCATTAGTATTTTAGCAACATTATATTCCTCATATTTATTATAAAACATAAAAATAATCCAAAACAAAGACATATCAAAAAACTCACTCCTAATAGATAATGAAATCATACCTAAAATGCTGGAAGCCTCTTGGTTATAATAATTCCCAAAAATTGGAAAATCAGATGAATAAAACAATATTCATACTCTATAAATAAATTCATCAACGACTCTAATAGGATTTGTGGATTATCATTAATCAAAATGTTAAATTAAATTGGTTGTTTTTACTTCACATAACATGAAATATTGAAATATTGACAAAGGGGGTATACTTATACTGGCATAAAAGTTAAAAATATAGTTTAGTTAGATGTTATTATCGTTATAACAATGCGTGAAAAATGACTCCATGAATTTTTCTGTTTTAGAAAAATTTCATTTCGAATAATAGAAACACATTTTCCAGTGAGTTAGTAAACGGTGATATCATAAAGAAATGTTTTTTGTCAATTAAACCTTTTGAAAAATTTCATATAGATAGAAATCTAAATTAATTATTATAATTATTGAATGTTTACTTGGAGATTAATTAAAATCCTAAGTAACATATTATTTTTTGGATATTTATTCATTTAGTCCTTGATTTGATGGAATATGATTGGAATATTAATTAAATCAAATTAAATTCTCTCTGCCACAAATTGCTTTCCCATTCCTAAAGTCTCTTTATTTTCATAATCATTATCAAATTGTTTTTCATATTAATCATTTGAGTTATTGAATCACCAATATTTTAATTTTGTAGATTTTTTGGGTCATATCTTGCTTCTCCTTTAGTTTTAAGAACACTTCTCAATTGGACAACCATGAAAATCACCCATGGTTTAGATTTGGCTATAAAATGTGATTTCATTTTTCATTTCCTCCCACTAAATATCAACATGAATGATTTTCATTAATTTATTATTCATATAATTTTTGAAATAATATTTTCTTGATTAAATGGTATCATTATTTATAAAATCACGGGAATCCATTCAAAAAATAATTCATCACATCAACCACTCAACATTCACTTGAGTGTTTGAATATTGAACCCTGTTCTGATTTTGATAAAAAGAATAAGGCCATTCAAAAAAACATGTGTAAAAAATGGGTCAAAACAAAATATGATATTTCATAAAAAAATTGTTTGATTTCTATAACTATTGTTGTAAAAAATTTCAAACAGATTATGTTTTTTTAGAAACCTATATACATAACCTGAAAATTGGAAATCATTAATATTTTTGGGTAGGAAATACATTTTTGACATCAAGAAATTCAATGTATATAAATTCTACAATGTTCAAATTTCTACCTAAGTTAGTTTTTATTATTTATGATAAAGATTCTAGAAGAAGAATATTTTTGAATAAATATTTTTTCTCTTATTAATATTTTCATCTTAATATAACATTTATGTTAGGAATTTTGTTCATTGTTATAAAATATTTCATTATGATTTTATACATTATTAAATAATAAATCCCTTACGAATACTAATTAATAAGAGTTTTCTTATAAGGATTATGTCCCTTTTAAATATTGTCCATTATTATGCTTAAAGAAAAAAAGTTATTGTTATATTATCAATATATTCCCCTAAACATGTCTTATTCTTTGTAAAATAGTTTTCCCTCTTCTTGAAAAAAACGTGATATTTTTTTTACTAATATCTTTGGGTATTTCTTAATGTTAAATATTCAATTTGAAACATTAAAAGACCAATACCATGTACCAAAAATTACATTTTCATAATGTTAAAACCAATTTCAAGAATTTACATATAAAAATTTGTAAAACAATAATGTTTTTTCATTTATTAATCATCCCTCTAAGGGGATTTTAAAGAACTACACTTCATAAATTCATGATGAATTGAAATTATTCATTATTTGGCATACCAATAAAGAAATATGTCCTTGAAACATAATTACAGTTTTATCTTATAGTTACAAGAGTGTGTATAACCATATGTATTAAGATATATAAGAAAATTTATTAAACTATATTTCTCTAAGATGGTTCCTCTAATCCTCTAAACCAATATTTTTTAGTGTAAAAAAATATACATTATCTAAACACTCCATATAATTTACATTTTAGAAATTCATTTATTATTTAAGGATCATAGATTTCTATTTATTTTCTAGAAGAATGTTTATTAACAATTGAGGTTTTATTTAGATCATATATAAAAAAAATTAAAATAATATTCTATAAGTACAACCTAAAAATATAACATAACGATTTCTTAAATAATATTCTTTATAGTAGTTATTTCGTTTTAGTATTGTTCTGTCTCAATGATCTCAAACATTTCCAATGAATCCCACCCAAAACAATGACTGTCATAGCTTGACCCCAGTTACCCAGAGTCGGTGCATTGTTTTAATATGTTGGCATGATTACAAGTAATCAAATCTCGATGGACTGATCTTTTTAGCAGTCTTGGAAAATAGATTACATACATGAACATTACATTACACTTTCAAACATAAAACACATCATAAATAATCTGTTGAGAACACTATTATTCCACTAACTTAACCCAGAATATCAAACATAATACACTACTTATAATCCTATGAAAAAAAAAATAGATGAAATGGGTGAGCTCAGATTTTTAGTAAGGGTAAATAATGTGGTAGAAACTTTCATAAATAAACATAATCATTTAAGGAAATGAATAAAACTAAAATAGAATAAATTTAAACTTAAACATCATCATAATATGGAAATAATAAATCAAATAATTTCATTTAATTATTCACATGGATATTCTACTAGTCAAATAATCACATGTAATATCAATAGTAAATTTCAAAAGGAAGGAAAGAAAAATGCTGGACCTCATAACCACATAGTCAAAACCTCGTGCAAAGACTACAATTATGATTTTTTCAAGGCCTTGTGACAAGATACTAGATTATCTCATGAGACATAGAAAAGAATTGAGGAGGTATATAGGGCTCCACCCATCACTTACTAAGTCTAATGAATTCCTCATAAGAAAATTTTGAAACATAACCTAAACATTCGTATTAAAACTAGCATACCAAAAGTTAATATTTTAATCATAAACCATGAAGGGTATAAAAATAGCACATCCATAGTAAAAAATATCATTCCTCAATCAATAAAATATGAAATATTTTATTATATGAAATTAACCTTGGTCAAGACTAATATCCTGTAAATGATGTTGACATAGTTGAAAATGATCATTAAATGTTTTGGGGAGAAATATCCCTTTACCATGGATTAATTTTAAATTCACATCCTTTATAAAGGAATTAATTTTAAAAATAGTTTTGAATAAAATTTTACAATACCAGTTTGAATCTTTTTAAAGGAATTAACATTATAAAACATTCAAATCCATATAAATAAATCCTTAAACCCATTTTGAAAACATGGACAATAATGATAATGGTTTAAAATAATAATTCTTTAAAACATTTAAAATGGTGTTTCAGTAAAAGCGCCCCTTAAAAAATCTATTTGAAAACTTTTTTATGGAACATGGAAATGGATAATAAATATGTCCTAGTAAAAACATACACATAAAAAATATCTTATAATAATGAGATTGAGGAATTAACCATTACCGTGCACATTGCTTTGGTTGATGTTACGTTTAATCTCATGTATAATGACCATAGTATGTTATTAAATAATATCAGAACCATATTCCTATTTATTATAACATAAATTATTCATTTATGACTTTATTATACCCATTTAACAATGATTTCAATGTTAAATTAACATTTCTGGTAATAATCGCTTTCTTTATCATACATGTTTTAACTTGTTATTCTTCATCATTTCATTTAGACAATGATTTAAATACTTCCAGAATATAAATCATGATATATATATATATATATCATATATGTTTAGAATATTAATATATAAAATAGATATATATATATGAAATGGAATGTATAGTTTATGGAGACAGTTTGCCGTAAATACGCATAAATGATGTTTCTGTTTTCATATCCTATTGAACTGAAGTAAGTGAATAAGATATATGTAATAAATAAATATATATATATATAAATTAGTATTAGTATTTCATTTATTACATAATTATTAATAATATATATTTCTATATTCATCATTGAATCATGAATGTGGAAATGAATCTCATCGCGTTCGAGGAGACGGTAATCTGTACGTATGCATGAATTCTTCTTCCATTTCATTTTTTATTTTAAATTCAAAGAAAACCAAATCATTCATATGTATTTTATTATTCTATTATAATATAATATTTTATGTGCATTAGAAAAGATTATTTAAACCAACATTTATATGTTCAATGTATGGTATGAACGAGTCATGTCACTTTGAGGGGGTAGTAGTCCACACTTCCTCAAATTAAATTATCGTATTTATACAACATGAAAAGAATAATGGTATGCTAGAAAATATAATTAAAGAAAATTATTGGAAAAATAAATATCATAAATATCAAATATAATTATAGTTCCATCATAATGGACTCCATAAGAGGAGGTAGTAGAAGATTGGACAATCATCATTTCGTGAGGCTATAGTTCACCATCTAGAGAAACATTATGTTCAACATCCATTAGATGGAGGTTTGTGTATGTTTTGATCAAATAATTCTCATAAAAAAATTTACTATCTTGGTTACAATGTTTTTTATTAAATAAACAAATAGAAAGAGTTTAGGGGTTTGGAGAAGTAAAATAAAAGAAATGAATTTAAGAGGAGATATTACCTTTAAATCGGGTAACTCCCTTTAGGTTGAACCAAAAAAAATTCTTGATGTTCCTTATGCCTAAGGTATGTCTTCTAGAAGAAATAGATGGATATTGGGAGTTTAATTGGGTAGATATTTGATGAGCCAAGGGGCTTGATAGGTGTGAGAAATGGGTTAGAGGTGAGGGATTTTTATAAGGGGGGGGAGGGACTCTTTAAGAATGTTTGAAACTATTAGTTTATTATATAACGATTTTCAATTTAAAAATATCCAACACTCTTTTAAGTAGAAAATAAGATGTCTCATTATCGAAATAAAATAATTATATTAAAATTAGATAGGTTTTGGATATGTTTATAATTTTTATAATCTCATTTATTAAAATAATTCATTAATGAGGTAAACACTGCATCATTATTGGGTCATAAATAAATTTATTTATTTGTTATCTAAAAATTATAAAAAAATTCCATTATGTATGAAATATTTTTATATTTCAAATTATTATTTATAGTTGAAATGATAACTTATATAACATGATGTAAAAATTGTTTTATTAGAAGATATATGTTTATGTAATTTTTATAATACTTTAAATTAATTAATATAAAGTGTCACTATCACTCTCACATGACTCAATGGGGTCCCAAAATCGACCTAATGATGCCCATGGTCAGAAATATTTAAAAAATGTAATTTGAAAAATTTTAGGGTAATTTAATATTCTTATAATATTATTTTTTACCCTAATTTATGTGATTTACTCTTTAACGATGCGAAATAAAATATTTACTGATGTAAATATTCATAATATCTAAAAATAAAAGTTATCTATTTACCAAATTTAGACCATATAATTCTATGTATGGAAAACAATTTTCCAAATTCAAAACATATAATTGGATAAAATTAATTTAAAATAAATTCTTATTGTCAAAACAAGAAGACTGTTTTTAGGAAATAATAATTATCAAAAGTTTGACACTAGTTTATGTCCATTATAGATGTGAAATTAATACAATGACCTAAATTATATTAAATGATAAAAATATAATATTAGCATACTCTATAACCACTCAAATTTATAATTTAATGCTATAAATTATTTCGATTAAAATAGTTGTTTTCAATTAAAATTTAGTAGTTTTCACTATTCATCAAAATATGAATGTTATAAGAAAAGTAAAAAAAATTGTCCATACTAAATTTTTATGTCCCTATTCTAAATAATAATTTAATTTCATTAAATTTAATATATAATAGTGTAAAATATTTGTTTTAAAAAAGGTTCACGCTTAAAAGCGGTAAAATTTCATTTTTTGAAAAATACTTCTTTTATGGGAAAAATGAATTTGTTCTTATATTATGTCTATGAAATATATAATAAGGATACTAAAATTGTATGGAATACATAAAATTCAAAAATCATTCAATAATATTTATAAAGGCTTTTTCAACGGCTAGTTGGGTAAGTTGTGGTGTGCTCAAACTTGGTGTTGTGTGTAATGTATGTTATTTAATTTCTTTGAAGAGATAATGTACTATAAAATATTGGGTTGTTACGTTATCCCATCCTTCAATAAATTACATCATCACAATTTAAAAATTCTCATTGAAAATAAAAGGTTAAACATAGAAAAATAACATTGTGGAAAACCCACATTAGAAACTGGTATAATGAAATTTAGTCACAATAAGAGGGAAAGAGAAATGAAAAAGTCACGAACAAATTATGATCTCAATTAGGAGAACAATGATTGTAATTAAAGAAATATAATTTAAGAAAATGTAAATATTTATAGGGAGTGATTGAGGTCATAAATCACAAAAAATCGTAAAATTAAAGGCCTCATATCCATCAATATATTATGATTTAAAATATCATTGATTCAAAAAAAACATAAGGTATTTGGATAACAAATGTTTTGTTTTAATATCTCGTCCCTAAAGATTATGAATTAATTTATTTATAGAAATGATGAAATAATATATACTTGACAAGTAGAGTTTCATCCTTAAACTAATTCTTACCACAAACTGATCCTTTACTCCAAAAGATAATAGAATTTAAAAATATTATATTTATCCTAATCGTATAGGTTATTAAAAATAATGAATCTATAATTAATTTTTCAGACTATTTAAAAAACTATAGTATACAAACTAGTACATCACATAAGTCAGTGGTATGTGATTACCCATGTCGCCCTTCGGTTGCGGGTTCAAGTCTCTTCACCTTGCCGGTCGTGACAGGTTGTCACCCAACCTACAGGTTGTCTTTTTTATGAAAATAAAAAAAATATCTCAATAAATGATTTAACCATTAAAAATGTATCCAATATCAAACTTAATCTATTATAACCATTATAAATATCCACCATAATCTTCTACGAACTCACAATCCAAACTTTATAAGGTTGGTCACATAATATACATGTGAATACCTTAACCGTGTATTATTTTAAAATGTGGTAATAAAATGAATTTACAGAAAACAATATTTGAATATGTATGTACACCCTTATTCCTTCTGTAAATCATAGAATTATACATATACACCTAACAACCAAAAATGTTGTAATCACCAACAATGAGGTAATAGAAAAACCATTAATAGTTCCAATGTAGTCAATAATATTCAATATAATTTATCCAAATAAATTATCTCTTATTCCAAAGAATAAATACCACGGTATCAGGACCAAATTAATGTTTATCTATCCATCAACCATGTATTTTCCAAAAAGTTTAACTTTTTATTGAGTAATATTTCTTAGTACCACACTATCTCAAATACTTAATGAAATAGTACTGTAGTAAAATCCTTATATCCTCCATAATTATTATATCCAATACCTCATTGATTCAACACTTAAATGAAATAATTATTAAATATCAACATAAGAACACTAGTCATTACTCTTCAACTGTGGAAATATCATAACATGATTTTTTTCCATCAACGACATTTTTGGTATACTCTGATGACTGGGACATTGATTCGAATAGTGTCCCAACTCTATGCAGATGAAGCATTGTAAATTTGAAACCATTTTCTTACCCATATAACCACTTACTTGGTGTCCTTTTTCTCAACAATTATAAAAAATTCCGATTCATTTCAATAATTTACCATGGTTATTCTTTCCATAGTAATCACATATGGGAAAATTCTTCTTTCAATTAATCCCATTATCTATATTTCTCTTTACCATCCATTTCTTAAATGGATTCTCTTCAAAGCCATATGACTCAAGTAATTATTTACTTATCTTATTATCAAATGATATTATTTCTTCATTTGTTGATAATAAATGGATGACTATTTCTTTTCATAATGTTATCCTAATTCCATGAAATATGGGATCCTTCCCACTATTTTGATCATTTGTATTTCTTAAGTTCTCATTCCATCTACTAGGCACCATTTCCAATCAATGGATACACTAGCATAGTTTTATGAATAAAAATATATAATTCCAAACCTGTAAAATACCTAATGTAAATTTAAATGATTATTCATATAATCTATAATCATAAAAAATGTTATCTTTGAGAAAATATTTACTCATATATTTTTCATAATGGATTATAAAGAAAATGTCGATTATCCTATGCATATCCCGCAGGAGTGTCGTAACCCAGATTGCAGCAAGGCCCGTTTTTGTGTACCAGGATACCCTGGGTCACGCCTAAAACACCTTGTTGGATTTTTCACTCATAGGTACATCTGTTCTAGAGCCACCATTACCAACTCGTATCCAAATAAGAATGTATTTCTTGTAAAATTCACAAAATCAGTATATTACAAAAATTATAATAAGTTCTTATATACTAATCCTCAATGTCTATTTTAGGGTAATGTTCTATAATCAGAGTTTTTATAAATCAAGTTTCCAAGGATATTGCTAAACTTCCCCTGATACCATCTTTAACACCCTGACCCAAGTTACCCGATGTCGATGCATTATTTTAATACGTTAGCTTGATTTCATAGCATTATGTACTGATGGACTGATCAGTTCAGCATTCTTGGAAAATAGATTACATATATGAACGTTACGTTACAATTTATAATAAAAAACAAAACAAAAAACCATTTAGAACGCCATTGTTCCACTAAAATAACCCTTCATATCAAACATAATACACTACCTAGAATACTGGGAAAAAGAAAACATTAGAAAGGGGTGAGCTCAGATGCTGAGTAATGGTAAATAATTTATCCAAAACGTTCATAAATAATCCTAAACGTTTAAGGCATTGTATAAAACAAAAACAAAAGTATTTTAAACTTAAACTTCATCATAATATTTAATAGAAAAAACAAATAATTCCACTTAATTATTCACATGAAAATTCTACATGTCGAATAATCACATGTTATATCAATAGCTAATTTCATAATGATATAATGTATATTGTGAGTCATCATAACCACATATTCAAGGGATCATACCAAGACTACAAATAGGATTCTATCAAGACCTTTTTCCATGACACTAGTTTGTCTCATGAGACCTACCGATGCATCGAGGACCTATAGCGGGCACCACCCTTCACATACTAAGTCTAATTCCTTCCTCATATGAAAATTTTAAAAAATAACATAATCATTCGTATTAAAACTGGCATATAAAATTTCTATACATTAACCATTAACCATGAATGGTATAAAAATAGCACATACAAAATAAAACATATCATAAATAATTCAGTACAATAAGAAAGATTTTATTATAATAAACCAACCTTGAACATGAATAATATCTCGTAAAGGATGTTGATATAGTTGAAAATTATTAGAAGAAATCTTTGAGAGAAATATCCCTTTTTCATGAAATCACTTAAAAGTAACACAATTTATAAAGGAATTAATTTAATAGATAGTTTTGAATCAAATTTTCCCATACCACTTTGATACTTTTTAATGTAATTAACATTTTAAAAAATTCATGTCCAAATAAATAAATTCTTAAAACCATTTTGAAAATATGTATATTAATGAGAATGGTTTAGATGAATAAATATTTATAACATTTAAAATGAAATTTTAGTAATAGAGTTCCCTAAAAGAATCCCTTTGAAAAATATTTAACGTAACATGGACATGGATATTAAATGTGTCCAAGTAAAAACATACACTTAAACAATCTCGAATAATAATGAGATTGAAGAATTAACCCTTACCTTGCACTTTCCTTTGGTCGAGGATACATTTAACCTCATATAAATTGACCATAGAATGTTGTTAAATTATAATAGAACCATATTCATATTTATTATATCAGACATGACTCATTTATGACTTTATTCTACCCATTAAATAATGATTTCCATGTTAAATTAACATTATGAACAATAATCAATTTCTTCATCATATGTGTTTTAACTTGTTGTTCATGATCATATCATTTAGATCATGTTTTAAATACTTAAATAATATAAAAAATGACATATATTTCATATATATTTAGTATATAAATATGTATAATATATATATAAATGAAATTAAAAGCACCATTTATGTATACAGTTGGCCATACGTACGCATAAATGTTGTTTCCGTTTTCATATCCTATTAAACGGAAGCATGTGAATAAGATATATGTAATTACACACACACACATATATATATATAGTATTATTATTAATTAAAATATTACATAATTATAAATAATATATATTTTTATAATCATCTTTGAATGGTGAATATGGAAATGAATCTCATTAACTTTGTGGAGGCGTTAATCCGTACATACGCACAAACACTATTTCCATTTCATTTTTTTATTTTAAAAGAAAAGAAAACCAAATTATATATAGGTATCTTATTATTATATTATAATATGATATTTTATATACATTATTTATGTTCATTAACACCATCCTTTATAAGTTCCATGTATGGTATGAATGAGTCATATCACATTGAGGGGGTGGTAGTCCGCACTTAAAAAAATTATCGTATATATAAAACATGAAATGAATAACGGTATTCCGTAAAAGATAATTAAAGAAGATTATTGATAAAATAAATATCATATATATTAACGGTCCAATAATAATCACCACCATAAGATGTGGTAGTAGAAGATTGAACAATCATCGTTTCGTGAGGTAGTAGTTCACGGTCCACAGAAACATTATTTTCTATACCCATTAGATGGAGGTGTGTCTAAGTGTAGTTAAAATAATTCACATAGAAACAACCTAGTATATTGAGTTTACTGGTTTTTTAATGAAATAAAGAAATAGATAGAGTTTATGGGGTTTGAGAAGTAAAATAATAGAAAAGAACTTAAGAGAAGATGTTAACTTTAAATTAGGTAACACCATTTTGTTTGAACCAAAAATAATAATTTAAGTGCCTCATGCCTAAGGTAAGGATTCTATGAGGAATATAGGGATGGATTAAGTTTAATTGGGTATATTTTAGATGATCTAATGGGCTTTAGAAGTGTGGTAAATGGGTTAGTGCTAAGGGATTTTTATAAAATAGAGGAAGGGTTCTTTAGGAATGTTTGAAATTATAATTTTACTATTAAATTATATTCAGTTTATAAAGGACCAAATATAATTAAAGTATAATATAAGATGACTCATGTTAGAAGTAAAATTATCCAAAAAAAATTGGACAGTTTTCAGATATTATTTTAATTTCTATAATCTAATTTATTTAAATCATTATTTAAAGAGGTAAACGTTGTATCATTATTGTCTCATAAATATTTTTTTATTTGATGTCTCGAAATTATAAAAAATACCATGAAATCGAAAATCATTTTTATCATTCTAAATAATATTTATATTCTAAATTATGACTTATATATCACCTTGTAAAAATTGTTTTACTAAAAGATATATGTTTATGTCATTTTTGTCTTTACTTTTATCAAATTAATATAAAGTGTCCTTATCACTCACAAGTGCCTCCATGGGGTCCAAAAATCAACCTAAGGATGACCATGTTCAGAAATGTTTCCAAAAATAGGAATATGACACTTGTTAGGCGAATTTAATATTATTTTTTTACCCTTTTTTACCAGATTTATCCTTTAACAATGCTAAATAAAATATATACTGAAATAATATTCATAATTTCAAAAAAAAAATTTTTTTACCTATTTACAAAATTTGGGCCTTGTGATTCAAAATGTGGAATAATTTTTTCTAAATTCAAAACACATAAGTGGTATAAATTAATTTAATATTAATTCCCATTGTCAAAAAAGTGTGTTTTTTTTGAAATAATAACTATCAAAAGATTGACACTTTTTTATGTCCAGTTTAAAATTGAAATTACATCCAATGTCCTAAATTATATTAAATGATAATAATATAATCTAATGTTACTTTAAAACCAATAAAATCTATAATTTAACACTATAAATTATTTCAATTAAAAAGTTGTTTCAATTATTGTTTTGAACTTTTCACTATCCATCAATATATAAAAGTTATCAGAAAAGTACCAAACATTTATCCAAACTAAATTTTTATGTCCCGCTTATAAATAATATTTTAATTTCATTAAATTAAATATTTAAAAGTGTCAAATATTGGTATTAAAAATGATCTACATTAAAGGCGGTAAAATTAATGTTTTGGAAAAATACTTCTTTTAATTGAAAAAATGAATTTGTTCTTATACTATGTATATAATACATATAAAATGGATTATAAAGTTAAATGGAGTATATAAAATTAAAAATTCAGTTCATAATATTCATACCACTTTTTGAACTGCTAGTTTGGTAAGTCGTGCTGCGCTCGAACTCGATGTTTCTTTTAACGCAAGTTATTGAATTTCTTTGAAGAGATAACGTAATATAAAATCATGGGGTGTTACAATGATGCTAGAAATTTTTTAATTTATCATTTCAATTATAAAATTTTATTATTAGTTTAATTTATAGTAACTACTTTTATCTTTCTGAGAAGGGGATCAAACCTATAGGAAATGTTATTGTATTTTTCATACCAAGGATTTGAGAATCCCAAAATAGGAGACAATGTGTATTGTGATTAATGAAAAAAATAAAAAATGAGGATTATAAGGGATTATACATAATAGAAAAATTATAAAAATGAGAAAATGAAAAATATCCAAATGTAAGAGTTTGTGAAAAAATGATTAGCTGGACAAAATTGACCCTTCATTTTTTAAATATTAATTTTGGCTCTGAAAGATTTGAAAAAAAATATATGAACAAATATATATCTCAATAAGTACTAGAATCATGATGAATCATTCTATTACACAACAACTGAATCCATGAAATGAAAATTATATCTAAGGTGTAACACACAAATTATTATTTAGATAGATTTTGATAAACAACAATATTATTAAAATTTGTTTATAATTATTTCTTTGTATGCCATATAAAATTATCATAAATAATTAAGAAATACTTATATATAAGATTCAAAAAATGGAGTGGAAGAGATGATACAAAAAAATATATTTTACCTTAATAAATTTCTTGATATGGATAAATTTTTAAATAATCATTACATAAATTTTGTATGAAGTACAACAAGAATGAAATAATGAAAAATATCCACTCTCAATATGATTGGAAACTAAACTATAAATATTTTACATCTACACATCATGGAAAGTTTTCAACATATGCCATTTTTTCCAGTGAAATTATGCCCCCCATATCTTTCATGACTGTAATAATGTAAATATCAATATTCTTGTATTTTCCGTTTATTAATCTTCATCACAAACCCCATGAACTAGAATAGATCAATAATAACCTAACCACTGATCAAATATCATTTTTTGATGAATTATATCACTAGAATGTGACTTGAAAATAAAAATTAAATCATGATTAAACAGATAAAAAGATCAATACATAAGATGAAAATAATTTAGTCTAATAATAAACTACATATTAATTAATTTTTCCAATATGATATGGTGTAATTTCTAGGTATTCAATCTTCTTCTGATTTTAAACAAATCAATCAAGATCACTAGACCACATAAGATAATTATACAAAAAATGATCAATCTTCATTCAAACATTCACAAAACTAAATTTATTCTATAATTCATTATTATTAACCAATTATTCATAAGTGACATCGGGAAAGAGTTCAATACCTTCAGTGAAAATTAGCTTCATTGAATAAAATCAATGAGAACAATGAATGTATATTTATAATCCCCAAAACCATAACATTGGGGGGTTATTATAACCCATTAATCTTATTATTTTCATGCTGGTATAATGAAAACCAAACAAATTTTTTTACCATTTCCACAACATGATCATGGAAATTTGGTTCCCTCCTTTTAAAATTGTTTCATTCACGATTTATCTCACTAATCACCATCTAAGAAAGAAAGTGAAATTTTAGTCTTTTAAATCATGTTTCCATTAAGTCAAGATCAAACTCTCAAAATCACTACATTAATAGAGTACATCATCAATTATAATGAATTTGGAGAATAATTTTTTTATTATTCAATTAATCATCAATGTAATACATAATGTATGAATTTGTTCATTTCATTCATCCCCCTCACAAACAGATTTTCCTAATTCTTTTTTATAATTTATTGAGCAATATAAAATTAAAAAATTATTTTTTGGAACTACTTCATGAATTAATATTCAAATTTAATATATTTTCAAAACTAACATGGATTACTCTTAAAATTCATTTCGATCCCATTGGTGCCCGGGTAGGCTTTATCATACAAAATATGGAAGGCACCTCTACATGGCCAAATTAATTCATAATGTTTGATCCTATTAAATTGTTTTTAATTTTATTTCTCATTCGTTCAAAACCTGTTTAAAATCATAATATATTTACTTTAGAGTCATAGTTTGTGGAAATTCCATGTGGTTGATTCACTCATAGGTATGGTTGATTTCTCTTCATCCATTTATTGTAAGTTATACAGTGTGATGATTTGTTCTATGTTTCACATTCTATATGTTTATATATATTTATTGTTTTGTTTTTTATGTATGTGGTATGTTATTATAGTTTGATGTAGTCTCATGAAATTTTTTTGGGCCACATAAATGTTTTCATGACATCTAGGGAATAGATAGAATGGTTAGTATGGATATCAAAAACATGTTTTTTGGGTGACCATAGATGATTCAGTCAATAATTATAATACCTTTCAACGAGTACAACAATTTGTAAATCTATACAGGTCCATTCATGGAATAATAACTTAAATTAAAATCATGAGGATAGTAAAATGGTTGGTCCAACATCATGTGGTGAGTTATTTTATTGTGGTCAATCGTATGATCATGTAATTTCTTTAGCGGCAATTTTTTACTTGAGAGATATTAAAAGGAATCATTATCTATTCTGTTTTGGATACACTAATAAAGTTTCCCTAATATATTTTAGAAAAATATACAAGTCATGAACATGTAGTGATATTAGTTTCTTTATAATACATACACCCACTACCAATGCCCCTCTTCAGTGAATCAAAACTCAAATCAAGGATTGAATCAAGGATCAAATAAATACAAGGGCCCAATTTAAGGCTCAAACAATTTATGGGTAGAATAAATACATGTTTCAAAAATAATTCATTCACAACATTCTCTCGAATATAGTCATTTCTATACTTTCTCTTTGGGAATTCATGGTGTAAAACATCACTATTTATGGTTGTGGGGTAAGTTTTTTCAGTGTGAGTGTGGTGATTTACCATTTTAGATATTTATCCATAGATAATATCTATTTAAATGTTTGTGGTTTCTAGAGTGTTTAAACCTATAAATTTATCCTTCTTAGCTTCAATACAAAAATAATATGAGTATTTTATTCATTATCAATAACAGTTATGAATTAATTCAATGAGGTATTTAAGTACTCATTTATTTATGTGAATGTTTGGATAAATCATATATTATTTTTATTGGATAAATATTGTAATTAACATTATGGTAATAGTCACCTCCTAGTTTACATTGTCTATATAATTTTTTATGTATCAATTTCCATGGTCATGGATGGGTAGCATATGAGACTACTTCCTAGAGTATGAAACTGACTAGTTATATTTATATTTTAGTAGTAGATACATTCTCTATGGACTGGTGTTTTATATATTTGTAAATATTTCTGATTTCACATATATTTTTGATTTATGTAAGGGTATTATTGATAGAAATGGTGATCTAACAGGAGTCCTTTTGTGTTGGTAGAGGATTGTGTGTATGCGATATATGTTGAAATGGTTTGGGTTTTTCTACCATGTTTATGATATATCATGTTGATGTCTATTATTTATTTATGACAAATTCTTTATAGACCTCCATATTATCTTAAGGATGGGTCAGTTTATACTAGATGGCCTCCCCAGAAGTCGTTAGATTAGTATAACTAATGTGATAACCCCACTAGAATCCTTAGGATAGGTTAGTGGGGCTATACGACATTTTATGAATCTAGAGATTTTTTAGAGTATTTGATAAAACATTAATATTATATTTAATAATTCCTTAGGTATATAGATAAAAGTTTACAAAAAAATAGAATAAATGATATCAAATTCTATATATATGAAATTATTTTTAGGTATTAATCATTGGTGGTTTAAAACTATTGGGTCCACCCTTATGAATCATTTGTTACCATCTATGTATCTGGAAGAACTATAAATTTGTTAAAATATTTTATAAATACATTTTTATTTCATCTAGTTGATTTTATGAGAGTTTATTATTATTATTTTTATTATTCTGGACACTTATTACACCATAATTGCCTAAATTATATTCACATTTGTTTAGTGGATTTTATTAAAACTTTGTGTGTGTCAATAAATAGTTAGTATTCCAATTATCATATTAATACTCATCCCCTTAATACGTTATTGAAAACTATTATTCTAATCTATAAAATTTCCCAAATTAGTAGTTTCATTTTGTTTCTTTAGTAAAATCCTACATATCATTTATGTTTTTTTGTAATACATTGAGAAGTAGTCATACCACGAATGAAAACCACATAGATTATTTAAATATACATATGTTGATGTCCTAGAGGTTAAAAGGATGTGTTTCAAACCAAAAAATCAATGATAAATTTTTGAAATATATTTCAATGAGCATAATATTTTTTTTACAACCTTTACATTTTAATGAATTCATAAGATAAAACCTATGATAGTGGAGTAATTATTTTCGTAAATCTAATTATCCATTTTCATCAATGCATACTAAAATGATTTCAAACAATCAAATAATAGGATTAATTTATCAGAATTTCCTATAAAATCCAACATTGATAATGAATGTCTTATGTGTATTTAATTATTTATTTTACAAGATTTAAATTTTATAACTCCATTAGGATGGATATGAATAAAAATTGGATGCATGCTAATCATTTGAAAATTAATATGAAGGTGGAGTTAAAGTGTTTATCAGGTTTGAAAGAGATCATGCATATGATCCATATCAAATCCATTGTCATGGTTATGTTGTTTTTATTCAATACAAATTATTATGGAGGAGTTGGAAAAACATTTGGTTTGTCACGGAATAGATCAAAGATATAAATGATGGACTAAACATTTTAAAAAATGAGTGTGAACTCTAATTGGGATTATAATGCAGTTTATAGATCAATTCATATGAATATGAGTATAAATGGTGATGGTGATCACATGGATGAAATGATAATGGTAATTCAATATATCCTTCATGAATGAAAAATAATTTTTGAGAAGGAAATTGTTATTAAAAGAGACCATTGTATACATTTTTTGTAAATACCAAACATTTCTAATTGTATTCAAGATATTTAATTTGGAATTTGGTAGCGGATGCAGTGACACCAGGTTTTCAGAAAAATGTTATCTCTAAAATGATATTCTACTAGACAAAAATGGACTACCATGTCGAACATATAATGTTAAACTAATGTTACACTAAATGGTAATTTTTTGTAAAAAAATACATTCTGGTCCAAATAATTTAATATTGTTTTTCATGGATCATGAATCACTTAATAAATTTCCTAAGTGTCACTCATATAGATACATGAAAAATAAATCTTGTCCCTTTATATATAAATATATGATACATTATTATCATTACACATTTTATAAGTCTATACAGATGTCATGAAACCACATGATAATTGAAATGGAATGAAGAAACAAGAATTAAAGATGGGATAATATTTCTTCCATCTGATTATACTTAGTGTAAAAAAATTGATTTTGAGAATCGAAAATTTGGAAATGATATGAGACTATTTTTTCTTTTATTATCTATAAATCTAAAAAAATCCATTTGGTGTAAGGTGTAGTACTCATAGTACAAGACCCATTATTTTGGTAAATTATATCATTTCACCATGGTAATGCTTGATTCATAAATACACTATGATTTCTTTTCTTTTATCATGACCAAAGAAACTCGATAAGGATATTGATGTCAATTTGGACCATTGGTCGACTATATGAAATTGATGTGGTATACAAATGTTATAATGTATTATTCTCACAGAAGTGATGAAGTCACATTTTTGGCCATGTTATATTGGATGATAGATGACTTCCTCACTAATAGAAATTTATCAAGAAATATCATTAATGACATGTTGTGGTTTCCCATTAGTGAAAAATACATGGTCCTAGTTTGATAGAAACATTCCTAAAAGGCTATGTTTTTAGGACATTAAAAATATTTAACTCGATGACATAAATACCAATCTAGGATGGAATTATTCTATTAGAATAACGTTAAGGTACAATATCTTCTCTAGATATTATAGATAAACTGTACAATAATGTAAAATATATTCACATTGTTTTTGGAAAACCATTTTTGAAAAATGATAAAACATTACGTAGTAAGTAGATGTCAAATTTCATTTAATTATTTATGTTTAATTTTATATATTTCAAACATTTTCATGAAGTTGTACATTCAGAAAAACATTTATTCGATAGTGTTATTTCCACATTACAAAATGTTCCCAGAAAAACAATAGATAACATCATGTCATGGTTGGGCTTCAAATAAATGGGGATAACGGAACAATTGGAACTGATGAAGGGTAAAAAGTATAATTTTATACCTTCAAAAGCATAAACACTCTCCAAAAAATCAATGTTGGCATTTCAAATTTTTCTTAATAGTGTAAATGTTCCACATAGTTGTTCACCATGTATCAAGATTGTCTGGTTAATGGTTTATTTGATGTTACATTGAATATAATCTATCGACTGTGTTTTTTTAATGAAATAGTGGATGCATGTTGATATTCATTGCATACTAACTTGAAATTTATACCTTAAATTAATGTATCTATAGATATTTTTCAAAGCCTTATGTCGTACAGTTATAGACCTCGTTATTTTTTTAATAATGAATAAGAAGGTTGTAGTCATTTTATGTAAATAAGATATGTTCTTCCCACCATAATTTTTTGATATAATGGTTCACATGATGATTCACTTGGTTTGAGAGGTTACACATGGTGCGAGAGGTTCCACTGTGTTGTCATGTCCATTAGAGATAGATGTACCCCATTGAAGGGTATATGAATATTTTTATGGAGTATGTAATGAATCGATGTCATCCAAAAGTATGTAATTTTAAAAATATATTTTAGGAAATTCTCTTGATTTAGGTAATGATTTCAAATCGGATGTTGATAGAATCATTATTCCAAAGTATCTCACAAATAATGCCTTATAGCTTAAGGGGTTTTTAAAAGATATGTTTACAATTAAATTGATAGATATGGAGAAATAAAACCATTACATTTTACATATTATTGAATATATGGATCTAGAAATTAAATCCCATTATGAAAATATTATAGATTTGAATCCATCAAGGGATGAAGGATGGATATCAAATAAACATAGTAAAAAGTTTTTATTATGGTTATGAGGTAAAGTTTATAAGTATTTCCCCAAAAATAGGAATTCTATTACCCCGTGACATCAATTACTAGCCAGTGGACTGATTGAAAATGTTATATCATACACATTTTTTTAATCAATAATATAAAATTCTATAAAAAAGTACACAATGGATGAAGTGTGATGAAATAAATGGAATTTCTCTTGTGTGTAAAGTTATAAACATATCATGTACAATTTATAGAAATTCAATTTATGAAAATGTGTCATATTTTTTCATAATCAAACAGATATATTAGTTGGATTACAAATCATTCAAGTCCCTATTTTCCCTTGAATATTATTTGACATTATCTATGTTGTGAACATTAATAAAATAGGATTTATGGAGGTATATATTAGTGTGTAATTGGAAATGAACAATCCATTCATAATGGAAAAAAATTTCACATAATTTACTTCTCAGATCCAGTAAACTAGAATTGGTCTTTTTTCCTACTGAAGACTAAAATAAAGGTCAGGTCCGATGAAAATTCAATCGAGGATGACCCTTTAATTGGGATATCACAATCAATTCATATTTGTCCAAATTTAGATAATTTCATGTATGTTAAGAGGGACCATAAAGAGGGGATTTGAATTCTCAATATTTGGAAAAAATACTTCAAACCAATAGAAAAAGAGAGTTAATGAGAATTTAAAAGTTTTTATTTAATATACTATATGTCATTACATTATATTATATGTTCTCAACTATATTAACATAATCTTTATTAAATGTTTGACTACACTTGCATACTATATCTTCTGCACATAATGATGCTACAAATCCCTTAAAAGAATAATCTAAAATGAAGGAAACCCTTTGTATGTATGAAATGGTAATGTTACGTTATTCTTTCTCTATTTTATTACAATATTATATTATAGAAATTTGATTAAATTTTAATAATTTTTTCTTCTATAGGGTGATTTTTTTGTTTGATTTGGGGAAGTATATCTATCTTTAATTCCATTATATACCCAAATGTCCACCAACATTTTCTCCCTCAAAACCATTTCACCCCCTCTAGTTTCTAAATGTCTCAAATTATTTCATATTCCCTCTAATACTCAATCATAGATCTAATCTAATTTTATTTCACTTCAACACTATTGTATATATATTTACTGTATTTTTTAATATTTGTGTTTTATTTATACTTTATTATTATTATTATAGTAATAATGTTTTTCTTATATTATTGTATTATTTTGTTTAAGTATAACGGTTTTTTCGAAGCTTCTCATGATCACAAGAGATTACACATCGAGACTACAAAAAAGATAGTTACTATAACGAAATGTGTCATGAATTAATAAAACCATCATGAAAAAATATAACCCCTAAAACTTATTTAATAAAATTTTTATCATTTTATATATTATTTTAAAGTAAATTTCCACATATTTTTTATCTAATAATTATTTAGTTTTTTCCAAGATCTTTTGAGAATTCATACTGGCTCAATGTTCATAGTTTAATTTTATTTTCATTTAAATCAAAAATAACACAGAATTCTTATGTGGTCATTGTGGTTATTTCATGTGATTTAATGGGTACATGATCTTCCACTAATCTTTTTGATTTAAATAAAGAGAATGGGTTTTTAGCTACAAACATCAAGTTAATATGAAATATTAGAATTTCAGTAAGAAAAGGTAATGTAAATAGATCTGACCAAGCTAGTGAGTATTTTTTGAGATATTTGGATGTGTATGCACTAGTTGCACCTCAGTCTGACACACGATATAAAGAGTATGACTCCAAGTGCATCTTTTTATTTAAAATTGACATTACTTTTATAAATAATTATAATATACATACTCAAAACTGGGAAGACATATTCATATTGTATTAATACCTTGGTATAATTGTCCATAATACATTCGTTACATGTTGGAATCATCCACACATCAATTAGATACATGTGAATCTCGATATGACACAATGTTTTCGTTATCAGTTTTGGATCAACTTCTTAGTTAAATATGGGTCACTCAATGAAAACTGATCAAACTCAATTGTATTTTTGCGATAATTATATACAATGGTGGATAAATCAATTTTTAGTTATATGAATTTGTATGAATTTAATCTGATACAAAAGTTGATCTATTTGTTTCAAAGTTCATGTTTCAAATTAAGAATGAAATTTAATTAAAAAAACAAGCGACATACTGAAAAATGATAAAATGCATTCATGATATTTTGATACTTTAAAAAAAGTCAATAATCCACTTAAGAAAATTATAATTCATCTGTGCCTCAATCAAATGACTGGTGCAACTGGTATGATTCCATGTGCATTATTTTATTTAAAATTGAGATCAATTTTAGTAAAATGGAAAACTAACCAACTCAAAACTGAGAAAAAATATTAGGAATTTTTTGACACCATAGGTCAATGATCCATATGTAATTTCATATTTGTTGGAATTTATCTCAACAAAATCCAATGAATAGTGTGACCTTTATGTATCAATGGGTATCATTTTATTTAAAATATATATCAATTTTTGTAAAATGGATAACTGACCCACTAAAAATTGGGAAAACACATTCAGATATTTTTATAGTTTAATGAAATGATTCATATGTAATTTTTGACATGTAATAATAATCCATACCTCAATATGATACATGATGTTCTTGGTGTGATGAAATGTATCCTTTATCAGTTTAAAATGACATTTTACGTTAAAACGTATCACTCTCTAAACCACTCGGCTGCACCATTGGTTCTTTTTATTATATTTAATTTATTAATTTTTATAGAGATAATACTTGAATACAAACAATAAATGGTGTGACATGTGATAATTAACCAAAACTCAATATGATACAAAGTTTTCCTTGAATCCATGAATGTTCAGTTTAAAATCTACACTTTGTATTCATTTATTTCACTATATTATTAATACCATAAGGGTTTTTTTAATACAAAGGCACTTTATTTTGTTTATGTATGGGTAAATTTTTCAAAACTATCATGAGTTGACTTAAAATAAAAATCCAATGGAACATTTATGTTTTTTAATTTAGTTAATAATCATTATATATGTAACAGTATAATGTAATTTTTATATTGTCTACAATATAGATTTTGTGTTTTCTTTTATTTGTGTGGTCAATTTAATTTCTTTTAAAAGATTTACTTGTACATGATTTTGTTGATTTTATGTGGTTTTTTTGCGATATTGTGTTCCATTATAGCATAATGCACTGGTACTACAATGTGATGTCATATAAATCTACAATATTTCCTTTTTATCAATGATTTTGAAAGTGATGATAATTGCATCCTTTATCAGAGACTTTAAAAGTGCTGTAAAATCCACGCATCAAAACATTTCAAAGCACCGATAAAGTTAATATTTATCGTCACTGAATAAAATTAGTGATAAAGTGGTCCTTTATTAGTGCTGATAAAGGAATTTTTTACCGGTACTTTTTTTGGATTTGATAAACGACCCATTTATCAATGTTTTTTAGCACTGATAAATTAAAAGGGCTTTCAACCTCACTCTAATAGTCATTGCTTATCTAACGCTAATAAATTTTATTTTTATAAATATTAGAGGACAATTTTGAAGTAGTGTATTCATTTATAAATTCCTGATATAACTCACACATCACAATAGAAAAGGATTTAAATCAATATAAAACATTACAAACCACTATCCTCATTGTTATAGACAGATGATCACTAAAACTAGTATTAATAAATGACCTAAATAAACCAAAATACTAAAATAAAAGGAAAAAATCATTTTAGGGAATTAGAAAAGATCACAGGGAGATAATAGAATAAATTAAATAAATATATATATAGGGCCCGCAAACACAACTGTGTCATTACATTATTATGTGACATGTTAAATCTATATCACAAATGAATGAGTTATTGATATTAGAGGAGATAAAATCTAAATTAATAAGTCAATGAGGGTGGAGTATTATAAAATGTTTCTAAATTGATTATTGGAATTTTCTAACATATTAATTTAATCACAGATTTAAAATAATATCCTTTTCCCACTAGGTATCCATTTCTCATTCATCGAGTACCCATAACTTCTTTGGGCACACACCTAGAGGTCAATCGGTTTCTAGTTTCCCACATAGGCCACCACCACTCTTCCTAGGCCATCGAGTACCCTGTATTGAATAATTGGGTACCACATCCTATACATCATTGATCACATATTTTTTACACTAACATATGTACTCAATTTCAAACACCCCACCTCTTCTAAATCATCCGTCATAAAAAACCATTAAAATAAAAAGGATTTAGAAAAAAATTTATCAATTTATTACTATAGAATATGTGTTTACATAAAATAATAAAAAACTATATATTATAGTCCCACATCACAGGTAGATATGACTAATGTAAAGATCATATATTTTTGCGTATACATCACCCATCGTAATATGATTTATTGGTAAAAGAGTGACTAAAAAAATTCATACGACTGTTTTGGGTAATGATTAACTATCATGGGTGATCATAGATTTTGAATTTTGTTATAGATAGTTCAAATTAAATTTGTATGTTAGTAAATATATATCTATGGATAGATATTTCATCCCAAAAAAGAGGTGGTGATTAATTTAGAAACCTTTTATATAGTGGTATAGATTCATCACAAATCATTACATATTTTATGTGGGAAAATATTGATAAAAGTCATGATGGATGCACTTGAAACAATGAAAATGTGAAACCAAAAAATTATAAAATAATTTATTATATTTGGTAACATATGAAAAAATCAACACCAATCATTAACAATCCACACATTATAATTCGTTAAATTTAATATCTCTGTAAGATTACAGAGCATGATTCTCTAAGTCAAAATTAAGATAATATAGAATACCATTATAACCATGTTGTTAAGTTGGTTAGAATTGATAGTACAAACTAATATATTAAAATAATGGTAATTCATTTATTGTATATACATTAATATTAATTTAAATAAAAAAAGACATGTTATCATAAACAAATTACTTTTCTAAAAGATGAATTAATAAAGCTTTGTGCACATAATTTAAAAATACTTTTTACCACATTTAAAAAATTAATTTAAAAAAATAAAATTAAAATTTAAAAACATAATATCAAATATATGTTTTCTGGAATTTTGGTTATTTTTCTAAAAAGTTTAAGTCTTTAGGAGTAGTGACAATTATTGAATTTTAATTCCAAATTGACTCTTTGATTAAAAAATATAAAATGTTTAATTATTTTTTAATTTTTTATTAATGTAATATTATTATAATATGATATCAATAATTCTAATTTAATTCATTTTAGTCATATTAATATTGGATTTATATATAAATACACACTAAACATTTGAGAAAATTTTATTGAAACCCTTTTTTCTCATGGCATCTACGGGGATAATTTTAAATTAAACATTTACATTTATATGAACTTAATTGGTAAACAAATATTCAATATTTTGAAAATTAATAATTTATAATATATAAAAAAGTTGTAGTTAATATTTTACTTAAATTAATATAAATAATTTTAAAATCTAATTACCACAGTTATGGTAAAAATAAAATTACCAGTGGTTAAACTAAAATGATAAGGGTGAAAATTGAAAACAAATATATAAAATATATCAGATGGACATATTTCAAAATTTAATATTTTTTGTTTTGTAATGTTCCATTTTAGGGGAATGTTTTGAGATAGATACCTTGGTATTAAAGAATCTATTTAAAAATAAATAAATGTATGCCACTCCCCTCACTAATAAAAGGCCAACTCCTCTCTTCTATTCTTGAAAAAATTACTTCATTTTTTTGGAAAATACCAACAAAAATAAATTAATAAATCAATAATATCATATCATATTCCTTATTTCAGTATAAATCCATCCAAGGAATTCCTCTATTGAAAGCCTAAGGAGTATACACGAATAAGTGGTAATGATCATCGTTGAGAATTTTATATTTCTTCCTCCACATTAAATAATAATAATGAAACATTATGAATCAATAATCTCATAATCATACATAAACTACAATTTTTTATATTATTTTAATGACTTACAAACAACTCCACCTCTATAAAATGAGTTATAGAATCATCATTCGTGTATACGGTGGACTACTACCTCATGAAAATATTTTTTTCATTACCACATTTCACAGTTTGTTATGTTGATGGATAATATATATATATATGATATTAATATAATAATTACACCTCAATAGACTTTATACCATGTATACCACTTTACTTTCTATTCGATCGGGGATACAATAGCATTGCTCATGTGTATGGAAGGCTACAACATGGGGAAGCATTACAAATCATTTTTTACTATCTCTTTACATGATATGTAATAAGAATAAAGTCAATGAAGATTATTAATACATAAGAATTAATTAAGATATTCATTAAATTTTTATCATTACTAAATGAGAACATATCATTTAATTTTTCTAGTCTAAAATGTTATATCATCGGTCATGTATGTGTGGACCTCTGCCTTCACAAAGTGATGTGAAACTCCATTCATAAACACCCTATGTTGATGAAATATATAAATATATTTACATAATTTATATGGTATAGGTGATATTAATATCATTCTAGAAAGGTAAACCCTTATGATCATTATATAATGATAAAATATCACTTCCCTCTATTCAATAATAATTATAAAAAATTAAAATGTTACTCATGCATACGTACGACCAGTTTTCTCCATGATTTCAATATAGTCCAACTTTTTTAACCATTAATTATTAATGTTTTTATAAAAATAATATGAATTAAAATATGATAATTATTTCATAACAATTATTTCGGAGATGATATAACTATATAATATGTCCAAGAACCCAATCTTTCATGATGATAATCTCATGAGAAAATAATGCAATTAATTCCTTAAATAATGAAAATAAAGAATGATTATTACCAAATGAGATATAAGATGTTATAAATGGATCATTATGATATAATTGATATTTATATTGTTTTGTAAAATTATTATTACATATTTGATACCACTATACATGTGGTTAAATCACATTTAACAAAATGGAAGTGTGAGGTATGGGATTTCCTCACAATTTCCCTTAGTTGTCACATTTTGTAATATTATATAACTATTCTAATTTTTATGTTGTATATACAAGAACAAGACATGTAATGTCATGATTCAATAATATTTCACTGTATTTTATGTCTTAATTTTAATTTATTGATCTAATGGTATTTTATTTGATAATTACCATGTGATAAAATTTATTTTATAATATAACTATTTATTCATTGTTACCTTTCTATTGATGGAATCACTTCCATACATTTATTTTTCATTGTACATTAAAAACCCCTTAATTATAAATATTATTATATAATGGATAATATTATTTCCTACACCAAATTTCATATTTTCAAATAATTATTACTCTCAATGTTATTTGATTAAAATTGAAAATATTGATAAATCCATATATATTACTCAATATGTATATTTGATGATGATGGACATTGTTCATTAATTAAATTGAATATTTGATATATATGAGTTGTTTTTTGTACATGAAAATCATTGGTGGGAAAAATCATAGATATCCCATCAGTGTATCATTAGTCTCATATGACAAATCAGTTGTCTAAGATTAATTAAATGGGTTTCTACACATCAGTTTTAATCTATCATGGGTATATATATCGATGGTATATGTATCATGTTATTCAAAAAGATGATATCCAATAATTAAGAATTTCTCTCATTAATAATTGAGTTATTATTATGCACATTATTTTAAAAATTACATTACCTCTAGATGCATTTCATTATTAGTTATTTATTAGATGAAATGTGTTTTTATTTTCTTTCTTTTATATATTTCATATGCAATAACTAAAAATAAATGCCATGTTTTGGTGAAATTGTGTAACAATTTATCTCTTATGAAAGCACAAACATCCTACCTTAACTTGGTCGTCAGGTTATAGCCCTCCAAACACTACCAGTTTCCCAACTGAAACATGATCTTCTAACTAGGGCCCACTCACATGTCTAAACGGTTCAACTGACTAATAAATATACCCTAAGTTTAACACTAGTAACATCCAAACTTCCTTGTACTCAATCACCCAAATCCTAAAAAACAACCTTTGACGTCACATATCTGTATCAGTACACTTTTCCAAACATGCTTAGCTATGGTGTTCAAACCTGGTTGCTCATGATGATAAAGATGAGCCATGATGAAATGATCCTATCATTTATTCATTTAACAATGTATCCTTATTAGGTGTCACATTCAATCAATTTAGAGAACAATTTCTTCAATGTAGACCCTACATCTCTACCCAAACATTTACACCACACAAAGGGTTGGGTTCTTATTATAATAACTTTGTAACAACTAGGCATCACAGGCCCACAATTACCCCCACATTAACATAGAAATTAATCTTGACCCACCATACACTATAAATTTACCCCCACAAACCAAGATACACCAATAGGTCCCACCCATTTTCCAAAATGTCTCATATAATTAATGTATGCCTCAATATTCCAAACCGTTTTTCTTTCTAGTGTGATTTTTCTCTACTCACTCACATATCCAAAAACCTCCAAGGATGAAACCCTTCATAATCACTAATTTTAGATAATAACATTGTCTATCGTTTTAAAATCCAGTAGGTTCTTAAAAATAATAGTGTGCATTATTGACATGAGTCATATCATTTCTTTATTTAACCCTTTATTTTTCTGTGGTGTTATAAATGGAAGGATTTTTTAGATATTTACCATGACATAATAGTTATTTAAAATTATATAATTACATTTATATTCACTCTGGAAAAATGTGTTTCTCAGTTTATGGAATTAATGCCAGGTTATTTGATTTATTAACACAATATATTTGATAATTTTTATTGATACAAGATTTCATCACCTATACATAACACTTACAACTCAATTGAGCTCACACTTGTTTTATTTTCATTCATATTAATATAATAAGTGTAATATTACTGATATAGAATAATATTATAGAGGGAATAATTAATTTCTAGAAAAACATATGTAGTAATTTGTGTTTTAAAATTTGATGGGAGGCATATGTATGTATCTAGTTTTCCAAGAATACTAAAATAAATATCCTTGAATAACATGATTCCATGTATCTTATTTCAATGTATTAAATAAAGTACCATCATTGAGCTTCTGGGGTTGGGGTAACAGTTGTTTGTATTAGAATATGTATTTATAGAAATGGTAGGAACTAGATTTAAAACAACATGCCCTAGGGAACAAAACCCTATAATAAACACTGAGGATAATTGTAGGAATATAGTAGAGTTTTTATAAGGAATTTATTTGGTTTACATTCCTAGAAATACATCATTGTGTGGATATTATATGTGGAAATTCTTATGGGATAATGGAACCTAAGAAAATGACTCTAGAAAGAGTGTATTGGCATTGACTTGATCATCACATGGAGCATGAATATTTTCTTTACACTAAAATTGGATTCATACTCCTAGTAGATATGATTTGGTTAATTAAAATTTTCTTTACAACCCTTTATGATGGATTTAAATCAGTAATGATAAATAATGATATATGTATAATATAAGGTCTCTTATATTGAATATAATTTTTCATAAGTTAGACATATTATTAATGATAATTTTTTTCCCCGATTGATTATTTTTGTGCAAAAAATTGTTTTATTAGTTTTATTCATTGGATGTAACCCGATGGAATCATGTAAATATTTAATATGAAGGACTAGGGAGTGAATATGAGAAACCTAAAGGGATAATGATTAGATTTAATGATTTTTTGATTGTACCCAATTAGTAATACAAAAGTATGATTAACTACCTTTACATTATAAAATTATTTCACTCACCGATGAAGAGAAGAATGGAATTCACTAAAATCTCAAATGGTAGATCCAATGGATGATAGAAGACTTAATTTAAATCATGATAGAAATATGTAAGGATACACCTAGAAAATATTCTTAACAGAATGTGAAAATACGTTATGTGTGGAATAGAAGGGAATAAATAAAATTATTGATGAGTAAAAATAAAGAGTATGATGGAAAGAAATAAATCTCATCCTAAGGATCTATTTATAAATTTTGGCCTGAATAGGGAGAACCTATAGACTTATTTAAGTAAACTTCATACGCTAATGGATATCCACTTTACTGGGGATGGATCAATATGTATATAAAATAGATAATGAATTTATATACTAGGATTGATGAATTAAATCGTATAAGTATTTTTATAAAGCATATTTCAGTTTTAAAAATCATGATGAATATAATGAATATATAATATATAATAAGAACATATGTTTTCATTCACTAATGAATTTAGGGATATCATCATGGTTTTATGAGTGTTTGAATGATTATATATTAAAATTTATTAGAACCCATTTTGAATTTTTATAAGATGGGATTATGCCAATATTAATGCTACTTTGGGAGGAATATATGGAAATTATATGTTTTAGTGGAAAATTTATTTAGGGAACAATGCCATTACATTTCATGATATATAGTTTAAAGGTATTTATATCCTTTATGGTTAAAATTATCATTAATGAAATTGGAATAATAATAAAATTAAATTATTAAACACTGTTTAAAAAATATCATTTACTGAAAAAAAAAATTAAAAGGGAATTTAATGTGTTATTTTATTTTAATTATATGCATCATATTTGATGGGAATTCAATAAAAATTATATAAATATAGTTTCACAAAAGGATGATGCACATACCAGGAGACAACGTGTTACATTGGGCAATGCCGTGGGTCTATAACACATGACTAAATGACGAAAATGGTTTAGTTCCAACAACTGGTGAATTGATATCCTAGTGAATATTTCATTGTTTCTGATGAAAAATAATTGAAAAATTAATATTAATGTTGATCAAGAGATTTTAATTTTTAGGATAACAGATTAATTGATTATATTGGACAACATGTACTAAAATAATTATTTTTTGAAAGTATTTAGAAAAATATGGAATGACTTGTCAATTTTTTTAGATCATTTGATCCCATAAAAGTGAATTTTATTTCTTCAGGAATAAATAATAATTTTTTAGATATTTATTTATATGAGTTCGGGAGGAGTTGGAAATTTATCATAGCACGACCAAAGAATGAACTTTTTATTATGAAATAATAAATTATATCATGTAAGTATATTTCCTTATATTCATAGATAGAAAAATAACTCATCAACATTATTAATACAATAGAGAAAATTAAATGTTATCATATTATATTCATACTTGATAAATTATATTGTTATTTTAATAATCAATGATTTATAGCATTGAGACCCTCAACATTCCATTTATCATTCTCTTGTATGTGTTCAATGAACTCAATCACTATCTATAATTATCTATTCTTTTCTTTAATATCCATATCATCACATTAAAAAAATTATCTTACTTGGAAACACAATTATTTTTTCTCCCATATTACCATTTTACATCCATATCTAAATTATTAATAAGAATATTTATTAATGTGTTTTTATGATTTGTCTTTTCAACAGATGTGTTTTCAAATATCAAACTATTGAATATAAAGATGAAGTTAAAATTGTGAGGATTCATTTAATTTAAGGTGGAGAAATTTCAATGACTTTAAATTATAAAATAATAATAATGTATTATATATTTTATTTGGTAGGGAACACTAAGCTAAAACAACCCTTGAAATATATTTCTTTAAATTTAATCTCTTTGATGGCTTATGAAACACACAACCCCAAGTGTAAATTTAATATAATATAGTATAATGTTATAACTTATACATTAACGTGGTGCATATTAATATTACTAAATTAATATAAAAAATATTTTTGTAAATTTATTATATATAATATAATATCCATTTGAAAGAAAAATAATTATTTTCGGAAAAAATGGTATTTTTCTAAAAGATAGATTAATCATGCATTGAGAACATAATTTTAAATTATTTTTTACCAATTCTTTAAAATTTATATGTTTAAATTAGAATAATTTTGAAAATATTTAAATCAAAATTATCTTATCATGATATTATGATATTTTCCTAAAAAGATTGATTTTATTGAATATTGAACAATATATAATTTTAATTGAACTCATTCTAGTTGATTGAATAATTTGTAATGTTAATATATAGTTTTAATTGTTTTTAATGTAATTTTAGTAAAATAATATTTATATTATTCTAATTTTTTTCATTTTAATCATTTTTATATATAATTTAGTTATAAAAACATTGTAAATGTTAGAACATTTTCTCAATAAAAAAACTTTTTCATCGCACCTACGAGTCTAATTTTATATTCCTTTTTTAAAATAATTTAATTCAATTTGAAAAAATTGATTAAATATTATCATTTACAATAATATATATATTATAATAATTTAAAATTACATTTTTACTAAAATAAATAGTGAAAAAATTTAAAATTAATAACCACAAATATATTAAAAATTGGTTTACCATGGGCTATACAAAAGGATAATTGTAAAAATTATGAAAATCATATCTAAAATATATTTTATGGAAATATCTAGATAATTTTTCATATTTTTTTGTTAATTTTATTTTATTTATTTTTCGTCAATAATTAAAAATGTTGGAATGTTTGAATCCAATCATAAAAAAATTAGTGTTCCATTCACGTCAGGTATAAAAGGCCACCCCTCTCCTCACATATTCAATTATTACAACGATTTTTGTTAAGTAATTACCTTAAAAACTCATATTTAATGGTCCCCACACCCACCCTACAAACATTACATTGTGAATAAATAAATTATAGAAATAATTTTGATGAAAACCTTAGGAGGATACATAATGATAAGATAACATTCTTAAATGATCGTTTTAATTTTATTTCATCCCCCACATTATTAAATTTTTATTAAACCATTATTATAAAATAATTTATAAATCATCCATACATTGATATTTTTTTAATGCAATAACCTAAAACTACCTCCCCATTAGTAAAATGGGTTACAAAATCATCATTCTTAAATATGCTGGAGTATAGCCTCATGAACCAATACAATTCTTTTTTTATTAACATCTCCCATGTTTGGGTATGAAGATGAATATAAATTATATATATGATATTAAAAATATAATTATATATATTTAGAAATTATATCATATAGACCATTTTTAATTTCTATTCTATATGTGATACAATAACATCGCTCGTGTGTGTGACGAAAAACATCCTCACGAAGCGATGTGATTCATTTTTTAGTATCACTTTAATTGTGATGTAATGAGGACATATTTAATGAATATATGTGATTTATATAAATAGTAAATCTATTCATGATATATTTTTTATTTTGAAAATAAAAAATATCGTTATATTTTTTTAACTTGATAAATAATGACATCGTTCATGTAGTTGTGGACTGCTGCATTCATGTGGTGATGTGAATCTATTTCCATAATGACGCCGCATAGTTGATATATATATAAGTATATTAAAAGAAATAATATCGTGTATATAATATTATTTTTATTTTAGAAATACAAAATATTACATACCTCTTTTCATAATAAAAATTTAAAATATAATCTTTAATCATACATATGTATGGCCTACCATCTCCTTGATTTTAACATAGTTCATTTTTATAAAAAACATTCATGATTTATTTTAATAGTAATTTTATTGTTAAAATAAAATAATTATTTCCTGTTTATTATTCTAGATATAATAACTATGTCTTTCATGATAATGCTCACATGAGAAAACATGGAAATTAACACAAATAATAACTATGTCTTTCATGATAATGCTCATTGAAGAATTTTTAATGTTACACACCTATATTATTTTATATGATGTTTATACATACCCTTGAATTGTAACATAATGATTATTTATTAATTCATGGTATATTGTGATTATATATTAATTATTTTAGTTATGTGGATTTCAATTGAAAATTAAAAAGTAATAAATGTACTACAAACTCATTTTCTTTTGGGATTATGAAATTTATCATCAAACAATCACTTGCTTATAATAATTTTTCATTGAACATTTATTCCCTATTAAATATAAATAAAAATGTATTATTAATATGATAATTCCATAAAATGTGTAATATCTTTACATAGAGTGTTTACATTTAAATTTATTTGATTAACTAGGAAAATTTTGATAACTCCATATCCTTTACTCAATACGGATATTTGATGATAGGGAACATTGTTAATAAATTACATTTATTATTCAATATTCTAGGAATGATTTGGAAATCATCAACATGGGTTGGGAATATTTATATATCTCCCCTTGATGTATCATTAGTCTCATGAGACGAATTAGTTGTCTAGCCTTAGTTATGTGAATATCTACCCATTAGTTTTAAACTATATTGAGGTTATATGTTTACGGTAGGGGTAACATCTGTCAGATAATCAAAAAATTAGATATTTAACAACTTCTTAAACTAATAATTAATATATTATCATCACGGGTATTTTAATTGTGATGTTATATGTACATTCATTTTATTATTGGTTGTTGATTAGACGGTTTGTATTATCAGTTATTTTCCCTTGCATATTTATTATGCCTTATCCGGTTATGATATCAAGGTCATTTAATAAATGAAATGTGTTTCTTGTTATTTAACATTAAATACTATTTATTACCCATGATATCATCACATTAATTTTATTTATGGTTGCACAACCTTTTTAGTTTATTTATTACATGACATGTGTGTTTATTTATTTAACATTCCATTTTAATTATTTGTATTGATTATTGATTTATTTAACTGTATATAAAACATTCATAAAATTTGATCTCACCCATAGTTTTTATTTTCCTATGAATCCTTGATGTTTATTATGATTGATATTTAATAATATTCTAGAGGTAATAATGATATTGTTTTAAAAAGTTTATTTAGAAATAATTGTTTTAAAATGTAATGTAAGACAGAAGTTTGTACCTTGATTACAAAGACTTATAAACTATTATTTCCTTCATGTTCAGATTCCTTGTATCTCATTTTATTTTATTAATGTATACGTTGGCTCTGTGCTGGTAGTTCAGGGTCTTTAGAGATAATATAATGATCATATATGTGATGGGATATTATAAAAGGATGCCTAATTTCTATCATGCCTCCTTACATTCTATAAGATATCAATAAAAACTTAATATTTTATAAATTTTTTTCCTTAAAATAAATATTATGAATAATATCTTATATCAGATCCAATAATTAATTAAACAAACCTTGATATATCAATATTATAATATTACACAAATTAATTATAACCCCTATAATATAGCCATTGAATTGGAAGGTAGAAATAGTAGTAACAACATTTGAATTCAATGTTGACAGGATAAGAAATGAAATCATGAACAACATGTATTCATTATAAGGAACATTTTTTGATCATTAATCTAAACCACTGAACTTGTATTTACCCTAGAATAATCCCATGATAATCTTCAACATGTTCGGCTTGTGATAAATCCTATATGAGAGATGTTTATACATGTGTAAATCCTTATGAGATTAATTGTAGTTGAATAATTACCCATAATGAACACTATATAGAGTTACAGAAGCCTTTCACAGATATTGTTTCATAAATTTTTAAATAAATATCCATTACCTTCAAAAAATGGATTGAAAATGAAAAAATTATTTAGAATACTAGGATTCGAATACATGAATGTTATACTTAAATAAAAAGAATTTATTTTAATTTTCATAATCAACTTCTAATATTCATGAACTCAAAAAAAATCATAGGATTAAATGTGGTGTACATAATAGAATGTATTGACTAAATAATGTTGAAATAGAATAATACGACAAGAAAACATAATATGTGAGTCAGTTATATAATGTGATATCATAAAAGAGAAGGATCATTAGTATTAACATGGGAGCATAAATTAATGAACATTTTATTTCACGATCATGGAAATAATGAAATGTGGAAACAATTTAGAATATTATATGGATATAAGTTGAGGCTTACTAGCCTGACAACATTAAAAGGTTGAGAGTTTCCCATAATATATTATGTTCACTCCTTCACTGCATACATGATTTCTCATGATACTATTACATTAACCAATACATTAGTGATATATATAATATTGATTACCCAATGATATTCATATCATTCACATTCAAATAAATTCATTATGATTAACTCAATCATAATTAGTAACTATAATAATTACCCATGGAAAGAAAATCAGTTCCAAAATATTTCCTTGGGTGATAATCAAAAGAGATTTTTTTAAATAAAACATTTATGAAATGATCAGAAAGAATTTATTACTCCATCAAAAAAGGGATAGTTACATAATTATATACATAGAGACATATATAAAGAAATTCTAATCATTCTTTATCATTAAATGGGGAGATAATGTAAGATATAGAGATAGTGTTCATATACAGAAGAAAACGTTTTTCACAGATTTCCCTCACTTAAAATAAATTTTATCTAAATTTTAATGAAATCATTTTCCATGAAAATATTCTTTGAAACTTGAAAATGAGTCTTCATATAATTTAATTTTCATAGTTATGGGAAATGTTTCACAAGTTGTACAAGTTAATAATACAATTACTCTCACAAATTAGTAAAAAAAGATCTTAATTTAAAATATAAAAACAATAAAACATGTATAAAAAATTATTTATGAAATATTTTGTAAAATGATAAAAAATTAATTAAACCATTTTAATAGAAACATGGGTATCAAATAAAAATGATTTTAGATCATAGAGGGAAATATTATTGAATTTCCAAAGAATAATATTTCTGAGTCATTTAAAGTAACAAAGAGAAACATATTTCACTTTTAATTGAACGTTTCAATGGTAACATATAGAGAAAAAAATGAATGTGATTTATTATATAACTATTAAATAAGTTTCTTTAATGGAGTTAAATATCAAACAATCCAGAATAAAATGATATTGAAGCATAAATCATTACCAACATTGTAATATTTGAATCAAAAACCATATATATAAATTAAATGAATTACGACGTAAAACATGATGACATATAACTCATTAATGATATAACATATAATGGTGTATTATTTACATAATATATATGAATTTTTTTTCATTTCATTACTACATTCATCGATGAATGGAAATTGAGGCAAAATCCCTCATTGTTTAAGAATTGTCTTAATAAAATGCACTTGTAAGAGATATAAATAGATGATGAATTTAAATTAATATGAATATGACAATTAATATATTATTTAGAATATTTAATTTTAATCATATAAATCATTAAAATGAAATTATGTTCATAAATGAACATTTTTCTCATAGAGGGGTGTTTTTTTACAAAAACACATAACTCAACTCCAAACTTGTCAGGTATACCATTTATCTCTTATAAAATAAAATAACATAAATTATTTTATTTCATAATAACATTTTCGTAGTTTATTAACATATAATAAAACCATTTAATTCATTTATTTTAATTTCATATTTAATTACATAATTAGTTATTTCCACCTAATGTGTTCTGAGGATGTTCATTTCATAAAATCAAAATTGCATTAGTGTGTTGATTGTAGTCAAATGGGTCATTGTTCCAAAACCTATTAAAAATTAACCTTTAAATAATTATTATATATATATATATAATATAATTTCAAGCATATTTTTATTAAAAACAAACTATGTTATAATTATGGTGATAGTAGGTCATTCATACGCATGAGTTATTTTTCAATTTTTTAACTATCTTGATGGAAAAAATGAAAATGTTAACTTTTTATTTATAAAATCATATATAATATAATAAATATATAAATAAATATTCAAATAAAGATAAATATCCCATACATATGTTGCATTAATATAAAACTAATCACATCGCTTCGCGAGGTGGTAGTCTATCGTACACCCGAATGACGTTATCATTTTTCAGTGGATGGTGAGGTATAATGGTATATGATATATTAGTTTTAGATAATGATTGAAATATAATTATTATACTCAGTTTTAATTAATGATATCGTTATTATAATCCATTATATGTGATGATAAAAAAATACAATGGTTCTTTAGGTGGTAGTCCATCAAAACTTGATCATCGTTTTCATTTTCTATTTAATGGAAGAGGATATAGATTTGGTTTATGCCATTAACATAGTAACATATAATCAAATATGAGATACTGATGTTATTATATAATCATGGTGGAATAATATATTATGGTGGTGGAATAAGAAATAAATCGATCTTTCTCGGTTATCAATGTTATATCTTCATAATACCATTTCTTAAGAATTATACCTAAATCCTTTTGAGAGTGGATTTCTGGAAAAACCATGGAATCCAACATGTGGGGAGGGTAGTAAAGAAGGGATTTTTTGAATTCCTTTGCTAGAAAAAATTTCAATTTAGTGTATACTATTTAGGATATGAGGTTCACTTTTATAAGTGATAGAGAGTTTTGTTTTTGTATAAACACAAAACTAATCAGTAATGTGAAGTCACTCTCATGAAAAGTGCCTCCAAAATTGCAAAATAATGGATTTTAGGGAGTGATATTTTTGAAAAAAACATATAAAATTAAAAAACATACATTTAATTAAACATTTTTATCCATATAGATTCATATTTTAACCCATACCCCCACCCCACCCCCGATAAGCCATCGTTAAAATTAACTGTGGTAATAAATATTTTTTCTTTATACTATTAATTATATACAAAAATTATGTTCAGATTATTATATATTTTTTATTATTATTGTTCAAAAATATGGAATCCATTTTTTAAAATTTAATTCTTGTTCGTAAGATAATTTAATTTAAAAATTAAACATCCAAAAATTGTTGAAACAAAGGTTCTCAACAAATGTATTTTTCATGTATGAGATGATATCACATTTCTTATAAGAAAAATAATAATTATGAAAATAATTTAAACCCATATAACTAGATAAATAATATATACATATAATTTTTAATTTTTTTCATTATGGGTTATAATAATTAATTAAATTTGATAGATTTTTTTCATATATAAATTGTTTGATAGAATCCACATATTTGAGAATAATAAATATCTATTACCAATATATTGAAAGTTATAAATTCAAATTAAATTAACTATATTATTATAAATCATATTTAAAATATATAATATTATTTAAGACTAAATTTTTTTTTGAAACATTTATGTTACATTAAATAATTAAAATAATCAAAAAATTTAACAAAAATGGAATTTTCACTATTAAAAAAAATCTTTTTTAGCCAAAATCCCAAAAAATAAATATAAGTTTATATTTCATTGATTATTTAAAATTTTTTGGTAATATTATAAAATATTAATTTTAAATGTTCTAAAAATTCACTGTAATATTATCTCACACAAATCAATTAAAATCATTTTGGTAAAAACATATTTATTTAAGAACAATTGACATTATTAACAATTTATTTTTGTTAAAAAAAATATTTTTTGTTTATTTAAAATCATTTCTTATGATTTTAATCATACTATTGTTTTTTATATATGTTATTGAACGTATTGATCATTTAAAATATCGGGGGGGGGGGGGGTTACATTCTTCCCTACATAAATAAATTACATCCTCACTATTAGAAATTCTACACAATTTATCAATTGAAAATTCATTTTTTTATAAACTACCTCATAAAAAGATCAATAATAATTCCCTTTTAAAGAGAGAAAGGGAAATATGATGGTCATCGTGAATAACCCACAACTAGGTTTCTATGTAGGTGAACATTGGTACAAAGTTAAAATATGGACATGAAATAAAAGCATAACGAAATATTTTGAGTGATATATATCATTTACATAATATGTTTAATGATTGATAGAAATCAATCGAACTAAAAGAAATAACATTGTGATGATTAAAAAGACCACTGATTCATTAGATATTTAGGTAATAATATGAAATTTCTATTTCATTGTCTATTTCTAATGGTTGGAAATTTTTTTTACTAGAATTATAAAGTAAAAGATAAAATATAATTGATATATTTTTCTTTCCTAAAAAAATATCATCCTTTGGTTGTGATTCGGTCTATTTATAAATTTCCTTTTACTAAATGGATTGAATATCAATCATAAAATTTTTATTCTTGATAAGTTCAAATTAAAACATAATACTCCATAAAATCTATAAATTAATAACAATACATTCCTCCTATCATTATTAAAATGAAAATGGAAATTAAATTGAATTATAATACCTAAAATGAGTATGAATATATTACTCTCTATAATTAAATAATAATTATAATAGTTTTTAAACGATTATTCTATATATAAGTTACACAATATCCAACGAAGCCACAATTAACTCAATGTGAACGAAGGTTTTAACATCCATTGTTATCTTATACTAGTCAACATACATATCAAAAAAAATAATATCATTATTCATGTAAAATCATTTATAATAAATCAAAATGTTATATATCTATCAATTTAATAAAATGATTCAAAAAATATTTGAAATCACATAAAAATCTAAAAAAATAAATATGATTTTATCTTATAATATGATTTCAAAAAAAAGATTTTTATTTATCTCCCAAATTGTTTATGGAAAAAATAGATTGACTAGGACATCAAAATGGAAAGTATTAACCACCACAACCTTGTTGCCATGGGGTTGAGGGTTCATACCCCATGGCCTTTCGAAATTTTATTGGTTGTCTCCTAACAATCATGTTGTACTTTTTATAAATCTTTTGAAAAATGATAATTGTATTTATAATTAAACTTAATCCTATAAAATTATAAACAGTATGATGATAATCTTCAAAAGTAACATTAGTTATCAAATAACATTATTTACGTCTATTGATTTATATCCAGTTATTTCATTTCTACAAAATCAAAAAAGGTTAATTAAAATTAATTACCCTAAAATAAAAAATCTATCAAAGATTAAATTTTACTAAATAATTTTATTATTGACAAGATATCACCATAACCTTAAATGACATTTCTATAGATAGTGTACCATTTAAAATATTCTTACAAATCCTTAAGGAAAAAAGTCTACAAAAAAATCCTTCAAGGACTCGTCATTAGTATGAGTAAAATACAATTAATAAAAATATATTCCCCAAAAAGATTCTTTAAATAGTAAAAATAAAATTGCAAGCATTCTATTTCAATGATTTTCATAATATAGACCCTTATTATGTAATCCTTTTATTAGGAACTTGACATAGATATTGAATATTTTCCCTATATCTATGACATTGTATTATTAATGGGGCCTTAGGTTGAACATTATATTCCTTTATCTTGTTATCCAAAATATTAATTTTTCATCATCAATTTACTTATTTTTACCATCCATTTTATCTCATAATGAATAGTGTAGTTACTTTAAGATATTTTCCAAGGTGAATCCTATGGTATTATTGACAAGTTAGAAAATTTATCTTCATTTCATTATCTTTTTATGCATGTTTTCCATGATATTTCATCCTTCTATTAATAGATGTGTTTGTAAATTAATCTATATTTTAGTTTCTAATAATAATTTAATATATATTAGTTGGAATGCTAAAATATATCTAACTAATGGTCCCATAGTATTTGGAAACACATCATTGAAATCATTACATTACTCATATTATTTTTTGTTTAGATTATTTCCCATATTTCCCACCAATAACTAAAAATGAATCACTATCAGAATGTATTAAAATAATAAAAATAATCTTTTAATCATAAAATTATTATTGTATAATTACTTAAGATTATATATAATTGAATATATGTTATCCAAGGTAACATTTAATATTAGTTCTTTTATTATAAAAACATGTTCATGTTATTCATACTAGTTTGTAAATAGATTTTCATTTTACAAAACATATTAACATGGAGATTAATATCGAGCCAGTAGTAAGGCCCATTTTCATGCACTTTGTGATAATCCTTTCCAGGTCATATAATTATTTTCATATATTTTACCCCTAGTTAAATTTTTAACAAATCCAATTAAAATAGTTGTATAGATAATGGGACATAATTGATCAGAAACCACATAAATTTTATTTTAACAATATTTTTGGTTTTTTCATATTATATTTTTATCCCTAAATATTTTACTGTGTATTTATAATCCAAGACCCCAAAAATAAATTTTAATTCCGATGATATGAAAATAGGGATATAATTAATTAAGGAATATTATTCAATGAATTGTATAATAAATATTCATTAAATATAGAACGGGGAAAATGTCATGTGTATTTGGAATACAATTTTTTTAAAACATCAAAGTTAAACTATAGTAAAATATAAATATTTTAAACTACATGATGACATTATTAATTCCATATCCCCATAAACCTATGTAAAATAGCCTAGGGAATGAATAAAATAAATGGGTGAGCTAAAATCTATGTAAGGTAAAAAATAATTTGGAAACATAATATTTTTTTTAGAGGTATAACATGTTATCATAAAAGAAAATGATAATTTGTAATCATATGGAGGAATAAAAAAAATTGTATATAAAGTTGATAAAAACTTATTAAATGTGGAATAATAATTAAATATAACATAAACATAAATTAATTCTATCAATAGAGTCAACATTAGATAGTGTAAAGAGTCTATAAATATATTAGGTTCACTCCATTATACAATACACAACATCCCATGGGACTACCACATTACCCAATGAATATAAAAAATATATAATTCATGGATCACACACTACATTAATATCATGTAAATTCATGTATTCTCTATAGATGGAAACCAATAATAATGTACACACATGATAATTTCTTATAGAAATAAAACATGTCACACAATCTTTCCTCGTATTTTAATCAAAAAGATTTCTTAAGGAATGAATTTGAGAATTGGTCAAAATCCCGGTATTGTCTCATAAAATAATCGATGATCGAGAGAGTCAAATATATAATTGAAATATATACCGATTTTAGAACTACATTGTGATATTAAAATAAGATACAAAGTGTGTTTTAGAGAGAGTTCTCTTAACCTAATGAAAAATTCTAGGTTAGTGGTATCCATTACATAAAATGTAAAAATTTCATAGGTATTAATGAAAAAAATATTTGAAAATAACTATATAAATATATAAAGTAATCATCAAATAAATTAGTGTTAATTATAGAATATAATTAATTATATGGAGTACAAGTTAAAAATTATCCATTCAATATTTCTTAAAATTTAAAAAAGATCCTTATTCGGATTGGTAAAAAAATATTCCTCTAAAAAATGTAAAAATATCAACCTGTATAAAAAAATATTTAATAAATCATTTTTATTATGATAAAAATTATTTGTTGATATAATTTTAATGAAAATATAGATATTTATGAATGAGTATTTTATATAAAGGGTTAAATGAATTTAGATTTTCATAGAAATGTTTTCATCAATCATTTAAAATTCGAAAGAGTGTATAATAGTAATGTTACATTTAATTTTCAATAATAACAAGAGGATAATAAAATTAAATGGTTTCATTAGAAAATTATCACATTACTTCCTTCAATGTAAATTAAATCATTATCAATCCAGATTGAAATTAGATTGAATCATTAATCTTTACCACCATATTAACTTTTGAATAATATCCCTTGTTAATGAGGTAAATGAATTGAATCTATATATATTATTTTTATTAATTATTGATGAAATAATATTTAATGTTGAATTATAAAAAAATGTAATAAAATTTGATTCAAAACATTAAATTATTCTTCAATTTTGTAAAATTGAGATACAATCCATTAACAATTATGAAATTTCTTAATAAAAAACCACATGAATGAATAATATATTTTAAATGAAGATAAAATACTATAAAATTAATATTAAAATTTTTAAAAAATGAAATTTTATTATATAAACCATTTATATATAATTATGTTTGTAAGATAACATATTACTCAATGGAGGATTTTTTGAGGTGAAAACCCTTACCTCAAGTCCAGAATTATTATGTATGTATATTATCTTTTGTATAACAATCATATATTAATTGTGTGTTTTTGTAAAAAACATATTTTTTTAATACAATATATTTAACATCCCAGATAAATAAATTATAATACATTTTCATATTTATTAATATTTGCAAATTAAATATTAATTTTACTTTAAAGGGGTTGTTATTTTCGATAGCGTACCCAATACGCAACGATGAGTTTCTTTGAAAACTTTCGTTGCACACTAGTAATATAATAATATTATTTTAAATGGTAGTTAACATGTAGCCGTTGTATTGGCGGAAATGGATAGAAATAACTAAAATATGATTATATATGTTTTTTAAATGTTTTTACATTTATCCAGTAAAAGATTAAGGCTTAAAATACGGAAAGAATTCAATTTTAGGCATTTATACCCTAATTTTCACTAAAGGTTCACGTATCACCTTTTGATGGCGAACTGTCATTAACTACAGTTTTGACCACTCTTATACATTCTATTGGACCAAATATAACTCTTCTTTAGAATCGGAACATCAAAATTTACTTTGTGTAAATTTTTGGTATCTTTCCGATAAAGTTCATTTTTTAATGAATAGTGTAAAATGTTGTATTTTAATTCAAAACCCCTTTTTAATATAATTTATTTATATTATTAGATTATCATTTGAATTGGTTTTAAAGTAAAATTAGAAAATATTTTTAACAATAAATCCAATAGTGGTCGTTGGAATTAATTTCACTTTGAAATCGGACTTAAACTAGTGTCAATGTTTTGATACTTATTGTTTCATAAAAACACGCTATTTATCATGACAGCGGGAATTAATTATTAAATTAATTAATTTGACTTATATGTTTTTAATTTTTTAAAATATAATTCATTTTTCAATTCGGAATATCAAATATAGTTTAGGGTGAATTATTGGTATTTTTTGAAAAACTTCAATTTTTGATGAATAGTGAAACCACTAAGTGGTACTTATAAAAACTGATTTTTTCGTTTAAAAGAAATTTTACCACTTATGTGTTTTGAATATCAAAAATCTGATATATATGGTTGTCATTAAGAAGTAAAATGTTGTTCAATGAGATTAAAATAATTTTTTGGTGAATAGTAACTCTTAAGTTCTTAATTGCGATTAGAGGTAATTAGTGTAGTTTAAGGTATGAATAATGTTTTAAGGAAATTAAATGACCTATACACATGTCCTACCCTCATTGGATGTGTAATTTCCGACCAAGACAATCAATGGGTCAACTTGGGGACTCCATGGAGCCACTTTGGTTGGAAAATGACATAAATACCTTTTATTTAATGTTAATGTAAACAATGACACAAACATGAAATATTTTACTAAAACAATTTTTACATGGGGTTATACAAGTCATAGTTTTGACTATAAATAGTAATTGAAAGCAAAAAATATTTCCTACATCATAGTAATTTTTTTATAATTTTTATACATTAAATAAATTAAATTATTTATGACATCATGATGATGCCGTGATGACCTTATTATTTAACAATTTAAATAAAATGGAATGATAATGTAAACTCTAAGACCTACACATGTCCAAAACCTATTGGATGAGTGGATTTCGAACCCTTATCACCTTATCCTCGAAAAACATCAATGTGGGACCTTTAAAATCCGAAACACTTTTGAAAATAAAGTAACATTTTGTAACTTTACAAGAGTGCCCCTCCTCTCCTCTTATAAAAGGACCCCACCTCTACCACCTTACCCACACTCCCAAAGCCCTTGTCTCAGCCAAACTCTGCTCATTTTGTCTTTCCACTTCCCTATATTACTCCTTGATGCCTCAATTTGGGATGAAGTGTTCCCAAGGAAGCCTTTGAGCTCAAACCAAAGGGAGTTACCCGATTTTAAGGTAATGTCTTCACTTGAGTCCTTTTGTTTTATTTTGCTTCTCTACCCCCCTAAACTCTTTTTATTCATTTCTTTTATAACAACTCCAGTATCATAAATATACTAGGATGTTGTTATAAGATGTATTCGAGCTACACTTACACACACATACATATAATGGTTAAAGAACATACTGTTTCCGTGGATGGCGAATTTCTGCCTCCCGAAACGATGGTTGTTCAAAATTCTTTTAACACCTTCAATGGTGGAAATTAAGATGAAACTATATTTATATATGATATATTATATGTTTATGTTTTCCTTAAGCTTCTGTATTTTTTATTTTGGGCATACCTTTATGGTTTCCATTATGGGTAAACGCAATATCTCTATTTAAGGAAGTGCGGACTACCGCCCCCTCAAAGTGATTTGATTCGTTAAATGCCATATGTGGGACGTATAAAGGATGGATTTAAAGTTATTATATATGATGTTATACTGGAACTTAAATATACCTCTATATCATTACTATTTCTTTCAATTAATGTATGAGATAGAAATGAAAGTAGCATTCATGCGTACGTACGGCTTACCGTCTCCATGAATGGTGCATTTCATTTCTTATCCCCAAATGTAATGTACTATTATAAGTACACGTATATAATAGATATATATGATGAATGATACATCTAAATGATTAATATAATTCTTTAATTTAAATATACATACCTCTCATTTAGTTTTAATTCCATTAATATGACAAAGAAATGAAAGTAGCGTTCATGCATACGTACGACTTACCGTCTCCATGAACAGTGCAGTTCATTTCATACCTCTAAATGATTATGTAATATTATAAATACATGTATATGATGGATATATATGATATATATGATATCCAAATCAGGAATTTCATTCTTGATATAATGAACCTTTGACGACACGAACAACATGTAATTGTAAGAAGTCCACTTTCGACTTAAGAACCAAATATCGACAAAACATACATTATTAACATAAAAGGTTACATAATGTTTATAACATGGCAATAAGTGATATAAAAGGAATAATGAACTTGAAAAAGGTTCTTATGAAAATATAAATTAACTCAAGTTTATTATTCAGGACGTTAAAGAACGATCGAGTCAAGTCAGACCCGAGGTAAGGGACTTCGTCTCAATCTCCTTTCATTGATGCATATTTCGTTTTATACACAACTTTATTTTATACGATGTATAAAACCTTTTGACTTTTAATTTTATACAAAAAGAATATTTTTCTACGAAGCATTTTATTAAACGACAAAAATGAATGTTTTTTTAATGTACGCGGTGACAACGACCTTTTCTGCCGCCGCGAGTATTATTTGGTCTTTGGCTTCCTCAACAAGCCGTAATGTTTTTAAAATAGAATAAATACCACATACTCTTTTATGTATTTTCGTATTGAAAATGGTTTTGATAAAGGAATCTATTATGTCAATATATTTAAATTATATATTGTGATTGAAATGTGGAAATGTTATCATTCCTTTATATTGGTTTTATGTTTTATGATTTTATATTGGTACTTGGACATTTGACGGGTGGTTACGTGATAAACCATATGACGGGTGGTGCCGTGAATACCAGGATGGGTGGTTACGTTATAACCTATAATGCATTGGGTATGGAAGTCAGCCGTATGGCTATTCCCTTAAGTATGTATGGAAGTTGGCCGTATGGATATTCCATTAAGTGATATGTGTGGAAGTCGACCGTATGGTTATTCCACTTAAGTATGTTTATTTCCCAAGTTACCTTTATATGTTATGTGTTCTTTATATGGGATTTATGGTAATAATTTGGTTACAAGAGGGTAAGTAATGATATTTTATTCAGTGAAGAGTTTTTACTACTTCATGAAGGTGAAGGTATTACTTTGATAAAGTATACATGGTTTACGTGATGTTTGAAAAACTAACAGTTTTCATTCTTTGTGTATCCCTTACTGAGCTTTTTATGCTCACCCCAAGTTTTTTTAAAATGTTTTTCACAGGACTTAATGTGTAATAGGGACAAGGACATGATCAAGGGAATGTCGTACTATATAAAACATGGAACTAGACATGTCTCTTTTTAAGATTTTTTTTATTTTATGGAAACATAGTAGAAGTGTCTACTTTTTAATCGTTTGAGATGTAATAGTTATGTCCTAATTTTCTAAAACTCTAAACCTGAAAAGATCCTCAATGTGAATTATTCATTTAATTCAATATTAAGTAAGGTTTAAGGCTGGGGCCTTATAGTTGGTATCAGAAGTCGGTTTAGACAACTTTAGGAGTTAAAAAAGTGTAAAATTATAAGTTAATTTATGGTATGATTGAAATGATATAGCATTTAAAGATTACCATGTTGCTTCGCCTAATATATTTCTATGTTCATAATGGTTTTCCGCAGAGGAAACATAGAAGCTATGTTGGGACGACATCAGGAGGAAGACAACCTTCCAAATCAGCAACCTGAGATGGTCGGAATCGGAACTGAACAGTTTGTTGCAGTGATGGCACAGTTGACTCAGGCTATAAATGGTATTGGTATCCATGCACGAGATCAGCCAGATCAACCGCAGAGGAACATGCCAGTGGTGGAACATTTCATGAGGCAACATCCCCCATCATTCATAGGATCATCTAACCCCGTGCAAGCTGAAGGGTGGATAAAGCACTGGAGAATATTTTTGATGTCAGGGGGTGTTCAGAACATCAAAAGGTTAGTCTTGCTATTTACCGTTTTGAAGGTAAAGCTGATCAGTGGGTGTCGATGGTAAAAAATATCAGGGATAGTGATGATATTGAGGATCTTCACTGGGACGAATTCAAAGGTATGTTTCTTGAGAAATATTTTCCTAAGGTGGTTCGTCTTAGGATGGAAAAACACTTCCGAGAATTGAGGCAGGAGGTTGATTCAGTGGCTGCCTATGAAGCAAAGTTCACTCGATTGGAAAGGTATGCTCCAAACTTCATACGAGATCTTGATAGTAAAATAAACTGTTTTTACTCATGGTTAAAGCCAAAGTATCGAAGGGCTTTATCTTCTCGTGAGTTCAAAATTTATGAAAAACTTGTTCGATTTGAAAAGAAGGTGGAAATGGAGTTTGTTGATGATCTTGTGTTCTATGAAAAACAAAAGAATAAGAGGTCCAGTTGGAAGGAAAAGGGGAATAATTAATCAAAGAATCAAGGAGGTAAGAAAAAAATATATCCATCCTATGAGAAGTGTGGTAAAATGCATCCTAGAGAATGTTTATCCAAGTCTGGTAAGTGCTTTCGGTGTGGTAAGTCTGGTCATATTGCTCGTAACTGTAAGGAAGATGATCAAGCAGGCAATGAAAAGCCAATGGTAAGATGTTCTAAATGTAATGAAATGGGTCATTATGCAAACGAGTGTCCAACGAAGAACTCAACTGGGGGAAAGTAGCCAGACTACAAGAAGAAAGGGGTGGTGAAATCCGCTGCAACAACTTCAGCAGATGATGGGCCATCGAATGAAGTGGTATCAGGTACACTGTTTCTTTGTTCGGATTATTCCAATGTGTTGTTTGATTCAGGGTCTACACATTCATTCATTTCTGAGAAGTTTTCTAGTAAATTGGAAATTCTATCTCAAGATATGAATCATGAACTTATGGTAAAAACACCCAGAGGGAATGTTGAGACAAAAAGTAACTATAAGAACCTTCCTATCCTTTTCTGTGGAAAGAATCTACCAACAAACCTTATTGTTTTTCCTCAAGTAGAGTTTGATGTTATTTTGGGAATGGATTTGCTTTCTGTTTATCATGATAAGATTGACTGCAGAGCTAAAATTTTTTCTTTTCAGAAAGATTTTCAGTTTGTGTACCAGAATGAACCCTTGATTTTGATAACATATCAGGAAGTTGAGAAACTAGTAAAAGATCGAAATTAATGTTACCTTGCACATATTGTTGAAAATAAATGAACAGTTCAGATTAATGATGTTACAATGGTAAATGAGTATCTTGATGTTTTTCCTGATGAGTTTCCTGGTGTTATTCATGATTAGGAAGTTGAATTTACTGTTGACTTAGTTCCTGATTCTAAGCCAATTTCAAAACCCCCTTATCGAATGGCTCAAGTTGAACTTTTAGAGTTAAAGAAGAAATTGAAAGAGTTATTAGATAATGGTTTAATTCGACCTAGAACTTCACCTTGGGGTGCTCGTGTCTTTTTTGTTAAAAAGAAAGATGGCTCAATGAGACTTTACCTTGATTATAGTTCCTTGATTAATATTACTATTAAGAACAAGTATCCTTTGCCTCATATCGATGATTTGTTTGATCAGCTCCAGGGAGCTCAGTATTTTTCAAAGAATGAATTGAGGTCAGGGTACCATCAGTTGAAAGTAAAAGAAGAAGATGTTTCAAACACTGCATTCCGTACTAGAAATGGCCATTATGAATTTGTAGTTATGCCTTTTGGGTTAACTAATGCACATGCAGTATTCAGGGACCTTATGAATAGAATTTTCCATGAGTTCTTGGATAAGTTTTTGGTTGTTTTCATCAATGATATTTTGATGTTTTCTAAAAGTAAAGAGGAGCATGAGAGTCATTTAAGGGTTATCTTGCAAACCTTAAAAGAAAAGAAACTATATGGAAAATTCAGCAAGTGCGAGTTTTGGTTACAAAAGATTTCTTTCCTGGGTCACATTGTTTCAAAAGATGGCATAACTGTTGATCCTGCTAAAACAAAAGTTGTTCAAGAATGGCCAAGACCCACAAATGTAACCGAGATTTGTAGTTTTCTTAGTTTGGTAGGTTACTACCGAAGGATTGTTGAAAATATTTCACGGTTATCTAGTCTAATGACTAAGCTAACTCGTAAGGGTGTTAAGTTCATCTAGACAAAAGAATGTGATGATTGTTTTCAGAAGTTGAAAAGAAGATTGGTGTATGCTCCAGTTTTGGCACTTCCTTCCAGGAATGGTGAGTTTGTTATATACAGTGATGCTTCGTTGAAGGGACTTGGAAGTTTCCTTATGCAGAATGATCAGGTAATTGTTTATGCTTCACGTCAATTGAAAAATCATGAGGTAAATTACCCTACACATGATTTGGAATTAGCTGTTGTTGTTTTTGATTTAAAAATTTGGAGGCGTCATTTGTATGGAGTAAAGTGTGAAATATATACTGATCACAAAAGTTTAAAGTATATATTCACTCAGAAAGAATTTAACATGAGACAGAGGAGATGGCAAGAATTAATCATGGATTATGATTGTACAATTCACTACCATCCGGGGAAATCAAATAAAGTGGCTGATGCTTTGAGTCAAAAAAGTAATGCTTCATTAACCATGCTACGTTTAGAACGAGATCTTTTGGTTTTTGATTTGATAAACTTTGCCATAGAAGTTGTTGGTGCAGGATGTCCTTTTGTTTTGTTTCACGTATCAGTGAGATCTTCTCTATCAGGCAGAATCAAGCAAGCACAGAAGCAAGACAGTGAGTTGTAGAAAAAGGTAGAGCTGGTTCAGAAAGGTAAGCTGCCTGAATTCAACATTGATAGTGATTGTGTTTTGAGATTGGGGAAGATATTTTGTGTGCCTTGTGAATCACAGTTGAATAGAGAGTTGTTATGTGAAGCTCATAGTTCTCCGTTTTCAGTTCATCCTGGCAGTACTAAGATGTACAGAGATCTGCGGGAGTATTACTGGTGGGATGGAATGAAAAGAGATATTGCTGATTTTACTGTAAAGTGTTTGACTTGTCAGTAGGTTAAAGCAGAGCAGCAGTTACCGAAAGGGATGCTTCAGCCTCTACCAGTGCCAGAGTGGAAATGGGAGAATATATCCATAGACTTTGTTGTGGGATTACCGAAGACATCTCGAGGTAATAATGCAATCTGGGTTATTGTTGATCGCTTGACTAAATCTGCTCATTTCCTTCCTATATGAGATAATTTTTCCCTAGATCATCTTTCCCTTTTGTATCTTAAGGAGATAGTCAGGTTACATGGATTTCCTCTCTCCATTGTATCTGACCATGATCCCAGGTTTACTTCTAACTTTTGGAAAGGCCTTCAGAAGTCGTTGGGTACTGAATTAAATTTTAGTACATCTTTTCATCCTCAATCAGATGGGCAGTCAGAACAAACAATTCAGACCTCGGAGGATATGCTACGAGCTTGTTCGATGGATTATCAGTGAAGTTCGGACCAACATCATTCTTTGGTTGAGTTTTCATATAATAACAGTTTTAATTCCAGTATACAGATGGCACCATTTGAGACATTATATGGGAAGCGGTGTCGAACTCCAACATTTTGGGATGAAGTGGGTGAAAGGAAGCTGATGGGACCCGAATTGATAGAAGATACGGAAGAAAAGGTTCAGTTGATTCAGAAACACATGAGAACAGCTCGGAGAAGGCAGAAGTGTTATACAGATAAACAGAGGAAGGATCTATCTTTCGAGGTATGTGATCATGTTTTTCTCAAGGTTTCTCCATGGAAAAGTGTGATACGATTTGGTAAGAAAGGAAAGCTGAGTCCAAGGTTCATTGGACCATATGAAATTCTGGAGAGAGTTGGATCAGTTGCATACTGGGTGCCTTTACCTCCGAGTTTATCTCAGGTACACAATGTTTTTCATGTTTCGATGCTGAGAATGTATATGCCAGATCCATCTCATGTTCTGTGCCCAGAGGTAGTTCAGTTGGAAGAGAATATCTCTTATGAAGAACAACCTGTCCAGATCCTTGACCGAAGAGAGAAAGTATTGCGAAATAAGGTAATTCACCGGGTAAAGGTTTTGTGGAAAAACGATATGGTTGAAGAGACAACGTGGGAATCTGAAAATGCTATGATGGATAAATACCCCCACTTATTTTGATAAGTGAATAAAATTGCAAGGACGCAATTCCCAAAAGGGGGGAAGGATGTAACATCCCAGGAAAATAAAGAATAATACATTTTCATATTTATTAATATTTGTGAATTAAATATTAATTTTACTTTAAAGGGGTTGCTATGTTCGATAGTGTACCTGATACGCAACGATGAGTTTCTTTGAAAACTTACGTTGCACATTAGTAATATAATAAAATTATTTTAAATGGTAGTTAACATGTAGCCTTTGTATTGGAAGGAATGGATAGAAACAACTAAAATATGATTATATATGTTTTTTAAATGTTTTTACATTTATCCAATAAAAGATAAAGGCTTAAAATACGGAATGAATTCAATTTTAGTCATTTATACCCTAATTTTCACTAAAGGTTCACTTATCACCTTTTGATGGTGAACCTTCATTAAATATAGTTTTTATCACTCTTATACATTCGATTGGACCAAAATATAACTGTTTATAATTGGGACATCAAAATTTACTTTGTGTAAATTTTTGGTATCTTTCCGATAAAGTTCATTTTTTTAATGAATAGTGTAAAATGTTGTATTTTAATTCAAAACCTATTTTTAATATAATTTATTTATATGATTATATTATCATTTTAATTGGGTTTTAAGTGAAATTAGAAAATATTTTTACCATTAAATCCAATAGTGGTCGTTGGAATTTATTTCACTTTCAAATCGGACTTAAACTAGTGTCAATCTTTTGATACTTATTATTTCATAAAAACACGCTATTTGTCAGGACAACGGGAATTAATTATTAAATTAATTAATGTAACTTATATGTTTTTAATTTTTTAAAATAGAATTCATTTTTGAATTCGGAATATCAAATATAGCTTAGGGAGAATTTTTGGTATTTTTCTGAAAAACTTCAATTTTTGATGAATAGTGAAACCACTAAGTGGTACTTATAAAAACTAATTTTTAGTTTAAATGAAATTTTACCACTTCTGTGTTTTTAATTTCAAAAATCTGACATACATGGTTGTCATTAAGAAGTAAAATGTGGTTTAATGAGATTAAAATAATTTTTTGGTGAATAGTAACTCTTAACTTCTTAATCGCGATTAGAGGTAATTAGTGTAGTATAAGGTAAGAATAATGTTTTAATAAAATTAAATGACCTAGACATATGTCCATACCGCATTGGATGTTTCATGAACGACCACGAAAATCCATGGGTCAAATTGGGGACCCCATTGAGCCACTTTGGTTGGAAAATTACCTAAATACCTTTTATTTAATGTTAAAGTAAAAAATGACACAAACATGAAATGTTTTACTAAAACACTTTTTACATGGGGTTATACAAGTCATATTTTTTACTATAAATATTAATTAAAATATAAAGAGATTTCCTACATCATAGTAATTTTTTTATAATTTTTAGATATTATATAAAGTAAATTATTTATGACATCATGATGATGCAGCGATGACCTCATTATTTAACGATTTAAATAAAATGGAAAGATAATGTAAAATCTAAGACCTACACATGTCCAAAACCTATTGGATGAGTGGATTTCGAACCCTCATCACATTATCCTCAAAATACATCAAAGTGGGACCTTTAGAATCCGAAACGCTTTTGAAAATAAAGTAACATTTTGTAACTTTACAAGAGTGCCCCTCCTCTACTCTTATAAAAGGCCCCCACCTCTACCACCTTACCCACACTCCCAAAGCCTTTGGCTCGGCCAACCTCTACTCATTTTGTCTTTAAACTTCCCTCTCCTACTCTTTGAAGCCTCAAATTGGGCATAAGTCTTCCCAAGGAAGCCTTTGAGCTCAAACCAAAGGGAGTTTCCTGATTTTAATGTAATGTCTTCACTTGAGTCCTTTTGTTTTAGTTTTCTTCTCCACCCCTAAACTCTTTTTATTCATTTCTTTTGTAACAAATCCAGTATCATAAATATACTAGGCTGTTGTTACAATAAGGATTCGAGCTACACTTACACACACCTACATCTAATGGTTAAAGACCATACTGTTTCCGTGGATGGTGAATTTCTGCCTCCCGAAACGATGATTGTTCAATATTCTTTTAACACCTTCAAAGGTGGCCATTAAGATGACACTATATTTATATATGATATATAATATGTTTATTTTTTCCTTAATCTTATGTAATTTTCATTTTGGGCATACCTTTATGGTATCCATTATGGGTAAACGTGATATCTTCATTTAACGATGTGCGGACTACCGCCCCCTCAAAGTGATTTGATTCGTTAAATACCATATATGAGACGTATAAAGGATGGATTTAAAGTTATTATATATGATGTTATACTGGAATTATAATATACCTATATATCATTACTATTTCTTTCCATTAAAGTATGAGATAGAAATAAAAGTAGCGTTCATGCGTACGTACGACTTACCGTCTCCATGAATGGTGCATTTCATTTATTGTCCCCAAATGTAATGTACTATTATAAGTACATGTATATAATGGATATATATGATGAATGATACATATAAATGATGAATATAATACTGGAATTAAAATATACATACCTCTCATTTTTATTAATTCAATTAATATAACAAAGAAAAGAAAGTAGCGTTCATGCGTACGTACGGCTTACCATCTCCATGAATGGTGCATTTCATTTATTATCTCTAAATGATTATGTAATATTATAAATACATGTATATGATGGATATATATGATATATATGATATCCAAATTAGTAATTTAATTCTGGATATAAAGAACCTTTGACCACACGAACAACATGTAATTGTAAGAAGTCCACTTTCGACTTAAGAACCAAATATCGACAAAACAAACATTATTAACTTAAATGGTTACATAATGTTTATAACATGGAAATAAGTGATATAAAAGGAATAATTAACTTGAAAAACATTCTTAATAAAATATAAATTAACTCATGTTTATTATTCAGGATGTTAAAGAGCGATCGAGTCAAGTCGGACCCGAGGTAAGGGACTTCATCTCAATCTCTTTTCATTGAGGAATATTTCGTTTTATACACAACTTTCTTTTATACGGTGTATAAACCCCTTTGAATTTTTATTTTATAGAAAAGGAATCTTTTTCTACAAAGCGTTTTACTAAATGACAAAAATTAATGTTTTTTTAACGTACACGGTGACAATGACCTTTTCCGCCGCCGCGAGTATTATTTGGTCTTTGGCTTCCTCAACAAGCCGTAATGTTTTTAAAATAAAATAAATACCATATACTCTTTTATGTATTTTGGTATTGAAAATGGTTTTGATAAAGGAATATATTATTTCAATATATTTAAATTATATATTGTGATTGAAATGTGGAAATGTTATCATTCCTTTATATTGGTTTTATGTTTTATGATTTTATATTGGTACTTGGACATTTGACGGGTGGTTATGTGATAAACCATATGACGGGTGGTGCCGTGAATACCAGGACGGGTGGTTATGTTATAACCTCCAATGCATTGGGTATGGAAGTCGGACATATGGATATTCCATTAAGTATGTATGGAAGTTGGCCGTATGGCTATTCCATTAAGTGATATGTGTGGAAGTTGACCGTATGGTTATTCCACTTAAGTATGTTTATGTCCCAAGTTACCTTTATATGTTATGTGTTATTTATATGGGTTTTATAGTAATCCTTTGGTTACAATAGGGTAAGTAATGATATTTTATTCAGTGACGAGTTTTTACTACTTCATGAAGGTGAAGGTATTACTTTGATAAAGTATACATGGTTTATGTGATGTTTGAAAAACTTACAGTTTTCATTCTTTGTGTATCCTTTATTGATCTTTTTATGCTCACCCCAAGTTTTTTTGAAATGTTTTTTACAGGACTTAATGTGGAATAGGGTCAAGGACGAGATCAAGGGAAAGTCATGCTATATCAAACATGGAACTAGACATGTCTCTTTTTAAGAGTTTTTTTTATTTTATGGAAACATAGTAGAAGTGTCTACTTTCTAATCGTTTGGGATGTAATAGTTATATCCTAATTCTCTAAAACTCTAAACCTGAAATGATCCTCAATGTGAATTAATCATTTAATTCAATATTAAGTAAGGTTTACGGTTGGGTCCTTATAATATAAATAAAAAATTTGTTTATTTATTTTAATTACAATTTTAATTTATAATTCAATTATGTCTTCATCGAGTTTTTTAGGGCATTCAGTTAATAAATTCAATATGTAATTATGGTCGGGATCATGGTAAATGAGGTAATTATTCGATAAAATCAAGATTAATTATCATGATACAATTATTTATTTTATATATTAATTATACGTTATGAAATACACTTATGAAAATGAACTATGTTACGACCACGGGGATGGTGGGCCATGCATATGTGTGAGAAATGTTTTTATTTTCCAGTCATCATTATGGAAATAATGTAATTGTTATTTTATCTTAGTAAAAGGATAATTATATAATATTTAATTAATTATTTAATAAATATATGTTATATATACCATCCCAATCAAGAGATAATATAAAACCAATCACACCATTTTCTGAGGTGGTAGTCCACCACACACATGAACGACGCTATGATTTTTAGTGGATTTAATGTTTACAAAGAATATGTTATAATAAATTTCTAGAATGATTAATATATCATAAATATAACATAGAAACATTAAAGTCATAATTATGAATTGATATTATAGTTTTTTATGGAAAACCAATTGCATCAGTTCACAAGGTGATGGTACATTGTATATAAGATCAGCCATTTTGACTCCCTATTGATAGAAGAAGAGAAGGATTAATTTTATTCCTTTAACATAATAACATCTTGGTATATGGGATATTGTTATGTTATTATATATTCATCTTTTAGTAATACTTAATATTTTTTATGAATAAATAAATAAATATTTTCAGGTAAGACCAATACCACTTCTCTGAGCGACCTATTTTGGATTATACTTAAAGCATCCTTATATTGGATTCTTGATCAAACGAGTACCCCTAGAAAAGGTAAGGAAAGAAATTAAGTGATTTTGGAATGTTCTTGGAGAAATAAAAAAATTTATGTATCAAATGTTGAGTATATGAGGATCCCTTTTATAAGTGGGTGAGAGTGGTGTTTTTCTAAATACTAAAAACAATTTAATAATTGGAAGTCTCTATTAAGAATAGTCCCTCCAAAATTTATAAATAATTTATTAGAGGGATTACATGTATTAAAATAACCTCTAATATTAATGTTTTTATTAAACCTATTTTCCATTTACATCCTATTGTAACCCCCTCATTAATTGGTTTTTACATTGTACACTGCAACATATTTTTTATTATTATTACAATTTATTATTACCAAAAATTAGGTTGAAAATATAATGTAATTTATTTATTCTTATTCCAACTATATAGTCAATTTTATAAGATATTATTTAATCATGGTTCATAATTTAATTTTTAAAAATTACCTTAAATATAGGTTAAAATGGGGTTTTCAAGAAGTGTAGCATTCAAGTATAAGAGGATCATACATTAACTATATGACTAGTAATCGGGATTAAATTAATTTAAATTAAAATAAATAAATATATAATCGATAAATTTCATTATAATAATTCATTAATAGGGATTATTTTAATTAACTAAAATGGAGAAAACTTATGATCAAAAAATCAGTTTGTAGAAAACTGAATTTTTAAGCATTAATATTTTTTTTTTACCTAAATCATTAAAAATGATTGTTCAGAAAAATTTAATTATATTATTTTTAAATAAATGGATCACATATTAATTAATTAAAAATTTAAAAAAATATAATTACACATTTAAATAACTTGATTTAATGAAGATATTTTAGTTTTCCCAAAAGTGGAATCTTCAACAATTTTGTGAAAAATTGGTACATTCAAAAAAATAAAAAAATCTAAATCTAAGTTAATATTGAATTTTAAATTTATATTTTTTTTATTTAATAGAATTTATTTTCTAAATGTTAAAAACAAATAATTATAATATTTTATAAAATTTAATAATAATAATATTTGAATAGAATGTATTTTTTTGAAGAATAAATGAATTTATTCAAAAGTTGGTCCATATTTCCAAAAAAATTAATGAGTAATCATATTAAGATTAGATACATTATATATATTATAAAAAGTATTTTATTATTTTATACACATCAAATTAACAGGTAGGTTATATTGTTCATATTTAACTAAAAATATTTTAATAATATTATGTTGTTCACCTAGTCTCTAGGTTTTATGTTTTAAATGATATCAAACATAGTTTTCAATTAATGTATTGTAGTTTTGAAATATTTTTTATCTTTCTATTAGATCTCACAAAAAGCACTTGAGGTTTTTTTTAAGTTGAAATTATGTTAAAATAATCATGCCATTATTAATATAATAGAAGTTATCATTATTTGAAATTTTTATAAATTTTATTCTTAAAATAAATATATAAGGATGATTGTCTTTAAAACATGTTGATAAATTACCCATATACGATTAATTATTATTATTTTATTTGATATTATTATTTTTTGTTTAAATCACCTAATTTTTGAAGGATTATCTTTTTATAAAAATTTATGACAAATAAGTGAAGCCCCATGTAAAATAATTATTACAATTCATTGATGATATATATAAAAATTAAATTAACACTCATTTAATTAATTATACATTTCAAGAAAAAAAATCAAATTATGATTAAACATATTTTCTTAAAAATTGTTAATCAAAATTATTCATTCTTGTCTTAAAATTATATTTTATAAAGTATATAAAATTATTGAATTAAAATTGATTTAATTGATGGAATAAATGTTTCCAAATTAGTTGATATTATCATTTTCATTTATCTATATAAAAAATTATGCCACGAAAAAATTATTCACCATAGTAAATGTTAAAAAATTTATTAAATAAAGCGGTAAAATCTCCATATATAACAAAACCTATATCCAAATAAGAGTGTAATTGATTTATAGAAATAACCAGGTACTATTGTCACCCTTTTTAAAAATGGTATCTTCTTTATTTGAATAATAAATCTACTTTTATAATAGTTATCTATTATTTCTATAATTATCACACCTCTGACTTATACAAAACCCCTTCACCACCCCCATAGAGACTCACACCTAAATCACTCTTTGTATGAAAAAAAGATGCCAACAAACCACCCCATTATTCATTATCATACTCTAGTGAATCTGTAACCACCAAAATACCAATCTAATAATGCTAAAGGAGTTTTCTAAAGGGGGATATCAAAGGAAGGGGTAGGTCATTATGCCATGTTCTTTCATGATTCATTCTTCTTCCATATACTCCAAATATATAAACCTATATAAATATGTGGTAAAAATATCAATTGTGAAGTTAAATAATATTATCTTATGGAATATCTTTTATCTATCTTTTACCAATTCATTGGGTAATGAAAATGTTGCCTTTTATAGTATGATAATGTCACTATGAAAAACATATATCAATTTTTATCCCCACTTTTCAAATATGGATATTAAATTAGATATAATGAATATATATTATATTTTAGAAATTATTAATATTAATTAAAGGTATAATAGGAATTATATTAATATTATTATTAATAAATATTCAAAAAAAAATTAACCTTCTATAATGAGCATACTGGGAAACTACTATTATTTTGATTCAATTTTGACAACCTTTTGATGTATATAAATTTTGTAAACATTGAATAATAAAGGATATATATCTCTAAAATTTTAAGGATGATAAATATATTTAATAAATTCTCTTTCCTAATTCATCTAACTCATGTAGTTTTGGAGGAATTAACTATTTAACATCATGTGTCCAATTATAGGAAAAATTATATGATAAATGAATGCAATATTATGAAAAAAAAATATTAAAAAAGTATTATTCCTAAATAATTAATTCAATACATTATTTAATAATATAATTATATTTATTTTGTAGGTTATTCATACACATATTTTTAATTGGTACATGAGTTGCAAGTTCTTTGTCCAAATTTAAATTAATTTTACCTATATCTAATTACACAAAAATTTAGTTTTATATTGTGTTGATACTACAATTTTAAATTCTAACATCTTAATTAATTTTTGTACATGTGATTTACAAGTTCAATTAAAATATCCCTATTCCATTTCCTATAATTAACAATCTATGTTGTATGGTTTCATAGTAACTTAATTAGATTTTAGTACTTTAAAACATTAAATATTGAACATCATCTATTAAGGTTTTAATTATCACACCCTATGATTGAGTATTAAATTTTCCCTCCATCTTTTCATTTTTATAAATTTATACATGCAATTTCACCTCCCTTTGTTATATAATTATACTTAATGTTCGATTATTTTTGTAATATACCATATCTCTTATTTACCATTGGGAAGGTTTTCCTCCATATCCATATACATTATATATTTCTAAGAATTATATTCACTTAGCATAAATTTATTTTTAATATATTTCTATCGTAATTAAATTTTAATTATTTTTTTTAAAAAATAATTCAACATTTTGAACATGGGTTTATTTTTTAATTATTTTTTAAAATTATGAAAAAAATATGATATAAAAGATTTAGGACATGAATAAAATTTTCGATTTTTATTTTATTTTTCAAAATATAAATTTATATTTACTATTACATCACTTTTTTGAAAAATAATATTCCCTTTTTTGAATTAATTTTTCAATTTAGGTATAATAGATATTATTTTATAAAAAAATTAGGGGATTACATTACTCTAATTTATTTTTTATCTTCTACTCAAAAATTTTTGAACTCAAATCTATTTCATTTTTAGAATTTAATAATTTTAGTTATTATTAAATAAATTATCCCAAGGTTATATTTTCACTCATTGTGTTTTTAATTTAATAATGACTTAAGTGTTCATTATTAAAACAGTATTGGAAAATATTTATAAAAAATTATAATTTTGATTTTAATTTATTCTCAAACACTAAAATAGACAATTTCTTTTTCAGTTTTATTTAATTCGTTAACCTTTAAATTATCTTGTTAAATTATAATTCTTAAATAACATTGTTCACAAGGGTTATGTTTTCTATCAATATTCATCTCATTCTTGAAATCCATTTTCTTATTCATGTCCATATTCTTCAATTTCATGGATTCATTCTATATCAATTTTTATATTTCATTAAATTTAGTTTTTTTGTTTTATGATATCCATGATACTATTACTGTATATGGCATAAGCTTATAAAATCCTTACATATAATGTTATTACAATTTTTTGTACATTGGCTGTATTGAAAACATGAATAATTTTTATTTAAATCTTCAAGTATATAATGTCTTAAGGCATGTAGGTTTTTTACTATATATGTTGTTTTTTTATTTATTTGATGAATAATTTAGACATTATTATTGTATGGTCGCCCTTATAATTATTACATTGGTTGATTGATTGGTACATATTATGAGAAAAAAATTATTTGTATTTGGTAGAAAACCTTACCATGTTTTTAAAATTTGTTGGAATGAAGCATTAATGATAAATTCATGATTTCTGATAATGCAAATTCTATCATAATTAAATCAGTTATTATTGTACATGTGATAATCAACATTGTTTTACTCGAGTTCATACTAATTTTTTTCATCATCCACCTACAAAAAAATTATTATAACCATAAAAATAAAATTAAATATGTATTATTATTATATTTAAATTTTATTTTTCTAATCGAATAATGATTATCTACCTTCCTCCAATTCACTGGAAATGAAAACATCAATGGTGTTATGGTCGGATTAGTGCCTCCATAGATGAAATATTACCATTTATATCACCACCATACAAGAACAGTTACAAATTATTATTTCATGAATTAATAAGATATTTATGACGTGATTAATAGTCTATAATTATAAATTAGGTATTTAGTAATAATATTATCCATAAATATATAATAAATGTTTAACAACCCACGATTAGAAGATAAACAAATTGTTTTTAATGTGATTATTTTTTTAAAAGCTATTTAATTGTAAAAAAATATAATAATGTTAATAAATAACATATAACTATATAATTATGTATTTTATAAATTGATTTAAAATTACTTTGACCATAATAAACACATTGAAGCATTTATAGAGGAATTGACTAATCTACCCCATTTTTAAGATGAGCGAAAAAACTATAAATTAAATGAATTACATATGATAAAAAGTGAAAATAAAAAATATTATATACATGAAAAATGTTCTGCATCAAATATTTTATAAAAAATTTCATTATTTGGTAGGTTAGACTATCACACCAACTAATTAGGGAATCAATATAATATTTTTTTTTCCTTAATTTAAATATTTTTTTCTCTTGATTAGTAATATATTTTAATTTTATTTTAAAATTTTTATATTATAATTTAATTATTTATAATATCTTTAATAATTAAATTTATATTACATTCAACTTTAGTTTAGTCTCTACATATTCCTTTTCATTGGAATCATGACATAAGTCATAAGGGTTGCTATAAACATTATTTATAATTCATAAGTTATAACATTTATTCTATAAATTATTCCATATATATTTGGTTTCCAAGATAATAATATTGTAATGTTCTATATTCCATCTTTCCTTTCTTTGGTTTGTCTGTATTATTTAAATTTATCCTCCCATTTACACATAATTATACCAAAACATTTCATATATGTGAACTCGACCATATCTATTCATTACAATAAAAAAATATATTTCCTCAATGTATATATCCATTATATATTTACAATAATATTCTTATATATTATATAATTATTTATTAGGATAATTTTCTTCTTTATTTTCCATTTTACCATGTATTTGAAATAATTTTTTTTAATTTTTCCACATTATTTATTTTTGAAATTCATTTTAAATGCATAAAAGTAATTTCATATTGAACATTCACGGCATGAGTGTCTTATCATGATTTTATAAAAATAATTAATAAAACATCTTATTCATTTTTCTATAGTTATTTAAAGATAATTATATTCTAATTTTCTATGAATATAAATATTTTAAAAATAATGTTTATAAGACTAAATAATTGGATTTTATTCCATTTATGTGTATTTTTGTCTTAACCTCTACATTTAATAAAATAAAATTAATTTCTATAAATTATGCAAATACATGGAATAATTTTTAGATACTAATGTTCCATTTTAACCCCTTGGTGTAGTTTTGGGAAATAATGTTAGTTGAGTTTTTACATTGATAATGGAATATCTTTTTGAAAAAAAAATTTCCTTCCATTTTATCCAAATAGACTAAATGATCTATTTATTTAAGGATATGTTTAAATTATTATCCTCTAAATTATCTTACAAATTATTAGATTATACCTTATGTTTTTCATTATGGTTATGTCCTCTATCAATATTTATATATCACATTTATTTATTTTTTAATTCATGTATATATTATTTATTTTCATAGATGTATTATACATTACTCCCACTATATAGATATTCTATTTTCTAGTATTTAATTAGAATTATAATGATAATCTATAAATTATTTCTTTGAAAGATGATTAAAATGAAATATATTTTTTATATTGAAGGATGAATTATTGATAACCCTTATATTTTTCTTCTAATATGTGTATTTATTAATCAGTATGTTGGGTTGATTTAGAATTGATATTTTTATTCATTCTATAATAATAGGAATGTATTTTTAATATATTATGAGGGATGGTTACTATATTTATATATATCTATGATTCACTAATAGATATCAGTATACTAGATATATTTTTAATTTAAGGTCTACATTATCCATTTATGTATGGTTTTCTATAACATTACATTAATGGTATGTTTACAATGTTTAACATTATGCACTCAAAAACAATTAAGTTGACAATTTTTTCTATCTGATAATTAAATTGTGTTGTTATCTACAAATATTTCACATTCTCAATTTATTCGATTTATAAAATTATTTTATTATTTTTATTCATTCTTTCTATATTATTCATTCCATTTTTATTCAATAATAAGATTTATTCAATGCTACCCATACATAGAATTTTATTTCTCCCATTCTATGCTTCCATTTACTATCTTATAAAGTAGAGTATTATGTATGATATTTATAGATATGTATCATATGTGGGAGAAATAAATTATTAAATGGACTTATTTTAATATAAGTAATCTTTTTTATGGTAAAAATATCTACTGGATGGAATGTATAGAAATATTATGAGTTATGTATTTTTTATAACTCTCAAAAACCCGAATCCTAAAAGGAATTGTGTGTTTAAGTGACTCAATATTTGTTTTATGATTTGCTAGTGACATAAATTTATGTTTGGGTTACTTCAGTCGGTATCAAGATAGGACTCTAATGAATATATTTGTAGTATATGAACTGGGAGTACGCATTAGGGATTCAAAAAAAATGATTAGTGATGGGGATATATCAAAAAATTTTGAATATAATACAACCTCAATATCATAAGAAACCATAAATCATGTCATTGAAACCACTCACAAAACAAAATGAAAGTAGAAACAATATCCACAATATAAATCATGTCAAATACTAATCAAAATACAGAAAAATATTATAATATATCCTAAAATATATATAATATATGTGAAATCATTAAAATCACATTGTCATTAGTCATATATACTTGATATTTAAAATATTAATAAATGAGAAAAAAAATTTAGATAAGTTATCTCCTATATATATACCTTATCTCCTTACATTCTTGTCATAATCCATTATTTAGTTTTTAATAACATACTATCATGTGCATCTCAAATCAACTATATTAATGTATATGAGTAGTTTTAGTGTTGTATGTTTGAATAATGACCTATTAGGATATCACAAGTACACCACCATTATATATTAAAATATACAATTAAAATATGTGATATTTTTTCATAGCACATGGTCAAATTAAATATTCATGTGAGGTCATTGTATTCTTATTAAAATATCCCAACACCCTACCTTACATTTTGAAACCAATATCAATAAGGCATTCATAATAGTTCTTATATCTTTCAATATATAATATTTCCTAATTGTCACAACATAAGAATAATCCCTAAAATAAATATCCTGATGATCCCAATATTCTATAGCTCAATATCCCTAGTGGTCAATATCAATATGTCCCTAATGGTCTATATCATATTGACATAAATTTTACTTCACTTAATAAACACAATAGTTTTTCCCGTCATTATAACTATCTATCTTACAATTACCATAATAGTTCTTACTATTTATAATCTAACAACCATTATGTTCTATATAATGACATTAAAAATATAAATCATTAAAATTACATTGAAGTCAATCGACATCATAATGTAACATACCCATAGGGTCTTACTTTCACTCAAAAAACTTATATAATCCTTATATACGACTGAAATAGTGGATTAATTCCAATAATTACCCATTCATTATTTTTATTTTACCATCATGGTTAAATCCTTATATATCCATCAATTATATTAATATAATTCTATATTATAATGTAATATATTTTGTATCACATAAATTTTAACTTCCATGTAATATTATACCAAATATGTTACACTAATTCAGATATAAATATCAATGAACATAAGCTATATATTTAGGATTAATGTCACTACACTAAAACCCTCAAACACATATATTTAAATGAGAAATAAAATATTCTTAAAATACATTAGATTATACCTTCTTGAGTTATAATAATACATTCCATTATAATACTTAAACACGATCCCACTATGATTGGATAAATAATAGAAATACTACCTAAATAAAAAAATGGGATTTCTTGAAATATTATTGAATTATTTATAGAAACAAAAATTGAAACCATTATTCCCCTTATCCGTACTAATAGTGTGTCATTTTTATTTATATATTAATAGATATTTAAGAATATATAATATTTATAAATTGTATAGGGTAATTATAAATCTAAATATATATGAAGGAGAATAATGTTGGTTATAAAAATAATGTTCCACTTTATTTAAAAATAATAATTAAATTTGAAATGATTCATAGCTATAGTGTACAATTAATTAATTCTTCACTTGATCTTATTGTGGACTATATATTGATTAAAGTTATTATTAAAATTTTAATAATATTCAAGAATAAAAATTATAACAAAATATAAAATTTTCAACCGCAATTTAAACTTTAATTACAAAAAAATCAATAAATCAATAAAACACTAAATTAAATTAAAATAAAAATATAATCACTTTTAGTTAGATCCAAATACACCTGAATTTGTTATCCTTAGAAACCAATTTAATACATCCTTCTTTCAATTTTAAGACAATATCTATTAAATTATAAAAACTGTGAATAAATAAAACTGAAAATTTACCCTCAAATATTTATATGTCTATTGTCAACCACTCACAAAACTTATAACGGCCCCAAACCTAGTATCCTAATTCCCATAACTTAATTTATTATAGTGTAATAAGATATATGGGTCACATATCAATGGATACAATAGTTTAGTAGTCGTCAAAAACATGATATGTACATGAACCCCATTTAAATCTGGAAAAGAGAATAAAACAAAATACACAACGAAAGGTAAAAAACTACATCCTTAAAAACTCATTCAATGATTTCCTCAATAAATACTAGTAAATTTAAGAAATAATGGTGAGATAAAATTCCAATAATTTTTTATAATTGTGGAAGGAATAATAAATAAATTTGCATTGTTAACTTGTCAAGGTAAATAACCTAGAACACATGCCATTTAATCAATAAATTGAGAATAAAATGATTATATAGTTTTATTAATAGTGAAAATATGCATGATAATACAAACTAAATTCTAAAAGAAGTAAAATTTTACCAATTATAAATAAATAATTTTTCACATGATTCAATACCATCAGAAACATTCATAAGATTGTTTAATCTATAGTTATAAACCTCTTTAATTTAGCCAACTGTATTGTCTCATGAAACCATTCGATGAAACAAGGTGATGTATAATTCAAATCCCCACCCATTATTTAAAGTACAAAGTATTATTTATATATCAAATAATTTATCAAATTAACAAACAATTTGTGACATAAAATATATAAATTGATTAAAATATTATAATTTACCAATATATCCGAAATTAATCAAATATATTTCCATGTATATAGAGTAAGTAAATAAAATTAATTACAATTGAGGATATAATTATATGGATCATACAATATTATGTTCTTTTAATAAAAATTTATTTTCCAATGAAATTTTATAAAAATAAAATGATTTTATCAAAAAGATATCAACCACCAAAAAAATGTGATATTGTACAATAACATTTCTCACTTGGTAATGTTCAATTAAAATCCCATTAGATAAAGTAATTCAAAGTGAAAAATAAAATACTATGAGTAATTTATTATTTACAATATTACATATCAAATGGATAGTATATACACCATAAAAATGCTACTTGGTTCATAATATCTAAAAACTGTCAACAGAATGTAAATTGTTATAGAATCCATTACAAGGATCATAACATTTAAGTGTGAATTAATAAAATAAATTGATTTTTGTGAAATAACTATAAATAAAAATAAAAAAGAGGAAATAAAAAATAAATTAATAAAGATTCATTTTACACATAATCTTATCATGGTTAGAACCATACAGTATGAGTGTAACCCGATGAATGGATATTTAGTTAAGAAATCTCTTACCACTTGTAATTAGTATAATTGTATGCAAACAAGGATTAATAATTAACAAATGAAAATTTATTACCATAATGATAATGAGAATCATGTTATATATTACAATTTTCAGTTTACATTCACCATAAAAAATAAAATTGTTGATAATAAGCCATATATCTCATCGGAATAAAAGTGAGATGAGAAATCCCTTATCTCATGCTTCCATTTTTTGTGGATTACATAAACCACATATATTTTTTATTAAATAATGATATTAAATCTTTATGAGAATATATATTAATATTTATAATACCATATATGATCCATATATACCATATTTTGATGAATTCTTTAATAATATTTTATTATTTTCTGGGGTTTTAGTGTGTTCATATCATGGTTTTGTGAATAGTTCATTTGTGAAAAAAATGGATATTCTTGAAAAATATGATTACAACTAAAGATGTGGAATTAAATATAATTAATTTTCCTCCAAATGATTTAATAGTCTAATATTATTTTCTTATTATACATGTATGATACTTTGGATAAAATGTTAATGATAATTATTTATTTAATTTTTGTGGTTCTTTGAAACACGATCAATTATATTTGTTTTATATTGAATTATTTGTATATATTAGTTGAAGAACATTAAATAAGAAATAATATACGTATAATATTATTATTTAACAACAAAAATACATTTATAACAAACCATGATGATGGTAATGAAGAAAATCATTATTCACATAGATAGTTAATCAACCAGACATGGAAAATGATTTTGTTTTATTAAATAAATAGATGTAATAGAAGGGATTGATATAATATATTCTATTACAAACAAAATACTTTAGAATGAAGATCATTTTTTAGATGAAATTACTTTATCGATGAAGGGGTGAGGGAAATGTATAAAATTAAAAGAAATTAAGAGAGGTGTTTTGAAAAAATTACCTCTTGAATATGATATCCGAGGAGGACCCCTTGAGGCCCTTGGATTTGGTTTTTTTGAGACCAGAAGATCATGGATGTTTGGGATGGAGGATGTAAGAATATTACGAATATAAAAGGAGCATGATGTCTTTTAGGTCAAAATGGGGTGGTGAGGGCTGGTTTATATAATTGATAAAATGTGGTTTGAAATGATTAAATAATGATTATTTGATATTTAAATCCTACCACATTTTGGTGGAATTAATTGAAATGAATTTTTTGGAAAATTAATGTGTAACGTTTTTTGTTAGGGTAAATAAATACCATAAAACACATTAAAAATTTTATTTTTAGGTATTTTAAGCTATATAATTGTAACATAAACCCTTTTCATTATTATACCTATACTATGGTAATTTTATATTTTATCATGGTAAATTTTCATGTTTATAAATTAAAATTTACATAGAGCCATATTTTGTCCTTCTTATTCCAAATATGAAATCCATTTGACCAAATTCAATTCATATATTTTATTAATGTTTTATTTAATATTAATTCCATATACACAACTTGAAAGCATGTTTTTAAAGTGAAATAATTCAAGAGTCTCATATTCTTTTATATGAAATTTTAATGTGAAATTCATTCAAATTACCTTGGTTGAATTATATATATAATTTAATTAATTATTTAATAAAATAATTAAAATATTATTTTACTACAAAAAATATTTTGAAAAAAAAAGTTTTAATAAAAAATCCATATTTTCACCATTCATCAAAAATTAATATTCTCCAGAAAATACAAAAATTTCAATTTATGAAAATTTTGATATTTATAACTGAAAAATGATGTTCATTTGGTCATATAAAATTTAAAACATTTTCAAAAAAAATTAAAACTCGGGCACCATTGAAAAGAATCAAAATTTCCTTTTAGAAAAATATAATATTTATTTTCAAATTGGACTTATTTCATATCTAAAACCTCTATACAAAATTGGAAAACATTTAAAAAAATTATTGAATATATAATAAATTACGGTTTTTAAATATATTTCAATAACATTTAATTTTTCAATTAATTAAGAGACAATTTCATTATGGTCATAAAAATAGTATTAATAGAAAAACACATCCATAATATTCATTTTGTTTATATTTTTATTTATAATTAATTCGAAACCAAATAATTCATTTAATAGACATATTTAAATATATTTTCATTATTTAGTTAATCTTTTAAAGTCATACAATTATAATGGTTATGTGATAACTATAATAATTAAATAATAATATTTAATCATTTGTTTAAGCCTGTGGTTCTATGTAATATAAGATATTGAAGATATTAAATGTAAAAAGAGACATGCCAACAATAATATAGAGTTAAATTATCAAATATTTCCATAAATGTTTTCCGTGAAATTTGAAATTGCACATAAAATATAAATTGTGGAAAGTTGAAAATTCATTTGTGGGAAACCCACCATGTAAATCGGGTTAATAAAACATCATCTTAATAACAGGGAAAGGGAAATAATAATTCTACCAAAAAATTGTAAATTCAAATAGGATAACATTATAGGGATGTGAAAACCTTGAAATGGAATGGATGTTTAACTATCTGGTTATGTTGATGAGTGATATAGGGCATTGTCCTTAGAAAGATAACCCTCCAAAAACCGTAAATCCATTATTAGTTAAAAGACCGTTGATTACTCATAAAAAAATAAAAAAAAATTATTTATTCCAAAATAAATTTTCCTAGAGTTTATTAATTATTTCCCTATCAAGATAATAACATATGAAAATAATATTTCTTGATTTCCTTCCATTCCATAATAAAAATTTCATCCTTTCGATGTGATTAGATTTTTCTTCCACTTTTTATGGCATGAAATAGATATTAATGATGATTTGTTTCCCTATGTACTTTAATGAATCTTATAATTCAAAATTAATTCCTCTGGTTATTAAATGTTTACAAAAAATGGTTATCACACAATATCCAATATAATCAAATATAATTTTACCTCAAATAAATTTCTCTAATTTTCGAATTAATTCATTAAATAATTAGTTAATTTTAAAAGTCATCCAATATAAATCTGTAAAAATTCAATGTCCAAATATTTTGAACTAATTTCACTTAATTTCCAAAATTAACGTAACATTATATTCACAAAATTATATAATGTATCTATTATTTTCACATATAAAAATATTTTAATAATCTATTAATATTAAAACATTAATGTAAACAATCCTAATTCCAAATCCTAAATGAAGATGTACTTTAGTGGAATCTTTATATATTTAATTACTCACATAACTCGTATACTATTGATAAAATAATTTTAAATCATACTAATCGAATTCATAAACACCAATAAAACATTTATTCCTCTTTGAATATAGAATCATCATAGGCTTTACCCTGATATATTTTCGAGTTCTGATGTATATTCCCTTGATTCTTTGGGCATTCGTTTGCATTTTTTCGCATCTATATATTGTTGAAACAATGAAAATTTAATTCCTATTTCTTTTCCTTGAAATCATAATCCTAGTGATCTTTATCTCTAATAATGGAATAAACTACGACTCACTTTAGGGATGTACCTGGGTGTTTCATTACACAATTATCAAATGTGGGAAAATACTTCATTACCTTTTCCATATCTCCATCTCTTGCTCCATCATTCTCTTCTACCCTTTCATAACCTTGATTTCATAAGAAATATAGAATTATTTCTATATCTTAATATAAAATAAGAGTATATCAGTGTAATATGAGAATGTTTAAGAGACTAGTTCTCTACAGAAGAGTTGTTTTAATCCATTAAGGAAATGAACATACCTACTCCATAGATTACGTATGTTGTTAAAATCATGCCTTTATAATATTTTAAAGTTGGATTAATAATTAGCATCATTTTCATCATCCTTTTGTCTATGAATCATGATTTATCACTCAATATATTTTCATATATTATGAGGGAAATATTTTTCTATGAAAGGTTCCTTAAAATTTTAACATTCCATGTTTGTTATTTCCTCCCCAATCTTGATGTTTTGAATAAATAAACACAGTTGATCCACATCTCCCTATAGAAAATAAACTATAATGAAAATATTCTACCATTTATTAATTACATGAAGATTGTAATATATTATCTAATTAAATTATAAATTTCTCAACTATAAATGTATTTATAGTCCGATTGATTGATGGTTTTTCTTGTCATAGAAACCAATATAATATTATTATTCCATATTGTGGATAGACTAATCTATATGGGAAAGGTTATTTCTCATAACAAAATCTGGTTGTTCCAAAATGTTTATAATTTATAAATCCATAGATTAAGATCTATATTTACCTTCAACCTCGTCATATTTCTATGTAGATGAATCACTATATGAATTATGTGCATTGATATGGTCATCATTCTGTCTGATAGGAGACATTTATAAATTGAGGAATATGCTACATTATAATATAATGTTATAAAACATAATTAACAATATAAAAACTAGTTATCTTCAAATAATATCTAAATAAACTATTTTTTATTATGAATACTTCCATATTATTTTATAAGGATTCACTCTCAAAGATATTTTTTTCGAAACCTAGTTCGCAAGAATTTTATTAAACATTCCCTAATATGAAATGTAACATCCTTGACCCAATTAGCCCAAAGAAAATTAATTACATTATAATACTTCCATATGATATAAGTAATAACATCCATATAGACAAAATAGTTTTGTATTGTTGTTAAACTAGATATATATGTGAATCCCATTTTAAAATGGTAATAAAAAACAAAACATAATAAATAATAATCGCTAATAAATTGTATCGTTGAGGACTCAATCAGTGATCTCTTATCCATAACCTATTCAAAGGAAAATGGATAAGGGTGATCTTAAAATCTAATTATGGGTTATGTATAGTGTTATCAATATTGAATCAATGAGAATAATTAACATTGAAAGGTAAACAATTAAGCACACATCCATTTAATAAATAAATTGTAAATGAAATACATCCATAATTTTCTTCATAGTAAAAATCTTATAGATAATATTAAAATAATAATAATTTAAGGAAATTATTAATTATTCGATTTCATCTATAAAGAATATGTACCCATACCATCAAGACCATTAATAAAACATTTTCATCTATAGCTAGTAACTTGTTTAATTTGGCCAACTATTTTATCTCATGAGACCTGTCACTTCATAAATGGGATATACAATTCCCTGATCCACCCTTCTTTTTTATTCTAAATAATTCTTATAATATCAAATTATTTATTCACTTAATAATCATTAGGCCATAATAAATATCTGTGTTGAGTAAAATATTCAGATTTTTTATTATTTCCAGAATTAATCATATAAATTTTGACATAAAAACCATTAGAAATTACAAGGAATAAATGTTATAATAAAATTATATCCATCATAAAATAATATTTAAATTTATTATTATTATAATTTAAAGTTTAATATTATTTAAATAATGTGATTTTTTAAATAGAACCTAAATAAGAATAAAATAATGTGATTTTGTTTAATAACATTTCTCACTTGGTAATTTTCAAGAAAAATTCCCTTGGATGAAATAATAAAATGTTAAATATATATAATTACATAAGTAATTTATAAAATATGATATTAAATTTCCATGGGGCTTTAAGTACACAACATAGAGATGAATTGTTTAATAATGAAAAACTAAACTCAATATAATCTAAATTGATATGGAATACCTTACAAAGACCATATCTGTGAATTGTGAATTAATAAAATGGAATGAATCTATATATCCATTGTAAGTCACATAAACAAGTGTAAATAAAAAATAAGTTAATTATAAGTAATTTTACCACTAATATTTTCAATAATATTACAATTAAGTATGACTTTAACTCAACGAATCGTAATTGAGTTTTGAAATACCATAGCACTTGTAATAATTCAAATAAAATTACCCATAAGAGTAATAATTACCAAATAAAACAATGAATATAATGAATATATTTATATTCATTATGTTATTTAAAATTGAAATATATATACACAACATTCCAGAAATTCGTGGTGAATAGGGAATAGCCCTATCGAATGTACAATTTAGGCGAGAAAACCCTTACCTAGTTTTTTCCTTTAGTATTGTGTAATTTAACCTCCAATATTGTCATTTTAAATATAATATTAACTTATTAAATGAATATATTAATATATATAATGCATTATCTCACTCCTTTCGAAAATATTATAACCCACTCATTAATAATGATTCATTATTTTCTTGGCCTTAGGTGTAGTCGTTTCATTGTTTCATGATGAGTTCATTTTTGCAAAATTATGGATGTTCATGTAAAAAAGGATTATAGATACACAAGTGGAATGAAATAGTATTAATTAACATTGATAAATTTAAATTTTCCTATATATCTTTTTAATTTATTGTATGGGGAGATATAATTTCATAAAATATAAATGATTAATGTTTAGTTAATTTTGGTAATTTTGCTAAGCACCAAAGATTAGTTTTCTTTTGTTTAATCTTATGAGTATATTTTAGTTACAAAAAATGTAATAGGCTATAATAAATCTATTAAAATATTATTTATCTAATTAAATAGTTTTATGGCTATCCATGATGGTAGTAAAGGAAAAAAGATAAATTCATTATTCCTAGAGACAATTAATCATCTTTAATTGGACAATGGTTTTGTTTCCTTGAATAATAGGAGGTCATAAAAAGGATGGATATATGATATTCCATTATATAAATAAAAAATTATTATATTCATGATTATTTATAAATCAGTTTTTTATATATTAAGGTGGATAGTATAATGTAGAAAAAAGAAATTAGGAGAGGTTTGTATAAATTTTCCTCTTGAATATCAACTACTTGGTGGACCACTTGATAATGGATTTTTTATTTTGTTCATATTGAAGGAACATGGATGTTTGGAGATATATTATGAGAGTTGTTTTAATATAATTTTGTATGTTCAAGTCTTCTAGATTAAAATTTTTGATGTAAAGGTTGTATTTATATTTGAGATTTGTAGCTTTATGTGATTATATTGGGATTAATTTATGTTTAATGGAAACCAAATTGGACTAAAATTAATATCCATGAATTTGGTATGGAATTAATGTTTTAAGTATTTATTATGGTCAAAAAATTCTTTAATAATCCTTTAATGTTTTAATTTTTTATGTATTTAAAGCATTTTTTTTAACATTATCATTGTTCAATATCTTACCTATACTATGGAGATCAATTATTTTAGTAGGGTAATTTGGTTATGTATATAAATTAAAATTAGAAAAAATAATATTAATATTTTGATTCCAATTATAGAACCACATTTACCAGATTCAATTCCCTTATTTAGTTACATTATATATAAAATTAATCCTCCACACATAATGTGAATAATTTTTTTAAAGTAAGTAAATTTATAATATTGAAATAATTTTTATCCCATTTCAAAATGTAATGTATTCTACAGAACTAAATTGGATTTATTAATTTATTAACGAATTAAATATACTTTTTAAAAATTTAAAATATAATTACCTATAAAAATTAAATAATAGAACTATTTTTAATTAAAATTAAATATTTTTTAATATTCATGAAAAAAAATCTCGGAATAATAAAAAATGATACTTAAGATAATTATTATATTACTCTCTAAAAAATAATTTTTTCTTCAGAAAATATTAAAAAATTTATAAAATTTAATTTTAAAACTTGTTCACCATTAAAAGGCAGAAAATTTATCCTTTTAAAAAATAAAGTATTCAATGCTCAAAATTGGATTTAGTTAAAATCATTTTCTAAAAAATGAATAAATTTAAAAACATTTCATTGAATAAATAACATATAAATTTCATTATTATCTTTCACAAATAGTTATAAATTTAATTTGTTAAAATAAAATTCCATTCTGGGGGACAAATAGTTCTTAATAAAAACATATAATATATTTTCAATTGGTTTTTATTTTTATTTATAATTTATTAATAACTGAATAATTCCTTTTATAAACAATTGTAATATTATTTTCATAATCTAGTATATCTCATACATTACCTCCATTCCAATGACTATATGATAACTATCACAATTAAATAATAATAATTAATAAATTGTTTAATCTTAGTGTTATGTGTAATGTAAGAAATTTAAGAGATTAAATTTAAAAAATGATATACCAAAAAATCAGGGGGTGTTACATGCCTTAAATAATTTTCAACATCGCAAAAAAACATCTTAAATAAAATAAAATATAAAATAGAAAAAAAAATTCATATGAAAAATTTAATTCCAAATTCAAAAATATTATGAAAGTTATTAGATTAGTTGAAAATTCCCAACCATTTCTATTATCATTCATGAAAAACATTAAAAATAATATTTCAAGAATATTATAAAAAACACTTATAATTGCATCTCATTTTAAAAGATCATTCTAAATTTGACTATGATTCTAAAATATCTTACCCAAAATTATCACCATATAAAAATTATCTTTATACCAAGATCCTTGATAAAAACCTTGCATTCATTGAATCATGAATTCAACTCTAAATACACCTAGAGACTGTTGATATCTTGTGATATGTCTTGAAATAATTTCATCTATTTGACAAATCATATAAATAATGTATTTCAATATACTATATATGGGGATATAAATGTTAAAAAAGTATTTTGGCCCAATCAATTATCCCATAAGGATGATAAAAAAATTGTGATAATTTTCAATTATTTCTCAATATATGGTGTCCCAATAAAATTAAACCTTAATGAAATATATTATTAAATAATCCAAAATATTTGAGTTAGCTTATCTATTTTTTTATTGATATTTTTTTCTCTATCTCATAATAAAACTATTTAATATCATGTGTAACAATTTTGTAATATCCTTTATATAAATATGATCCCCAAATTTGTCATATGTAACCATCATAAAATATAATTTTATTCTATAATTTCCAACAAAATATTATTTCAATGAATTAACAAGAAGTAGTGTATGAAAAAATTTAATATATATATATATTCTACCAATTATATACAACAACTCCTGTTCCAGTAGAATCCATGATTTATTAAAATCACAAATGAATTAACATAATAAAAATTCATTATAATAGTTCATTAGTCTGTAATTATTTTTTATACTATATGTTCTGTTTTTTTAAATTCATTAATTTTATTATTCTAAAAAAATTAAACCTCGTATATTGGTTTGATTCAATATAATTTTATATTTTATATCTATAGATCATTTAAAAAATATATTCTTAAATAATTAAAATCAGACTCCACACAAATGTGTAATAATAATGTTTCCTTCTTGATTTGGTTATTGAAAACCTATACATTTTCTATACACTTGTAATACCTAAGAAATATTTGGAAAATTTTAATCGTGACATCATCCCACTTCCATTACGTAATGGGTAATGTATACAACGAACCATCATTCTGTTAATGGTAATGTGGCCCCTTAATAAAATGAGAAATATCAAGATAAACATAGTTATAACCTTATTCATTATTAGATTCTAGTACTATTATAAAACATTATAGAATAACATGGTAAACATTGAATAAAAACCCACAAAGTAGAGTGAAACACATACATCACAACCAACATAATGTATATAGAATCTATTACCCTATGAAACATATATAACAACATCTCATAATTGAAAAAATTATGGAAATTATATCCACTATAAAATATATTGCACTCCATGTTATCATCATAGTCATCAACTTATGATTCATTTAGCATATTTATTATTGTATAATTGAAAATTATTTTAATAACCCGAGATTACCTTGGCCATTCCTGATTGAAAATGATGTGTTTAGGGTGCTCTGGGAGGTAATGGTAGCTCATTCTGAGAGTTTCAAAAAATCCATCTTTCAACCATTTGTGTACATATGTCAGTGTGTTGTCATGTTAGTGAATCGACATGTCATTCAATCATTGATTCAAGGGAATTAGCATCTGTGAGTCCATAGGGTCATCATCGGTGAGTCAGGGGCATCAGAATCGGTGAGTCATGAGCATCGGTGCTGGTGAGTTGTGGGCATCAGTGTAGGAAAGTAAAGGCATCATAAGGTTAGAGTTTCAGTAGGTCGAGGTGTCGGTAGTTCATTGCATTTGTAGTTCAAGTTGTCTTCATGTTGTGGTGTTGGTAGGTCATGGCTTTAGTAGCTCAACATCAGTGTCTCAAGGTCAGTGACTCACCCATAGGTGACTTATTTCCAACTTTTCTAGTTTTCCCGGTTTTCCCATTCATCCCTCTTACATCTTATTTGACATATATTTGGATTAATGCTTTTATTGGGTTCTTTTATGGGAGTTTAAATGTTTATTAAGTATATGTTAGATATCACAACATTTAAGGGTATTTGAGATACTCAATATGTGGGATCATGAAGATGATCCTAGGATTAATGTCATTTAAAATTGTTCTACCAATAATATAGGATCTACCTCATCAAAGTAGGGATATTCTCTTACCGATATGATTTTTGTCCCTCTTGGTGTGCTTGATGTATTCCTCCCAAGAAGAGTCATGTACATGTGCTAGGGCCCCATCCTGATTAGTTTTCATGGAGTTCATACATAATACTCACGCAATCCCATGTTCTTGACGCAAATATGAGTTTTGGTCACCTATTATTTCTGGTAGGTATTTTTCATACCTATTTTTAATTATTCATAATTTAGGGTTGATGTACAAATTATTACTTTCGAATAATTGGTGAATAATTTTATTAAAATAATATAAAATAATAAGGGAATAATAAAAAATGATAATGAAGTCAATAAAATAATAGGTTGGGAGTGCATTGATGTTTGATCACCTATATTATTTTGTAATCTGGGTTTTATGATAGATTTGGTTAGCTGTATGCCATCTGAAAATCATGGTAATTGGTGATTCTTTTTTGTGCATTAGGGATGTTCTGTTTGTATTGTTATGGTTTATAATAATTGGTCGTAACTGGAAATATGCTTAATAACATATACATTGTTAATTAAATGGACTCCCCATGATGAAAAACTTTATATGATCACCCTTATTTATCATGGGGACTTGAAGAATAATGTTTACCAAATCTGAATATATATTCTATTTATAGGTATGGTTTATGCTATTTTTAATGGGTTTTGTTACTTTGTGTGAGTTGTGTCATGTTGCTGTTTTGGATCACGGTTACAGGTAGATGGGTGGGTATGGGAGTTTGATTTGTGAGATGGGTGAGGTATGTCTATGCTGTGGAGCTATGGTTTAATTAAATTTGATGTGGGATTTGAGGGAGGGTATGTACATGTGATGTGTTGGAGTCTTAGGTTTGGATAATGATTGATTATAGAATGGATGGACTTTGAGGACGCTGAAAAACCTTTAATGTTATGTGGCTATTGAGCGAATTTGGGAAGTGGGACTGCAATGTGGTTATAATATTTTGGTGAAGTAGGACTAAATATGAGAATTGTTTGGGCCGTGAAGTTGTAGGTTGGGTTATTAGGGAAGTATTATGTGGTATAACATTGAAGAATGATAGTTGGTAGTAGACTAGTTGTAATGTGTTTAGTAAATCAGGATCCTTTCCATTTTAGGAGGTTGAAGATATTGTTATTAGTAGTTTCCCTAAGTATTTTCAGAATAAATTAATTTTAACCCATGAATTGATGAATGGTTAGTGTCTAAATAAACAATTTTTGGGATTATGATTTGGTAGTGGCTGGTGTGTGGTAGTTCATATAGGGGTATAAACAAATGTGGTTTTGTATGTGTTTGTTATTTTTTGTGGAGACCCGTATATTGGGTTGTGTGTTTTCTTTTCTATACATATATAAATTATTGTTATTTGAGATTTCTATATGATCCTCACCCTTAATGAGCACTATTTGTTCAACAAATCCATTACATGGGGGAGGGTGTCTTTCAAACCATCCCTAGTGCAAGGATGGATGTCTAGTTGCATACTATCATCCTCACACCCTATTGCAGGTTCTTACTACTCAAGAATATCCAGGTATGCTATAATGGCTTGAGTCATACCATAGTCAAAGATCATTCCATCATGATTTTTGTGGATGAGGGGATGAGGTTTTTTTGGGCTAGGATTATTTTCCCAATTGTCTACATGATGAGGGACAAGTTTCATTGGTTGGGAGGTGTAGTTGTTGTATCGCATAAGTCTATAGGTGATATGGGTGGCATGGTTGAGGCCCAAGAGTGTCTGGTCAGGTTGTGACAATGGGATTTCTTATGGAAGAGTGGTAACATTAAGATGTTATCCATTAGTACCGAGTAGTTAACTAGTGGGAATATGGTGCGGGGAACCCAAATGTTTATGTGATTATTCTATAACATTTACTTTACATTCATTATTTGGTGAGTGATCCTCAGTGAGGCTACGATGGTTAGAATTTTGTGGTAAGTGCTTGAGGATATATTTATTTCCCCTAGAGGTTGGAGTATGGTCCCCACATTTTCATAGGTGGTATTATTTTCCCTATAGGGTATACATGTATACTAACCATATGTGTGTAATTTATTTTTCATGTCATTAAGAGGATATTATTGTCTATGATGGAATTTACAATCTCATGCATGAGGATAGTTGTTATGTTTATTGTCCATCCCTTTTCATTTGGGACATTACATTGGAGTGTTTGTTTTACCTTGTATCATCTTTACCTTTGAACATGCATTTGGGAATGGATTTTGGCTTTACGTTCATCATTACATTTGATTTTCATGGGCTTTAACCATCTTATTTCAGGATCCTATTTTCATTTAAATGGGTAATGCCTTCCATTTGGTGTGAGATTCTATACCCATTGGACTAGTCGCCACTCCAGGACCTATAGATGGAGGGACTCAGGGGGTCATTATGTCTCCTTCATCTAGAAGAAGTATGGTCATGGAACAATATTTTCCCTTCCATCATCTTTATGTAGGTGGTTCGTTACAATATGGTATCATATAATGTTGGTTAAAAGATGTGATGGAGTTCCTAATTAGTCATAATGAGGATTGTTTTCGATCGTAGGAAAATGGTGTTAGTAAATCATGGTATGTGAAATATTCCAAGGAAGACTTATTAGGATTCAATATTTTAGGGTCCCCCATGATCCAATGAAAGGACTTTAGAACTATAGAACAACCATGTGAGGCTACACCAATTTCATTTTTGAACCCCTAGGAAAAGTACATTCATCATAATAACATATATTTTTGAGTGATTTGGTCATTTTCAGAATTTATGATGATAACAAAGTTATGATAAATCTTAAAAATAGAAAAATTATATAATACCAGGTCTAAGGAGTTACATGCTTACCCTTTACTACTATGGAACCCAGACATCGACCATGTGTGGTACGAGCAGCTAAGAACTAATAGGTTGACCAGGTTTATCATCGAAGGGACGATCGAGGGGATGATGAAGAAAAGACGCAAAATATGTTTTGTGCCTTCCTATGACAGACTCTGGAAAAGTATGAGGGTATCACCTTAGACATGGAGATGGAGAGTTGGATTGAGAAGGTGGTGATCAATTTCTACTTGATATGGGCTTCAACAGAGTACTGGGTCCTACTAGTAGTGATCCATATGAGGGGATCATGGTGTCAGTGGTGTATGCTTTATCTATGGGAGAGGAAGGTGACTGATGTTTCGTGGGATGACATTGAGAAGGATCTTCGTATGTAATTCCTTTCTTCCATGATAAAGCTCGAGAAGAGGAAAGAGACACTCTCCCACCAGTAGGGGAGTATGTCGATAAGGGAAAATGGGATCATGGTCAAAGATCTCCTATGTTTCACACCACATCACTTTCTGGATGAGGAGTCCCAACAAAGATGATTAGAGTAGGAAATTAGACTTTCTCTTCAGTATGTCATCACTCCCTTCACTCTACTGATATAATTAGTTGTTTTGAAGAAGGTAAAAATAGTAGAGAGGAAGCAATTACGTGGAGGTATTCTGTGATAGGGGATCCATCCTTATTCCTTGAAGGGGAAGTCAATCATTAGAAGGTATCTGACATCATGAATTTGAAAGTTTCTCCTAGGAGAGAGTAGGACTCAACATTTACAATTGTGATCTGCTGGTCTTCTCACTTTCCCCATGGGTTCGATACTATGGTGCTATTTCTATGGAGGCCTTGTAAATTTTCGGAACTACTGTCTAGTTTGAGCGTAGAACAATGCGGGTGGGCATGTTTAGCACCCACCCCAGAAGCAGCGGTTTCTAGTCAGACCATTCCAGCAATAGGGGCAGTGAGCTCCCGCTCCACCGAAGTCAGATAGTGCCAGAGGAGGCCAACATTGGGGTTCTCCTCAGGGACATCAACTAGGGAATGGACGGGGAGGTGGTTTGTATCATAGGGGATGAGGATCTAGGAGTGGGTAGTTACACATATTCAAGGACATAGTTCCAGTGGGACTAGAGGTTTTTCAATGTATATTGATTCATTTTAACACAAATTCATGTTCTTTGTTTTATTCTGAAGATGCTCGCTATTTTGTGGAACCACAACGAGCCCATGACTTGGGTAAATATGTAGAGATTCATTATATGCCCTTGGTATAGATTATGACCATTGGAGGTCAAACCATTTTGATTGACATTTTCTGGGGATGTGGATTGAAGTAGGGACCACATCAATCTAGTTAGAATATTCATTTGCTACCTATATAGTCATATGATTTCATCATAGGAATTCAATTATTATTTTACATGTAGGTAATTATAGACTAATTCAGTGGGAGAACTGTGTTCTCAGATATGGGTGGCAACTGTATAGATTAATTGGTGAGATGTGTTCTACGGTGGGCATTTGGTGTGTAGAGCCTCTTCTTTCCTTTTTAGCCCAGTTGTGAGAGTGATTAGCAGACTCATAGATATTGGGGGTTCCAAGGGTTTCCAGAGGGTTCCTAAATATTTTCCCCAAAAAGGACGTGATTCTACCCCCTTGACATGACATTGAGTTTTGGATAGACCTAAAACCTGGTTCCAATCCAATTTTTATGGATCCATATTAGATGGATCCTCCTGATTTATTGGAGTTTGGTATTCAGGTTGAAGACCGGATGAAAGAGGATATTATCTGATCGAGTGTGTCACGATGAGGTGCTCCAGTCATTTTTTTGAAGAAGGAATATATTTTTATTGGACTCCCCAAACACTACCAGTGACTGAATCATGTGACTGGAAAGAACCGTTACCCTCTCTCGAGGATCCAAGATACTTTCATCAAGATAAAGGGAGTAAGATTGTTCTATAAAATCAACCTACAGTTAGGATACCACTAGTTGATAGTGAGGGATGGTAACATTCTGAAGACTGTTTCTAGATGCAGGTATGTGAACATTGAGTTTGTGTTCATGCATTTAGGTATCACGAATTCCCCAGCTATGTTCATGAGCTCAAGACCACTGTTTTGTGTGAGTTCAGGTACCGAATCACCTTCATGTTCATCATAAACATCTTTATCAAATCATGGTCATAAGAGGAGCACGTATATAATCTAAGGACTGTCTTAGAGGTCCTCCTGCACCACCAGATCTATTGGAAGTTGTCTATGTGCAAGTTCTAGGTAGAAGAGGTGCACTTTCGTGGACACGTGGTGTCTCTGTAAGGGATACCAGTGGACCAATAAAAGGTATAAGAAGTTGTTTCTTGTTAAACACCCTATAATGTGGTAGAGGTTCGTAGCATCTTGGGTCTAGCCAGATATTCTCGAACGTTTTTTCTTGACTTATCACATGTTTTGGAACCATTCAAATCTTTATGAGAAAGGAACATGACATCTTATAGAGTGAGCAGTGTGACGTATCCTTTAGATACCTGAAGGGGAGGCTGGTCAGTGCCCCATTTCTTAGGTTTTTAGGGGATAGGGTGGGTCAATGTGTTCTGTTATGCATACAGGAGATGCTTGTGATGTGTGTTGCTGCAGTAGTGGATAGTAATCTTTAATAGATATAGGATTTAGTGTCATCATGAACTTAATTGTGCCACCCATGACCTGGAGCATATAGTTTTTGTGTTCACTCAAAGGATTTGGCGGCATTACCTCATTAAGGATTTCTTTAGGTCTTCATAGATCCCAAGAGCATGACCTATATTTTTTCTTAGTGAGACATGCACATGCAACATTGATGGAGGATTAAGTTTATCATAGACAAAAACATTAAAATATATTACACATTATGAAAATAGAACATGGTGGCCAGTACATTAAGCATTAATTTGATGAAGGAGGTGGTTCGAGAATCCCCAGATGCTTTGAAGGTGATGCAGGAGTTGGCATCTTTAACATGGATGTGAGAGTGGATGGTGGAAGGAGCTATATTTTTCATATGACTGCCCAGTCTCCCTTAATGTGGAAGGTGGTGGAGTCTGAGTGGGGAGACTCAGAGATTGATGTTATGTGTGATTGATTTGTCTAGGGTGTTTCTTTGAAGGCATGGTCATAGGATAGTCAGAATCAGATGTTTCTCCATGGAAAGATATTAGTCCTAGTGTAAATGCATGAGAGTGTTCTCTGGAGTCAGATTTCTCACCCCTGGTGGTGCATCCCAAAGTCTCTAAGAAGTACCAATGCTAGGGGGAATAGTTTTGGTGGGCCGAGGTGAATAGGGTAGTGGTAGAGTTTGATTCAAGACCCTAGTTTGTCAGTAGGTGAAGGTTGAGCACCATTTTCCTGATGGACGATTTCATCCCTTAGAATTTCACAATTGGAATTGGAGTGAAATATAGATTGATTTCAGCACCATATTACCCAATGATATAGGATGATGCAATGCACTTTGGGTAGTAGTGGACTGGTTGAAGAAGTCGGCTCACTTCTTGGTGATCAATGAGTCGATCATAGTGGATTCCATAGTACAAAACTATGTAGATGAGGTGGTGTCACTAGATCGAGTTCTATGATAAATTGAATCAGATTGGGATACACGTTTTATATCATGAGTCTGTTGGGGATTGCATCATGCCTTTGGATCCTAGTTATGCATCAACACTTCTTTCCACCCTCAGATGGATAGTTAGGAAGAGAGGATCATCCATGAATTGGGGGACAAGCTACTGGTGTTTTTTAAGTTAAATTATCATGGTTAAAAAAATTACCCTTGGTAGATTTTTCTAACAATAATAGTTGTCACACTACTTTTGGAAATGGAAGAAGGATTTCTCCCAGGTTCATCAGACCTTTTGAGGTGTTGGGAAGAGTTGGAAAGGTGTCATATCAACTAGTGCCTCCACCGCAATCGGAGAGGATCCATGTCATCTTACATTTCTATTAGCTTTGTCGGTATCAAAATGATGGATTCCACATCCTAGACTTTGGAGAGTTGGATATCGGGGATGATGCGATATTAATATATACACTAGTAAGAGTCTAGGATCATGGGGAGAATTTTTTTCATGGACATAACATTCCATTGGGTCATATGTTATGGACGAATGGTGGCCTTGAGGATAGTACATGAGAGCCAGAAGAAAAAATTCGTTCCCAATACCCATAGCTATTCTATGTTATTATCATGTTCTTTTCTTGGTGTCTTGATTTTTATTTAATGTATTAAATTATTTTCAATATCATTTTTTGTTCTCATATTCTAATAATACATTTCAAATTTCTAATGTATGGTGATGGTGACTCTTGATCCCTAATATAGATGCATAAATGTGGACATGATTAAACCCGCGTAAGCGAGTTAATGCTTCCCAATGTGGATTTTATCTTAGCATAGTGGAAGGAGATCACTAATCCATGTGCCTGGATAGTGTGACCATTGGTGTATTCATGGTTATATAGTGCAGTGTGGCCTTAGTGATTTTCTAGTTGTTCAATAGATAGATATCAAGGAGGAGTCCTTGGATGTTAGTGTTTTTACTCTAGATTTCAAATAACACATGGTGGATCATATTTGAGAGGTATCCTATGGGGTGGTTTTTCTGACAAATTTATTCCATAGATTGGTTTTAAATTTATTTGGAAAAGAATAGTTTTAGGGGTATCTGATGCAATAACTCATATTTTTCGGGCCTTCCCTTTGTCAAACGCTTGAGTGTAATTTGTTCTAGGAGGCAACGATATCTCATTCTGATAGTTTACTGAAATCCGTCTTTGAACTATCAATATTGTCATGTATGTGCATTGGCATGTTAATGCATGATTAACTCTAGTGATTCAACAAAGGTGACATTGGGGCATTGACATCAGTGATTCAGGGGCATCGGTATTACTGAGTCAGGAGGGTCAGTGTCAGTGAGTCGAGGTTGTCGGTGTCAGCTAGTCGAGCCCTCAATATGTTAGAGCATTGGTAGGTCTAGAATTTTTTTTATATAATCAGTAGTTCCATGAACTAGTTAGTTTTGGCATTGTTTAATCATTACACTGGTAGATCAGTGTCAGTGATTCAACCATTAGTGACTCGTTTCTAGATTTTCCAGTTTTTCCCAGTTATTATAGTATCATCACTCTTACGTATTATTTTATGTACACCTTGTTTAAAATCCTAATTGTGGGATTTTAAGGTAATTCGAATGGTTATGAAGTATATCATTAATATCCCAATATTTCAGGGGATTTGAGATACTCAAATAATGGGATACTAACCACAATACCACGATAAATGACATTTATAACTATTCTCCCATTTATTTAGGATCTATATCGTCAAATCCAAGATTATTCTTTCAAAAGTTGTTTTCCATTCCCTCTTTTATCAAAAAAGGTGTCCTCCCTAGATGATTCATTCTCATGTGCAAGATCTCCCTCCTGCTTAATTTACTTAGAGTTCATCCCTACTACTCATGTGATCCCTTGTTCATGACACAAAGAAGAGATTTGGTTTATTATTGGTTCAAGTTGGGGTTTCTCCAACCTATATTTAATTATTAATCATGTGGGGTAGTGGTACGAATTATTCCTTATGAATAAAGGGAGAATAAGTTATTTTAAAAAAGAAATAAATAATAAGGTAATATGATCAAAACATAATAGAGTCAATGAAATAATATTCTTGGAGTGGTTTGATGTTTGATCTCTTGTTTTATTTTGTTATATTTGTTTACTTATGGATTTTTGTAGTTGTATGCCTTATAAAAATCATGGTCTTTGGTGTTCCTTGAATGTGTGATGGTGATGATGTATTTGTTTTGTTATGGCGTTTGATAATAGGTTGTAACATGAATTCGGCTTTGTCACGTAAACATGGTTCATTAAATGGTTTCCCATGATGAAAACTAATGTGTTATCACCCTTTTTAATCATGTATATTTATAGAACATTGTTACAAAAATTTGAATATTTATTAGGTAGATAGGTGTTGCTCAGTGTTGGGTTCTATTCAATTTTGTGACATTGTGTATGTTGTGTGGTGCTGCTACTGAGAGCACAATTATGGGTACATGGGACGGAAGGGTAGTTGGTTCTGTGATAAGGGTGTGGTATTTTTGTTCAACGGGGTTGTGGTTTTAGTGTAGTTGTTTTAGGGATTTTTGGGTGGGGATGTACAGGTTGTGTGTTGGAGTTTCAGGTTAAGAGACCAATTGATTACAAAATAGATGGAGTAGTAGGAAGCAGATTTTCTTTTGTTGTGTTGTGGTCATTGAGGGACCTCGGGCATTGTGACTGCAATGTGGTTATGGGAATCTTGTGTAGTGGGGCAGTATTTGGAAATTCTTTGGGCAGAGGGGCTGCAATATTGGTTGGGAAGGAAATATTGGGCCGTATAACTTTGATGAATGTTATTTTTCAGTTGGTTGGATGCTATGTGATTAGTTAATCAAGATCATCAATATTAGGGTTGTTAGAAATGTTTTTTTTGTTTTCCAGGGTTGTTGTGGAAAAAATTAAAGTGAAACGTTGAATTAATTATTGGAATGTGGAAAAATAAATATGGTTTGGGATTAGGCTTTGGTAGTGGCTATTGTGTCATTGTGCATATAGGGGTAACATCAAATGTCATTCTTTATTTTTCTTATTATTTTATTTTTGGACACGTAGCTTGAGAAGAGTGTTTTATTACCAATACATATATAAATTATAAATCATTATGATTTCTATATTCCCCCTCCCTTGTTGAGCACTATGGGCCGAACACCTCCATTACTAGGGGAGTGTGACTTTAACAATATACTAGTGGGAGTATTGATGGTTGGTTACTATGTTTATTCCTCACACCCTCTTTCGGGTTCTTACTGCTCAAGAATATCTAAGAAGGATGTAATATATTGAGTCTTATCATAATCGAAGATACTTTGGGAAGTTTTGTCCGGACGACGGGATCAGGTGTTTGTCAGCTTGATTGTTTTCCCAAGAGTCTTCAAGATGGGGCATATATGACTTTTGGAAAGAGGTGTGGTTGTTATGTCACAAGTCTCTGTGGGAGAAATGTGTGGTATGGTTTAGGCACAGGTTCGTGCAGGAGGGTTGTGGTAGTGGTAATGCATTTATAATGGTGGTAGTGTAAAATGATAGATCATATAAATGACCAGTTAAATAGTGGGAAAGTGGTGGTGCGTAGTCAAATTTGTATGTGATTATTTTATTACTTTTTATTGAATGGCATTATTTTGTGAGTGAGCCTTGGTGAGGCTGGACAATTTAGTATTCCCTGGTAGGTTCTAGAGATTCTATTATTTTTCTCACACATGCATTAGAATATTCTACCAATTGGGTAAAGGTGGCTTTATTTTTTCAACGAGGTATACTTGTATACTCATCCAATGTGTGCAAAAACTATTTTTACGGTTTCCCAGAGGACATTAAATACCATTCTAGACATTAGTGGCCCGAAAATTAGGATAGTGGATGTGTTGCAACTTAGTCTATTTTCTTTGGGTAATTTAATTTTGATTTTTCATCATACCTTATATCAACTATACCTTTTAAAAAATTGGAATTAATTTTGGATTAACATTTGTCTTTATTTTTGAGATTCATGGGATTTAACATCTTTTCTCTCGACCCTGTTATCATTAAGAAGTGGAATGAATTCCATTTTGTGTGAGATTTTATACCCAAAATCAAGCCTCCAGTTTTGAGCCTATTGAATGTAGTACATAGGGGTCATTATCTATCTTTCATATTGATAATGGAAATGCATGTAACATTGGGATCGCTTCTCTCATCTAAAGGAAGGTGGCTCATGACATTGATTTCATTCTTTGCTACCATACCCTTCTCCTTATCCTTATTTAAATGTTCCACTGATAATGGAAAGAGAATCTATATTTTTATAGCATATCTATTAATTCATAATATAATGGAATCCCATAATGAGTGTCAATGGTCAAATACAACATATTTTTTGACTAACTATTTATTTTATAGCCCAAAATTATTATATAAACACCTGAATTAAAAACAGGTTAATCCCACAACTAAGGGGTAATATTATATCATATAAGACATACCAAAATTTTGTATTATTAGTATAATTAGAAAATTAAGATGACATTTAATATAGTAAAATCCAATTTATATTTATCTTCACACAAAAACATTAATTGATTACCTTTTAATGTAGTCATCTATGTTTGACCAGTGTCCTGAAATCATTGTTGAATCTAGATCAACTAGGGTACAGTTAATATAGATAAATACATTTTTTTATTATATTATTTAGACCAGAATTATGAGGATATAAGATATATTGGTACATTTGTTTCCATTTATATAACTTTTTATTGATGTTTCTATGAGGTTTAGGTTTGTTTTCAAATATTTTTCAATGTAGACTAAATCAGGTATCTATTATCATCTAATTTTTTACGTAATTTGTTATAAAATAATTTGGGGTATCCAAAGATGATAACTCAGTTCTTAGTGGTGATGTAACGTGTACTTAATATCCTACATGTTTGTTTTCTAATTTTTTTTAATGAAACTGATAAATTTTGTTTATAGTTAAAAAACACACACCCTCTATCAAAATCACCAAACCTTGTAACCTCGTATCAAATCCATATGTACCCATTATACTTCCTCCATCTCAATCATCTATCTCTATTTTATTTGTTGGATCTTTGAGTTGTATAAATCTAAATAGTTTGAGTAGTAATTCCCTTATTTTTTACCATATTCATCCTTTATTATTTTATTCTATTATTTCCCACACAGTAAAACCAATTTTTTGTATTTATAATTGATTAATTAAACTCAAGAGTTTACATATGAATCAAGAAGTGATTTTTAGCAGTTCCACTCTATACATTCTAATAATGATGGTCCATTTAATTTCATATCATTTATATAAATTTTAGGTTTGAAAAGATTTTGACCACGGATGGGCGGATATGTATGACCCAAGAATAGGCCAATAGGGATTCTCATAAAAAAATTGACTTTATTTTTTAATCATGACTACCAAGATAACAATTCCAATTATAAAATCCATATTTTCACAGTTTCACTCTATTATTATCATACAATAAGTCCAGAATTTTTTTTATTGAATTCATAAATGTTGTTTGAAATTAAAATTGTTATTATATACATTTTTTGACCCAGTTAAATTAATTTTTGAAAAACCATCTTGAATGATCAGATACCATTAAGTAATAAATTATGTCAACATGACAATCATCAATTAGAGTGATCTGGTCAGCTAGGTATCATACATCATTATGAATTATTATTTCAAATATGGTGTCTCGTGATGTTTTTTAAAATAAATATTAATATATGAGGATTAGATGAAAAATCGTTTTCCTGTATAGTGGGATTCCATTGATTTTACATATGGAAATGGTATAATGGGATGGAATATGGCTAATTCTCATTGACAGAGTCACATACATTGGATGATATATGTTTTAATCTATTTTTAATTAACTCTTTTGGTTATTTAGATTTCCACACCTATGTATTATACTAAATTGATAGGATATGGAAACCAATATCATATGTAGTATAGACTTATCATTAATTGTCAAATTAACATAAGTGATAAGTTAATTTATTTGATCATCAAAACTAGGGTTGACCATGTGGATCCTAAGAAATGTTACTTCATAGGTCGAAAAGTATTTTTTATATGGGGACTCATTTTATTTTTGGGATTATGATATTAACTAAAGGATATATATATATATGGTAATGGACATATCTATTAAAATTATTTTCATGTAAATATTTTCCATTCTATTGAATAAATGAAATTATGATTATAGTTATTTTTTCATTATGTATGACATGTTATAAATGATTCCTTAGTCTTGTCTACTTGAGAAAATAATGATATATGTTATTATGTATTATGTATACTTATCATTTATTTGTTTAATTTACTTTTCAGAATGAATAATTTTGTACATGTATTTTTATTAGTTTTTTCATGTGTATATATGTATAATTCATCTGTGATGGACATATGCAATCTAATAAGAAAAAAATGATGTAACTTCATGATAATTATTTATATTATTTTATGTAACATAAATTACTATTGATTTTATTCACATACTAATCATATATTTTGAGTAAGTAGAATCACATGTATAGTTTTTTGTTAATTGACAGAGACATGGGATTGATAGACATGCCAGTAATGATTAGGTAATGATTGGACATATTAACATCAGATATGTTATATTTGTGATTATATATAGGGGTAATGGATTTTTTTCTATATACCCTCAGGCAACCTAGATGTACACTCCAATTTCTATTTCAAAAAACAAATTCATTTACAAAATAACATTAATAATAGGAATGGAGATCCATGATAAAATTAAATAAGAATCACATCAATAATATAGAGCACAATTAATCTCACAGAACATAGAAACCTTTTTTCATGATATATTTTTGAAATATATACATAATAAATGTATTTTACAACACATGGGATCATTTCACTACAAAAAAAACATCAAGAATCTAATATTTTTCCTATAAAAATAATTATTTACATAATTAAGGTAAAATATACTTGAGATAGGGGTGATAAGAAATTATAATTAAGGGAAAACCTATCAACATTTTCATATGGTTTAGATCATATGTATATGAAAAAAATGTTCATGTGAGAAATTTATTTTTGAAAATTACACGGAACAACAATTGTTTTTCACCAATCATTATATAAGGACATGTAATTTGTTTTATGAAAAAGCATATACCATTGAAAATGAGTGTGGTTTAGTGACATTATTAACAAGGGCCGTATAGAGTAATCCTAGTATATATGACATTGAAATTAACTAAGACCATAAGAAATTATATAATAGTTAAAATTTTAAAATACATTGTGATATGAATTTTATATAAATTTGACAAAAAAAATTTCCAAAAATCATGTTTTGAAAAAAACAATTGCACACTTAATATTTTTGAAAAAATTTCTAAAATTCCAATCATGAACCAAAAAAAATTCTACACATTATGTTTTGAAACAAAATCAAATACTTTAGGATGTAAACCAAAAAAAATTACCACTATTCATGTTGTGAACCAAAAAAATGTTCTTTATTAAAATCATTATTTAATGAAATTTAAATCATTAAATAATACAGTAGAGGGATATATAGTGGACCGTATACATTAATTATCCATACATATATATTTTACCTTAAATCAATTAGTGTTTCATAAAGAATTTCTGGAATGAAAATGGTCTTTATGACATTACAATATGGTATCAAAAAAATTTTCCTCAACAATATAAATGATTGATACAAAAAATTTGATGAAACAAAAAAATTTAATACATGAAATTATATTTATAGTGGTTCATGAAAAATGAATTCCGAATAAAAAATACTTTTAGAGATAAATAGGAAAATTTTAGAAAAATCGTAAAATATTTTTTATAAATTGAGTTTCTATGTAGAATAAAATACTAAAAAATCAATTATATTGAAAACGATATTTTTTAAATGCATGAGTGATAACATAAAAAATAATTTTAAAAGTATCATTCAAATGATGATCACCAATAAGTAAATAATTTTGTTAAAGATGATAAATAAAAAAACGTTTAAAAATGTTACTATTAAAATTATTTTTGAATAATAGATCCTCCAAAATAACTAAAAGGTTTCCAAACATTTTATAGAATTGTTTTTTGTAAATTTTATTATTTAAAAAAATATTAAATTATAGGATTATTAAAAATAATAAACGTTTTCAAAAATTAATGTTGAGCGCAAGATATAAAATTCTGTTTTGAATGGATGAATTATATTTGAATATATTTAAATAAAATTAATTCAAAAACCAAATCATAATTAGAGAGAAAAACCTCAATATTAAAATATGAGATGAAAATATCATGGACATATAGTATAACATATAATTTGATACCCAAATATAATTTTGAACATTGGAAAAAAACAAAATTACCGACAGCAAAACATTTTTTTATTAGAATGTGAATTATATATAATATATTCAAACATTTATTGGTAATAAATTCATCTAATACAATGACATGAAAGAATATATTTTCATAAGAGAGAGAGAGAGAGAGAATTTATAAATAAAAATATAATGGCAGAATAATGCAATATAGGGAGAATAATTTCAAAGAGATTCAATTGAACTCAATGAAGGGAGTTGAGATAACAAATAATCATTCAAACATTTTTTTTATTTGAAACAAAGACCGTCTAAAGAATTGCCATTATATAGGCAATAAAAAAATTTAATTCATGAATATGAAAAAATAAATTCATTTATATTTAATTATAATTTATTAAGGATATCATGGAAAATAATAAGAAATATGTCTTGATAAGTTAAATTTGGGACAAAGAACCCCTTACGACATTAGAAACATTCAAATAAAATACATTAAAGAATATGAATTAAATAAAGACATTAAATATCCGGAATAATGATATGAAAATGATATAAATATTAACTAGGATTTAGATTCACCATTGCAACGAAAACACGGTGTATAATAAGAATAACGTCCTGTCACGACCCGCCTCCCCAGGCGATTAACCTTTTCATTTTACCCCATGGGTCTCCTGTAATACCTTGGTTGACTTCCCAGCACACCATATGCTATTACTCACTAGGGTCGCTTATCAGACTAATGACTATCCCCCAAGGCCAACACATGTTCTTTCAGTGTGTTTTGTCCTCACTCACACACACCCTGGGAAACATCCTAGAAGGTCACCCATCCTGATTACTACTACAGGCTAAGAAAGCTTAACTGTGGAGTTCTAATCAGACAGGCTCCTGAAAAAAAGGTGCACTTTGTTGACATAGATAGTAACATTTAGCCTTTTTATGTCTCACTTTACTAGTGTTGTTACATTATCCACCCCTTTAATGCACAACACCCTCGTTGTGGACCCCAATCCTCAAACCCAGGCAGTGCCTAAGCACTTCCGCCTCGATGTTGGATCTGATACCATTTATCACAACCCGCCTCCCCGGGCCATGAACCATTTCATCTGACCCCATGGGTCTCTTGTAATACATTGGATTCCTTCACAACACACCATAGGATACTACTCACTAGGGTTGCTTATCAGACTAATGACTGTCCCCACATGTGAACGCATGTTCTTTCAGTGTGTTTTGTCCTCACTCACACAAACCCTGGGAAACATCCCAGAATGTCACCCATCCTGACTACTACTCTAGTCCAAGGATTCGTAACTATAGAGTTCTAATCAGACAGGCTCCCGAAAATAAAAGTGAACCTCGTAGACATTGGTAGTAACATTTATCCTTTTTATGTCTCACTATTACAGGGGTGTTACATGAGCCATAAAAATAGATTTCACACTAGAAACTATTACATAGTTTCCCCACATAGTAGAATGAAATCTAGCCTCTTAAAAAGAATTAAATATATTAATATTATATTTTATAAACATAATCATATATATTAACAGTTATATAAAACATTTATAATAATCTATTATGTATTTTTTAGTTTATTAAAACATAATTTTAGTATTAGGAGTAGGAAACATTAACAGTTTCATGTATTCATTAAAATGTAAATTTCAACGATTAAATTAGGATCAATAATATAAAACGTATTTTAATTTAACAATATATTATCCCATTACATTAGGTTTTAGTTATGTTTCATGGAAATGAATTTTTTTTGTGTAATTTTTTCATTTCTATCGAACATATATCATATGGTAATCATAAGTTATGTAATTAAAATATAATTTATATACCTATAAACCACTCTTTATTTTCTTATTATATTTAAATTTTATTATTATTTATGTTCCCATATTCATCCACGAATGACTATTATGGCATTATTCAGGTAGATAGATAGACCAACCCAATCATTAATATAACACAATTTGATCGGTGAGTATAGTTATGATATTTCTTATAATATCATTGTACGATTGGAATAATTTGACAATAAATACTTTATAAAAATTATGATATTGTATGCTTTTTGAATAAATATAGAAAACAAATACCAAAAAATAATTTTGAGGGTTCACAGTAGTCCACAAAATACAAAATTTACATTTTCATTTGACAAATAAATAGTCGGAAAGGTGGTGGATTATGATATGGATCATAAATTAAAAATTATTTTATATATTTTACATTTTAAATCTAACCATATCATTAATAAAATGTAATATAGGTTTTCATGAAAATTGAATTTGTCTCTTAATGGAGATAGTAATCTGCACAAACACACTACCAATCTTCTTTTTATTTTTCTTCATTGCGGTAAAATATTAAATTAAAGTTGATATGTATATATATTATAATTAATAATTATAATAATGATTCTTATATAATTAAATTAAATTTTCTATTGTTGGTTGGTTAGATAAATATTAATATGAATAGTATTTGGAACAGGTTAAATTCTCGATGGTACTAATAACTTTTTCTTCATTGTATCCTTAAAAATAAAAGAAATAGCCTAAGTTATTATGTTAAGAGTACATTGAACCTAACACAAGATAATATTAAGGGAAAAGTTACATTGTTTCATGTGTAAATTAAATATAATATTTGTTGCATTATTTGGTGAAAGGGTATACTTTTATAAGTGAAAAAAGTGTGGTTTTGTGAACACCCGTTGAATTTCAATAATTGAAAGACACTATTCGAGGGACACAATCTCCCAATGATATAAATAATTAATATTTGGGTGGTATATTGTCTATATATTCTCTACCAATATATTTAACCCAAATTTAACTATGATTCATGTTATTTACCATTATATTATTAAGATTTAATTATTTTTATTTTCAATTAGGTTGTTTGTTTTTAACATAGTGATATATGTTTTACTAAAAATAAAGCATCCCCTATTAAAATTTTTTATGGGATTATCATAAATTTATAATATATTCACTAAAATTCAATTTCTAAATAATTTAATATTATATTTTAAATCAAATCATCTAGTATATAGTTTTTTTAGAAATATGATGTTTTTATCATTGTGTTTTTCTTATCTTATTTAGTATGAAATACAAATTGAATGAATGATAATATATTTATATATCTATATAATCAATATAGTGATGTTATTTTTTTAAACTAATTTTTTTTAAATAAGATAAAAATTTGACAATATTAATAAATTAATATTTTTAATATGAATGTTTTCCTGTTATAATCTTTATTAACATTAATAATAGTAATCATACGTTTAGATACAAAAAAAATGAGCATATCAAAAAATATGAACATATTTATTTAAAATATGAAATAAATTTCGATGGATTCTTTTTTTTACAATTAAAAAAACTAATGTTTAATATTAGAATATAAAACTGTATTTTGAGAAAAACATTAATTATATTTCTAGAACATTATACAGGGAATAGTGAAGTCAATATATTATTTTCTTAAAAAATTATTTTACTTTATAAAAACACAAATTTTTATTTATAAATTTGATTGAAAATATTTCAATTAAACTTTCATAATGATATTTTTATCAATGCCATAGTATTTGAAAAATTAGTATTTTTTACTATTCACTTAAAAATAAATTATTTTAGAAAACCCAAAAAACCAATTTTATTAAAATATCCAAATACGGAATTTAAAAAATTCATAAAATATAATTATAATTATTATCAAACTATATTTATTTTATTAAAATAAAATATATAATGAAAAATTATTTTATTGTAAAATTCTCATTTAACAAAAATAATGTTCACAATATAATATATTATATATTTATATTTCAATGCAATCTTTTTATTTACTATAGGTTTGAATAATAATAATATTTCATAACAAAATTCATCTTATATTTTGTAGCTAATTTTATATCAGTGTTTTCTATGTATAAAGCTATCAAACCTATTAATGATTAAGGAAAACAAATTCCATAATTGTAGTGTGTTACATTCTACCCCCCAAAATCAATTACATCACCAAAATTATAATTATTACTATTTAATTATTGATAGTGAAGTTATTTTTCAAAATTTATTATTAATGATATATCTTCATAAATGACATCTATATTACACCCTTAAGATTTATTAAGTTACTTATATTTCCTTATAAATAATTAATATTTCAAACAATATTATGCTAAATATTTATATACTGTAATTATATATTATCCAAAATATAACATTCAAAATCCATTTGAATCTAAAATATGTTAAACTATTATAAATAATATATTATTTATCTCATTATAAATATCTATTTACACTTACATGGCATTAATTTATCGGTCTTTAATTCACATGCCATCGAATATATACCACAATCTAGAAACTGAAATGAGCGTAAAAAAAATTACATAAATCAATTATCAATAATAAGATTTTTAATATTGTGTAAAATTATTTTTCATAATCATTCAACCCTTATTATCTCAATATCAATAAAATATTAATCATAAGAGTTATAAATATGTTAATCATGTTTTCATCGTTATTTATCCAAATAAATATAATCATTTTATAAAATTACAATTCATGGTTATTGACCCCATTTAATTTTTTTCTATGTATTCAAAGAAAAAAAACTAAAGAAAAATACTTATATTTTTCTTATAACCCACATATCATATAAAATATACCATTAAATCATAGCTAAATATCACTCACTAAAAATAGAATTGAATATCATGATTTATTTCCTATTTAGATATTTACCACACTACCTAAGGTATAACTAAGAATCTCACATTTTCTACCATAACAGATATATACTATGATTGCAACCATTTAAGTATACTACAACATTTTTTTATAATAATTATTGGTATTTATATAACAACCATTATCAGTATCTTGTATCTGACCATGTTCCGACGAAATACCTTAATAAAAATGGTTACCATAATTTCTAATGTGTGAATATGGAAACGACAATCAGATGTTTTCCTATAAAATGATAACATTTTTTTAATATTTTACATTTGGTTCCACCTATGAATAACTATGTTCAATTCCTGGTTATTCATTGTCATTTTTCTATAAGGTTTTATAAGATAATTATTTTACATCCTACTCAAATGGTTAATAATTCTTTACTAGAGAGAATTTGAATAAACCATTATATATCCCATAGGGGTTTTCAATGCAACTGTGAATTTAGGCCTCCTTGTCATTTATTAGATAATGATAAAAATAATACTCAATCCTCCCCTATATAGGTTATTACTACTCAATTCCTCTATCTGTGAGTTTTCATCCGCTTTTATTATCCATATAAGGATGTAATTGTGTTTATAACCATAAAATATTTACATTACCAAAAAATGTGATATTATCCTATATATAGAATTATCTATTATACTAAACCCTAATTTGTTTATTATAATTCATGTAATATTATGAAATTTTAATGATAATAAACTTTATTTTATTAAATTATATGTATTTTTTTGGAAAATGTAATTTTCTAAAAAAAAAATAATAAAATTTTTAATGGGTTTTTATATGGGTAAAACACCAGTTAGCATTCTGGAATATTATTTTTAATATTTTCTATGTTAGGTGTTGGGTTAGTGAGATATATTGTGCCACATAGACCCTCAACACAAATGAAAATAACATATAGTTTATATTATGCTCGTATGATTTTTTTTCAAAATAATTTAATACCTTCCAAATTGTGCATCATATTAGAAACATGTGACTAGATTTAGTTAAAACACATGTTGTTTAACCGAGGTAGTGTATAAATTTTTAGATCTACATGTGTTTGTCTTGAACACATGTTAGGATATTTTATTTATTATTTTAATTATATTATTTTTTAGAAAATAATTTAATATCACAAAATGGTGCATCATATAAGAAATTTGAAACCATTGTTAGGTTCAAAATGTATATGTTAACCAAGGTGAGACATAATATTTATGGGCATCAGGTGTTCGGAGACATTGCATGTGATAATAAATTTTTAATCTTTACTTTTTTTGATATTTTAATTTTAATTAATTAAATTTCATTTATTTATAAATTATGTCTTCTTCAAATCTATTTAAATATTGATACCACAATTGATTATTTCATTACATTCTGAAAGATTCAAAATACAATGGTTTTTATTGATATAAAATACATGACAAAATTAGTTAGTGAATTTATGTACTTTATCAATAAATTTACATTCACTTGTAGATTAAACATGTGATCTAAATTTTTTGAATATAAATTTATTAAAGTTTGAGATTATTTTAGATATTTAAAAATGATAATATTTCATATTTTTGTTATTATTATTATAAAATTTTAGAAAATAATATTTATGTATATCAAATTAAATTATATATGTAAGATAAATATATACATGTTTATACTTGTGCTAGTTTATATATGAATGAGTATATATATTATTTATATATGCGGGTTAAATAAAAATATATATATGCAGATAAGTGTATATATATTATGACAGTAAATATATATATATATATATATATGACAATTTTTATGTTTTTTAAAAGAATTATTTAATATTTAAAATGAATATTTCATATTTTACATAATGTAGTAGTAAATGATATAAATAATGGAAGAGGTGTTTTGTGGTGCACCATAATGGATATTTAAGCCTTATTCGTGAGATGATATGTGAGAGAGGAAATTAATGATTAAAAACATTAATATATATCTAAAAGTAAATTGGAGGGGCATAAAGATGATCCATGTACAAAGGAAATTATCAATTCCTCGTGATAGTCTCTCCCCTATTCACTATTATAATATATTATTTTATAGACAAACTACCTTCTTTGATATCTCATGAAATACTAGTCATACTAACACATCATTGGTTTCGTTGGATTCACCTTGATGAGTACAAATTTAATCTCATGTTTTTTTCTAAAAACTATATGTTATGTTTTACAAATTTAAATTAATTATCATTTTCCCATGTTTTATGTATAAATGATAATAACATGTATTATCAACTGGTCATTATAATTAATTATCAATAGGTAACTAAACTAAATTTTTAAAGGGTAATTTATTGAAATACATAAAAATACAATTTCACCTTTTTTCGGGGGATATTTTATAAGAAATTATAATGGGTAATTATATAAAATTAAATTATAAATATATAGTTCTATTAAATAATTATTATATGGCATGGCACATTTTTTTATAAATAATTTATAGATAAAAATTATTGAATGTGGTTTTATAATTATTCTATAGAAAAATATTGCGAGTGAATGAAGTACCGTAAAATTGTATTTTAGAAATTATATAGGTGTGAGAATATGTAAAATCATGTGATATTTGTCTTTTTTTAAATAAAAAACATTTCTTTTGTTTTAGAAATCCTTATCATTTTATCATTTTTATTGTTAGCATGCTATCATGGTTTCGGTGACGACACCTTCAACATAATTTCCTTTGGACATTGGCCAATTTTTTTTGTGGGAAGTTAATTTCCTTATTAGGCTCTCATTATTCTAGTTTTTGTGACACTATATTTTTCTTTTTTAGATTATAATTCTTTTTATTTCGAGATTTCATGTTGATGTTTTATTCATATGTTGTATATATGATGATGTTATACACACATGATGTGTGCATTGATACATGTACCATGATATGTTTCCTTGATAGGATTTCATTGTTTCCTTAAGATATGTCTGGTATAGGTTGGGATGTGTTGATTGGGATTTGTTCCTATGAGGGAGGTGGAACCATCATGGCTCAGTAGTCATAGGGTGGGAACGTGTTAAGACAATGCATGTGACTTGATGATGAGATTGAGATGAATAATAGACCATGATGGCCTTGTGTTCCCTTGCTTATGGGAATGAAAAACCTGCGTTATCATAACCATATGTGATGAATACAGGCAGGGAAATTATAACTGATCAGACCTATGTGGGAATAGTGAGGGATGATGGTCTATGTGACCATACCTAGAGATTGCACTGATGAACTATTGCCTATTGTGGTATGACATGGAGTTCTGGGGCATGTATGACTATCAAGAAGCATTTGTATTGATCTATCATGATATATACTGGATTAGGTCATTATGAAATAGTCTGGTCTGATCTAGAGACATAGTGAATGTACTACTATTATGAAACATGTGTCTCTATCTAGCGTTAATATGTTCCTTTGATTATTGGGAAGTTTTCTAGTATAGAGATAAAGCTGGAAGGACCAACAGTTTGTGGCAGATTTAGTCAATGGATGGATTCTCGGTTTTGGAATATATGTTCACGCTTATTTTTAATTCGTAATTATTTTGGTATAAAATATTATACATCACCAAATTTGGTTAAGGATGAATTGGTGGAGCCCTAATTATCCTTGTACTCACAACCTACTCCAAAATTTAGATGGGATTACATATTTCATCATGGATCCATAAAAGGGAAATGAACATGTGGCAGATAGATGAGTGGAGGATCATGGATCTAGTAGTAGTCTAGGATGGACTCTTTGGGAAGCATTATTTATTTATTTACTTTTCCTACTTTATTTCTTCTGGGTAGGCATTCTTATTTGAGATCACATAAATATATTTCATTTTATTATTTTTTGCATTTACTCTAGTTTATTATTATTATTTTTATTGATTATTATTGATCCAATGAAATGATACTAAGGGTATAGTCTCCCCACAGATGGACATAGACCCTATCTACTATTTGGTAGAGTTTTTTGTATGGGGAGGAGTGTATGAGGTAACACAATATCCAAAATTTGACTAATTGGTTGCGTTAGGGATGTCACAAAATGGTATCAAATGATCTGGAATCGCCAAATTATTTCATCTCTTGTGTTTACATGGGACAGGGTACACATGATATATGATATTGGTACTCAGGTACAAGATTTGTGTCAGTGTCTATCAAGCATGGCATAGGGGATGTATGAGTGACATAGTGTGGGGGTATTTATGTTTTTCTATTACAATTATTTAAATTTAACATGAGTGATGCACATGATATTGGTATGTTATTTATAGTATTTCGTTTTTGTTCATGCCCCACTAGTAGGAAATTAGTTTCATGGACCAAGTATATAATTGTTCGTTTGCTAAATAATAGTTCATTAACTAAATTCTATTTGTTCACTCTCTATATAGGATAGTTTCCATGTGTGATATATCTGTTGACATGTCATGGGATAAATATACACTTGATTTAGTTTGTTTGACAATGTATATTGTGGTGTTAGTATATATAAAAATATTATTAATAACATGTTAGGGAGCAGAAGAGGGTTAGTTCTAGGAGTATTCTATCATGGGTTAATGTTAGACTCCTAGTGAATCCTTGGTCTGTTCACATTGATGCGGTTAGATCCATTTATATACATAATTTTCATCCATGTTTAAATGTTTTCACCTCAATGAATTCTTAGATAACCAGATGAAAAGTAGGCTGAAATTCATCCATTTAGAAGGAGGTTTCTACATAACCATTATAAATATAGGAGAATGAATCTGAGCATCCTTTATCACGTATAATGGGGTCAAAGCTGCAAGGACTCTTTATCTAGAAGTATTTCTCCTACTATCTATCCTATACATAGAAGTCCATAGCTTTGGAAAAACATGTTTTGACATTAAATTCCATTATTATCTATCCTACTATTTTAACATAGGCCATCAGGTTAATAAGTAATGGATTTAAATCATTGAGAGAATAATTTCAATAGTAGAGACTATGAATGATCAGAAAATAAATATGATAAAAACACATTACAAGTCAAAAAATAGTGTTATACCCTTGTATAATATGTATACAAATGATAAAAAGATGTCAAGATACATCAAGATGACTTTGAGCAGATAGTCTGTGTCCATGATATGCATTTTTGGTAACAATATCTCATTGGTGAGAGATATGATATATACACAGACCACTAAATCCTTTACTATATCTATATAGGGAGGAGTCTGAAAATAAGAAATATTTATTATATTTAGTTCCTTTAAGTGATTTACATTTATATGGTTTCTTCACCAGGAATGGTAACATCCTTGTGGAATCATTTTTCTATAATATGTATGTGGATCTAATTATCGAATTATTTCTTTACAAGAGTGGTGGTGATTGATGAGCTAGTTTCCTGACTAGAGGGTGTAAACATTGAGACTTGTATCCCTTTTTTGATAAAAAATCACTTGTAAATTGGGCGAGGACATGTAAGGAGTTAGACCCAAATAGTGTTGTGTTGTGGTAAAAACTGGATGGAGTTTAACAGATACCAAGATGGTTGATGTATAACAAAGAAATAATCATGTCACATGGAAGTGTAGTGTTTTTTTCTTCCATAAGAGAGGATATTATGAGGGATTACAATTCCTCAAGATGGATTTAAAATCTCCTTGTGACCGAGATGCATCACGACATGTGAATGTAATTTTAGTGGCATTGATATAGAGTGACTCTTCTTCTTTAATTTCCTAAAGCCTTACCTATCAGAGGATAAAGATCAAGCACCAGAATCGTGGTGGGTTGTTTTAAAAACACACGATGCCAATGTGAATATAGTAAAAATCATAATATGTGTTTTGAAGATGTTATCTAGGACCCTGAGGATTATTGACATATTATAGGTGATTACCGACTGGAAAATAAAGTCTTCTCACATCATACTAAAAATAGAGAGTCACTATTCCAAAGGGATGGGAATGCTCTATTCTAGAGATATCATACACCATCTTGGAGTTCCCATGATATTTTATTCATACTGATATGTACATTTTATGAATCTATTTTGTAGTGCCTAGAAAGATCATTGGGAACTAAGATGATATTGACCATAGTGTACCATCAACATACTGATAAGAAGTTTGTGAGAACTGTATTCAAATTGATTGATATTTTATGAACTTTCTTCTTATTATTTTATAATCCTGGTATTATCATCTAATAATGAATTAGATTTCACAAAAATTGAAATTAATAGGATATGATTCAGATGAAAACATATGATGATATTTATGTGGTGTAGTGCCTCGGAATTCTCTATTGGGATATGGTGGGTGCAAATACAATTGTTGGCCCCAACATGTTTTAGGATACCTCATAGAGAGTAAAACTGATACAGAATAGGTTGATCTCCACTCAATAAATAAAAAAATCTCATACTGGACAAAGTAAGAGACCTTCAGAGTTTAATGTGGGAGACATGTTTTCTTAAGATTCACTCCTCAGTTGGAGAACAAATATCTTGAAATGTAGGGAATGCAAGTACCATGTTTTTCTAGATACTTTGGGATCACAATGTGGATAGAGGAAGTGGGATACTATATTGACATGACTTTTCTCTATCAAGTTATACATGTTATGTTCCACAATTCAAAACATTTGAGGTAGACACATTACCATACACATGATATTGATTACAATAATGTTGATTTGAAGAAATATTAATATTATAGAGAGCATCCAATGTGGATCATAGATCTATATGAGAATATGCTATGATAATTGATAGTACTACTAGTCCAGATTCAATTGAAGCATAGATAGATACATGAGGAGATCTGAGAGATAGAGTCTGATATCCAGACACAATGTCCTGATTTTTCTGAGCAAGACTACTTGTAATACATCTCAGGGGTACTATGTCCATAAATGGGGAGAATTGTAAAATCTTAAATATTTATTAAGGAATATCAAAACTCTCTTTGTCAATATTTTATAATTATTTTTTTAGTGAAAATGAAATTTTTAAATATATATCCCTTAATAAAAGGTTTAATGAGTTTCTAGAAGTTTTAAATCCCATTTAGAATATTAGACTCTTATATGAAAAATTATAATGTTTGTAACATAGTTAACATGGGGTTCTAAGTCCCTTAGATCCTCAATGCAAGAAAAATAAAAATATAGATTATATTTAAAACATGTTTTCTTTTAATGTAATTTAATATCTCCCAGATTGTTCTTTTTTCAGAAATCTAAAAACAGTATTAGATCAAGGATGTGGTGTTTACCCAAGGGAGGTATAAATTTTTTTGAAGTCTAGTAATTTAGTCAGATCTCACATGGGGCTATGTTATTTAATATATTTAATTAGACTATTTTTAAAACAATATTAAATATATCCAAATAGTGAGTCCTATGATAATCATGAGAAAACTGTTAGTTTTGAAATACAGGGTTTACCCTAGGTGGGATATAACTTTTTTACATGTCTGGTGTATGGAAAGATCACACGTCATAATAAATTTTAAATATTTAATTATATTATTATTCTCCTTTTAATTAATATGAATTATCTTATTTTAAAATAATGTAATCTTATATAACATTTCAATGTGTATACCACTATTGGTGATGATATATCAACCATAAAGCTTCATTGTACAACAATTTTTACCATCTTAAAATATGAAATTCCATTAATCTATGAATCTAGATACTTCTCCATTAACAATACATTGATTTATGTATTAAATGGGCGATATAAATTTTTTTTATTTAAAATTTTTAATGATGGAAATATTTTGTGAAATTTAATAATAATAATATGTGATTTTGTTATTATTATAATTAAATTAGGAAAAATATTATTTTTGTGTAAAATATTACATTATATATGTGGGATAAATAAATAAATAAATATATATTAATGTGTGAGTGAATATAATAATGTGTATATATATAAATTATTTATATTGATTAATGACATATATATGTATATATATTTATTATGAGTAAAAGAAATTATATATATATATGGATGAAAATTTTATAGAGAATTATTTGATTTCTAAAATAAGGTTTTAATAAATAATGTAGTAGAATAATAAATGAATTAAAAGATTGAATAATTGTTCTTTGGTGCACCATAATGTAAATTTAAGCCTTATGCATGAGATGATGAGGAGGATATGAATTTTTTTGTTTTAGTAAAACATAAATATATACTAAATATTAAATTATAGGTGCATGGAGAGGGGCCACATATAGGGGATATTCTACATTCCTCACACCTAACCCTTTATCCTACCATTTATTACAATTTATTATTTTTACCAATGTTTTTTTCTTTTAAATATCATAGATTACTAGTCGGATTGGCCCCCCTTTCGCCCTGTTGGATTTTTCTCGAGGAGTAGAAATTTAATATCATGTTGGTTTGTGAAGGTGGTGAGGTTTTTTTCTCATATTTATGTTAAAAATTATTTTTCAAATTTAAAATAAGAATGATAATAATTTGTTTTTTCAAAATAAAATTATGATGAATTATCATGTGGTAGTAACACTGAATTTTTATAGGATAGTTCAGAGAAAAATTACCTTAATATGAATCCACCTCTTATCAAAGAAAATTTTGAAACAAATTATTAGATCATAACTATGAAATTGTAAACTATATTTATGAAGAGTTAAAAAAGAATAAATATAAGTCATATCAAATGTTTTCGTGAATTAATTTAGACTTATAAATTATCTAACATAGTTTATAATTACTCTTTATATGAATATTGTGACATCATGTGTTATCCTAAAATTATAATTTTTAAATTATCGATGAGATATAAAGCATTATCGAATGATATATTTTATTTTTTTGAAATAAAATATATGGTTTATATTATATAAATATGTTGTGTACAATAATCTTTCTAGTTTTCATGGGAAGAGTGTTTGGATGATGAGTAATCAATGGACATTGTTGATGGTGTAAACATATTTGAGGAAGGTAGTACCTTAATTGATTGAGATTTTTTTATGCATGTCATAATAGTCTGATTATTTAGTTGCAATTTTTTGATATCTATCCTTGATTTATTGTGGGGGTTTCTGAAGGGAAAAAAATCTTATAACCATTCTCTATTGGAATTGTTAATATAGCTAGATTCCATGTTGATGTTTGACTCACGTGTTATACTTATGATGATATAATAATTTCAAATCAGGTGTGACTTTATATGTGATTTTTTCCATGTGGCCTTGATATGGTGTCACCTTTTCATTAATATATGGTTGGTATATGTTGTGTTGTTTTTCTATGTGCATGGTACATATGATAAAGATGGACCGATCATGTATTAGCATCCCAATAGGGTGATTATGTTCCATATATGAATGTGACTTGATGATGATACCAAGATGGTTGATGGGGCATGATGACCTAGTGTGACATGACCCGAGGGAATTAAAACCATGAGTGATTCAACACATATGTGTTGACCATGTGGCATAATGATAATGAGTGATTAGACCTATATGGAAACAATGGGGAATGAAATTCAATGTGACCTAAACTGGAGATAACATTTGGGAATTATGGAATAGTGTGTTCTGAACTGGACTCTTGAGGATTGAACGACTATCAAGAACATTGAGTCAGGCTCTATTGTGATATATATATAGAAATGGGTTATGATGTACTAGTGTGGTATCCCATGGATGCATGGGGCCTTTACAAGTATCAATAAGGATGATGAAGAATCTATTTGGTGAAATGCTCCAATGATTGTTCTGATTTCTTCCATTATAGAGCCATAGAAGGAATGATTAGGTGATTTTGGAGGCCATATTAGAACTCATCATAACTATTTTGGGTTTTATTTTTATGATTGTTACACTATGATAATTATTATAGAATATACTATTAAACGCGAGATCATCAAGTAAAAGACTCATTAATGGTGTCTTGCGTTGTATTTTACTCACAACCTACTCATCTACATTGATGAGAATCTAGTTTTTATAGGGTATATGTTGATCAGAAATGTCCCTATAGTGGATAGTTGAGCAGAGGAGTGTGGAGCTGGTATTAGACCATGAAGGACTCCAGAGGACCATTATTTACTTATTCATAAAATTTATAATTTCTTATATATAAATTACCACTTAGAGATGTCTTGTATGTTTACAATTAATTTATTTTCACCATTTACATTAATTGATTATTATTTTTTAGTGATTTTCAATCAAATTACTTGATATTGACGGTATAGTTTCCCCATGGACGAATGAATAAACTCACTACTTGTCAGCAGCCTATATGGTTTGGGGAAGCATGCACGATGTCATGTCAACTTCTAAAGTGAACAAGTTGGTTTGGATTATCATGTTATATATATCTCATAAGAAACCTAATAAGATCATAATGATTCATAAAAAATAACTAAACTTTCTATTAACACCATAAGAGGTTCCCTAGACCAACACCCTCAGGTTTTTTTGATAAATAACACCATTTTATAAAATTACATTGATACTAAGTGTGGTGATCCAATCTAAACAAACAACTTCATATTATTATTGTATATCATTTTCATCTCATATAACTAATAGAAACTTTTTGTTTAGGGTCATTGATTACTCTATATATAATTATTTTTACAATATATATGAATATTTATCCACATTTGAACAACTATTGAATCCTAGTAATATGTCTCACATGTAATATATTTATTTAATACTTATGGAAATGTAACATGTGAAAAGGATAAAAATATTACTTGAGTATGGGAAAACATATCAACATGACATCAAGGGTAATATTATACGTAAATGATAAAATTAGGGAAGATAGATATTATTGATTAGGAGGAACATGGAATTGAAATAGTTTTCCATAAAATATTATGGAATGGACTATTATCTCATATGAAAAAACAGATAACATGGAAAAGAGTATAGAATCTTGGCATGTTATACATGGTCTATTTAATATAATCATTTTCATATTACATGTAAATACTCTAATGTGTTGTAACATATCCAATCAAAAAACTTTAGAAAAAATATTAGCATATCGAAAATAAATAATTTTGGAAATAAAAAGCTTGCATGCTAACTATTACAAATTTTATTCAATGATTCATGATGTGAAAATAAAAAAACATGGTTCAAACTATAAACATAGACAATTATCACACTTCATATTCTAAAAAAAAATTTCCACATTTTATGTTGTGAACAATCCAAATTTCCATGTTTCAATTTGTTAATAAAAAAAATTCATTTTGTTACATCATTAACTGATGACACATAAATATCTAACCAATTCATTGGGGGGGGGGTTAATATATATTATAAATAAATATTGATACAATGTATATATGTAAAATTATTTGTGATATCATAAAAAGAATTCTGGAAAAATATTTTATAATGTTATGGTTACATTGAGAATTTAATTTTCAAAATTTGAAGTGTAACCCAGTTAAAAATATTTAATTTTAAAGGAAAATTACCTAGTTTTTCCATTAAAAATCAATATTCCTTTAAAAAATATGTATTGAAAAACATTTAAATATATTACTTATAAAAATAATCTTCAAAAATAGAACCATAAAAATTACATAGAGGATTAAAATGGTGATCTGATTTTTTAAATATTCATTTTATAAATTATTTATTAATTTATGATTGAAAATTCCTAAAGGAATAAAATATTAAAATTTAGTGGAGCTTTAACCATTTTATTTTCAATTGATTGAAATACTTAGGATTATTTTGAAATTCCACTATTGAAAACCCGCATAAAAATAACTATTAAAAATATTAATTTTTAAAAGAGGGGTGTTGAAGCATGAAACTCATAACATATAACACAATAATGGAATGCAAAATATTATTTAAAATAGTTATGGAAATTAAAATCTTCAAAAATGTATAAAATAAATCATTTAATGATAATGAAAACTATTTATAATTATTTCATTCTTTTATGAGGATGAAATTCATTGCGGAGTAATATTTGAAGAAAAAGTGAAATTTTACAAATAGAGAAAGGGAACTACCAATATAAAATCATGATGTGGGAGAAACCAATCACGAATGAATGAGTTATAGGATAATATTTACCACTCAATGATATGATTTTAGTTAAAAATATCTCATTTATCATTGGAACACTTGGAATCAAAATTCATCAGAATAATTAATATGATATGGATCCTAAACCACATAAATTTCATTAATATGGAATAATATATTAATTAATAAGTAATCACAAAAAATTTATTTTATATATTGCTGACTAATTAAAAATATATCTTAATAAATTTTATTTGAAAAATATATAACCCCAAAATATATTAAAAATGTCCAAATCAAACCCACTTAAAAGATATTATATCAAATGAAACATTAAATATCAATAATAATTATAACTTCATGATAAATAAATATAAATGGATCAATATATGAACAATTAAAAATATAATGTGGATTATCATAAAATTCATATCTTAATAAATTAAATTTGAGACAAAACCCACTTAGTACGTTTCCCCACATTGTTGACTGTGCTCAAGAATCATATACAACAAACATAACCAACATAATAATCTATTTGATTTTTTTAAGAGACCCAAACAATATTGATGTAAATATTAAATAATTTTATATAAGAATTAAATATATATTAATATTATCCCAACAAAAATTGGGAATGATTTGTGTCCTTGGGAAGATGGACACAAAAAATATAAGTACCTAAAATATCTACAATATCACCCACTAAGATCTTCACAATTTCATACCTTATTATAAATAAAATACAAAAATCATTATTTTTAATTCATGGGAAAATTAATCAAAATTATGAATTAAGATAGATTCATATTATGTTTAATCAAGGGGTTATTATTCATTGATCATTATATGAGAAAAAGTATATAATAACATGGGAAAAATAATTCACACATATTCAAATATCAGGATAATATTTAATAAATTAGTAATTGCAATTCATAAGATTAGAATAATAAATGAATCACTAAACAAGATCCATGAGATGATAAAATTCAAATAATATCTTTTCATAAAAAATGGCATATTTAAAATTCCAGAAATCCTATTTAAATGATATCCAGTAAGACAATCATCACAAGTTGACCTTTGCTTAATCCCCTATGTACCATATTTAGGGTTCAAATAAATTTTTATCTATAACATTTGGGCATGGGATAACCACCCATATACTAGTATATTTAAAAAAATTAATCATTTCCCAATTGAATTTATGGATATAAATGAACCACCGATCACATAAACATAATTCATTAATATAAATTCCATAATATCATTAATTTATGAATCATTTCATACTATCATATCATGTGGAAAATAAAATGGGATTAACCAATATTTAACCATCACAATCACAAACCAAAAAAACATAGAATAAGGATGATATCAATGCATCACATATCCCATGAATCATAAGGGGCATAAAAGGATGTTATAATATATGAAAAATTACTTAATAAGATCTCTGTATTATTTCATGAATAAAAATTACATTCTTATTTAGAAATGAGTTATTTAAAATATATATATATTAGAAATATTAGTGAAAATATTTTCATATAAAATAAAAATTTAAATATGTAAAGGAAACATCATGGAAAATATTATATAGTATTATAAGACAATTGATTTGGGTGGAAGAGGATAAAATAATGATTTAATTCAATTCTTTGGTAAAACATTCCTCATTCATATAATAAAATGGAGATTTTTATATTAATTTTTATGGAAAGTTAAACATGGGTGCAAATGACTTATCTCAATGATTATATAATATTAAACACATTTATGAAAACATTATAATGAATATACTATCGTGGATGAATCTGATTCTCAAGGAAATTTTAAAACGTAGTTTTTTTCCATAAATATAGTCCATCAATATTTTAAGTACATAAAAAGAGAAAAATGATTGGAAATCATTTAACAAAAATAACTAAATATATTGTATTAAATTTAAAATATTTTTTAGATATTTTTCATATTATTTCATCTTCTAAGTTATCATCGATAACAATCCAAGTAAATGTAGAATATTAACATAAAACCATTAAAAAAAGTTAACATGAATCATAAATTATCTTACATCATGTATAATAAATTTATAATTATTATAATTATATACCAAACCCATTTTAGTAATTATAATAAAATATATTTTTTACTTATAATTTATTTTCATCCATTTATTAATAACTCATTTTTAAAGTTACTATTTTGTGTGATAATAGATTCATTTTTCATATATGTTTTAATTTGACTGTTTTCGGCCGAAAATATTTATCATGATTAAATATTATCTTGGACATGTTAGTGATAGTAATATAATATATATTAATAGCATAAATATTTATATCCTTTAATAATGTATATAGATAAAAAAATTAATAACACAATATATATAAATGCAATGAAAAACATAACATTATACATTTTTTCACTTTCTAATGAAATAAGGGAAAAATGATAAATAATATTTTTTAATTAGAAACTATAATTATTTAACTAATATATTGTTTTGTACATATATAATTATTTCCGTCATTGTGTTGTGGTAATAGAAAATGAATCATACTATTGTGTGGAGGTTTAAGTTCACATCAACGAATAACCAATACTTTTCCTATGTCATTTTATCGAAATGTGGTGGAAAATGGTTTTCCCATAACCATAATAAAATATAATTATATTTTTTAAATTGGATAAAAATGTAAGTGTAGATACAATATATTTCGGTTTTGAAAGATAATAAATAAATTTGAAGGATTTGGGTAAGACAGTTGTCTCTTTTTTAGGATATTACTGCATTAGGAATGAAAATATTGGTATTAAGAGAATACCAGGGGATCATAAATTAAGTTTAGTATTATAGAATGGTATTAGGATGGAAATAATTATATATTGAAAGAAAAAAATTGTTTATATTAAGGATAAATGGTTCCCTTCTATAAGTGAGGGGAGGGACACACATGGAATTTTTTAATGATCTAAATAATTTAATGTCACATTCTTTTAAAATGCGCTAAAAATTAAAATGGATATAACGGATTGATAATTTAAGTTCAAAATTTCTTCAATAAGAAAAATTTATAATTGGTTTATTCATTACTACACATAACTTTTTTTGACCCCTCGGTAAACCTATTGGATCCCTAACATTTGTTAAAAATTAAGGTTTTTACTTTTATTTAAGAACTAAAAATGAATGTAGACCCATTGAAAAGTATTTAAATGGTTTTAAAAAATATAGAATCCATTTTATCTATTTCATTGTCTATATTTGGTAGAAATTATATTAAATATAATTTAAAAAACACAATAGATACCATTTTTTATAAAAATTAATTTTTTAAAGTAAAACTAAATTTAAATACAGTACTTTTTTTATAAGGTCTATTTTATAAATATTGACATGTTTTCGTTTAATATATAATTTATAAATTTAATTTATATCCTTAATAAATTTTTTTATTTAGTTATATATGATGAAGATGCTTTTATTATTAAAACAGTTTCTTTAAAAATAACATTCATTTCCTTCTAATGATTTCATATTTTTTCTTAACCATTAAATAACAAATGTATAATAATTTATTCATAAATAAAAATTAATTTATTAAAAATTACTTCATAATAGAGGAAAATATATTTTCATATACCGAAATTAATACACCTATAAAAATACATTTCTTTAGAAAAAGGACCTCTAATCATTTCATGATTCATTAATAATTAACTTATTATTTCAGAGGAATTAATCATTAAATTTTATTAATGGAAAATATTTATCTAAAAATATCATTTATTTTATAATAATATTAATACCCACCAAATCAATTTCATTGTTTTAAAAATTAAAAGTTATTATGGTTTATTTGGGATCAGGGATGTATATAATGAAATCCATCGAATACTAAAAATATATTTCTATGTAATTAAAACAAATATAAGTGTTACATTAAAAATCATAAAAATTTTATTTGATCAAAAAATTTACATCAATCCCATGAAAATATGTGAGGAAAATTTTTCTTTATCGCATCCTCACATTCCCATGATGCATCCTTGTATTTTTTATTTCTATAAAGACCATTAACCATATTACTAATCTAGTTTTTTAGAAAATTATCTCAATGATCTATGAATTTTACCAATTATTCATCATATGAAATTTTATACTCAAGTTTTAGAGCTTATGATTTTAATTCAAGTGATAGATCAAGTATCTATTTCCATAAACAGGTTATAGGGAAACCCTTATGACTTTGATAGTTATTTGGTGTATGCTCCAAGCTATAAGCTTCCACCACTACCCAATTATGATTCATTAGTGGTGCAATATACCTATGGCTCAAAATTTTATTATATTAGATTATCATTCCATTTTTACATGAAGAATATAATATAAATACCATCTAAAAATTTAATTCCACATTTTGATAAGGATTATTTTGATAACTCTTATTTCATCTCTATGTTTCTTTTATTTTATATTGAATGGATCCAACTGTATATTCCATATCCTAATTTATCTCGAGCACTGATAGATTTTTTTCCATCTTCAACAAAAAATATTGGAGTCATATACATTCTTCCATTTATATTGTCCTAATGTTCCATCTAATCACTTGATTGAAATTTATTTTTATATGAAAATTAAATAAGTGGAAGGTGTTATCTCACATATCATTGAAATATAAACAATAAGATCCTATCTTGGAATCTATGGTCTTAAAAATTTTATCATATAGAAAATATACTTGAAGATGATAGGTAGTATAAATAAAAAAATCAATATATAAATCATGATGAATATTTTTCTATAACATAAATTTAAGACTTAAATATCGATCAGATACAATAAATTGTTTACTCTTTTCATTCATTCCACTTTTTAATGTATACCCTGGTAATATTTTCAAGATGTAAATATTATCTCAATTAAACGAAATGTAATTACTTCATAAGGTGATATACTGCAACAAAAATAGAATTATAACCTTTAATTGTTTTATGGACTCTAGTGATGAAATATATGGTAGTGTTTTCCCATTTCTATACAGGTATGTTTAGTGGTTGTAACATCATTATAGACAACATTCCCTAAATCATAACATGTTGGTTTTTTAATATTTGATATAAAAGATACACAATATAATGTATCATTTTATCCCATCATAAAATCCACTTATGTTATTTTAACATCTTCATACACCAAGGATTAATAGAGAGTGATGATCTACCTGCATTATCTAAAAAATAATTAATAAATTATTATATATCCTAGATATATACAACGGTACTAAGCCATATATTTCCTCAAAAATAAAAGATGAATTATGGTAAATTTAACAACATCATTTGAATCTCTACATATTCTTTCTGTTCCATGTTAACATTCACATTCAAAAATTATTGAACACATAATTTGAAATGATGAAATATCTTCTCTTCCAAAAAAACTTCTAGGTATATCATTTAAAAATTAGAAAATACTGTATATTATTCAATATTATTAATGAATTCATTTATTTATCATTTAAATTAAAATAATCTGATAACATCCTAGGTTGGTAATATAATAAGTAGTCATTATCATTAATCAAAACTGACCATCTTATCTAGTTCATATTCAACCCATTTTGGGTGAATGTATACATTTAATTTTTTTATTAGTAAATATTTCACACATATATCCATAAAGAAAATTAATAAATATCATTAAAAATTATTATCATTACTAACCCTATTTAATGGATCATGTATATTTTCCTGTGATTATTTAATTGGTGGGTGGTATAATCTATCACTATATTATTTTTTATAATATCACATTTTAATTCCTATATATATGGTTCATATTTAATCACCACCCATTCTATAATAATGGACAGTTTGATCATTGTTTCATTAACCAAACATCACTCATGTTACTAAAAATGTTCATTACATACATCAGTCTAAATAAACATCACCCCCTTTCGAGATAACATAGTTATTTTATTAGAAAATTATGAAATATTATTCACAATATAGTGATAACATTGATCCAATATAAGAAAACTAAGGATCTTAATCAAGAGGTTAGTTTCGGTGAATGTTAAATTAATTTCATCTTAAAATGTTCTACTAATATACCCTCCCTTCCGATCACATTTCCGAAGAATGGTACTTTATGTTACCAAAATTAAAACATTTTGAATTTTAAATATAGTTTCTCCTTCCTGATGGATAATAACACAATTATCAAGTTATATTTATGTTCTTCAATTATCATAGAATTTGTAAAATATATAATATAAATTCCATGACAAATTAAATATAGTAATTTCAACAGTTTCTATTAATTAAATCCATAATTATAGTGTAGGAATTTGTAAGATCAAATTTCATTGTAAAATATTCATAGCGACCGTACCTTATATAGAATTTTTTTGGGTATGTCTTCACGTTTTACCAATAATTAATAGCTATAGAATGATTTTCAATATTTGAGATGAATTAATATACTTACAATAAATGAAACAAAATTAAATATATTACAGTGGACACTTATTTTAGATAGATATCTACTTCCCAATAAACCATATTGAGTAACATTTTTCAATCATTTTTCATAAAAATATAATTAGTTCTCCACATGGTAAAGAACTTATTTGAATGAATCCGTTATCATTATTTATCTCGAGTTTCTTTTTAAATTCTTGAAACTCAATCGATTTCATTCTCTATGGAATATTATAAATAAGTGTAACACTATATATGATTTATATTAAAAATTAAACTTCACATTTCAAGGGAAGAGTTGGGAAATATTATAGAAAACATAAATAAAATATCATATAATAGGAATAACTTCTTTTTTTGAGTATCTCCCCAGCCATATGATATCAATATAACTTATAAAAGGAATTTTGACCGATAAAATTGATTTAATTTCCATTGGAATCACATATTCATACATTCATTGATAAATGATCATTGGTTCATTTAGAATATGAAATATAACATCCCTTCCATATAAATTGATATCTGGTCAATAAATTGAGTTCTAATCAAATCTAAAAAACATCAAATTCTATTATAGGGAGAATAAAAAGATTATCGTGAAGTAAAATAAAAAAATAATAGGAGAATAATATTACACTTTTGAAACAATATTCATACCATTATGTGTTTTAACTATTAATTCAATATCTAATCATCAATGTTCTAATGTGATACCCTTATAGAAAATATTAGATAAAAAAGTGTGTGTAGAAGTAGAATAAAATAATACATCAAAATATCATTAGTGGATGGTGATTATACCTTTCAATATATTTTTCGAATAACCTATATAGAATATAGTGACCACATGAGATATCTCATTGTTTAGAGGATTTAGTGGTTACTAAAATTGATAATCATCACTAACCATCATATTTGATAATTGTTTATCACAGTTTACACACTATTTTCATTTGAAACATATGAGTGTGTGTGGTGAGTTCGTTGGATATTTTTATCCATTAAAATCATTAGATTTATTCTTACAATAATTTTATCAATTTGTGAACACTAACATTCCTTTTAACAAATCATATTTTACTAGACCCTATAAGAAAATTTCATCGATGTTTATATCCACACATCATTAATAAAAGAAAACAAATCTTATCTTATACATGGGTTTTAATGTTATAATATTAATTGAATTACATCGTTATTTTATTATAAAAAATCATGATATTAATGGATAATATAGGTCTATATTTTAATAATGAGTGAAAAATTAATTATTTCATTATATCTACTAAAGTATTTTATGGAAAAACCAATTTAAATTCTTGGTTCTAAACAACCAATGAATTAACCAATCTTGTTTTTAAGATAAACTATAATATTTAATGTTTACCAATCAAATCATGTAAAATGTTCTTCATAAGAACTATTTTATTTATCATCCGTCTTTTGTAACATAAATATTTAATTCTATATTTTTATATGAATAACCTCAGGGGAATTCTTATTAAAAAACCCCTAAACCCAAACAATTCTACATACTAAAATTTTATAGAGATTCATTATGACAATTTAAAAGTAATATTTTGTTCTTGTATAATATTTTCTTATTTGGATTTTAATTTCATGAGTTTTGGGGTAAAAATGGTGAATTATAAAAGGATGAGGGGAATTGTTGAGTTGGTGTGCTATTTTCTCATATTGTATGACAAGGAATGACAATTGTTTGAACCCAACTAGAGGTGATTCTCCTAGTAGGTGCATGTTTTTTCAAACCGTGTTCCTTCCTAAAAGTCAATATGAGACCCTATGGTAGGAGACATATGGTAAGTCACACAGTTTGGGAAAATAGTTTTCCCCGTATTTGAATATATGTTCAATGAAAATAAACCAAATAAAAATTAATTACATAATTCCCAAACCCACATATTATATCCCTAAACATATTTGATATACCCTAACTCATTTTTGACATTTTTGGCGTATTTGGGTGGGATTTTAAATGCTTTTCAACGTTATTTTTGATGATTTGATTTCTATATTGAATGAACTACACCTACTGAGAAATAGAATCTCATCCTGATTAGTTTCCTCCCAAACTATTGACATTCTCATGTATTTTATGAGATATTATCCTCAATTGGTGAGGGTTATAGATCTTAGTTTTCTTAGATCATGTATTTTATGTTGGATCTATGTTTTGGATCCAGATCATTTTCTTATTTGTCTAAGTGAATGATTCGCTTATACTTTGGTACTTTCACTAGTGATCATCCATCAATGATCATGTGGAATGTGGTCCAAATGTCAATTCCTATTATATATATTTAATTACATATATATAATTGTGGAATTTCAATTTACATAGTTGGGAAATTTTTTATGGAATTTAATTTTATTAAATTGAATAACCATGAGATATTTGAAATGTTTAATTATGAGGATATAGAAATTAGATGAATAGAATTAATTAATTGGATAATTAATAAATGGAATGATGGTATTCTGGAATAGATGAGATATTGGTATTATGTATTTGGACAATTAAATTGGATTTTGACTTTGGTTAATTGTTGAGATGTGGGATATATTGATAATTTGATTAAAGGGGTGTATGGAATAACCATTAAGGGTTAATGGGTTATGTTAATAAATGTAAATAAATGGTTTAATGGTGATTTGTTTTTATTATTCCATGTGATTGATATAAATAATTAGGAGTTAATGTATGAAAGAAGTGGCATTCAGTGGTGTGAAATGATTTTGGGAGGTTTAATGGGGATTATCAAGGATAAATGTGATATATTTGGTATTTGTGTGTGTTGATTGGAAAATGAGCAGTGGGACACAGACTAGATATCCAAATACCCTTGAGGTGTTAGACATGATTTTCTAGATCAAAATTCATGCATAAAAATAGTTAGGACCAATAGGGGCCTATATAACCTGAGAGGGGGGGGGGTGAATCAGGGTATGGATATTCTTTTTCAAAATTCTTTATTCCCCACTAAATCATGATATCATTATTACAATGTTCATTTTGATTTCAATCGTGTGTTTATTATGACCAATTATTTTATTCATTATCAGATGATTATTCTTTAAATTCAATGCAGGGAAGCAAGTAGTTAGACACAGAGATTTTTACATGGTTCACCCTCACTGGGCTACATCCAAGGAGAATACAACGACGATGTGCTGCTATACCAAATCCACTAAAGCACACTATTCTTTACAGGATGAAGGATAAATCACATAAATTCTCAGGCTGACTGCCTTTACAAGGTTTAGGGTCAGCTCACTGCTTTCCCAAGGGTCACTCCCAGTATCTCTCTCTCTGGATCACTACTAGTCGAGAGGATCACCTTCTTCATCTTCTTTTGATCACTACTCTAGAAAGGATACACTCACAGTTTATAGACCTATAGGTCTCTTCATTATCACTAATGAATACATCATCTATTGTATGTAGATATGCTGTTGAAGTCCCACTTTCACCCGTATATAACTATCACTTTACACCGAGGGTATCGGGAAATCTTCTTACTTTCACGTGTCTCTAAAAAGATAGTTGAGCTTCAACCATACCTGGCACCCTTGTCCAAGACAACATGCATGTCTTGATATGTGAGTTAAAACTGGCGTGCAAGTTCACCTCCACCACTTGCACGACATCAGCTTCTACAACTCCAAACTTGCGCGACTAACACCATTTTATTCCCAAACCAATTTTGGCATGCAACCTTCAACGGTCACAATTCTTCAAAACCTGGCACGCAAGTTTCACCTAACCACCTGCATGAAACCTCTTTCTTCAACTTTAAACTTGGGTGACTCCCTTCCTTTCTCTCCCAAACCACTCTGGATGCACAACCGTCAACTGGCGCGCTACTTATACTTGCACAACCACACCACCACTTGCGCGACCACCACCCATGTGCGATGGGCGCTCTGATTTTCTCTAAGTGTTGAAATATCTACTCAATGAGGTGGGGTTGACATATATTTATAGGCATTTGGACAACATGCATGACGGTTTTCAAGTCTCCTCTTGGCGCACAAGTCTCTTCTGCGCAAGTCACTTGCATGACAAATCCTAAAACATGGGCACCCCTTTTCCCTTAGCCATATTTTGATGTTCTGATCTTGAAAAACATATGGCGCACATGTTTCCTCTCCTTCAAGACAACTATGCGCAAGACCCTTGGCCAAAACCAATCTCCTATATTTTTCAAAATTTTAGGCCCAAAAATTTGGCAAACACTGGAAAACGACGCCACCTTGTATCTGCTTTTTTTGTACCGCCTCAAGATCATCCATTCCTTTTCCTATGTTCTTGAATTAAACATGGATCATTAACCACAACCCTTGAACTCGACATGCCACAATGAAATCCCATTTGTCAACAAATTTGTATGTCATGGTTTTCTTTGTCAATAATCACAACACAGATGTCCATTTTGTCAACAAACACAATCACCTCAAAAATGATTCAGTGATACCTTAAGGGATTTATTCCCAAAAATATTTATTGTATGCTAAATGGATTCATTATCCTTGTACCACTAGGGAGTGGGATAGGGAATGATGCTCGAGATACCCATACAGTGCTAGATATGGATTTCAACACCCATTTGATTGGATTTGGACTATGGTTCCAAATTATCATGATATTAATTGACATAAAAGGGATAATAATGTCCATTTTATAATTAATTTTGATTCTCAATATGATATGTTGTATCCCATGAGGTTATATCAGACTTAGACGGGGGCTGATGTAGGTATTGATGGGTTGGAAATCACTGAGAACCCAAGAAATTATGTAGTTAATTAATGAATAATGAAATCTAATAAATGTTTACAGTATGAATTATAATCTATTATATGAACAATATCGTAATATGTTATTGACTAGATATTGTATTATACCTCACTGTAGGTAGCCTAATGAGTTACACCTACACCATACTAGGGATTCCTGATTGGTACCCAAATATAATTCATCATTGATGGATGAGATAATGGGAAATATATCTATGATAGATGGATGATTCAAGAGTGAGCATGGCTTAGGGATCTAGATATGTTGTCAGGACCCACTAGGTTGTTTCACAATGTCTTTCGATTTCATTTTCATTCGACACTTTATGCGTACATGGCATGAAATATCTATGATTTTGGTTTGGATATTATATTCATGTTTTATTGATCATGTGATACTATATTTTCTAGTTATTGGTCATATCATGTTGTTATTATTATTTATTTTTTCTATTTTGATTCGTTGATAAATAGGGTATAGTCTGTCCCTGATATCATTATTAGATTCTTACTTCTATTCAGAATCTTCTAGTGTCGGTGTGGATTTAGTTTTTGTAATATAACTATCAGGACCGAGGAACATATATTTGGAACCCAATTTAGAAAGATACAAAGTCGTATCAAAGGGGGTTTCATTTCATTATTTTTTCTAAATTTTTAGGAAAAGATAAATGGGAGAGTAATATGAATCATACCTTGGTCAATATTCCATGAATGGGAGTATCCAATCCCTATATGAGGGTAAAATAATGTACCTTTTGTGGTATTATTCTTAATTATTTTTTGTTGATATTGTTTGATGTTATTTCACCCCGAGTAACGTATTTTCATTGTAATGTGATTTTTTCTACATTTCTATGATAATTTAAAAGTGTCCTAGTATGGAATAATATTTTAGTAAGCATGCATCATTATTGACAGTTAATTTTTTTTCTTTAATAATTTTTGGGCTGGCGCATGAAAAAAAGTTTTTGAGTATGTTATAAAATGATTATTTTTATGTTTTCTGATTTAATAAATCAAAAAAGGTATCTAAAATGATTTTAAAAGTTGTAAATTATTAAATTTGGGTAAAAAGGGTTTCTAATGAGAATGATGATTTAGGATACTTATCTTATTCTTTTTTAACAATGACCTACAAGTAATATAATTAATAGTTGCGATAATGCCTCATTTTTTACAATGTCATACGGTTTGGGGGATCAATTGTTATGATATTATGTGAATCCACTTAATGGTGTAAATGTTTTGTTATTTTTTGAAATATATACAAATGAATGTATTTTCCATTCTAGATATATGAATAAATGGTGACCATTATTTAGATGATGATAAGAATACATGGCTATATATGTTCATCTAATAGTGGATCCTAAGGCCCATATAGTATTGGGTGGGGTGGGTGCAGAAAAATATAAAGGGTACATTTCTATATTCATGAAATTAATGTAAAATGGTGTAGCGTATGTTGTGAAGATTATTTATAACATGAAGTGGGATTTTTATTTACAACACCTTACAAATTTTACTATAGATGGTGGTCATGAGGTAGTTGAGTTTTGGATTGAGTCTATTTATAGGATTCTTTTGGAATTTGATACTTCCAATGAGAGTAGATTCATCATCCAACTTATATGGTGTGAAGACCAGTACAGTGATGGTGGTACAATGAGACACAAGATAGGAAACATGAAAAAATTGTAAATATGTTATTCCCAGAAGATGTACCTAAGGCACTTATATCTAGAGACTTTGAGAATGGAGACAGAATCAGAGTTTATGAGGCTGACAAAGGGGAGTATGTCAATGATGGACAATTCTTGTTACATTTCTGACCATCATCTATTTTCCCTACTTTTGTAGGGTGATGAGGTAACTAAATCAATAAATATTAAGGTTTGTTTTAAATTTGAGATTATGTCCCAAATTATCATCATTATTTTAATTAAGTTTTTGAGGTATTGGATGAGGTTATCATTTATGAGGGGGAACTAGAATGAGGATTGAAGATGATGATTGGTGGGTTCTGATGGATAATCTGGAGGTACATCCTCAAAGGGTAGGAAGCATCTTTATCAAAATATTTACTATTTAAGTGGAAAATAGAGTGTCTTGGGGGAATGATATGTTACTCATGATATTACCAGAGTGTTTTCTCTGTAGTGAGGTAGGTCGGGTCGATTTTTTATGAAGTGTCCCTAATCCATGGTAGAGGGTTGATATTGTGGTATGATATGACATCTAAAAAGTTTCTCCATGAAACCAATACAAATGGGTAATGATAGAGGATTTAGAAGGAACCAAAGTTCTGGAAGGGATTCCTCAACCCCAAATCAGTCTGGTAGTTTGAGTTCCACTAGAACTATAGCTAAATGATGTGGAAGATGTGCTTCAAGAAAAGATCACTCATATCAGCAGAGTGGTGTAGCGTGATGGAATTAGACTATATCGCATGAAACAGGGGTAGTACTATTTCATGGAGTACATCATACACTGGAAAATAGCGATGTTGGATCATTGATATTTAGAGTTACTATTTTTGTTTCTTCTCTATTATCTAGTGAATTATTAGTTATTGGTGTGTCTAATTATTTTATATATTCTCAAAATGTGAATGTTTTGAGCCTGATTATAGAGTTTATTGTGGGGTTATGATGATTTTATTACCACTAGTTGTACGGTATAGAGACATATGATTGTGAAAAGTGTGTTCTCTCATGATTGGGGAGTATCATTTCATTTGGTATATTTAAAGTCTTAATATTATAAATTGACATAATGATGGTTATGAACTGGATTGTTCCATAAAAATACCACATTGATTCATACCATAGTTTACTGACTTTAACCTCTACTAATGGTGGAAATTATATTCGTCATGGAGAGTGGAATATCTTGGTAGGTTATGTGGGGCCACTTCATCTTCAATTGGGGGAGGTCATCACCTATGTTTCTAGTCTATTAATTGATGATTGAGTTGTAAATAATTATGTCTTTCCTCCATTAGAGGATAGGTTCTCGGACTTGTTCTATGTGGGATTCCCACATATTCCACCTCATATATATATGGAATTTAAAATTAAACTCATTCAGGGGATGATCTAGTTACTATTCAACCATATCGAATGTAACCAACATATATTCAATTGATTAAGAATCTTTAGGTTGGGATCATAGATAATAGGATTATCCATCGATTATTCCGCCTTGGGGATGACTAGTTTTTAAAAAAATTGGTGTGATGTCTTGTTTATATTAACAGATGATTATCGTATGTTGAAATAGATGGTTGTGATGAACAAGTATCCTATTCCAAATATGGATTATCTTTTTTCTAGTTTAGGGAAGCATGTGCCTTCAACATGATTGACCTAGGATCGAGGTATCATCAGATGAGAGTTTAGAATTATGATATACTAAAAAATTTATTACAAATTAATGATTTCCTATATGTGTTTCTAATGTTGTCGTTTTGATAGGAAAACACAAAAATAGTATTTATGGTTTTGATGAATATATTCTTCCACCCATTCATGGATCAGTTTGCGTTTTTATTTGGGGATGAAATCTTGGTGAACTCCAAGAATCGTGATGATAATTCAAAACATATTTGCATCATCGTGATTATACTGAGGGAGAATTGACTATGCACCAAGTTGTGTAATTGAATATTATTGATCGACTGGTTACATTTCATAGGACACATCATGTTGGATTATTGTGTTCTAGTGGAACTAGATAAGGTCTAGAGAGTTGTATCTTATTATAATCACATGTATTTTTTGATATCTGTAGTTCTATATGTTTTTAGGGTTATTAAATGTTGTTAATATAGAACATTTATCAATGTTAAGAACCACATTTGGGATTTACCATGGTGGAACTAATGTTTTATTTCTATGGAATGTATTGTAATTCCATTGAGGAGTTGATGAAGCCCATTAAAATAGAACCAATATTGATCCTACCTAAGCCCTGTGAGGTGTGTTAAGATTTTTGTGATACATCTTGGATCAGTGTTATAGTAGTGTTGATGCTGGGAGATGGATTTGTGACATAATGTTCTTTGATGTTGAGTTAACATGAATAGAATTTCCTTACACATAATATAGACATTTGATAGAGCTTTTATGCTTTGATGTGTTGGTGGAATTATATTTTGGGAGAAAAATTTCCCATGAATACTGATCGAAATATCTTAAAGTGTTTGTGTTTTAAAAATGATTTTAATCATCAATAGCATATATGGGTTTATCATACTTCGTATTTTTATTTTCATTCTCATATACACAATGGAAATTAAAGAATTGTCAATGACACTTTGATATAAATTATACAGACTCAAGAAGTTCATTAGTATAGATCTAAGAGGAAGATGATCAAATTTCTTGATGAGATGTATCATAGGGTTCAGAAGGTCAATATCACATGGCCCTCTTATCAGTTTTAGTGGAGACCACACTTTCGAGATGGATCAGGGTGAGGCAGCATGCGGATTTGTAATGCTTATCCTAGAGGTAAATCCATAAAGGTAGGTAGCCACATTCATATTTGACCATACCAGAAGAAGAGATCATATATGTTTGGAATCAGGATTTTTTGCCTATGAGTATGTGGGTCGAGATAATGCATGAATTATATTCCTTGAATTAGATGGTGTATCTTAGATTGACCAAAATTTAACATAACCAATGATGACAATATTGGTGGTTTGGTATCAAAAAGGATATTGCAGGGTTCGTGATGTGATTCTATAACTATTAATTGGTGAAGTTCAATAACTAATGACCTAGTGGTGTACTAAAAATATTTCCATTTATAGAATGTATGTGGGATGAAATAATTATGTATTCTATGATGGGACTCTTGAGGACACCTTGAAATAATTACACTATTTGGGTGGTTGTGGAGCGACAAATGAATGTTGTGAATTTCATGCCTACAGGATATAATTTCATAGTGGATTTGAAGAGAAATAAGTATGTTTGAGAGATATTACATCTATAGAGGGTTCCACAAGGTATTGTTTCAGATCATGACTTCCATTTGTCTCTACACTTCTGTAATGTCTTGTATACTTTGCATTGTAAAGAGTTTTTATTGAGTGAAACATTCCATGCATATGCAGATGGGTAGTCTGAACATATTATTTAGATGTTGGAGGATATTCTACAAGTGATTCTTCTTTACATTGGTGGTTATTATGATAAAAAATAGAAGTTGAAAAGTTCCCAAATAAATATAGTTATCAATAAACTATTTAAAAGGCACCATCTGAGGCACTTTATGGTAGGCCATGTGGATCACCACAATGTTGGATTGATGTTGGTGAGTTAGAGTTGTTGAGATCGAGTCTCATACAAGTGTTATTAGAGTATTTTCAGTTCATTCATAAGTATATGGATATGGATTAGAGTAGACCAAATTTATATGCGGATTATTGTTGATAACCCATTTAGTTTACAGATGGTGAACTTGATTTTCTTTTATTATTACCGAGCTTTTTTCAATGTTTGATTTAGAGCAGGTGAAGGTTCACACAAATTTTTGTTAGAACTTTTGAGTTTTTATAGATAATCAGGTCAGTGCAATAATGATTTCATTTTACATATAGGTAGAGAGCTATAGTTTATTATTTTCATGTGTCCAAACATTCATGGTATCTCCAAGACCCTTCACATGTGACTGGTGTAGATGATGTTGAGCTTGAAACAGATTCATCCTTAGAGGACCATGTGATATTCGTATTTTCTCATAATGACAAATTTTTGTATCTAATGACCATGTAGAAATATTAATGTATTGTGGAAACTTTGAAATATTAATGGGGAATCAAGGGAGAGAGAGTAAGATATGCAAGGTCAATGGACCAATCCTTTCACCTCATAATCTTTAAGATGCTTGGGACTATAACTCGAGTATAATCTGTTATAAGGTGGTGATACAGTATTATCCAGGACATTTTTAGAAAATTTTCATCCTAATTTTAGGAACCCTTTTATGTTTTTTTAGTTTTTCTTGATTGGGTTTTATTTTTGGGGGATTTTGGAGGATGTGGATGGATTTTAGAACGAAAATGGGTAGAGTAATGTTTGTCTGTGGTTTTCCCAAACCATGTTCCCAAGCCAGAAAACCATGAGAACCAAAATAATGGGTATTTTCATGGATGTGGAATGGTTTTTCAAACATTGTAGCTTCTTAGTAGTATCCATCTGACCCCATTGTAGAAGCCACATGGTTTGGTATATGGTTAAGGCAAAATGTGTACACCTTAAGAGAAACTGTGCACATGAATATTTAACATTCAAAAAAATTAATATTTTTGGAAACACCCTTATTATTTCACTAAACACCCAATCTACACAATCACCAATTCATCTCAATTTTGATGGAATTCATCTCGATTCTAGGGGAATCAGATCATCATTAATTATGAATCTATGAATAGGTTGAATGCATTTTAAATCTTCCTATATATGAATCTAATCTCGATTAGTTTCCTCCCTATATCTTGTCTTTCACTTATCTTTTTAAGGAATTTTTTCCTCTATCGATGATGGATCTAGATATAGGATCTGATAGATATAATAAATTTTAGTTTGGATCATGGTATTAAATAAAGATCATAATCATTATTTTGAAATTAAATGTTCCACTTAAATTTGGGGATATCAGTTAGCGATTATCTATCAAAAATATTAATGTTCCCAAACAAGGATTTAATTATATGTATGTAATTTTGAATATAAAATTTCCATGAAAGAGAAATTTATCCGATAATTTAATTTGATTAAATTAAATTAATATTTGATAAATGAATAGGTTGAATTTTGGGTAAATATAATTGGTTAAAAAGGATTAATTAATTGGTTAATAATTAATAGAATAATGTGATTATGGAATTTTTGGGATAATGGTGTTTTGGATTTAGTCAATTAAAAGGGATTGTGTTTTTTGGTTAACTATTGATATAATGGATTCATTCATAATGGTAATAAATAGATGTATGGATTACCCTTGATTGGTTAGTATGTAATCAGAATAGATGATAATAAACAGTTTAATGGTGAATTGTTCATATTATTTCATGTGATTAATGTAACTAATAATGATTTAATTGATATTTGAAAAGGTATACCAAGATTATAAATGTTCATAGGATGGTTAATTATTATTAACCATAATGAATGTGATATACGTGATATGTAGGTGTTTGATTGAGAAATTAGGCTTGGGACACGGAATAAAATCCAAATACACATGGGGTTATAAACATGATGTTCTAGACCCAAATGCATGCATGAAAAAAATATTTTATGGGACATATACTGATTCTCCCAATACCAAGGGGGTTTGGAATTGGGACTGATTCTTCTAATACCCTGGGGTTGCTAGACACACATTTATTTTCCAAGGAAATTTTTGTTGGACTATACATCCCAAAGATCATGATATTATTTTGAATAAAATAGATAATTGTATAACAAGTGATATTGAATAATGTATCTCTATACAATTTATGATATCCCTAAGGGATAGTTCAGACTCTATCATGGGTCGAAATTTTTATTGATTGGTTGGATGTATCCATGAACATGGTAAATTATATGGTTACTTATAGAATAATGAAAATGGATAATTGGTTACATTATGAATTGTAATTTTTTATTTATACAAATACATACACTATAAATGACTTGATATTATTTTAGAGACTTTTGGTGGGGGCCTACTGAGTTTTACTCACAACCTACTATGGAAACCTAATCATTACATGAATATAATTCATGTCTTTATTACAATATTTGATGAAGATCCCTATATTAGATGGTTACGTCTAGATAGATCATGCATGAGGGATATATACACGGTGCCAATACCTTATTGGGAGTGTCATTGAGTATTTTATTTTGTTATTTCATTGTATACTTGAAATGTACATTGCATGTCATATATACTATTTTGGTTTCGATATTGTTTACTTATTTTAGTCAACTAATGATATTGGTTTGTTAGGTTGTTGGTTGAATCATTTGGTTATTCTTATTTATTTACTATGTTGTATGTCATTGATAAAACAGGTATCGGATCAACATGATACCAATATTAGAACCACATTTACAGTTACCAGCCATTGGAATACGGGGAGGTGCATATGATGTCATGTAACCAATCAGCTCAGGGCATCAGTGTGTGGTACCCATGTTAGGATGTTATATCCAACATCATATAGTGAATATATACATGTTTCCTTGGGTCCTTTATATGAGCCTACCTATAGTCTTTTTTCCCTTCTAAAGAATAAACAATAAAAAAAGAATTTTTTATGATACAGCCACTAGAGGAAAAAATTTAATTTAAATGGTATTAATCGATTTCTCAACAATTATTGGATCATCAGACCCACTACAAAAGGGTAATTTTTTCATGGTTGGTAAACAATATGTTGAAACCCCCATAGATCATTTATAGGTCGGTATTATTTATATGATGAGAAATATATTAATCATGACAATATGATTTGACCCTTATTTATTGAAACATTTAGTAGATCCAAGGGAAATCTGGGTGGAGGCATATTTCAGGGGGTACTATAATAGCACTTGAGCAGGCACTCTAGCAGGCACTATGGGAGTAATGTTTGATACTGTAGTAGCTGGACCTATTCATTCATCTGGGACTTTGTGCCACCGTTTTGGCCATCGAGTCCTGCAAGGCTTTTTAGACAATTGATTCTCAAGGCCTTCGGGGTACCTTATGGCCTTTGGGCAACCCCAATGCCTTCAGGCCACATGAAATGTCGATGTACCAGTCAGACATCAATGGAAAAGGATTTAGAGGAGGATTTAGGGCAGGCACATTCAGTGGAGTAGATCAAACCAGAATTGGAAGAATGAGAGGGTATGGCATTTCTATAGGTACCAAGAGTTTGTAGCTTTTCATAGGATAGCTATCCGACTAGCCCTATGAAGGTGGAGTGCTCATATCATGACTTGTGCTGGGGAGGTTCAGTTCCCAGTTATATTATATGGGTGATTACTCTAAGACAAATGGGTCATGTAATTTTCACTAAACCTTCGGGCCTTGTAAGGGTTCCACCTCACCCCTTGGAAGGTGGATTATCAAAAATAAAAAAAAAATGAAGGCCTTCGGGCCATTCTGACCGACATGATTCCTCTTAGGTCCAATTAATGAATCAATTCAAAATTCATAGTTTTATAAATACTAATAATAGTGAGAAATCATATAATCTTAAAAAATTATACATCAATGTAGAAATTATGACACTTATTTAAGATATATGGCATGTTATCATTAATATAGATCATCCTTATTCTTTATGTAAACAACCACATCATAATTGTTCATAATGAAAATCAGAACTAACCCAATTAAATCCCCTATGAGTATCATTCTTGAATTTTGTTCTTATTCTCACTCATTAGGAACTCATTATTATCAATATTATACCCAATCCACCTCATTCATATTTTTTACACCTAGGTGGATGTATTCAACAAAGACAACCCTTTTCTAGTATCATGATAGGGATTTATTTTATTATAAAATGATATTTTGTTCTTTGCCTTAAATATGGATATAATCCTATACATAAACATATCCCCATGGTTTTTAAAATATTTTATTATTCCTAATTCCCAAAAATAACAAAACCCTTCAATGAAATAAAATATTATATCACAAACATTATATTCAAAATTATTACAACATTTTCTATGAATATTCATTAAATGTCACTACAAGCCATGTTGTAACTATAAATATATAATGCATTTTTACCCTTTTATACATAAAAATAGATATATGAACAATATAATATTTCCCCGCTAACCTCTTCGCAACTAGAACCCTCTTATAAATATCACACTAAAATCCTTCTTTATATCATATTTATTTTGAAACATAATAAATGGTGAGATAAAATAATTATTAAGAGTGAACAAAGGAGACACCATTCAATTATCCTAACATGGGAATAATGGTAATAGAGCATAATATTCTCATTTGAAAACAACACCCACCAATTCAAAAATTATAGTTTTGATTCATGGCATATGCCTTAGTAGTAAATAAGACATGAATCAAAATGGAATAAAAAATTATATTCCATGAGAGTATAACATTTTAATAATATAATTTCATAAAAATTTGGTATATCATGGGGAATAATAATCTTATAAATATTATATCATGCCTTTCATCAATTCATTCAACACATGTCAGTCTTAGGATAACAACCATAGTTCTTTATTTGGTATAGGGATAACCTCAGGGGTACCATTTTTTTGGCTTAGGATAACCCCCTATGTTTAATTCTTCATAAAAAACATTAATCTTTACTAATATATTGGAGTTCAATAACATACCCACCCACCACATTATCATAATATATTCATATATATTCTAGAAAATCATAAATTCATTTATCAGTTTGATATAGATTATATATGGAAAAATAATATGAGCATTCACTATATTCATATATCATAATAATTAATAATCTATAAAAATACTAAAGATGTTATAATATGATCATAACTCTTGTGAATATTATTGAACATCCAGAAATTATATCATATATGAAAATTACTTTTACAATGTCACTAGAATACATAATGAGGAAAAGAATATTTTATTTTTGAATTTTTTTTAAAAAAATATTATAATTTCAAATTTATAACATAAACAAATTTCTTAAAATGCACTCTAATAATATGTAAAATTATCTCCAAACGTCCCAAAAATTATTTAGGGTGGTAAACGTTAAAATAAATACTATGTTCACACATTTGTTAAAAATATTCCAGTCCGGACGGAAAATTAATTTCTTTTCTCTATCAAAAATGGTATACTATGATATTGGAATAAGAAATGAAAACATTTAATTTTCATAAATATCATTTAGAGAGTAAATAAAATAATATTTTTAAGAGATAGATCATATAATTTAATCAGTGTAAATTTAATCTTATACAATAACATTTAATATGATATTGTATCATAAAACTATTTCCTCAAGTTCAAATTGCTTAACCAGAACAATAATAAACATTATAATAATTTTAAATTTATTATAATTATATAATATAATAGTATTCCTACTCATAATACCATATAATTTTTACTTATAACATCTTATCACTCATTCACAAAAAATTATTTATTTATATCAGTATTTTCAGAGTAAATTGTATCATTTTCCATGTTTGTTTTGATTCAGATATTGTGTTACAATAATATTGATCATGATTATATATAATACATAATTATAATCTGGATAAAATATCATATATATTCATTTTATACACGATTTTTACCACCAATAAAATTTAGTGATAGAATCAAGAATCAAATCATGTGAGGAGATGGTAGTCTATATGTACAAGTGAACGTTGACTTTGTTTTCTAATAAAAATATGGAATGGATGTTTAAAAAAATATTTTATCATTATATAATAATAATAATATCATAAATATCATATATATATTTATTAAATTCACCATTATATAAATAAATGTGAGGTTTTGTATGGAAATTTAATGATATCACTATTGGTAAACAATATACATATTAATGCATGCTTGATAATTTAATGTGCCATATGTTAGAAATAAGACTGGAAGTTGTTTTCTAAATGTAAAAAATAAAAAAAATTATGATTTTGGATTAAATATTTTAGGAAGGATACCAAATATTTAATGAAAGAGGCAACAAAATAATTTAATTTAAAGGGGTTAGGTTAGATAATTACCAATTCAATAGGAGTCCACTATTATCATACTCTTAAATACAAAAATATTGTAGTCATATGAGAAATAATGGGTCAAGGATGAAGTAAATTAATTATGTTATCTATTAGTTTAGGTAATTTTAGATCTATGGTGCAAAAATATTATGAATATTGTATTAGAATAGGTTAACATTTATTGGTTTGTGGAGCGAAACACACTAAATTAATTGAATTATCTAAATAATAGAATTTTACATACTTCTGAAAGTTGGGAAAAATGAAAAATAAATTTTTGAGAGGATAATATAAGGTCAATATATATTAAACATATAATATTTATTTTAGTTTATGTCTAATAACTAACCTAGTATCTTAGTTTAATGCCCTCGGTTGACCTATGGTACCCCTGTGAAAATTTTCACAATATTTTACTATTAATTAGCGTTATAATTAATGTGGCCTTATTAAAATTTTGAAAATTCGGTTGTCAATTATATAATATATTTTATCAACTTCAATTTCAATAATGTTTTGTTATTATTTTTGAAATAACATTATAAATTGCAATGAAACCAATTTTAAGATAAATGAATTACTATGAATAAAATTAGTTTTTATTACATTACATTCATTATTAAAACAATTATATTAATATTAAAAAACATTATTGATTACATATTATAGAAATTTCATTACCATCGTTAATAAATTGTGATTTTTTATTAAATTAAAATAAAAACACATTTCAAACAAAATTATTTTTCAAAATATAACTCTTTTGAAAAAAAATTATTTAATATTTATTCCTTTCCATAAGATTATGAAAATATGAATAATTATTTATATAATTTACCAATAAACTTTTTAAAAAAAATGTTTTTATAGGGATCAATATATTTACATATATAGATATTTACAACACCTATAAAAATACATTTTTCGGAAAAATAAGTCAATTAATCATAAATGATTCTATTACAAAAAATTAATTATAATCTCAATAGAATTAATTATGATATTTTAAATAATGATAACATTTATTAATAAATATCATGATATTGTTAATATTATACATATACATCAATACAATTGTTTGGTTCAAAATTGTTTAATATGTCTTCATTCATTTAAACCAAATTTTCGATATAAATCAATATATTAAATACGTTAAATTTATTTCAAATAAAAATATATAAATCAATACGTATTTTCATTACTAATATACATTAAATTTTCTATAATTATTTTATAATCATATATTATGAATATGTAGGTTATTTAGGCATTATTTCTATAAGGACCCATCCTTAAACATTACAAAATCTTGAAATAAGTTAAAAATTTACACTGAGGATAATTTCTAGTTTAGTGATTTATAGAATTAGGTCAAAACATATACATAACACCTTCAATATTACAAGTAAACACATCTCCACAGAATAGATTTTTTTAAAATATAAACTCATGAAAAAACGAGTCAGGTCTAGTTCCATGTTTTAGATAGCATGAATTTTCCATGATCCCATCCTTGACCCTATTCATCTATAAGTCCTATTAAAACATTTCAAATAAATTTGGGATTAGCATAAAAAGCTCAGTAATGGTTATAAAAAAATGAAACAAAATATTAGTCCCTTAATACATAAAAGTCAATAAAATAAAAAATTTCAATATTTAACACACCACACAAGATCATAAGAATTTTTAATAAAAAATGTAATTAATAAATCATAAAGGTAACTTGGGGAATCCATAACATTCTTACATTGTTTCTTACAGAACTATGTAGGGAGTAACATTTGGAATACCCATCACACTATATTCCCTAAATCTCTAAGTATAAAAATTAATGTTTACCTCCATCACATTACCCAATTCATTGGAGTGCTATCTTAGGCTCACCCTCTCTAGGTTTATTTTGTAACCACCTGTATACATAAATAATGCTCAAGAACCATAACATATTCATAACACATAAAACAAACATAATGGAAAGAGATAATTTACACATTTCAATAACAATATATCATTTAAATATATCAACATTAGCAATCCATTATCAAAACAATTTTCAATAAAAAATATATGTAAAAATGGTATATGGTATTTATTTTCTTTTTAAGAAACATTACATCTTCGTTAGAAATTCAAATATCAAATAATACTCATAACGACAGAAATGTCGTTATCACCTCATATGTTAAAAAGAAACATTCCCTTTATTCATTTAGTAAAATCCTACTTATAAAAATATTTTCTTTAAATTAAATGAAATGTAAAACGTGGTATAACAATTTATAAAAGAATGTTGTGTATAAAACAAAATATTCCTCAATGAAAGGATATTGAGATGAAGACCTTTACCTCGTGTCCAACATGACTCATTCATTATTTAATCAGTTGAATAAAAAACTAAAGATAATTTATAATTTATTAAGATCCTTTTCAAGTTTATAACTTTTTTAAATCATTTATTATGACAACATAAACATTAAATAATAATTTAAGTTTATAACAGTCGTTTTGTCGATATTTGGATCTTGAGTCAAAAATGAACTTCTTATTATTACATGATGTTCATGTGGTATACAATCCATTATCTATAGAATCAAATTAAAGATTTATATATCATATATATCATATATATCCATTATATATATTTATTAAAAATTGTATATAACATTTTTATGTGTGAAATGAAATGCACAGTTCATAGACACGGTAAGTCATAGGTACAGATTAACGCTAGTTTCATTTTTATTTCATATTTAATGGATTGTAAACATAATAACACATAGGTATATAATAATTCCAATATAATATAATATATAATTTCATTAACGCCATCTTTTATTAATTCTATGTATGGAATGAAATAGTCACATCACTTTGAGGGGGCGGTAGTCTGCACTTCCTCAAATAAAATTATCGTGTTTACCCATTATAGAAACCACAAAGGTATGATATAAATGAAAAATACAGAAACATAGAGACAATATAAATACAATATAAATCACATATAAAAACTTTTCCACTTTAATGGCCACTATAAGATGTGGTATGAGATGATTGAACAATCATTATTTCATGAGGCATTTGTTCAATGTCCACAGAAACAGTATGTTCTTCACCCATCAGATGGAGGTGTGTGTATGTGTAGTTATAATACATGTCATAAAAACAACCTTGTATATTGAGGATACAAGTGTTTTTTTGTAAACAAGGAATAAAAATATCATTGATAGTGGATAATTAAAATTAAAGAACAGATCTTGAGGAACACATTAGCTTTAAATCGGGTAACACCCTTTGGTTTGAACCAAAATAATTTCGTGAATATCATTATGCCTAATGTAAGGATTATTAGGTGGAATAGGGGGATGTTGTTAGAATATTTAGGTCGGTTTTTGACATGAAAATGTTCATGATATGTCTGAGTAATGGGTTAGATGTGATGGATTTTTATATGGGGGTGGGGCTCTTTAAAAATGTTAAAACCTGATTTTATTATAAACTGATTTTAGGGTTCAAATGGTTCAATTATAATTAAATTACAATATAAGATGACTCTTTTTAGAAATAAAATAATACAATAATAATTGAATAGGTTTTGGGTAGTTTTTTAAATATTATAGTCTCATTTATTTAAATCATTTATTAATAAGGTAATCACTACATCATCATTGTGTCATAAATAAGTTTTTATTATTTGATGTCTAAAAATAATAAATAAAATACCATGATCTTGGAAATAATTCTCAATTAAAATGCATACTTATGTTGGATGAGATAACTTATACAATATCCCAATGTAAAAATTGATTTTCTAAAAGATATATGTTTATATCATTGTTGTCTTTACATTAAATTAGTTAATATAAAGTGTCATTGTCTCTTCTAAGTGCCTCCATGCAGTCCTAAAATTGAACCAAGGATGACCTGGTTTTGATAGGTATCAACCAAAAGGATTAGGATACATGTTAGGGTTATTTAATATTATTATCATAATATTTTTAACCCTTATTTACCAAATTAACCCTTTAGCCCTGGTAAATAAATTATTTACCGAAGTAAATATTCATAAATTTTAAAATTAAAAATTACCTATTTACCCAATTTGGACCTACTAATTCCAAATATGGAATAAATTTTTTGGAAAGTCAAAAAAAATGAAGTAGCATAATTTAATTTTAAATTTATTCTCATTTTCAAAACAAAATGCCTCTTTTTATGAAATAATAACAATCAAATGATTGACACTTGTTTATGTCCAATAAGAACGTGAAATTATATCAAATGACCAAAATTGGATTAAATGGTACATATATAATCAAATAACACATTAAAACCAATTAAGAAGATAATCTAGCCATAACAATAAATTAGATTAAAATTCAATTTTGAATTAAAATATAGTATTTTTCATTATTTCATTAAAAAGTGAACGATATAAAAAAAATACCGAATTATCAACCAATGTAAAATTTTATGTCCAAATTCTAATAAAAAATATTATTTTTCTAAATAGAAAATAAAAAAATACAAAAAATTGTTATAAAAAGGGTTTGCCATCAAAAGGTTGTAAATTATGCTTTTAAAAAATATTAGAGTCTTTATGATTAAAATTGGATTCAATAAAATTTTAAGCTTCGAAATATTATTGGATAAATATAAAAAAATTTAAAAAACAAGTACAATCATATTGTAGTTAATCCTATTCATTTCTGCCAATATAACTTCTATGTGTTAACTAGCATTTAAAATAATAATATTAATGTATTATTTTCTAGTATAACTTAACGTTGTGCGTAATGTATGATTTTAATGAAATATGTTGTTTTGTATCGAGTACGCCATCAAAAATGGCATCCCCTTTAATATAAAATCAATATTTATTTCACAAATTTTAATAAATACAAAAATGTAATATTATTTATTTACCTGGGATGTTACATCCTTCCCCCATTTTGGATGTTACGTCCTCGCAACTTTATTCACATATCAAATAAATGATGGTACTTATCAATCATAGCATTTTTTGATTCCCACGTTGCCTCTTCAACCATATGGGTTTTTCCACGAAACTTTTTCCCAATAAATTACCTTCTTCCCCAACACTTTCTCTCCTCGGTCATGAATAAGGACTAGTTGTTCCACATGTGAAAGATTCTCTTCCAACTGAACTACCTCATGACTCATAACATTAGATGCATCTGGACAAAACATTATTGACATTGAAACATGAAATATAACTTGTACCTCAGATAAAATTTGAGATAAATCCACTTTGTATGCAGTTGATCCAATTTCTCCAAGATTTTAAAGAGTCCAATGAACCTCAAACTGAAATTTCCCTTCTTACCAAAACACATCACACTTTTCCATGGAGAAACATTGAGAAAGACATGATCACCTACCCCAAATAAAATATCCTTCCCCCAGTTATCTGGATAATGATTCTGCTTGCTCTGAGCTGTTCTCTTGGTCTTCTGAATCAATTGATCCTTTTTTCCATATCTTCTACCAATTATAGTCCCATCAAATTCCTTTCACCTATTTCATCCCAAAAATATGGAGTTTGACACCACTTTGAATATAATGCCTCAAATGGAGCCATCTGTATACATAAAATTAAACTGTTATTATAAGAAACTTAAACCAAAAAAAAAAGATTTTGGTCCCAACATCCCTGGTAATCCATTTAGAAAGCACATAGAATATCATCCAATGTATGGAATTTTCATTCAGACTATCCATCTGATTGAGGATGAAATATTAATCTAAAATCTTATTCATAACCCAATGTCTTCTGAAGGCCATTCAAAATGTAAGATGTAAATCAAAGATCACGATCAAATAAAATGGAGAGGGGAACTCAATACAACCTGAATATACCTTTGACATACAACTGAGAAAGTTGATCAAGATAAAATGTATCTAGAAATTGTAAGGAAATGAGTAGATTTAGTCAATCGATCATCAATAATCCATATTTCATTACTATCATGATATGTTTTCATTAATCCCCCAATGATGCCCATGGATATATTTTTTCATTTTTACTCTGGCACTGGTAATGAATGAGTCATCTCTTTTGGTAACTGCCACACTTCTTTAACATGTTTCCAAGTTAAACACTTCACAGTAAAGTCTGCAATATTTCTTTTCATTCCAACCCACCAGTAATACTTCCGAAGATCTCAGTACATCTTAGTACATATAGAATGAAATGAAAATGGTGAACTATGACATCACATAACAACTCTTACTTTATTTATTAATCATAAGGCACACATAAACTCATTCTAAATCTCAAAATACAATCCTTATTTATGTTAAATTAAATAAAAATGACCCTTATGAACCAACTATAACTTTTTATGTACCTCATTTTCTTCCTTATGCGCTTGCTTAATTGTATCTAATAAAGTTTATTTCACTGACACTTTAAACAAAACTGAGGAATTTGCTACACCAACAACTTCTATGCCAAATTTAATCATATCATTAATCAGAGGATCTTATTCCAAATGTAACATGGTTAAGGTGACATTACTCTTTCGACCCAATGCATCATCCTCTTTATTTGATTTTTCGGGATGGTAATGAATCATGCAATACTAATCCTTGATTATTTCCATCCATAATTTCTGTCTCAAGTTCAATTCATTCATGAGGGAATATATTTTTCAAACTTTTGTGGTCAGTATATATTTCACAATATATTTTATTCAAATGATGCCTCCAAATTTTTAAAACAAAATCAATAGTAGCTAATTCTAAATATTGTGTAGGAAAATTTAACTCATGAGGTTTCAACTGTCATGTAGTTTAAAAAACTACCTAATCATTCTGTATTAGGACACAACCAAGTCCTTTCAATAAATAATCACTTTAGATAATAAACTCACAATCTCTAGAAATCAGTTCCAAAACTGGAGCATTCACGAATATTCTTTTCAATTACTAGAAAAAATCATAAAATTCTTTTGTCCAAATGATCTTAAATCCTTTTCTAGTTAACATATTCATTGGTCTTGATAACTGTGAAAAGGTTTCGACAAACCTCTGATAATAACCTGATAACCCATGAAAACTACGGATTTTAGTGATATTGGTAGGTCTTGGTCATTCACTAAAAACTTTTGTTTTAGAATAAAAGACAGTTATGCCATTTTTTGAAACAATTTCACAACGAAATTAATTTTTTTGTAAACAAAACACACACTTTCTAAATTTACCGTATAGTTTATTTTCTTTTGAGGTATTAAAAAATACCATTAAATGACTATCATATTCCTCATTACATTTGGAATAAACCAAAATATCAACAATGAACACAACCACAAACGTATCTAGGAAGTCACAAAATATTATATCCATTAGCTACATGAATACCATAGGTGCATTGGTTAACCCAAAAGGCATAACTAAAAAATCATAAAGGCCATATCTAGTACAAAACACAGTCTTCGGAATGTTTACTTCATTTACATTTAGCTAAAGGTACCCAGACATCAATTCAATCTTCGAAAAATACAGATCTCCCTAAAGCTGATCAAACAAATCATCAATATGAAAAATGGATACTTGTTCTTAATAGTGATGTTATTCAATGATCTATAATCAATGCAATGTCAAATTGAAAAATATTTTTTAACAAACAAGACAGGAGAACCCCATGGTGATGTGCTAGGTCGAATGAAACCTTTATCTACAAACTCCTGCAGTTTCTTCTTAACTCTAAAATTTCAATTTGAGACAATTGATAAGGGGTTTTTTGAAATTGGCATAACATCAGGAACTAAGTCAACAGTAAATTAAACATCGGGGTCAGGTATTATTCCAGGAACCTCAATAGAAAAAAACATCAAGATACTCATTAAACACTAACACATCACTAATCTGAAACGTTCTTTTGTTTTCAACAATTTATGAATGGTGGATTCAATTTCTCTATTTTACTAATTTCTCAGCTTCCTGATATGTTATCAAATGTAAGGGTTTATTCTTGTTCACAACATGAAATTATTTATTAAAAGAAACCACTTTAGCTCTGTAGTAAATCGTTGAAAGATAAATACAAATCTAATCTATACCCAAAATAACATCAAACGATACTATAGGAAAAACAATAATGTTTGTAGGTAGATTATTTCCACACATAAGGACATGATGTTTCTTATAAAAGTTTTTGGATCAAAATTTCCTCCTGGTGTTTTTACAATAAGTTTAGGATTCATATCTAGAGATGGAATTCCCAATTTTCTAAAAATCATCTTAGAAATGAAATAGTGTGTAGACCCTGAATCAAACAACACATTGGCATAATCTGAATAGACAAACATTATACCAGATACTACTTCATTCGATGGACCAACATCTGCTAAAGTAGTTGAATATGATTTCACCTCCCCTTTCTTCTTGTAGTCCAGATTCTTTCCCTCAGTCGATTTTTTCATTGGATACTCATTTTCATAATGACCGATTTCATTATATATAAAACATTTTACTGACTGTAAATCAGATTTTGACATACTATTACCCTGATCATTTTCAGTTCAATTATGAGATATATGTCCCATTTTACCACATTGGTAGCACTTACCATAATTCAAAATACAATCCACGACATGTTTTTTACCACAATTTTCACTAACTGTAAATTTATGTCACTTACCTTCAGTATTTTTTTAAGTGTACTTCCCTTTCATCTGGCACCTCGAGCACTTATTCTATTGTTTGTTAAAGAACACATAATCATCAAAAAACTCCATTTCCACATTCTTCTCACATCGAACATATTTTTCATAACTTTTTTACTCATGAGAAGTAAAATCCATTCGATAAATTTTCATTAATCATAAATAAAAATGATTTATTTTTCAATCAGTTTATCATATGAAATTTAGATAATACTTTTCTAGTCGAGTGATTTATTCTTCATATGTAGACACTAAGTCATCTTCCTACATCAATTCCAAGAATTATTTTTTCCATCCTACAAACATCCACCTTTGGAAAATATTTCTGAAGACACATACCATTGAATTCATCTCAATAAAGAGCATTAATCTCCAAAATATCCCAGAAATTTTTCACCATCGACCAGTACTGATAGTCTTCACCTTTAAAATAGTAAAGAGTGAGACTAACCTTCTGATTTTCTGAAAAACCCATGACATCAAAATTCTTCTCCAGTTATTTAATTCTCCATTTATCTAGAATTGGGTTAGAATATCCTCTGAGTGATGGGGGATGTTGCATCATAAATTGTTATACTACTGACATGTTCCACTATGGTTGATCTGGCTTGTTTCATGCATGTATATCACCACCATTTATAGAATGATTCAACTATTCCATCACTGCAACAAATTGTTCAGTTCTGATTCCAACCCTCTCTAGTTTCTTATAAGGATGGTTTTCTTCCCCTTGATGTCTTCCCATCATAGCTGCCATGTTTTCTTCTACAGAAAAGCATTCTGAACAATGAAATATCATAGGCGATGTAACATGGTAATATGTAAATTATATATAATTTAAATTTGATGATAAATTAATTTATGGACATTAATTTCACAATATTATAACTCACAATGTTTTCTAATCTGACCTCTGATACCAACAATAAGGAATCATCCATAAACATTACATAATCCTTAATTAAGTTAATAATTCACATCGATGGTCATTTACCATTTAGAGGTTTAGAGAATTAGGTCATAACATATACATAATAACATGAATATTACATATAGAAACTTGTACAAAGTATCAATTTTTTTCATAAAATAAAAACTCTTGAAAAAAAGTTCTTTGTCTAGTTCCATGTTTTATTCAGTAAGGATTTTCTTTGATCACAACATTGACCCAATTCATTTCTATGTCTGGTGAAAAACATTTTAAAAAACAAGGGATGAGCATAAAAATCAAAATAAGGGTTATAAAACAAGGAATTAAAGTAGTCTTACATTAATGAATACAATTAAATGAAATCATATTGTTCCATATTTAACATACCACACTAGATCATATGATCTATGAATAACAAACAGAAATCATAAATCATAAAGGTGACTTGTGGCATCCATAACATAATTATGTTATAGTTTTAACAGCTGCCTAGGGAGTCACATTTGAAATACTAAGCACAATATATTCCCTAAATATCTTAAGAGAAAAATTAACATTTACCTCTATCACATTGCACAAAGTATTGAAAATCTATCTCGGGCACACCTACAATAGGTTTATTATGAAACCACCGGTATATGTAAACAATTCCCATGGACCATAACATATTCACCACACATATAAAAACATAATGGAAAGGTGAAATTTCCACATTTCCATAAAAATATAGAATTTAAATATATTGACATAATAAATCCATTATGAAAACCATTTTCAATACCAAAATACATAAATAGTGTATATGTTATTTAATTGCCTTTTTAAAAACATTATGTCTAGTTAAGGAATCCAAAGATCAAATAATTCTCACGGTGGCGGAAAGGTCGTTGTCAAGGTGTATGTTTAAAAGAAACATTCCCTTTTTTTATTTAGTAAAATGCTACGTAGAGAAATATTCCCTTTGAATGAAATGAAAATTCAATGGAGTTTATATACCATATCATAGAAAGTTGTGTATAAAACAAAATATGACTCAATTAAAGAAGATTGACACAAAGTCCTTTACCCCATGTTTGACATGACTCGTTCGTTATTAAATATATTGAATAATAAACTAAAGTTAATTTCTACTTTCTTAAGCTCATTTTCATGTTTTTTATTATTTTTATATCATTTCATATGATTTTATAATCATTAAATAATTATTTATGCTAATAATGATCGTTTTGAGGATATTTGGTACTTGAGTTAAAAATAAACCTTTTATAACTACAAGTTATTCATGTTGTCAAAATTCAATTTTATACAGAATTATATTGATGATTTTGATATCATATATATCATATATATATATATAACCATTATATATATGTATTCATAAGAGTACAAAACACTTGGACGTAATAAAAGAAATTCATTGTTCATTGATATGATAAGTCGTACGTAACCATAAACGGTACTTTCATTTCTATTCAATATTTAATAGAATAAAAACATAATGATACATAAGAATATTAAAATTACTGTATAATATCATATATAATTTCCTTAACTCGATGTGTTATACATTATATTTATGGCATGAATGAGCCATATCACTTTGAGGGGGTAGTAGTCTGCACTTCCTCAAATGAAATTATCAGGTTTAACCATTATGGAAACCATAAACGTATGATATAAATGAAAAATATATAAGAATAGAGATATTATAAATATAATATATATCACATAGAAAAACAATTCCATCTTAATGGCCACTATAAGAGGCGATACGAGATAATCGAACAATCATCATTTCGAGAGGCGTTAGTTTGCCATCCACAGAAACAATATGTTCTTTACTCGTTAGATGGAGGGGATTGTAATTGTAGTTAGAATATATCTCATAAAAAACTAGTATATTTTTCATACTAGTTATGTTATGTAAAAAATGAATAATTATTGTATAGGGAGTTGAGAAGTAAAACAAAAAAACAGAACTTGAGGGAAGACATTGCCTTTAAATAAGGTAACTCTATTTTAATTGAACTAAAGGCTTTCTTGATGTCATTCCTGCCTAAGGTAAGGATTCTAGGTGGAAGAGAGAGATTTTGGGATCTTATTTATGTTGTGTTTGGATGATCCATGGGGCTTGAGAGGTGTGTGTAATGGGTTAGAGGTGAATGATTTGTATAAGGGGGACGAGGGGTTCTCTATGAAAGTTAGAAAAAATTATTATATTTGGACTGATTTTCAAATTCAAAATGTCCAAAACTCATTAAATTATAATATAAGAAGACTATTGTTCTAAATAAAATCAACCAATAATAATTGGACGAGTTTTTTTATAGTTTTTTCAATTTTATAATATCATTTATTTAAATCATTTATTAATAAGGTAATCACTGTATCATCATTGTGTCATAAATAATATTATATATAATATGTATGAAAATTCTCAATAAAATACAATGATGTAGGAAATTTTTATTTATATTACAAATGATTATTTATAGTCATATAACTAACTTACATACACCAATTTAAAAATTGATTACTGAAAGATATATGTTTATTTTATTTTTGTCTTTACTTTAATGTAATTAATATAAAATGTCATTGTCACTCCTAAGTGGCTCAATAGGGACCCAAAATCAAATCCAAGATTCCCATGGTCAGAAATGTATCATCCAATAGGATTATGATACATTTTATAATAATGTAATATTATAATAATATTATTTATTTACCCTTATTTACCATATTTATCCTTTAACGATGGTAAATAAAATATTTACTGAAGAAAATATTCATAATGTCTAAAAATAAAAGTTACATCTGTATACTATTTGTACATTGGGATTCCAAATATGTATTCAATTTTTCAAAATATACAAAATATAATTGGATGAAATTAATTTAAAATTAATTCACGTGGTCAATACCAAAAAACGTATTTTTTGAAAATAATAACTATTAAAGGATTGGCAATTTTTATGTCCAATTTAAATGAGAAATAAAATATAATGACCAAAATTAGATTAAATGAAAAAAAATAATCTATTTAAAATTTAAAAACAATTAATAATATAATCTATCCATATAAATAAATTATATTAAACTGTAATTTTAAATTAAAATACATAAGTTTTCAATATTTCATTAAAAATTGAACATTATAAAAAAATACCAAACATTAATCCAAAGTAAATCTTGATGTCCCAATTTTAAGAAGAATATTATTTGGAAAAATAGAATATATTAAAGTGAAAAAATATTTAAAAATGGTTTTCCATCAAAAGACTCTAAATCTACCTTTTAAAGAATATTAGAGTGTTTATGCTTAATATTAGATTCATTGACATTTTATGCTTCTATGATTTATTGAATAAAATTAAAAACATTTTAAAAACAATTATAATGGTATTGTATTTAGTACTATTCATTCCCACCATTTAACTTTGTGTGTAACTTATGATTTCAAAGAAAACCGTTTTTGTGTATCGAGTTGGACATCTAACATGAAATCCCCTTAAGTAAAATTAATATTTAATTAAAAAATATTAATAAATATGAAAATGTCTTATTCTTTATTTACCTGGGATGTTACAATTTATATTACTGGGTGTTAGTTACTATAATAGTTTCATGAATGCTTTATCCGTTTATTTTTTTTGTCATTATGTGATTTAAAATTTGTAATTCCATGATTATTTCATGCACATGAATATATAAATTATATTCATGTATAAATAATTTATCTTATCCAATTTGTTTTTTAGTTGTTTTCATGAAAATGGAATCAATGTTTTCGTATTTTAGTAATTTTAGCGATTGATTATAATATTTTAATAATATGTTAAATACATAATATAATATTTCAATAAAATAAAACCGACCATGAATTTATTATTTAATTATAATAATATATTTATATATGTTCCCATATTTTTTAGTTAAATAATTTTATAACATTAAACAAATAAGAGGAGATATTGTCTAAAACATGATCATAACATAATTAAATTAGTGAGTATAGATAAGAAATTGATTGAAATAAATTTATAATATGATAATAATGATGTTATTTATATGTATATAATTTTTTAAATCATATTCCATTTTTTGGATATCAGATTAATTCCATAATGATAATTTAATATTATTTCTCCAGGGGGAGGTAGTTTGGAGAATGAACATGTAATGTTTTAATTTCTCATCTAATGAGAGAGGAAAATGGTGGATAAAAATTTTTCAATTAGAAAATTAAATTTTTATTTAATAGATATGATTTATTATTTCCTTTTGTCATTATAATTGGTGAATACAGGTGGTGGTGAAAAGTAAAAAATTTCATTATGTAAATGTTATATTCCTATAAACACATGATCGACAATATATAGATTTTATTAATGGATAAAAATGAATTAATAAATGTGTTTCAATTATTTTACTAATAATTTAGTACAATAAATATATATAGGTCATCGCATTATGATGTATAGGTTGGTTTGGATTGAGAATTTATAAAATGAAAACGATAAGGTAAATGTAATACCCACATTATAACATTAAATGATCTCACAAAAGTATTCATGGAAATGAAGATATTATGATAAATAATTAAGGGTATAAATGTTTAGATATTGGATGACAATAAAAATAAAATTGTTTTAAGCATAAATTTAAAGTAATTTGTATATGATGAATTGGTTTAAGTGTTCCTCTTTAATAAGATAAGTAATGGGATCTTTTGTGAACAAAAATTATTTTTCAATAATGCATTGACACTATATAATTCATAAGGGATCCCAAAATTAATAAAATGGTGTGTCAGTTGGGATTTGTTTTAAAAATCTGATACCTATCAGTTTAAAAAATGTTTAAAACATGTTTCATGTCTTTTATTATTTGGTTCTGTTTATTTAACCATTCTTATTTTTAACTTTTTTATTTTTACCTAGGTATGTAGTATTAAGAAATGTAATACGAGTTTTAAAAAATATAAAATAAACTAAATTCAAAAAATCTATATAATAATTTTACATTTATAAACTATTTAACCGAATTAAATTTCAATATATTTTTAATTATCTTTATCACTAATATGTTTATTATATAGAATAACCCTTTTTTTAAAATGATATTTTTCCATTAATTATTATCAATAGTATTTAGTGTTGACTAAAAATTGAATTAGTGATGATACATTTATATATAGATTTTAAAATTATGTAAAATTATTTTTTAATAATTTACTAATTTATTTTTCTAGAACTAATTACACAATATTAATAAGTCAATTTTTCAAAAGGTTTAGTTGTACATTCATCAAAGATTATAAATGCAATCTTATTAATTAAAATTTATTTCTGAAAAAATTATATTTAAATTATTACATAATATTATTATATTGATATATGATATGAAATAATCATTTATTAATTTAATTTATAAAATTTATGAAATTATTTTATAATATAAAGAATAAAATATTCTAAAAAGTAAAATATTATATAAGTTTTAAACACAAAATAAATGGTTTAATAAATTCAGCATATCATGCTGTAATGGTATATTTTACTTTATATGTATATATATTTATATATAATGTATTCAAAACTTCATATCCACCATTGTATTTTGATAATGTCATAAATGTGATGGTGTAGCAAAAAAATTTAATTTTGATCATTCACATAAAATAAATTATATTATAAAACTGTAATAGTATATTTTAGTTTATATGTATATATATTTATATATAATGTATTCAAAACTTCATATCCACCACTGTATTTTGATAATTTCATAAATGTTATGGTGTAGAAAAAAAATTTAATTTTGATCATTCACATAAAATAAATTATTTTATAAAAATATTAATAAGTAATCATAGGATTATATTGATATTATGAATTAAAATGTGAAATTAATTTTAAAAAATTAAATATATAAAAAATAAAATTTATCTTTTAGATGAAAATATTATTTTCATAGAAAATTGTTTTTTTTGAAAATTTTATTTCATAACATAAAGGGTTTTCAATATTATTATTATATTTATAATTGAAATAATAATTTTATTTTAAATAATTTTATTATTCTTAAATTTTTGTTAATAATATTCATTTAATATATCACTGATCATTTTAATTCGATAATACATTTTTAGAAATATATAAAACGTATTATTAATCCTAAAAAATATATTCTGAAATCAATGGGTGCTAAATTATATGTTTATTATAGACTATGAAATTCAATAAAATTGTATAAGTATATGATATCCCAAATATTAGAAATAAGATCTTCTTAACATGCCCTACACCATCCATTTCACCCATAAAATTAATATTCCAACCAAACATCATTTCCCTTACTCGCATAATGAATTGAGAATTAGGTTTTTCTAATATAGTCAATAAATGGATTATTAGTAGTGATATATGTATGGAATTATTTAAGAAATGATAATATAAGAATAATAGTTTACCAAATTAATTGGTTAGAACATAAGGAAAATATAATCTTGTTGTAGGTTTAGTTCGCGCAAGATATGATCTAATGACGATGTATTAATTTTTATAATTGATAGATTTAATATTTAAATTAGGTTTTTAACACAAACCATATCATGTCATTCATTACATGTTATATATAATGGATTTTTTTAGAGAATTTGTTTTGATTTTTTTCAGAATCATTATTTATAAATCATGAATTATATTATATTTCCCATTATTCACATAATATATAAACATATTCATGGAATGGTTTGTTAAGGATTCCATGTAGTAGGTTAGGTTAATGAATTAGATTATGGGAGGCTTATCATGATTGAGGACATATATATAGAAGTATATGTACTTATGATTTTTTACTATTGTTGTATCAAATTCATGTGTTGTATTATTATATTTGGTTTGGTTAAGATGTTATTATTTTCAACTCTCAAGATCAACAATTTATATTATTTCAGATGTATTATTGGTGGTACAAAGAATCAGATATTTTTTGAAATATTTGTTATTTAGATGGATCATACCCTATTATGGGTAGATTATATTATGGAAAAAATGTTTCAGTATACACAATTAAATCATTTAATAATCATAAATTAAGGCCCTATAAACCTATAAAATATCTTGTGAAATTAAATACATTATTTGGGGTGTTGATTATCATGTTTTTGGTAACATTCATGATCTAGGTCTAGAACGTCACAAATAGTATTAGAGTAGTGATTAGGATTTTTGTCATTTAGGTTTTATAAGTTGGAGTGAGATATACTGAGGCTTCTTATATAACCCAAAAGTCCTTATCATCATGTGTATTGTGGATGTTCATTTTTTTAAGGATATCGAATTTAATCACTACAAGAATGGGTGGGCCCACTCATTATCTATATCAATTAAGAAATTATGAATCTCGATTAACATTATAGGTCCCAACAGAGATCCATTTATTTTCATTTCATTATGAATCCTTTTAATAGTGTAGGATAATTAATTTTAATTTAATAAATATTTCAACAATTAATTTCATATTTGGTTATTAAATTTTTTGAAAATAAAAAAATAATAATTATTTTCATAAAAACCTTATTAGTAGTGATGTCCTTAATTAATTGTGTTAACTTGATTGATTATAATGAAATTTTTTATTTATGATATTTGATCTATGATATTCTATTATTTAATAGTTATTCATTTCATAGTATGGGATGGTTAATAATGATTTATATTTTTATAATCAATACATTATTACAACTATTTTTTCCTACTTATCCATATATTAGTCATACCATTTTACAATTCATATTTTGAGAATTAATGTAATATATTATAGTTTTAAAATGCTAAATAAACCAATTTTAAAGTGAAAATTCATTAGATGTTTTCAAAGGAAGAGAAACATATTTTATAAAAACTTTTTAAAAAATTATAAGAAATCATGAAAAATGGTTGAAATAACCTTATATATTGCAGTCCTAAGGTATGAAAATAAATAAATATTTATTATTATTTAACTATCATGTGATTTTAGTTGTTTTTGAGATTTTTATCCCTAATTTATTGTTGGAGTTGGGATATGTTTTACATTTGAGGAAATAATAGTGACTTATTAAAACATTGTGGCATCACATGAATGTGTGTGGATTGGGGGAAAATTGGTGATTTTGATTGGGGGTTTAATGAGATGTAGAATTTTTTTTACAAAACTCATTTATTGAATATATTATATAAGTTACAATGCAATAGAATGTTAGGATTGGAGAGGAGTGGACATCCAATTAGTAATGAAATATTATGCAATTTTTTATGTTCTATAAAAGCTCAAAAAAATAATTATCTTTTGTGGTTTGGATTTAATTTTTGAGACTAATTTACCTTTGGGTAAAAATATCAAAGTAATCTGGTGGAGGTCACATTATTGAAGCATGTTTGTCTATGAAATCGAGAAAATATTCAATCCAATTTTTTATAGTGGGATTATGATCATAAAATGTTGTGAATCTATATTGAATTTATAAAACTCTTTCATATATGAATAAGTTATACCAGGAAATTTATGTGTATCCATTACAATAATTGAACTGGGTAGTCACATACATTTGTAATGGATGTCCAATATATGGAATGGAGTGGTTGATGATCATTACTAATAAATAATCACAGAAGTTTTTATGATATGATATTTCTATTAATATTGGTTTTTTACGGATTCAAATATATTTTCAACATTTACATAATGGAAAATTAATATTGATGTATGTTACTGATTTTCATATATTTTTTATCTTTATAGACGAATTAAAAGTCAATGAACTCATTTAAGGTATTTTTTGAAATGGGGTTTTTGGTATTCCATATGTATGAAAATTGGAACTTTGATTTAATAACAATATTTATTTAATGATGAAATTTTTATCAGTAAATATTAAAAAATTAATTCTCTTCATGATAAAAGGATAAGGGATAATGGTTTGAGTAGCTATCACGGTAGGTATTATCATGTTCACCTATTTAATCTGTTGTTTTTCATTCCTAAAATAGAAAGTTTAATAATTTTATAAACACCTTTTCAATGTAACTATATGATTTTGGTGTCAACTTTATGGTTTCTTACATTTGAGTATTGTAATGAATAGATTTCACTATCAAAAACTTGTATTAGTGTGAGAAATCCTTATATACTCTGAATTAGAGTGATGTTTGTTAAAACAGTTTGGTGGTATAAGGATGTTCTACATCATTTCAAATAAGTAATGATTTGTGTTTTGGATTTTATTTGTTATAGTACCTTCATATTATCCTTAACTGTAATTGAAATAAATTTTTATATTCATAGATATTGAGATTTAGGGTTTATTATATGTTTGTGATGTGGTCCATATATTTAACATTTCATTCTAGTAAATAAAGGGACATAAATTAGTAATAATAATTTATTATCAATATCATGAGGACATAGTGAGAAAGGGTAGAGTTTTTTGTTGTCATGTGGGTAGAATAATCTCTTTCACTATTTATATGTGTTCTTTATCCCAAATCTATGATATTTTTAAGAGAAATTCATTGAAATATTATCTGAAAAACTAAATTATTTTTTTTCATGTTTCATTGATTTTGGGATATGCTCATCATAATGACGGGTTATCTTCATCCCTATGTAGATGTAGTGTGAAGCATTATAAAACCCCATGTACTATAGTTGTGTTTGTTGCAAAAGATAATCATGTTTTTTGGAGAATAAATTCTGGTTTCATGTGATTATTAAACAATAGATGATTGGTTACTTGAATATTTGGAATAATGATATGGAAAATCCAATAGTGGTGAGTAAAAAATCAATTATTTGTGTGGATACAATTTTTTGTTTTCTGTATACATTGATTTAGGTGATCAAATTTCTATGGCATGAACAATTTATCATTAACTAATAGGATTCATTAAAAAGAGTATATGAATCCCCATGAGATAATTTAAAAGCTAAAAATATATATTATTTTAAGTTTCATAAGTAATTTATATTTCAAATAATACTAATAATTGATTATTACTCTATAATTCTAAAGGGGAGTTAGTATATCTTGTACCTGATTAGTCTATAAATCAATAATCGAGATGGTGTACAGCTTAAGATAAAATATATTAATATATTTTAGATAAATTGACTTTCATAATGATAAATTCATATAATATCATGTTTAATGACTCAATATGTGAGGGAATTAATAGAGGGTGTATAGTATAGAATTTATTTGAAAAACTTTGATATGTTATTGCATATATTATGTTATTTATATTGAACTATATAAGATCGACATCAATGATATAGGGTTTTTTTGTATCAATGTGTCTATGTATCATTGATTATAATTGAAACATTATTTTCATGATATAAAAATAGTTGGGTAATTAAAATAGATTAAACATGGAATACAATAAGTGGACACAACTAAGGTCTGTTCTGTTTTTAGTGAATTATTAAATTAATTCAAGCTCTAATTAAGATATTAATAATTTGTGTTATATTTTGGATTTAAATGTTCTAGTATGTGATGGAGTTCTCTATGACTGGTGGGACATATGCCTCATCATTTGGGGCTTCAAAAATGTGATGTGATTTTGAATCAAGATGGTGAAAAAATTTACATAAACATAATGTTTAAATTTCAAGGATAAGAATATATATAGTGGAGAGAATTGTTCGACTCGTATAATCAACTATTAACAAAACTAATTTGAACTAGGATATATATATATATATATATGGTATACCATGGAATTTTTTTTTAGTTTTATCTATGAATTATACATTAATTAGATGGAATTAAAAATTTGGTTTAAAACTATTTAGATGATTAAATGGTTTTTTTGTTCTTTTTATTTAATTTGGGTGATGTGGAAAGTATTTTTTCACTACATAAAAAATGAGTCATAATATAATGGATGACAGGGTACCCGATGTGTTATAGAGTAGGTGAGGGTTTCATAAAATGGCCATCAAGAATCATGTTGCCTTATAATGATTAACTAGTAGCATGAAGATATATTTTAATAAATTTTTAATAAATTGAATAATTTGGATTTAAGGTGAAATAATTATCTCCCTCCTAGAAACACACTCAAATAAACTCCAAAGGCACCATGGTGTTTGGCCTCCTTCTCTGGTCCTCCTCTATTTTAATATTATTTAATTAAGAATTTATCTTCAATATGTGGTAAGTAGTTATTTCATAGTTGTTAGTCTCTCCTCTTGCACAACATTAATTTTAATTTTTCTTTTTTTCCATCACTATATTCACCATAAAATCTTAATTTTCAGTGGTTTTAATGGATTCATTGATGTGAAGAGTTTGAATAAAAATAAAAAATTGGGATTGGGATTGTTTTTCCCATATTTTTTATAGAATGGGGCCACTATCATGTCACTTTATTTGAATACATGTTCATTTATTACATGAAAATGAGTAGGAGTAAATGGGTTCCTAATACTTTTACATTTCTTGATACAGATTAATGTTCTTCAGTCTGCTTGTGTAGATCTCCTTAAGAGAAATACTAATATGAATCATTTTATTTGTTTAAAATTATATAATTTCAATCTATGAATATTTTACTAGGAATGACTATAATTAAATCCTAAACCCAATATGGTATTTATCATTGAGGTGGTTCTTGAAAAATTATAAGATTTAATGGATTTATATGGGTAAAATTAATCATGAATGATGATTTATCATGGGGTAATGAATCAATTGAACATAAAAATCCCTAATAAATTGGTCATGATTTCCCAATAACATTATTTATTAAGGAAGATCACTAGAATGATGTTTCATGTTACACGTTTCACCATATGTTTGAATCTTGGTTGATTTTTTTGGATAATATATTTATTACTGATAGGATTTAAAATTAATTTTTACTAAAATTTTAATAAATTGTTGAAAAGGACTTAACACATTGGATAGAGTTCCATATGAAAAATACATTTTGGTTTCCATGATTAATCCTAACTTCTAATGGTTCATTAGTCCTTACCGCTTTAGGATTGAAATAAATTGTCTGGATATTGATTGGATTAATTTATGTTTTAAATGCATACTAATATAGTAATGATTGATATATAAAATGAGAGAATTTTTTAGACTACATAAAATATGGGTGTACATAGTGAGTCTTGAGTTAAGGCCTTCATATAGTGAGAAAGTATTTCTTCTGTATTCGATCATTATATTTTTTAATCAATGATATAAATAATGGGAAATGTATGAAAATGGATTTATCATTTAATGTAGTAATTTATAAATCATTTACATAGAAAAAATTCAATAAAATCTTCGTTTAATTGTAATTATCCATTACCTGATATATATTAAATATTTTTTTATTATTACTTACAGGATCTGAGAATGTTATAAGTCATTTTATTTTATGTATACCTATAATGTATTTTTTATTCCCCATGTGGGGAATTTGTAGTTGTATATATGTATTGTTAATTATTTTTTACATTTTTTGTAGACACATTATTATTTTATGATAGAAAATTTATCTATAACATTTTATAATGGAATTCATGAATTCTAGTTATTAATACTGCTATTTTAAATGGTTATTATTATACCTATTCATCCCATCTAGTTAATATTTATGGACATAAAGCGGTATAGTTATTGAAATTCATTACACATAGTTCCCCCATATTGATGTATAATTCTTTGATTATAAAACAATGGTCAGAAATGGAAACTCATGATTAACATTGTATTATGTATATAGATATGGAAAATTACCATGACATTCACTATTTTTTGTTATATGTGTGTTTGGAAATACATTTCATTGGCTATGGTGTTCTCTATTACAATATACATATTGGATTTACAAATGTTTGGGAATCATGGTCATTGTATAATGGTATAAGATTTTACCTTTCTTATATTATAGGTGTAGTAACCTAAATCTATTTCCCTATGGAACTCTCTATAGTATTATGTAGACAAATTGGGATGAATCAGGTGTGGATAAAACATTTGACAATTTCAAATTTTCTTTTTAATCATTTTAAACCATCGGTATTTCAAACCATGTTATGTGAGAGGATATGAACTAATATAATTTTTTTAATCCAACCCAATAAACCACAAAAAGTGAAAATTTTAATGAGATGTCAACACATAGTATTTTTTAGATTTATTGGTCATTATAGGGAAACATATTCATTATTTTACATTATATGTCCACTAAAAAATCTTTATTATAATTTTATCATCATGTGTGATGGGTCGTGCATGCATATTCAATATACTAGGATTACAATAAAACATTTCAAAAATAATTTTCACTCTTGTAGGTTCTTTCTGCCAACTACAATATGATCAGATAAATTTTTTTAACATTTATTGATGATCTTAAAATTGAATTGGATGCACTAGTTTCAACATCTTCTGGATATTTTTCTTACAAATAGATTCTTTTACATATATTATATGGTTAATGTAACTGGAATTAAAAATTTTATATAATTGATTGTTTTATTACTAATTTTTTTAATATTCTCGTAGGACTATATCATGGATATATATGAGTATTTTATTAACTAAAAATGATATGTTAATTCGAAATCAATTCAATCTTCTAATTCTTTTCATCTTATTATTTTCTTAATAGTTATGATATACAGATAATTGTCATAACTACAATATTTTTTATTTGATATGATCAACCACACAAAATTATATTCCAACTATTCTCTTATTTAATGCATATATTGTATGTAACCTTTATCACATTATATGGTTGTTTTTAATGTTTTTAAATAATTATGTGATATTTTTCTCTCATCTCAGACACATTGAGTTTTAAACAATAGTATTCTATTTATTCTTAGCCTTCAATATATACATAATGAAATTAATATTCCATATAAATTATTTAGATAATTTCCTCCAAGTAATATAGTTATCTTTATAATTTTTCTAAATGGAAATTACATTGGTGTTTCCAATGATCTCCATTTTCATATAATTTCATTTCTATGTGGGTCTCTCCCTATATTATTGGTTATTATTTTTTAATCATATTGTTTCCATAGAAAATTATTAGGAATACCATTTTTCATATCATCTCTCATTTTTTCTAAACAAAAAAATACATCCACTTACTTTTTTATCATTGTGGACATTCTTTCATCTCAAAATAGAACTCCATAATAGCATGTAGTAAAACATTATTCATGGTTGAATTAAATTTCATACAAAAACAATATATCTTATTGATTGGAAACTCTTCATATTAATTTATAGTATCTAAAATAATAGTAATAATTTATAAGATATAATATAAAATTTTATTGAATCGTTGGAAAAAATATTCATATCCTTCACTACTTGAATCGTATTCTTTTTTGGAATATTTAAAACCATTATAGAACGACACAAGAATCATTATTTTTATTTCAAAATTCTGAAAAAATGTAATTTCTCTCATTTCGGACTGAAATGGTCATTCAATTATAATAAGCCACTCAAAATTCAAGATTATCAACTTCTCATTCATCAATCTTGAATCAATGTCAAATTTTCTGATGCATTGAATATTTAAGAACAAAAAAATCTATATTAATTCACCTTTATAAACCATTATTAATTTATGAATATTCTCATTTTAAAATCATTGATTATGAAGAAGTGATCAATTATCTTCTTCCCATTTTATATTACTCATTGAATTTATTAATCATCAATAAATATATCATTGTGGTATTTTTAATATGAAATAACAACATTTGAACCATCACATTAAAATGGCTTCAAAATTTATTTCAAAAAACTCATATTTTTATTTGGTATACTTTTTAAAATTTATTTAACTATTCACTCATACATAGTACAATATAAAGCATACATAGCTTGAAATAACTAGTAAAATGCTTTATATTAGATGTATATAGATATAAAGGAATCATATATAGTCCATACATAGTCTTGTTTTGGGTATATATGGAAATAACTTGTATGAATAATCCATTCAACACATACATAAACTCATAATGATTCATTTGTATAATTTCTTTGATTTATATAATAATATTGTGTATTTAAATCTTTTGGATATTTTCTAATTTCTTTTGGGAATGGCTCATAAAAATTCATAATTTCCTGTCTTAATGACTCACAAAAACTGTCGTGAATTACTAATATGTTCGAAGCATTACCTTAAAATGACTCAAACCTGAATATCCAATCACTTAAATTTATCAATCTTAAACAAAAAAAATCCATAATATCTTCAAATTATCCTATATCCACTTCAAATAATATTTTTGTCACAGATTTCATTTAAAATTACCCTAAAACAACATAAAATTGTTATATCAATTATCAAAATAATTTTAGTCAACATTGGAATATTCCTAGGATACATATTAATATAATAAATATTAAACATAACATATTTCAGTCTGTCAATTCAATTTCATTTTAGATGCATATAAATCCTTCACAAACCATGACTAGACAGTTGTTTTCTTCATTTATTTCACTAACCATAAATATTTGAAAATTATTGGATTGCTTCTCATTGATTATGTAACTCTATATTGATGTTGAAATATATTAATGGTCCATATACATTATTTCCAACATCCAATCTATTTTAATAGATCCAAAGAGCTCTGTAGATCTACTTTTTTAAATTTTTACAAAATATTGTAGAAATAGTCCTGTCAGGTTTAATAATTTTCTTTTCAGAGTGGATTCGAAACACATTCAGTGCTTAGCTGGGGGATGTATTTCATAAACTTCTCCACATAAAACCTTAAAAAATTGTTGGGTTAAATGTAATTTTTAAAAATAAAATATTCCTTGATTTTTAATTTACACCTGATCTAGTAGTTAAAATATATTTTGTTAAATTTATTTATGTGGGTTGTTGGATACATTTTACCAAAAATGGATGTGGTTTTATCAATAGATGATTCTGAAATAGACATTAAACCACAAGATGTCTTCATTTAATTAATAATAATTTCATATATATTGTTGGGGAACCATTCCTTATCAAGAAATATTATGAGGACTCTATATTTATGAATTTTATATTTTTAATCATGACTTCCAACTCTAGATATTTCATTTTGAGTAGTTCCATCTCGTCTTCATCTTTTTTCACCATTTTTACACATTCTTTATTCATCTTATAAACATGATTCTCAAATATCATCATTGTAAGCAATCGAGAAATATCAATTTGTTTTATGAACATCGATTTATCATCTATTTTACAATCCTTGACATTAATGGAAACATTGTTTTCATTCTATAATTCATGTATTAGTACCTTGGAACCATTTTCAAACACCACTTTCTCAAAAAAATATCATTACATTTCGTTGTAGGAATAAACACATATTAATTGAAATGTGAAATATATTCACCATTATATATCTCTATTTTGTTTATAGTATTGCATCTAATGACCTTTTGACCTAATTTTCCATGCATTAAATATGCTCCTTATTCTATTTGGGACAATTCATAATGGAATCTACTAGTATATATAATTATATATGCAATAAGATCCACTTGGAAATTGGTCATTTAAAATTTGAATACATAAAAAAAACAACACCTGATTAATTAAGCTATTAACCTTCCTAGATTGTATTAAATTCATTTGATATATCATATAAATATTTATCAACACATACACCACTTTTATTACCATAAAGTTGTTGTGTTTCCTCTTTTCCCTTTTCATTATTCCTCATATTGTTTGCTTTACTATTTTTACTATTTCATAAATCTACATATATATCCACCACATTTATTTCACTCTGAATATGATTATAATTCTCTATTTATGGATCTTCCAAACAAAAATTTCAAAAATATAATTAATATAATTATATGTTAAATTATTGTAAAATAAAAATGCATCCAACCCTAAGGAAATTGGTAAGATATTATACCACATTTTTCCTAACCACCACCCTATAATTTGTACCTTTCATTGGCTAGAAATGTGAGAAAAGAGATAATGGCCCCTGAGCCTCCCCCTAGCAGGCCTCGGGTTGGTGACTAGCACCAAGGGTATTATAAAAACAAAAAATGGGAGGCATTATCCTCTAACATAAAACAAGTGAAAGAGATAGATAAGACAAACACCTACCATATCATGCATAGACAATACTATAAATTAAATTCCATGTACACATATTTAATGTCTTTCAAGAACTTCTACAACTGAAAGGGAAAACTTCAAGTACCAAAAGACTGTAAAATGGCAGTGAGCACAAGGCCCGAACTACTCCTGCAACCCCAATATAGTATTAACCAGCCTGATCTCCAACCTAATACATGTGACCTGAAAAATAGTTTATAAATACATTGGGTTAATATACAAATATACACAGTAGGATCCTCTCTGGTGACTCTTATGAAAAATTAATGAAAGCATTCCAATGAAAATTGAACAACAAGTGAAAATAACTTGTCACCTATATATGTGTACTATATTCCCAGTGTCAGCATGTCTACTATCACCAAGTATTGACTACAAGAGTACATAATATAAATAAAAATATAAAGGGTACCATACTACAACAGCGATACTATTCTTCTTCATTTCCCCAATGTCCCACGTCCAAAGAAACACTCTCCAAAAAGGTTGGCCCAAAGACACATGAGAAAGAAACAGAACTTGCACTTCATGTAATATAAAGTTATTCCGGCAGACACCTAGGAAAAGCATCCCCCCATCCACACAACCAAAAGTAACTAAGTAGTTTTTGGGATCCTCCAACACCCTATAACGTGCATCATACCGCGACCTGTATACCTCAATCCATTACTGCCCATACGCTAATAATGGAATCATAAGACATCCTATCCTAAACATCTTACACATGTAGTAGCCCATAAGAAACTATATACATAATATATGAGTCTGAATAACCACAAGCCATTACAGACCTCTACACACATATATGGGTAATAGTAAAAATTGTACCCACTGACACATGTAACTTCCAAGAGAATATAGTGGGGACAAATAGAGTTGTCCTTCATTTATCCCTTCATTTGGATGTTTGGGAAAACATCCCATATAGATTTGAATCATCATGGTGTCAGTTTCCCTAACCGAAAGGGTGATGTAAAAATAGAAAAAAAATGATATAATATTGATCACAATGACACTACTGGAAAAACCATGTCTTAGAATCAATTGCAGAAAACGTCTCTCAGACTCCCAACTTCCACATCTATAACATTATGTCCTATAATCTCACAACCATTTAAAGAGATATATTAAGTTTATATATCCCTTTTTATAAGTTTCACATTATGTTAATTAATTATTTAACCATTCAATAACAATTATCATTTCTCCCCATCACATTCTACTAGCATAATAAATATGTATCATGCACTCTAGGCATAACCAAACCGAGTCTACAGCTTCTCAAAGTCACAATATCATCATTGAATCCCAGCGAGATCCATCCTGATGGGTTAAATCATTTATTCATTTTTATAACTACATTACCACATTCCACTTTTTTAGGTATTCAAAAAAAACATACTACGCTATCACACACAAGGGGCTCAAAATGCTGATTAAGTGAGCTACCGATCGAGTCTTTTCCACATATATTAAGATAATAGATATTTCTATCCTCTAGGATAAAAACACAGAAATCTCTTGGAGTACCCCATGAATATTTTCCAATTTTGAAATGGGAGAAAGAAAAAATTGATCCCTCAAGAAGTGTAGAATGTGATGTAGATAAACGAACAAAAGATTCAACAACATCTATATTCACATCAATGGGTAAGCACAACATCAACCCATTTCATACTTTCTAATGTCCTTCCTGAAACCCATGTATCAATCGGTGAATCCCATCACTCTAAGAATCAACTTCTACCTCAACCACTAGGACTCCATACCCCCACATACCAAAACATCCCTCTAGGGCTAGCCATCATAGGGTTGCATCAAATCCATGCCTCCATACCGCCACAACCACAAGCCTTGTATCTAGATCACCTCATAAGCAATAGGAAGAAACATAGAAACGAGATCTTAAACATAATACCAGGCACCCAAGTTTCACACATAATGAGCTCTCAAAGATCCCAAGTATAATGCACCCGTCCTTTACATTCAAGTGTAATGCTCATGACTTATAAGTAATTATTGTTATCACATAATAAGTTCTTATTCCATCATGAATTAACTGATTAATTTTTCATAGTTTCAAACTACAAAATATCTAATAAAAAAGATATCACTGGATATTCCCAAATTAATTCAAAATTTAATTTAATATGCCATTAATATTTTGTTAATAATAATTAAAATTCTTCAGGTTCATTAACAAATTTTAATGAAAAATTATTACTTGCATCAATTTGATTAACATCAAATAACAACAACAATAACTAAATTCATCAAACATGCCTCTTTGTCATTAGACAATTAATTTAAAATTAATTTCTTCTTTATGTTCATTAACTATATCAATAAATAACAACATGATAAATAAATCTAGGTATAGATATCAATCTATCTATAAAATCAAGAGATAAACTATATTCCTCGTACACGGAAATAATATCAATATGTAATCGATACAGATTTCATTAATCTGGTTCATATAATTATTATGTCCATTTCATTGTAATACAATGGGATGAATCATGCTATCACAATGATTTCACATAATTAAATAGATAATAACAAAATCCCTAACCTCAAATGATCATTGATGTTATTCGCACTGGGACATATCAAAGCAGCTGGTCACGAATGCCACAGCTACAATAAAAACATCCACCTGAGCACGTCACGACACAAACACACAAATTAACCACCTAGAAAACTCAATTAGAGTAATAGAGATTACACTCCACCACAAGGAAAAGAAAAATGGAGGAAACAGATTGATTAACCATCATAAAATTTGGTAGATCATACCTTAAATCAAATATGGATCGCTATAGATCATAGGAGGGAGCGATGGATGATTCCTTGATGAAGGAATACCCAAAATACTGAAGAGAGTTTCATTATGTCACATGGAGTTGAGGGAGGTCCACTATATCAATATTTTGTAGAAAACCAGAGTGATTGGAAAGAATATAAAACATACAACATCAAGGAATTACAAGATGTGTAATACCCTTTCACGCAGTGTAATACCATTTCACATCATGTAATTATTCAGGGTCTCGTTTCTCTAAAAAATCATGTCGCCTTGGACTTTTACTTATTTTTCAAACCCAAAAATACTTCGATTCATGATCAATGCATTAATGCTATGAAAAAACTCGTGAAACAGTATGTCACATTGTATAATGAAGTTATATAACATTAAATCTTGCCTTTTTCAGATTTACAAAACTAAACAACTCGAAACCTTTTCTGAGACACCTCCGAGCACTATAATATTCAAAAAATTGCAAAGGTTTGATCCACATGGATCTGGTCCCTTTCGTAATATAGGTCTCAAAACATTATCATCCACTAGAATTCAAAACAAACCTATAGTGGAAACATAAAGGGGTTATCTGACATGCCACCCCATGAAATACCTCTCAAACCTCTCTCCACCTCACTAGAGGAACATGCGGTAAACCATGATACACCCACTACCATCACCAAAAAATGCATTGGAGGGGGTACATCTAAAAATTTATTAAGCCACACAAGAATCAAGAGAAATCCATCTCATTAACAGAAAAATTCCTACAACCACAAAACGAACAATGATACAAGAGAAGAGTAAAACATCAAACCATATGTGGTATTGATCATGTATATGTGCCTCACATTCCCATGTACTCTCCTCTATATCACTATGCAACCACATGACACGAACCAAGGGGATAGAAAAGCCTCCCAAATCATTTTCTGGGAAATCCTGAATCTTTAATGGATGCTCCATAAAGGCCGCATCATCTTTATCATTGATCTCTCTCTAGTTGGTGATTTGAGAGTCGTCATGAAGATTACAACAGAGCTGCACCATGTGAAAAACATCATCTATCGAGAACATATATAGGGTATGTTCTACCCCATACACCATCACCCCAACATGAGTCAACACCTAGAAATGCCAAAATAATAGGGGTAAAGCTTACTCACAAAACCAATCATTCGTTTTCCGTGAAGGGGTGTCACCTTCAGAAACACATGATCCCCAACACCAAAAAACAAATGTATCCTCCCATAACCGGCATTGTATTTATGATAGCCATGCACTGCCTTCATCCTTTCCTGAATCACCTGAACTATATCTATTGTGTTTTGTACTTGTTTGGGACAATGAATTTATGACTCCCCAACCCTAGTCCAACACAATAGAAAATGGAACAGTCAGCCATATTATTCTCAATTGGCCTCATATCGATGGTGGAGTGGTAAATATTTTCGTAAGTGAACTCTACTAAGGGTATGTTCCCCGACCATAAACCTCCAAAATCTAGGACACATGAATTCCACATATCTTCCAAATTCTGAATGGTCTTCTCTATCTGACCATCTATATATGGATGAAAAGTAGTGCTAAGGAATAGATGAGAACAAAATGTCGGTTGGAGTCCTCTCAACACCCTAGAGGTAAAATGAGTATCTTTATGGGAAATGATTGTCTTCGTGAATCTCTGGAGTCTCACAGCGTTCTACAGATACTACCTCAACAAAACCACAACTGATCATGACTCCATGATCTCTATAAAGTGGAATTATTTTAGCAAATGTTCCACTAATACACATGTAGTGTCATAGCCTCCCTAAACTCTAGGTAATCAATTATAAAATTCCATAGAGATTTCCACCCACTTCCATAGAGAAGCATCTACTAGATAGATCTACCCACTAGCAACATGGGGCATAGACTTCACCTTCATGATGACCAAACATCGAGACACAAACTCTACAACTTCATACCTCAACCCAAGCCATAAAAACTGGCTTCTAAATGATCATTGAATTTTTTCATGCCAGAATTTACTGCTAAGGGATAACAATGGAAATCTCCAAGAAACATCTCACATATCTCTAAAAGAACAAAAATCCTTCCTTAAAAAGACACCTGCCATTTTTCGTTGTCGGACCAACAAACATGGGCAACCCCACAAACAACTCAGTCTCTCGAGACCACACATAAGGATCCCCCAACTGGGATTCCTACACCTATTGAACCAGTGTTGATTTCATGATCATCTAATAATGAAATACTCCCCCCCCCCAAACTATTCCCATTTAGAGAGGTAATTGTTAAATTTATTCCATTACACTCTAGAAATCACTTGATTCATGCACAACATCCATACATGACATCCTAATTAGCGTATCATATACAACATTACCCTTACCAGGTTTATAAAATATTTTGAAGTCAAATTCCTCTAATAACTCCATATAATGGAATTGTAGTAAGTCCATGTATTATTGGGAGAAAACATTCCTTTGTCACTTATGACTGGTGAAGACCACAAAATTCTCACTGGTGAAGTATAGTCTCCAAAAATTCATGGAAACACCACTACTGGAAACTATAAAATGTTTTTAGATATGTTAAATTCATAGGGTTGTATATTTTGGGACCCATATGAACTGACTGATCTCTTTTACATCATAACACAGCCTCAAACAAGATGAGTAGAATCACAGAAAACCTCAAACCAATCTCCTTCTGGTATCAGAATAATAACCAATGTAGTAACCAACTTCTCCTTCAGATACTCAGAAGAATACTGACACTTATCAGTCCACAATAACAACTGATCCTTTTATCTCAATTCTGTCAGAGAATTCACAGATAGGGAGAAATTTGAAACGAACCTCTTGTAATATCTTGAAGGACTGATGAAACATTGAAACTATGACAATATTTTAGTAGTATCCCATGAGAAAACAACTTTTATCTTTTATGGATCCAATGATACTCCCTACTGGGATACAACATACAAGGACCCAGCCTTAAACCTTACTTATTATTGAATTAAATGAATAATTCACATTGAGGATCTTTTCAGGTTTAGTGTTTTAGAGAATTAGTACATAACTATTAGATCTCAAAGGTTACAAAGTAGACACATCTACTCAGCTTCCATTTTTTCACAAAAATAAAAACTCTTGGTCAAAAGAGTCATGTCTAGTTCCCTGTTTTAGACAGCCTGACATTTCCTGGATCCCATCCTTGAACCTATTCAACTTTATGTCCTGTGAAAAATATTTCAAAAAAAACATGGGATGAGCATAAAAAGCTCAGTAAGGGTTATAAAAATATGGAAATAAAACATTAGTCCATATATACATAAGAATCAATGAAATCATATTGTACTCATAAATCATAAGCAATTTAACATACCTCATGAAATCATAAGATTTACGAATAACTCATAGAAATCGTAAGACATAAAGGTAACTTGAGGCATTCGTAACATTATTACGTAGGGAGTAACCCTCATGGTTACGTTTGGAATACCCATCACAATATATTCCCTAAATCTCTTCGGAGAAACCTTAACGTGTAACTCCTTCACGTTACCCAATGCATTGGAGAGCTATATCAGGCTCACCCACCCTATGTTTATCATGGAACCACCTGTCTTCATAAACAATGCCCAAGAACCATAATATAATCACATCACATAACATAAGAATTAAAAAAATATAACATTCCCACATTTTAAATAAAAATATATCCTTTTAAGATATTGAAATAATGAATCAATTCTAAAAAACCATTTTCAAAACCATTTAAAACCATTTAATAAAGAGATTTTTGAATCAAAGTGTCCCATACCACTTTGAATATTTTAAAATTTTATACCATTAATATCCATATAAATAAATCCCAAAAACCATTTTTAACAAATGGATATTAATGAGAAATATTTATAAGAATAAATCAATAAAACAAGTAAAATGGTATTTTAGTTGAAGTGTTTTTTAACAAAATGTGAGACACTTGAAAACAATAATTGAGGAATAACATTTAATCAGAACATTATAATATCATGAGAATAGAGGGATTCATGATATAATATTCCAAAGGATAGTATATACACCATATAAGATTGAAATGGTGCATAACAACAATGATGTCTCAACTGAAATGTAAAATGAGATGAAATTCATTATAAAGAAGGTATCCTTAAATTAAAGATAAATCAACCTCATAATTATTTGTGAAAAAGATAAATACACCCAATATAAGTGGATATTAATTGTAAAACAATCAGAGGTCATTTACACATATTCAAAGGATGAAATATTCAATATCTACATGTTTAACCCAAATAAATTGAAATTGGGTTAAGAAGTTCTCTTGGTAAAATTTGATAGCCTAACATCGTCACTTTAAAATTCATAAAATTAGTTTATGAGAGATAAAATGGTATCTCATCACTTGGACATAAAATTAAATCAATAATGATAAAGAAGAACATATCCCAATATAAAAATATGTAAATTAAAAGACATAACAATATAAGTGTTTTAAAAAGAGGAGTGTGAAAGGTTCCCCACTCGATTTTGGCAACTTTCGAAACGTACACCCCATGAAAGAAGGGTCATAAAATGAAGATGTAAATACCCATAAATGAGATTATATTATACAAATAGTAAAATAATGGGCAGTACATACACCACACAAAAGGAAATAGTTTCCAATGTTGCATGAATCTCATGGGAATAAAAAGTGAGATGAAAATCCCCTTATGAAAATTCCGCAGCCTAACGGCGCCACATAAAACTTCTGAAAATGGATTTATGAGAACAAATAGGGTCTCTCATCATATTAACATAATATTTACACCAAGGTTAATATAAAATAACATCCCCTAACATATGAAATATTAGCTTAATGTAATTTACATAAAAAGGAGTACTTAAAAAGAAAGAGAGAGGTAGGATCCCTTACGAAAATTCGGCATCCTAACGGCGCCACTTAAAAATTATAAAAATGAATTGATGAGAGTAAGAGGGGTTATCCCATAATATGTAAAACAAATTACAGTATGTTTAATATAAAATAACTTCCACCAACATAAGAACACGGAGCATAAATAAAATGACATAAAAAAGGGTACTTGAAAAAAAAGAGAGAGGTCAGATCCCTTACCTCAAGTTCGACTTGTCTTGTTCGATTCTATATATTCCTGAATAATAAACAATGGTAAATTTATAATTTCTTAAAGTATTCCATTAAATATTATTATTCAGTTCATATCACATATTACAATGTTATAATAATTGGTTAATAATGTGATTTCATATCAGACGTTTTTGTCGATGTTTGGTACATGAGTCAAAAATGAACTTGTTTGAAAATGATTGTCCATGTAGTTATAATTAAAACATCTCCAGAATAGTATTAATGATTTATATATCCTAAATATCCATTACATATTCATTTTATAGTATTCCATAACATTTGGAGATAAAAATAAATGAAATGTGCCGTTTATGGAGACGGTAGGCCGTACGTACGCATGAACACTACTTTCAGTTCTTTTTCATATTAATGGAATTAAAAAAATAATTGAGAGATATATATATTATAATTCCAGAATAATATATATGTTTTATAGGTCAAATAATTTCATTAATTTTATTTCTTTTATACATTCCATGTATTTCATGAACGGGTGACATCACTTGAGGGGGCGGTAGTCTGCACTTCCTCATATGAAATTATCGCATTTGCACAGCATGAAAAGAATAAAGGTATGATTTAAATATAAAATACCTAAGCATATATAAAACATAAATACCATATATATCATATATAAAATAAATTGGAATCATAATGGCCACCTTTAAATGTGTTTAAAGAATATTGAACAATCATCGTTTCGTGAGGCAGTAATTCACCGTCCACAGAAACAGTATGTTTTTTAACCATTAGATAGATGTGTGTGTAAGTGTAGCACTAATCATTCTTATAAAAATATCATAGTATATTGAAGATATAGTTGTTGTTAAAAAATAAATGAATAAGAAGAGTTTAGGGGTTTGGAGAAGCAAAATAAAACAAAATAACACAAGTGAGGACATTACCTTTAAATCGGGTAACTCCTATTTGTTTGAACCAAAAGGTTTTCTTGAAGAACATTCTTCCAAAGGTGAGGCTTAAATGATGAATAGAGGGATGTGGAGAGATGAAATGGACAGGGTTTGGCCGAGAAAAAGGCTTGAGAGGAGAGGGTAAGGTGGTAGAGGTGGTGGGCTTTTATAAGAGAAGAGGATGGGAACTCTTGGAATGTTATAAAATATTACATTATTATAAAATGATTTTCGGATTTTAAAGGTCCTAGAAGGATATATTTAGAGGATAAGGTGATACAGTTTCTAAATCTACCCATCCAATATGTTTTTGACTAGTTTAGGTCTTATATTTTACATTATTGTTTCATTTTATTTAAATCTTTAAATAATGAGGTAATCGCTGCATCATCAGGGTGTCATAAAAAAATTAATTTATTTAATGACTAAAAATTATAAAAAAAATATCATGATGTAGGAAATATTTTTATCTTTCTAATTAATATTTATAGTCTAAAATATGACTTGTATATCCCCATGTAAAAATTGTTTTTGTAAAACAACACATGTTTGTGACATTTTAATTTTAACTTTAAATAAAAAGTTATTAATATCATTTTAGTACCAAAGTGGCTCCATGGTGTCCCCAAGTTGACCCATGGATTTTTTAGGTCGGCCATGACACATCAAATAAGGGTAGTACATGTTTCAAGGTCATTTCATATTATTAAAACATTATTTTTACCTTACATTACACTAATTACCTCTAACCGTGATTAAAAACTTAAAAGTTACTATTCACCAAAAATTAATATAATCCCATTGAACCACATTTTACTTCGTAATGACAACCATGTATTTCGGATTTTTGAAATTCAAATAAAAAAATTGGTAAAGTTTCATTTTAATAAAAAATCAGTTTTTAAACTACCACTTAGTGGTCTCACTATTCATAAAAAATTGATGTTTTTCAGAAAAAAACAAAAAAAATCACCCTAAGTTATATTTGATATTCCGAATTAAAAAATGATATCTATTTTACAAAATTAAAAACATATAAGTTACATTAATTAATTTAATAATTAATTCCAATTGTTAGAACAAATAGCGTGTTTTTATGAAACAATATATATCAAAAGATTGACACTAATTTAATACCAATTTCAAAGTGAAATTAATTCCAATGACCACTATTGGACTAAATGGTAAAAATATATTCTAATTGAACATTAAAACCAATTCAAACGTTGATCTATTCATATAAATAAATTATATTAAAAATTGGTTTTAAATAAAAATACAACATTTTTCACTTATTCATTAAAAATGAACATTATCGTAAATATACCAAAAATTTACACAAAGTAAATTTTGATGTCCCGATTTTAAAGAAAAATTTAATTTTGTCAAATATAACAGAAAAAATTATCAAAAAGTGGATTTCAAAGAGGTTCGTCATCAAAAGACTGTTAATCGACCTTTTGAAAAATATTAGAATGTTTACGCTTAAAATTGGATTAATTCGCATTTTTAATCCTCTAACATTTATTGTGAAAAGTAAAAATATTTTACAAACATATATAATAATTTTGAATCTAATTCTGTTCATTCCCATCATTACAATGTCTAGGTGTTAACTACCATTTAAAATAAAATTATTTTATTATTAGAGTGCAATGTAAGATTTCAAAGGAACTCATTGTTGAGTAATGGGTAAGCCATCGATCATAGAGTTCCCTTTAAATTAATATTAACATTTTATTCAAAAATAGGGATAAATATAAAAATTTCATATTATTTATTTACTTGGGGTGTTACATCCTTCCCCCTTTTTGGGAATTGCGTCTTCAAAATTTTAAAATTGGGCTCAAAACTTCATTGAATGTCCTACATCAGAACATGAGTCGGTAAAACAATCACTTTAAAAGAAAGAAAGAGAAGTACAGATGTCACTCACGTTAACCCATACTAGGATTCGAAGTATGAAAATATGGATATGGAAGAAAAAAAGGGTCATGTTCTGACGGAGAGTGATAGTAAACATGTCTAGGAGAAAGTTAACCACATGAAAATCACAAATTTGTGATGGGTTAAACGGTATTCGATTCCCCAGTAGGAAAAGTTAAAAGAAAACATTTTTGTTTTAAGTTATTCTTCATCGAGGAATTTGTTTTTGAGCTTAAATAAATCATAATTAAACATAATTACTTGTCACATAGACTTTCAACTTTTACTAGATTCTTTAATCAAACTCATATTTTCTCCAAAAGACGAGTATTTTGGAAGACTTTTTCGCATTAAGAGTACTATAATAAAATTCTTGAGAATCACCCAATCCACAAAAGGGAACTATATATTTCCCATGTTTTTAGATCTCAACCAAAACAAACCAAAAAGTTTAGTACGAGATCAGATAATACCCCAAAAAGGATATTTTTTTACAAAAAGAAAAACGACTCCTAATCTTTAAAAGTTGTCAATCAAAACCCAAAGTTCAACAAAGACCATTCAATAAACATCTATCCATAAAATTCTTCAAAGTAAACCAAACTATGATTGAAACCCAAATCTGTGAAAGATTTAATCACATAGTCTCCTATGATAAATCTTAACATTTTTCCTCAAAATAACATCAGTTACTCTTACAGTCTCATACTAAAAATTAATTAACCTAATCATATATCCTCCATGATAGGCTAATCATTTCCATTGATAACCCAAAATCAACTTACTCTTAATTTATAAAATTATCTAACTAAAAATAATCATTTAAACTAACCAGGGACTTCACGTAGTCCAGTGGTAGGCGATAAATACCAGTTGCACTTTGGTTGTGGGTTCGATTCCCACAGCTTTGTCTGACGCGACTGGTTTTCACGTGGTCTGCATGTTGTCTGTTTTCTAAAAACTATATAATTCATAAAACATTCTCCAAAAACGAGATAAAATTTTCAAAAATAACCATAACATAATTTAACCTCAAGTTTATCTCATGTCGTTCATATTTCATCATAACATATAGTAACCCATAATTACCTCAAAAGTAAGGATCATATAAACCCTAATTTTTACCTTTATAATTATTACCTGAACATCCATGATGAGTTGGTTCTCTCATACATGATGCATTAGAGAACTTCATAAGGTTCAAGTGGTTGATCAATACTTGTGATGGCTGGTTTATAATAACCACGAGATTTCTCATTGAATCCTCCATTTCATCCCATCTGTTAATCAGAGATCCACCACAGTTTCCTTCAAACCCATTGTCACTTTGGTGCCTGATAGATCCATCCTTTTACTAAAACCATAAAGGTCAGTGTGAGTATATCAAAAAAAATTATCATGTACTAAAGAGGAAGATAAACACTAAGATATACTTATCCAAGTTATCACAAACTCATTCCAACCTTCAAAATAACAATGACACTATCTAATATAATAACCACTGTGGTTATACACAACTTGTCAATTATGCTTAAACAACACTCTAACCTCTAAAGTTATCTAAACTGACCTTTGATACCTATAACGACCCAGCCGTAAACATTACATATTATTGAATTAAATGAATAATTCACATTGAGGGTCTTTTCAGGTTTATATTTTTAGAGAATTAGGACATAACTATTACATCTCAATGGTTAAAAATTAGACACATCTACTCAACATCCATTTTTTCACAAAAATAAAATCTCTTGAACAAAAGAGTCATGTCTAGTTCCTTGTTTTAGACAGCCTGACATTTCCTGGATCCCATCCTTGACCCTATTCAAATTTATGTCCAGTGAAAAACATTTCAAAAAAAATTGGGATGAGCATAAAAAGCTCAGTATGGAAAGAAAACATTAGTCCATGTATACATAAGAATAACTGAAATCATACTTTACTCATAAAGCATAAGCAATTTAACATACCTAATGAAATCATAAGATTTACGAATAACTCATAGAAATCTTAAGACATAAAGGTAACATGAGGCATTTGTAACATTCATACATAGGGAGTAACCCTCATGGTTACGTTTGGAATACCCATCACAGTATATTCCCTAAATCTCTTTGGATTAACCTTAACGTGAAACTCTTTTGCGTTACCCAATGCATTGGAGAGTTATATCGGGCTCACCTGCCCTATGTTTTTCACGGAACCACCCATCTTCATAAACAATGCGAAATAACCATAACATAATAACATCACATAACTTAAGCATAAAGGAAAGATAACATTCCCACATTGCAATAACAATATAACCTTTTAAGATATTGAAATAATGAATCCATTCTAAAAAACCATTTTCAAAACCATTTAAAACCATTTAATAAAGAGATTTTTGAATCAAAGTATCTCATACGACTTTGAAGATTTTAACATTTTAAATAATTAATAACCATATAAATAAATCCTTAAAACAATTTTTAAAAGATGGATATTAATGAGAAAAATTTATATGAATAAATCAATAAAACATTTAAAACGGTATTTTAGTTTAAGGGTTTCTTAACAAAATGAGAGAAACTTAAATACAATAATTGAGGAATAACATTTAATCAGAACTTTATAATATCATGAGAATAAAGGGATTAATGATATAATATTCCAAAGTATAGTATATACACCATATAAGAGTGAACTGGTTCATAACAACAATGATGTCTCGATAGAAATGTAAATTGAGATGAAATTCATTACAAAGAAGGTATCCTTAAATTAAGGATAAATCAATCTCATACTTATTTTTCAAAAATATAAATAAACACAATATAAGTGGATATTAAGTGTATAACTATCAAAGTTCAATAAAACATATTCAAAGGATTACATATTCAATATCTACATGTTTAACCCAAAGAAATCGAAATTGGGTTAAGAAGTTCTCTTGGTAAAATTCGACAGCCTAACGGCGTCACTTTAAATTTCATAAAATTAGTTGATCAGAGAGAAAATGGTATCTCATCACTTGGACATATAATTTACATCAATAAGGATTAAAAATAACTTATCCTAACATATAAATATGTAAATTAAGATACATACCAAAATAAGTCTTTTAAAAAGCGGATTGTGAATGGTTCCCTCACCGATTTGGGAAACTTTCCAAACGTACACCCCATGAAAGAAGTTTCATACAATGAAGATGTAAATACCCATAACTGAGATTATATTATACAAATATTAAAATAATTGTCAGTACATACACCACACAATAGTAAATAGTGTCCAATGTAGCATGAATCTCATAGGAATAAAATGTGAGATGAAAATCCCCTTATGAAAATTCGGCAGCATAACGCCGCCACATAAAACATCCAAAAATGGATTGATGAGATCAAATAGGGTCTCTCATCATATGAAAATAACATTTAAATCATGGGTAATATAAAATAACATCCCCAAACATTATAAAGTGGAGCTTAATGTAAGTTACATAAAAATGAGTACTTAAAAAGAAAGAGAGAGGTATGATCCCTTATGAAAATTCGGCAGCCTAACGGCGCCACTTAAAAATTCTAAAACTGAATTGATGAGATTAAGATGGTATATCTCATCATATGAAAATTAAAATTATAGTATGGTTAATATAAAATAATAACCTCGAACATAATAACATGGAGCATAAATGAAATGACATAAAAGAGGGTACTTGAAAAGAAAGAGAGAGGTCAGATCCCTTACCTCAAGTCCGACTTGTCTTGTTCGTTTCATTATATTCATGAATAATAAACATTGGTCAATTTATAATTTTTTAAGGTCCTAATTTAAATATTATTATTCACTTCATATCACATACTACAATGTTATAATAATTGGTTAATAATGTGAGTTCATATCAGACGTTTTTTGTCGATGTTTGGTACATGAGTCAAAAATGAACTTGTTTGAAAATGATTGTCCATGTAGTTATAAGTAAATCATCTCCTGAATAGTATTAATTATTTAAATATCATATATATCCAGTACATATTCATTTTATACTATTCCATAACATTTGGAGATAAAAAGAAATGAAATGCACCGTTCATGGAGACGGTAGGCCGTACATGCGCATGAACGCTACATTCATTTCCTTGTCATATTAATGGAATTAAAAAATAATTTCGAGATATATATATATTATAAATCAATTATAATATATTTGTTTTATAGTTCAAATAATTTCATTAATTTCAATTCTTTATACATTCCATGTATTGCATGAATGAGTCACATCACTTGAGGGGGCGGTAGTCCACACTTCCTCATACGAAATTATCGCATTTGCACAACATTCAAAGAATAGAGGTATGATTTAAATATAAAATAAAGAAGAATATATAAAACATTAATACCATATATATCATATATAAAATATAGTGACATCATAATGGCCACCTTTAAAGGTGTTAAAATAATATTGAACAATCATCGTTTCGTGAGGCAGTAATTCACCATCCACAGAAACCGTATGTTCTTTAACAATTATACCGTTGTGTCTGTAAGTGTAACACTAATACATCTTATAAAAACAGCCTTGTATATTGAAGATACTGGTTTTGTTACAAAATAATGGAATAAAACGAGTTTAGGGGTTTGGAGAAGCAAAATAAAATAAAAGAACACAAGTGAAGACATTACCTTTAAATCAGGTAACTCCTCTTGGTTTGAACCAAAAGGGTTTTTGAAAGGAATTATTCCAAATGATAGGCTTAAATTATGAAGAGAGGGATGTGGAGAGATGAAATGGGCAGGGTTTGGCCGAGCCAAAGGCTTGAGAGGTGTGGGTAAGGTGGTAGAGGTGGGTTCCTTTTATAAGAGAAGAGGAGGGGAACTCTTGGAATGTTAAAAAATATTACTTTATTATAAAATGATTTTTGGATTTCAAAGGACCCAAAAGGATATATGTCGAGACTAAGGTGATAAGGTTTTGAAATCCACCCATCCAAAAGATTTTTGACAAATTTAGGTCTTAGATTTGACATTATCATTTCATTTTATTTAAATCGTTAAATAAGGAGGTAATCGCTACATCATCATGGTGTCATAAATAATTTAATTTATTTAATATATAAAAATTATAAAAAAATATAATGATGTAGGAAATAAATTTAGCTTTCTAATTAAAATTTATAGTCAAAAATATTACTTGTATAACCCCATGTAGAAATTGCTTTAGTAAAACAACACATGTTTGTGACATTTTAATTTTAACTATAAATAAAAGGTTATTAATGTCATTTTCCTACCAAAGTGGCTCCATGGGGTCCCCAAGTTGACACATGAATTTTCGTGGTCGGACATGACACATAAAATAAGGGTATGACATGTGTCAAGGTCATTTCATATTATTAAAACATTATTTTTACCTTAGATTACACTAATTACCTCTAATCGCGATTAAAAACTTAAAAGTTACTATTCACCAAAAAAATTAATTTAATCCCATTGAACCACATTTTACTTATAATTGACAACCATGTATGTCGGATTTTTTAAATTCAAATCACAGAAGTGGTAAAGATTCATTTAAACGAAAAATCGGTTTTTAAACTACCACTTAGTGGTTTCACTATTCATAAAAAATTGATGTTTTTCAGAAAAAAACCCAAATTTCACACTAAGCTATATTTGATATTCCAAATTCAAAAATGATGTCTATTTTAAAAAATTCAAAACATATAAGTTACATTAATTTATTTAATAATTATTTCCCGCTGTTAGAACAAATAGCGTGTTTTTATGAAATAATATATATCAAAATATTGACACTAGTTTAAGTCCAATTTCAAAGTGAAATTAATTTCAATGACCACTATAGGATTAAATGGTAAAAATATATTCTAATTTCACTGTAAAACCAATTCAAAAGATGATATAATCATATAAATAAATTAAAATAAAATTTTGTTTTGAATAATAATACCACATTTTTCACTTATTCATTAAAAATGAACTTTATCGTAAAAATACCAAAACATTACACAAAGTAAATTTTCATGTCCCGATACTAAAGAAGAATTTTATTTTGACAGATATAACACATGAAATTGTCAAAAAGTGGATTTAAAAGAGGTTCATCATCAAAAGGTAGTTAATCGACCTTTTAAAGAATATTATAATGTTTACGCTTAAAATTGGATTCATTTGCATTTTTAATCCTCTAACATTTATTGTAAAAAGTAAAAATATTTTACAAACATATATAATCATTTTGTAGTTAGTTTTATTTATTCCCATCATTACAAAGTCTACTTGTTAAATACCATTTAAAATAAAATTATTCTATTATTCGAGTGCAACGGAAGATTTCAAAGGAACTCGTTGTTGCATATTGGGTAAGCCATCAAACATAGAGTTACCTATAAATTAATATTAACATTTTATTCAAAAATAGGGATAAATATAAAAATGTCATATTCTTTATTTAACTGGGGGGTTACAAAACATGCCTCATGGAACAGACTTCTCAACCCCAAAACTCACACTTAGACAACATATAAAATAGTTACTAATGATAATGAACTCGTTAAATGGCATGCAGATGACTTGAATACTCATCTTCAGATATGTAGTACATAATGATATCATCGATGAAAACCACCATGAAATTTTACAGGAACTCACAGAAATGAGTTTCCATCAACACCTTGAACACAACAGAAGAATTTTTCACACCGAACGACATCACAACAAAATCATATTGCCCATGACGACAACATATATAAGTCATTTGAATATCATCAACCTTCACATGCACAGATGATATCATGAGTACATATTTATCTTCAAGAACAAACTTGAACACTTCAGTTGATCAAATAAACCCTCAAAACATGTAAGAGGATATAGGTTCTTTAGTATTAATCAGTTCAATTAATGATTATAGACACACAACCCCAAACTGTTGTCATCCTTATTCACGAAAAAATGGTGCCCCCATTATGAAACATTGGGCCGAAATAAATCAAACTACAACAATCCGTCGAGTTTTATATGCATATCTTGCAATATTGATGGGTCCATCATATATAGAGACATTGATATAGTAGACACAGCTGAGTGTAGCTCGATCTCGAACTCGAACTATGGTAGATGGGGTGATGTTACATCCTCTTATGGAATGTCATCAGGGTACACATCCATGACCCTGGAAAACACCGACTGTTGAATATTCGATGAACTCCACATCAGTTCGAACATCAAGGAAGACTAGGATGAAAAAATATTTTGACCCATATAAGGGTCTCGCTCATGACCAAACACTGATGGATTTTCCTCACCCTCAAGGAACACCACCGGACTCTTAATGAAATCCATGATAGGCAACAATGAATACAAAAACATCCATGTAGAGGATGAAAACATATGGTTTTAAGTGTAAACATATGAAATATTCCTAAGAGTGGTGCCTCCTGAACACTATATCATAGTTTCTACATACTTTAATAATGTCAGCTCAACCTCCAACTGGTGTAGTCAATGCCAAGGTCAATAAAATCCACTCTAACTCATGTCCCAAGGAATGGAAAAGGGAAGGATATATAATGGAGTGTGTCATTCAACAGTCAAACAAGGAATACACCCAGGTATAAAAAAAATCATAGGATACCTTGAATGGTGTCTTTCTCACCTAGCACTATAAATGGTAATGCATGAAGCTATCCAATACTTTATCCATAACCTCTAGGTCCTTACTAAAAAACACCTTGATGGCCATTTTATTCTTTATGAGGAATGATATTTTCCTAAGGATATCATATGCCTACACCGTCTAATCTCTGCCAATCCAAAGCTGGTGCAACCTCTTGCTACTACCTCGACTAGAAGTTCTATAATGGAGTAACCTAATGTGAAACACATGATGCACACTGACTGCTCATAATGGTCGGGAATCCTCACTCATGAGGACCTCAGTTTCAATAAGAAAAACTTTCACCTAATCCATTGGTATTAGTCTGTGAGACGCATCCCACGGATAAATGATATATTGATGGTTGAGACCTTCACTAGACTGAATAGAATCTCTTCTTCCAGGAAAACAGGGAATCCCAAACCACATCTCTACTTCATGAGGAATCTTAAAGACTCCCCTTTCATGATGATCTGGTATTTTTAATGCCCTCTCAAAGACTTATTCCTTCTCTAATGCCTTGAGATATGTCTTCAGTATAAACGGGGTAACCAGACACTAGATATATTGAAAAAAACCTCCATGAAATTTCTCTCCCTAACCTCCAGATCAAGAAACGTTTCCAAATAATATTGCTAAAGGTTCCTAAAATAAATCCCAAACACTCACACATTGGATATCACCTATTGACAGGATAGAAGCACCATGATTCTGGTTTTCACTGTATTATAAGAGAGAAACTCCACTCCGAAGTGATCTCGAAACTCTTTTAATAAGACTTCTAACTTCTCATAATCCCTAATGTACAAGAACCTACACATCCTCAATGCTCCACACAACATCTTCATATACAATGATACCTAGTAATCCATCCGAGCAGGGATTGAACTAAAATAAATCTCAACCAACTCGAAGTATTATTCTAGGACTACATCTAAAATAGAGACCTCATATTTCTATAGGCTCTAATGCTAAAACTCGTAGTGTGTCCTCCCCCATACATTGTTATTACCAACCTCTAAACTATAGTGATTGGCTATCACTACATACTAAACATCTTCTTCACGAACCTAATGAAGATTTCAACCTAGAGTCATAAATAGAAAAGAAAAAACTATTAGAACTCCAAAGACTATAATATTGATGACTTGAAACTAATTAATTAATTTTTTTCTTTAACCGTTTTAGGGTAAACTATCCCAAGCTCTACCTGTTCAATTAAAGGAGTAATTAAGATTGATGCTTGATACTTTTATAGTTCTCTAACATTCAACAAGTATCACCTCATTTAGTTGCCACTGTAAACTCAATGATTAGTGAATCGTATCAGTGGGGGACCTAAATACCCTTATACAAACTGGTCTCCCATGTTTACAATTCTTGCAAAATGTTGCTAGCATTGTAGCCCAACCAACCCATGCAACTTCACCTGTGATTAACTCCAAACTACATCTTATCCCTCAACCAGAACACTGATACCACTCTATTGCAACCCCTCCCAAAAATTGTACCCTTCCTGGGTCAGTAATGTGAGAAGAGAAATAATGAGCCCCATGTCCTTCCTCTAGTAGGCCCTTGGATGGATACTAGCATTGAGGGTATAGTAAAATCACAAATTGGAAGCATTTTCCTCTAAGAGAACACATGAAAAAGAGATATATAAGAAATACACCAACCTAATCCCGCTGAGACTAAAATTTAATGGAAATACCAAGTATACATATGGAATTTCATGCAATAACTACTAAAACTAAAATTACTAAAATAAATACAAATGACGTCCACCATGAAGCCCAAACAACCCATACTTCCCCAACCTAGTAGTACCTAGCCGGATCTCCAACCTGCTCCATGTGACCTAAAAATAGATTATATATACATAGGGTGAGTGTAATAGTATACTCATTTAGATCCTCTCTAGTTTCCCTCATGTAAATTTAAATAAATAATGCAAAATAATAGTGAAAAACAAGTGAAACTAACTCATCACCTAAATAAGAATACTAAGATCCCAACCTCTTCATGGCTACTCTCACCAAATATCACACAAGGAAGTACATAATATAATAAATAATATCAAGGGTACCCCACTACAACTTCCCTAATGAGTTTCTACTTTTACCTATAATCTCACATCTAAAGAATCTCTCTCCAAAAAGGCTTTCCAAAGGACTCCTAGGCGAGAACCACTATATGCACCTCATGCAACACAAAGGATTTCTCCCATACACCTAGAAAAAGCACAACACCATCCCCAAAACCATAAGTAACCAACCATTATTTAGGATCCAAAACATCACACATAACATGTATCTTACATTGGGTATTGTACTTCAAGATATTACAACCCATATGTCGAGTAAGGATCCTCAAGCCATCATATACTATACGCATTGCACCTCTATAAGTCCATAGGAAACTTGTAACACTCGAGACTTTTATGAGAAATATTTTGTTTTTATGTTATATAAATCATCAAAGAAATATTTCACTACACACAACACTATCTTGGCTTGCTTTACACGTAACCGCGGCCTTCCTCGATAGCTTGCATCGTACACAATATCGAGTCTCACTAAAAAACGATATGCGATTAAAATATTATTAAAACTAGCCGTTATGAATAGTAATAACCACTCTTTGAAATTTTGTAAATTTTATTTTTCAAAATGTACTTCATTTCTGGATTAGGAATATCGAAATTAGCCTAGGGTGAAATTTTGGAATTTTTTTGGAAACTTTCAATTTTTGATGAATAGTGAAAACACTGGATTACTATTTAAAAACCGACTTTTAATTTAAATAATGATTTATTTTATTTAAATTTACTATTGGTTGAAATTGATACATAATACCTATATAAGTTCTATTTAATTCATTGGAGTAATTTTATAATAATTTTAGATCTATAAAAATTTTAGATATATAAAAATTTTAGATATATAAAAATTTTATTGAACTTTTCACCGTCTTTTACCCACCTCCTAGGAGAATTTGAAAATTTACATAAAACATAATTTTACCGCTTCTGTGAGTGGAATTTCAAAAATCCTAGAGACACAGTTAATGTCACTAAGTAAAATGTGGTTAAGTGAGATGAAAATAATATTTGGTGAATAATACCTTTTTTACTTTTACTTACCACGGTTAAAAGTAAATAGGGTAATTAAGAGTAAAAATGATATTATTATTACCCTAACACATGTCCTAATTCTATTGGAAATGTTTAATTCGACCAAAAAAAACCTTAGGAATAAAATATGTCCATTTACGCCCACTTGGATTAGATTAGGACATTTATTATTAATTTATTTAAAGAATGGTTAAAATAGTTAAAATCAATGTTTAATAAGTAAATAATTTTTAATATAGGGTTATTCATAAGATAAATTCAAATATAAATATTCATTGTAAAGATAAAAATATTTCCTATATAATGTTATTTTATTTTTTATTTTTAGACATTAAATAATTTAATTTATTTATGACACAAAGATGATGAATTAATTATCTTATTAATGAAATATTGACATAATTGATGTATAAATACCCAAATAAATTTAATTTATGAATTCAACTAATTTTCTATGTTAATATGACATGTTAGTATTGATTTAATTTACTTTGTTCGAATTAATCATTCTGTTATGATTTTCACAAAAATCAATTACTAAATAGTTTCAAAATTGACAAAAAATAGTTTTTAAAACAAATATTATATTATTAATTGTTATTTCATTCCTAAAAATATAAGTATCGTCCAAATTACTTATATAAGGTTATATATATATTAATAATAAAGAATTTGGGGTTCGTTTCTCTTGTTATAGTATGTTTTTTGTGTAAGAAAACAAAATGACACAGTAAAAGTAAAATTATCTAACATAAAGTTAAATCTAAATGATAAGGTTAAAATAGTAAACTAGACATGTCCAAATTCAATTGGATGAGATTATTTCAACCCATCCCCACCAAAGCGTCGAAATAAATCAATTTGGAGCTATTTAAAACCGAATATGGCAATATAATAAAATAATATGTTTAGTTTTTCCAAAGGTGCCCCTCTCCTACCTTATAAAAGGGGACCTCCTCCCTCTCCTCCCCACACCAATTTGATCCTTCAAGCTCGGCCAATCCCTGAAAATTTATCCTCTCCACTTCCCTAGAAACATCCTAGAGGTCCTGGTCTTCTTCAAAGACCAATTTTAGTGCCCTAAAATGAGGTCTCAAAGAAGCGCTTCAAAGAAGAGATAATGTCCGTTACCAATTATTTCATCTTTATTTCTTCTTCCACTTCTTCTTCTTTTGTTGTTTCATTATGAAGTAATAACATCAGTATCAATAATAGAATGATATGTTATTATACGTATGAAACAACCCTATTTCACCATCTATCCATCCTACGGAAAATGAAATCACCGTGCATGCGTACGTACGGAATATCGTCTCCACGCCGTGGTGTAATCTATTTTCCACCACCACCTTACATGGATGGGTATAATGGTGTAAAAATGAATTTAAATGATTATTGTATAGTTATATTGACTCTGAAATAGTATAAATACACTCCATTACAATTTCACGATCATTGGAACGATATCATCGCTCGTGCATACGTATGGAATATCGTCTCCACGATGTGATGCGACTCGTTCTACATGATCTTCATTGAATAATGATTATATAAATTAATTGAATTAATTAATATGATATATATTACACTAATACTATTCTGAAAATGAGGTATCTATAACCCAAAAAGAATAATACGAATTTATTTGACAAAACATGCATAAGAACAAAAGGCAATAAACACCCGAATAACAAGTAACAATGAAATATTACTAATAAGAAGCTAAGAATATGATCATATATGATATAATAACAATGAGTATGATTTTGGAATAAGTCAATGACATTATTTAAATCATTATACAGGAGTTTTTGACACTTACAAAGCAAATCGGAACTAAGGTAAGGGAAAATCTCGCAATCTCAATTTTTATCTGAGATTGTTTATACTTTAGAATTTACTGGGGAATATTTATCATCCACATCCATATTTCTTAAATATGTAATATTTATATCCTTCTACAATAGTTTATATCCAAATTTACCCTTCGGTGAGTTTTTATTAAAAAACATGAAATGAATCTTTTGTCATTTCTCATACGAGGAACTTTTTTATTTTTCCGTCAAAAGTACGAGAGGAATGTTTTTTAACTTATACGACATGAATGGATTTTTAAAACATTATTTCAAAGAATCTTACCTTACAAGATTTCACGTTTATTTTTAATTAACTTCTTTTATTTTAGAATTTTTTGACATGTTAAGAAAGAAAAATTGTTTTTGAAGTAGAAAGGATATTTTCCTCAAGAATGGAGTTCAAGTGTTTTATCAAAATTATTTTCCATCTAAGACAATAAGGGGTTCTGTTTATATCCCTATTATTACATTGATTTGATTATGTTGTGATTGAATTATTTTTATGAATTCCTTTATCTTATATGAATTATTTTATGATGTCACAATGTTTAAGATTCCCATTTTTATTACATGGGTTATGCTATGATGTATGGTTACTGATTTTGTGGCACACATAAGAATGGTATTATTATGAGATGGGTGGGACCTATATCTCCCTCCAATGCATTGGGTATAGATTTTATATCTCTTGAGATAGATATGGCTGGAACGACAGGTTAAACCGTTATAGTGAAACAGTACTGAAATGAGGAATGAACTCGGTTTAGAAATAGACTTTGTCCACTAAGATGGTCTTGGAAATGAGTCTTGACTAATAAGAAATGATTCTCTATGATTATGTGTGTATTCCAAAATGTTTAAGGTTTTATGTTATGATTATTGGGATTACATTACAATTCTATGATTTATCCCTTGGTAGGAAATTTTGATTTCTTTTGCAGGTTAAGATTTCCAAAATGTTATGTTCATGATGTGATTGATTTTTCTTTTGTTTACCCTTACTGAGCATTTGAGCTCACCCTTTTTTATATTTTCTATACCCCAGGTCAGGAAGAAGGTTATTAAGTAAGATATGCCAAAAGGGACTATAGATATGATGAAATAAATGGGAGACAGTGTAGATGCTTTATGAACCAGTTGTATATGTTTCCCGATTTCTAAAGACATTATACCTATACGGTCCTTTCATGGTTTTGTTATATGTTGTAATAAGTATGCTTCAATTTTGAAGTAATAACCATGTTTGTAATGTATGGGTCGTTATAGTTGGTATCAGAGGAAAGGTATAGTCAACCTTTGGAAACTAGGATGTGAAAGCCTTAGTATGAATCCTAAGGATAAGTCTATGAATAGAACACAATCTTAGTGTTTTAGAAATGGACATGAATAAATTAGGATAAGATATTAAGTGTGAAATTTTATTCTTGATTGTGTTTTTTTCCTATTATAATTAGGGTTTCTCACACTATTTTTCTTGGTTTTAGTCAATGGATGGAACCCGAAGGAACTGTGTTAATGAGGAATGCGACAGGCAATGAAATGATTGTCCCCCTGAGCAACCAAACATTATGGGAGATGGAATGCAAAATATTGTAGCAATTCTCACACAAATTTCTCAAGCTATGAATCATGCAGGACTTCCAAACGATCAAAGGAAAGAGCAACATTCTATCGAATCCTTCATGAGGCAGCGTCCACCTTCATTTAGAGAGTCTACGGATCTATTAGTTGCTGAACAATGGATTAGTACTACTGAAAAGATATTTTCAGTTCTTCAATGTTCTGAACATGATAAATTCATCCTAGCAGTGTATCATTTGGAAGGAGATTCTTATCAATGGTGGAATTTTATCAAGAATACAAGGACAAGAGATAAAATTGAGTCCATGGAATAGGACGAGTTCAAGAACTTATTTTTCAACAAGTACTTCCCTCGTATTCTCTGAACAAAGATGGAGAAGGAGTTTCTTGAACTAAAGAAAAAGGATGATGAATCTGTTGGTACCTATGAAGAAAATTTTACAAGACTTGAAAGCTACGCTTCTGGGATTATTATCCAACCTGATAGTAAGATCGATCGATTCTATAGTGGCTTAAAACTAAGTCTTTGAAGGGCGTTTTCCATAAGGGACTTCAATAGCTTCGAGGAAATCATTCTATTTGCTCTCAAAGTTGAGATGGAGATTGGAGTAACCCATCAGTCATATGGGTTTGATAAGAAGAGGAAAATGGAATTCAAAGTAAAATCTAAAGAGCACACAGAAAGGAAGATGAGCTTTCCCTTATGCTCCAAGTGTGGAAAGAAACATGGAGGGAGTTGTCTTAAAGGGACAAGTAAATGTTTAAAATGTGGAAAGGAATGTCATCGGGCATTTGATTGTCGTAATGATGGGAAGAAGATGTCTAATGATGCAAACAAAGGAAGGGATACACAGAATGAACATACTACACTTCAATGTTTCATGTGCAAGGAGATAGTGCATTATGCCAATCAATGCCCAAATCCAAGGTTTGATGATGATGGTCGACATCAACAAACTCTTAAGGCCAAAGACAAAGGAATGTCACATGCAATTTCTATCAGTGATGTGGAGGATGATAATGATGCCGTAAAAGGTACACTTACTATCCACTCTAAAGTAGAAAATGTTTTATTTGATTCTGGATCCACCCACTCATTTATTTCTGAAGAATTTTCTATGAGTATCACCATATTACCTCAACAATTAAATATTGAGTTAGCTGTGACAACCCCTAATGGCACAACAGTCGCATCAAAAGTTTATAATTCTTCCCCGATTGAAGTTTTTGGGAAAGTGCTTCCTGAAAATCTTGTGATCCTTCATATATTGGAATTTTATGTGATTCATGGCATGGATTGGCTTTCTCTATATGGAGCTCATATCAATTTCCAAAGAAGGGAAGTCACATTTCATATTCCAGATCAATCTATGGTTGTCTATCGATGCAAGGATGAACATAACCTTCCAGTGGAAATTTCTTCCATCTTATGGATCTTAATTCCTCTAACTGAAGGTTATTTATCTCAAATGGTTGGTGAGAAACTCACGATTAATAATATACCCATTGTACGAGAGTTTGATTATGTCTTTACGGAGGAATTGTCGGGACTTCCACCAAATCGTTAAGTTGAGTTTTCAATAGAACTCGTATCGTGTGGTTTACCTATTTCAAAGACACCTTATAGAATGGCCCCAATTGAGTTGCAGGAATTGAGGAAGCAACTCCAAGAGAATCTTGATAAGGGGTTCATACGCCCTAGTGCGTCACCTTGGGGAGCACATGTTCGGTTTGTTAAGAAAAAAGATTGATCAATGAGACTTTGCATTGATTATCGAGAACATAACAAGATCACTATCAAGAACAAATATCATCTCCTATGCATTGATGTCCTATTTGAACTTCTCTGAGGAGCCCAATACTTTTCCAAGATTGATCTTAGTTCAGGGTATCATCAATTAAGGGTCAACAGGGATGATCTACAAAAGACGGCTTTCCGTACAAGGAATGGACACTATGAATTTATAGTGATGTCATTTGGTCTTACTAATGCCCCTGCTATCTTCATGGATCTGATGAATAGAGTCTTTAGAGACTATCTTGATCAATTTTTGGTAGTCTTTATAGACGATATTCTTGTATATTCAAAGAGAAAGGAATAACATGAAGACCACTTGAGATTTATATTGAAGACCCTGAGAAAGGAGAAGGTTTTTTCCAAATTTATCAAGTGTGAATTTTGGCTTCAAAAAGTTTCATTTTTGGGTCCCATAATCTCACAAGAGGGGATATCTATGGATCCAGAAAAAATAGAGGTTATCGAAAGATGGTAAAGACCAACAACAATAACTGAGATCCGAAGTATTCTTAGTTTGGCTGGATATTACCGACATTTTGTGAAAGACTTCTCATGATTATCTAATCCACTCACCAAGTTGACTCGGAAAGAAGTTAAGTTTGTTTGGACGGTGGAATGTGAAGAGAATTTCAAGGAGTTGAAAAGAAGAATATCCAGTGCACTTGTGCTCAAACTTCCTTATAGTGGAGAAAGGTTTGTGATCTATAGTGATGCATCCAAGAAGGGATTGGGGTGTGTTCTTATGCAAAATGATATGGTGATAGCTTATGCCTCACGGCAATTGAAAATACATTAGAAAAGTTACCCAACTCATGATTTGGAGTTAGTTGCGGTAATATTCACATTAAAGATTTGGAGGCATTATCTTTATGGAGAAATGTGTGATATTTATACTGATCATAAATGTTTAATGTATATTTTCACACAAAAGGAGCTGAATATGTGCCAAAGAAGATTGTTGGAGCTGATTAAGGATTCTGACTGCTCAATTCATTTCCACCCTGGGAAAGCAAACAAGGTGGCAGATGCATTATGTCGACAAGACCATGCCAGTTTATCCATGATGAGGATTACAAAAGATCCAATATTTATGGATTTACAAGGTATGGATCTTGGAATTATAATGGAAGGGGAAAAATCTTATCTTTCTCAAATGAATGTTCAACCATCTATACATCTGAAGATTAAAGAGGCATAGAAAGAAGATGTAGAGTTACAAAAGAAGGTGAGAAATGTTCTTGAATTCAACCTTGATTGTGATGGGATAATAAAGTTCAGGAATTGGGTTTGTGTTCCTCCCATCCCAGAATTAATGAATGAGTTGTTGGGTAAGGCTCATAGTTCTTCATTCTCTATTCATTTGGGAAGCACGAAGATGTATAGGGATCTGAAAGAGTACTTCTGGTGGGATGGCATGAAAATAGACGTTGCTGAATATGTCTCTCGATGCTTGGTTTGTCCGCAAGTTAAAGCTGAGAGACAGAAGTCTAAGGGAATGTTACAACCATTATGCATACCTGAATGGAAATGGGAAAACATCACTATGAACTTTGTCACCGGACTTCCTAAAACATCCAAATGCAATAATGTTATCTGGGTCATAGTTGATCGTCTTACAATGTCTGCACACTTTATTTCTATTAGAGAGGATTTCTTTCTGGATCATCTTTCCAGTATATATGTAAAGGATGTGGTAAGATTGCATGGAGTAACACTTTCTATTATATCTGATCGGGATCCGAGGTTTACCTCAATGTTCTGCCGAAGTCTTCAGTATACTCTGGATACAGAGTTGAGTTTCAACACTACTTATCATCCTCAGACAGACGGTCAGTCTGAGAGGATGATTCAAACTCTAGAAGATATGTTGAGATCTTGCTCTATGGATTTCAAAGGTGGTTGGGATCAACACCTACCTTTGGTGGAATTTTCTTATAATAATATTTTTCACTTTATTATTCATATGGCTCCTTATGAAGCTCTCTATGGAAAAAAATGCAGGACTCTAACTTGCTAGGATGAATTTGGGGAATGAAAGCTATTAGGACCTCATCTTGTTGATGAAATGGCAGAAAAGGTCAGATCTATTCAACAACATATAAGAGCAGCTCAGAGTCGACATAAAAGTTATGCCGACAACCAAAGAAAAATACCTAGAGTTTGAAGTGGGTGATAAAGTGTTCTTACGAATATCTCCCTGGAAGAGGGTTATGATATTTGGAAGGAAGGGGAAGTTGAGAACTAGATATATCAGTCCTTTCGAAATACTGGATCTTGTTTGAAAGGTAGCTTACCAATTGACCCATCCACCGAATCTCTCTCAAGTTCACGATGTGTTCCATTTATCTCTCCTAAGAAAGTACATACCTGATCCTTAACATGTACTCAGCTCAGAAGTTGTACTGTTGGAACAAGATCTTTCTTATGAAGAACAGCCGATAGAGATTCTCGATCGTAGTGAAAAAGTCCAACGGAGCAAGACCACTCAATTTGTGAAAGTTTTATGGAGGAACCACCAATTAGAAGAAGCTACATGGGAGCTTGAGGATATGATGAGGGAGAGGTATCCTCATCTTTTTGTTACAAAGTGACGAATTTCAAGGGAAAAATTCATTTTAAGGGGGGTAGAATGTAACACCTGAGACTTTTATGAGAAATATTTTGTTTTTATGTTATATAAAACATCAAAGGAATCTTTCACTACACACAACACTATCTTGGCTTGATTTACACACAACCTCGGCCTTCCTCGATAGCTTGCATCGTACGCAATACCGAGTCTCACTAAACAACGATATGCTATTAAAATATTATTAAAACTAGCCGTTATGAATAGTAATAACCACTTTTTCAAATTTTGTAAATTTTATTTTTCAAAATGGACTTCATTTTTGGATTCAGAATATCAAAATTATCCTAGAGTGAAATTTTGGTATTTTTCTGGAAACGTTCAATTTTTGATGAATAGTGAAAACACTGGGTTACTATTTAAAACCGACATTTTATTTGAATAAGTATTTATTTTATTTAAATTTATTTTAGGTTAAAATTGATACATAATATCTATGTAATTTAAATGTAATTCATTGGAGTAATTTTATAATAATTTTAGATATATAAATATTTTATAGAACTTTTCACCGTCTTTTACCCACCTCCTAGGAGAATTTGCAATTTTACATAAAACATAATTTTACCGCTTCTGTGAGTGGAATTTCCAAAATCCGAGAGACACGGCTGATGTCAGTAAGTAAAATGTGGTTCAATGAGATGAATTCTTTTTTTGGTGAATAGTAACTTTTTACTTTTATTTACCACAGTTAAAGTTAAAGAGGGTAATTAAGAGAAAAAATGATATTATTATTACCCTAACACATGTCCTAATTCTATTGGATAAGTTTAATTCGACCAAAAACAACCTTAGGAATAAAATATGACCATTTAGGCCCACTTGGATTAGATTAGGACATTTATTATTAATTTATTTAAAGAAGGGTTAAAATAGTTAAAATCAAAGTTTAATAAGTAAATAATTTTTAATATAGGGTTGTACATAAGATAAATTCAACTATAAATATTCATTAGAAAGCTAAAAATATTTCCTGAATAATGTTATTTTATTAGTCATTTTTAGACCTTAAATAATTTAATTTATTCATGACACAAAGATGATGCAGTAATTATCTTATTAATGAAATGTTGACATAATTGATGTTATAAATACCCAAATAAATGTAATTTATGAATTACACTAATTTTCCAGGTTAATATGACATGTTAGTATTGATTTAATTTACTTTTTTCGAATTAATCATTCTGTTATGATTATCACAAAAAAATCAATTACTAAATAGTGTCAAAATTGACATAAAATAGTTTTTAAAACAAATATTATATTATTAATTGTAATTTTATTCCTAAAAATCTAAGGTTAGGAAAAATGACTTAGATAAGTTTATATATTTTAATAATAAACAACTTGGGGTTCGTTGGTCTTGTTATAGTAATTTTATAGTCTAAGAACACAAAAAGACACGGGAAAAGTAAAATTATCTATCTTAAAGTTAAATCTAAATGATAGGTTAAAATAGTAAACTAAACTTTTCCAAATTCTATTGGATGAGAGGATTTAGACCCATCCCCACCTTATCTTCTAAATAAATCAATTTTGATCTATTTAAAACCAAATATGGATTTATAATAAAATAATATTTTTAGTTTTTCCAAAGGTGCCCCTCTCCTCCCTTGTAAAAGGGCACCTCCTCCCTCTCCTCCTCACACCAATTTGAGCCTTCAAGATGAGCAAAAACCTGCCAATTTCTCCTCTCTGCTTCCCCAGAAACATCTTAGAGGTTATTGTCTTCTTCAAAGGCCAATTTTAGTGCCCTAAAAGGAGGTCTCGAAGAAGCACTTCAAAGAAAAGTAATGTCTGTTACCGATTCTTTCATCTTTATTTCTTCTTCCACTTCTTCTTCTTTAGATGTTTCATTATGAAGTAATAACATCAGTATCAATCATATACTAATATGTTATTATAAGTATGAAACAACCCTATTTCACCATCTATCCATCCTACGGAAAATGAATTCACCACGCATGCGTACGTACGGAATACCGTCTCCACGCCGTGGTGTAATCTATTTTCCACCACCACCTTACTTGGATGGGTATAATGGTGTAAAAATGAATATATATGATTATTGTAAAGTTATATTGATTCTGAAATATTATACATACACTCCATTACAATTTCATGATCATTGAAACGATATCATCGCTCGTGCGTACGTATGGAATACCGTCTCCACGATGTGATGCGACTCGTTCTACATGATCTTCATTGCATAATAATTATATAAATGAATTGAATGAATTAATATGATATATATTACACTAATATCATTCTGGAAATGAGGTATCTATAACCCAAAAATAAGAATAATATTTTATTCGACAAAACACGCATAAGAACAAAAAGAAATAAACACCCAAATAACAAGTAACAATGAAATATTACTAATAAGGAGCTAAGAATATGACCATATATGATATCATAACAATATTTATGATTTTGGAATAAGACAATGACAATATTTAAATCAATATACATGAGTTTTGAACACTTATGAAGCAAATCAGACCTAAGGTAAGGGAAAATATCACAATCTCAATTTTTATCCGATATTGTTTATACTTCAGAATTTACTGGGGAATATTAATCATCCACATCCATGATTCCTAAATATGTAATATTTATATCCTTCTACAATATTATATATCCAATTTACCCTTCAGTGAGTTTTTAGTAAAAGATATGAAAGGAATCTTTTGTCATTTTTCATATGAGGTACTTTTTGACTTTTCCGACAAAAGTACGAGAAGAATGTTTTTTTAACTTATACGGCATAAATGGATTTTTTAAAACAAAATTTCAAAGAAGCTTCCCTTACATGTTTTCAAGTTTAATTTTAATCAACTTCTTTTAGTTTAGAATTTTATGACATGTTAAGAAAGGAAAAGTGTATTTGAAGTAGAAAGGATATTTTATTCAAGAATTGAGTTCAAGTGTTTTATCAAAATTATTTTCCATATAAGAAAATAAAAAGTTAATTTTCTATCCCTATTGTTACATTGATTTGATTATGTTGTGATGGAATTATTTTTATGAATTCCTTTATCTTATATGAATTATTTTATGATTTCATGATGTTTAAGATTCCCATTTTTATTACATGGATTATGCTATGATGTATGGTCTATGATTTTGTGGCACACATAAGAATGGTATCATTATGAAATGGGTGGGACCTATATCTCCATCAAATGCATTGGGTAAAGTTTTTATATCTCATTAGATAGACATGGCTGGAACGGCAGGTTAAACCGGTTCAGTGAAACATGACTAAAACGAGGAATGAAATCGGTTCAGAAATTGACTTTGTCCACTAAGATGGTCTTGGCAATTAGTCTTGACTAATAAGAAATGATTCTCTATGATTATGTGTGTATGCCACAATGTTTCATGTTTTATTTTATGATTATTGGGATTACATTTCACTTCTATGATTTATCCCATGGTATGAAATTATGATTTTTTTCCAGGTTAAGATTTCCAAAAAGTTATGTTCCTGATGTGATTGATTTTTCTTTTTTTACCCATACTGAGCATTTGAGCTCACCCTTTTGTATGTTTTCATTCCCTCAGGTCAGGAAGAAGGATATTAAGTAAGATATGCCAAAAGGGACTATAGATATGATGAAATAAATGGGAGAAAGTGTATATGCTTTATGAACCAGTTGTTTATGTTTCTCAGTTTCTAAAGACACTAAACCTATACGGTGCTTTCATGGTTTTGTTATATGTTGTAATAAGTTTGCTTAAATTTTAATGTAATCAACATGTATGTAAAGTATGGGTCGTTATAAAACTATATCCATAATATGTGTCTGTGAATAACCACAAAACGTTATATCTCTCTACAAACATGTTTTACAATGAATAACCACCATTACAATGGGAAAACATAACTACCAAGAGAATACAGTTCGGCAAAAGGTGTTGTCAGTCATCCATCCACCAATTGGGATGATGGATAAAACACACCCTTGGTTTCAGAATCAATGGGTTTTAAGTTTCTATAAAAGAAAATGTTGAGTAGAATATATAAACCCAAAAACTAGATGATATATTATAGCTCCCAACCACATTATGGGAAAAACCTACCCTTATACTCATCTATATCTACTGTCTTGCGGATTTCCACCTGCCACTACTAATATCAATTTTCTTATAAGGACAATACAGTTTCATGATATTTATTGTGTTACATTGTACGTTTTTATCAGTTTCACTTTACGTTACTTAATTCCATAAATATTAATTGATCATTACAATTTCTCCACATCACATTCCATTAGCATAACAACAATGTTCCATTCCCTCCAGGCATAATCAAACCAATTCCACAAATTCTTAACATCAAAACCTATTCAATGCATCCTAGTAAATTCTAATCCTATGAAATGACATTATTAATTAATTTATATACCATCATTTCCACTTTATAGATTTATAGTTAGTCAAAAAATATTCTAAGCAACCAAACTCAATGGGAGTCATTTCCACATATAGTAGGAGAATAGACTCATCCCTCCCTGTGATTCTATAAATGGAAAGCGTGTGACATACTGTATGTGTATTCACCTATTTAGTACGAAGTGAATTTCAGATACCCATCAGGTCACATGGGGTAAAGGGATAGTCACTACGACCAAAGGTTTCACAAAACCTGAGAACATGGAAGACACATAAATCATATAACATTAGAGAATTACATGAAATTTAATTCCCCTTCATCTCGTGTAATTCCATGAGGTCGAGTTCCACTATAAATGTATCACCTGAGCATTATATTTATTTTTCAAACCCCAAAATACTTAAATCCAGGAAACCCTCTTTTACACCATCAGATAACCTATGAAACAGGATGTGTCATCGTGTAATGTAGTCACATGATGTGCAATCCTCTGCTTTTCAGTTTTATTTAACTTAAATTCTAAAAAAATCTTCTTAGCCAACTCTGAATGCTTAGATCTTCAAAAACACAAAAATGTTTGATCTATGCAGATCTAGTCCCCTAAAACTTGTGTGTACTAGTTGAAATGTGTATAAATATTATATGGTTGGATCATTTGTGGATAAATTTTTTACTAATTTCCAATTCCACATTTGATCATTCATAACCATTGGTACATGAATTAATGTAACATATTACCATATGAATTGGAATATATATGTTCACTATATTCTATAATGTCATATTCAATATAAAATTTAAAGAAATATCTACACTATGTGTTCCTAGAAGGTACATAAAATACAAATAATCATATTATTATCAATTCTCTAGATGTAAAATTAAAATAATCATTACAATATTTGTAAAAACTAGTAATTATTTTTATTAGGTATAATACTGAAACAATGTTCACTATATTACACTCTTGAACAAATTGTTCTCCCAGGGGTTCTTGATAATCTCTCCCACAAGTTCAAAACATGTCCTCCAAACTCTAGGTTGGCATTTCTTATGCACTAGATGTCATCACATACACAACATATCTACATCACCTCAAACACATATTCATCAACTACATGAATATCTTCATGAACAACAGAATATAACTCATCCCATATTAGATATCCAACATTCCAAAAATATTTGAAAGTAATTTCATAGGATTTTCTAAATAAATCATCAACGAATTAAGCATGTTAACGATAATCAGTTATGCATCATGAACAATAGATTTATCATAGTTTTATTCTTCTTAATTTATAACTAGTTCTAAAATATTGACTATCATAGGATATTCTTATACTAATTATTATTTAATTATTTCTTTTGATTCTATTTGTCATTTTATAAATTTGTAAAAAAATATTTATTTTATTCTTGATAAGGTTAATATATTATTATTTATATATTGATCCTTCTTGTTCTTCTAAATGAACTATATATGTAAGTCCCCAATATTCTCCATTTTACATATAAATAATTTTTATGTGGGAGTATTCCCATGATCTCTATTAAATAGTTTTCCTCAAATGGGGTTTCCTAGTAAAATAAATTGAATACTATTTTTCAAATTATATATCAATTTTAATCAATGGAAAATTATTTCCAATTATTTTTTATACAGTATCGAGTTATCATCTTCCAAAAAGTATTACAATATAATTGCTCAAAAAATATTATATAGGTTTCTATAAAAATTCAACTTATTACAACACTTCTTATGATTTGTAACCACATATTTAATTTATAGAGCTTCTAGGAAACTTTTATCAATTCCAAATTGACTATATATATCTCTGGTAACATCTCATCATAATTCATATTCATTTTTATCCCATATTTAATAATAATAATTTTTTTTAATATTAAATATTTTGGAATGAAATCATAAGGTTCATTACTTTTACTTCTTTATTCACATGACAAATAATTTCTCTCATTTCAAACCCATAATTTCGTCCTGAATTGATCACATATTCTAGATTCAATGTAATGCACTTCAAATTAAACTAGCTTGAATCCTAATAATTTTCGTCATGTGTTAAACCATGATGAATAATGTGGGAAGAATCTAGATTAAATAATATTTGATAACCAAATATTGTTGTTAAATAATTTCATTTGAAAATTGAGAAATATTGAAAAAATATTTCTCCTCTTTTCTTCTCAAATTATCATCCTCATCTCCGGATGGAATCATGGTGAAAACTAGAATCATGATTCTTTTAATAAAAAGGACCAAAATTAGAACCACCCAATGTTTATATCAATTCCCAAATTGATTTCTAGAAACACATATGCTTAAACCACTGATTGATTAATATATTCATAAGTATTGAATCAAATGCAACTTCAAATTACTCATATGTTGCTTCGAATCACTAATAAATATCACTGAATAAAACCTACAGAGATAATAATGATTATAATTAATTCTATATAATGCCATATTTTATTTATTTATTTCAATTTCACACCCATAGATTATAAATGAAACATAGACATAGTCTTACTGACTGATATAAATTAAATTCTTTACTCTTATAAAATATATTACCTTCGTATAATTTATTAATTTCCTAATATTTTATTTGAATGAGTCATAATTGTCATTTCTCATTATTTAATCGGAAAATATATTGATGCATGAATTACTCATAAATTGTTACCTTTTTTAAAAAATTTACCAATACAAAAATATCTATACATAACCATTTTTTCCATAAAAACAAAAATATAAAATATCATTAAATTAATTCTGATATCCATCAAATCACATGATTTCCTTTTCAATCACTGTAACTCAAACTCAATTAATGTAAAATTATAATAATAATTATAAAATGATTTCAAATTTTTTTGATTTGACCCCAAAAAACAAATCATCATATTAAATAATCATATATGAGTACATCATAATTTTTCATTACCATCTCATTTTCACATTAACTACATCCTTCAAAAACCACCATCCTATATGTTTTTCATACACAATATTATTCATTATTTTAAAAAAATTGGAATTATTATTTAACGGTTAGATAAAATTCATAGTAGGTGGTAAAACATGATTGGCTAAAGAGGACTTACTATTTTAGCGTAGACATGTGGGTAACATGATCATGGAAACATTTGAATGATTAATGGAATAACAATATGAAATAATAAAAATTGTTCATGATAATGGATAAAATTACTATAGATCGACGAATGAAATCATTGAACCATAAAAAGATCATAATGATATCATAACATAAAACAAAATAATAATGTGAAATCAATAATACCAAACTCTAGTAGAATAAAATAATAATATGTAATAAAAATGATTGTGAAACATATATCATCATATAATATCATAATTATATGTCATGAAGAACCCAAAATACAATCTTATCGTAGATAACTATGATAAACACTTATGTCTAATAACATAGTAGAAAAATATAACCACTTGGTTTAAATAACCTATTAATCTATTTAGATATAAAACATTTCCTAAAGCATTGGAGTGGTGTAAAATTAATACATACCGTATCACCTAATGATAAACCATATATATTTTTTCCATGTGAATATCTTTATAAATCTTTTCCATATTTTTTTATTAACCCATTGGAAGATAATGTTTTATTTAATATTTCATTAGGGTATTATAAAAGAATAAATAAAAAATATGATTGGAATATACCCAAAATAAATTCAAAAAAATACCATAAAAAATTATAGACTAATACATGAAAGGTTTGTAATATTAATAGATTGTAGATATTATAGAGTAATAATGGAATATTTGAGATAAATCAAAATAAGATCTCTCATAATAGTTTGTCAATTTTTGTAAATAAAATTGATATATGTCACATTCACTATAACATCCCAAAATTAAAAAATACATTTAAAACAATAATTTTAATAATTAATAATTCAAAATAATGAAACTTTTAATAAAATTATTATAAATTTTAGGTAAGTACAATAATTAAAATTATATAATAATGAAAAGATATTTTTAAAAGACATAGTGTTTTATAATTGACCACCTTGTTGAAAAATATATTAAATTACCTTTGGATTATAAATAAATAAATCATTTTGACTTATATAATATAATAATAATAATTTAGTTTTCATTTACAGAAATCATACATTTGTCTTAAGAAAGAACATCGACATAGAATAGAAACTCCTAAAATAATATGTGTTAATTATCCACTATAAATTAGTATTCTAATGTCATAAAATCAATCAGAAACATGATTTTGATATGGTAATATAATCTTTACAAATAAAAAGAGTAAAAAATTTAAATTAAAAATGTCAAATATTCAAATTATATAATAAAACATTTAGAGAAGAAAGTGTATGGATCAATTAATGATTATTTAGTAAGGAAATCCTTAAACATGGATTCCCTCTTAGTCTAAAATTATATTACTCCCTTTACATTAAATATTGGTATATTATTCATCAATAATAGAAACTAATTTATATTTTTAACTATAAATACCATTAATTATTATTTTTTACTACAAATTTATTAGTGATTCATAGTTAATATTAATCATCAATAGTTAATTATTCCATTTATTTCGTACTTTCTTTGGTATAGATATCCTTTAGCATCCCTTTCTTCCATGTGTTCATAATATCTATAATGTTCATGAAAATTATTTATATATTTATAATGGATTTATGTAGTTTCTTAATTAATATATGTTATTTACATCATTTTTTCAAAAATAATGGTTGTAAATGTTACATTTTTCATAATTAATTAATTCATATTGTTAAGTATATTTAAAAATATATTTAAAATATTAATATAATATAATTTTAAACATAATAGAAAATTTATATTAATACCAAATGTTATGGGAATTATGGATTTCAAAAAAATAAATATTGAAACTATTATAGGATTATTTTTGTAGGTTAATAAAATGAACAAAACTATAACACCCTAAAATATATTGGATGCATAAAATTTTAATTAATTATACAATAATTTTGAAATAATATTTATGGTATTTTTTAAATTATATTAAAATGAAATAAATATTTAAGAAGGATTATATTATGATTATATATGGAAAATATTGAAATAATCTTGTTAATTTCAATGTTTATGTTGGAAAAAAATTTGAAACATTCATTTTTAAAGGATTTTGAGATACTTGTTGGGAATATGTGAATCGAGATAGGGAAATTCAATTCCCCACTCTTTACAATGTACTTCTTTATTTTTGTTCCTTTTTAGACCATTTAAGATTTTACATAAGAACCTTATAACCTAGTTAAATTTGTGTTTTGGTGGTATTAAGCTGGCTCATTGGAGGTGGATAGTGATGGATTTTAGAGGAATTATTATGAGTATATGATTCAGTTCCATCCGATCTCCAATAGAGTTTACTGACTAGATGGTTGATGGGGATGTATCTCTTTAAGGATATAGGAATCCCATTGTCCAAATGGTGATACCCATAATCCAATAAGTGTGATCCATCAGGCCACCTTTTGAATTATGGACAATTGGTCTTCTTATAAGAATATCATTAGTGGTTTTTCTAGTGGAGTATCCAATTTATATGGCATGACTGTTTAGCCATTGGTAGTGAGTAGATAGCTTGTAATGTATGGATGAGTTAGTATTTCATGATTAAAAATAATATTTTATCCTCCCAAACTCCTATATTATTTTTCTAATATCTATACATTTACAATAATTATATATAATTGAGATTGAATGATTATAAAAGGGTTCCTAGACTTCTCCCAAATCGACCATTGATCCAATGATTCACAATTCCAAACTGATATTTAGTTTCGATGAGTTACTCATGGAATTGGTGAATTCCACCAATTTTATTTTTATATACTCTACATAAAACCTTAAATGGAATTTTTTAAACTATCCACAAAAAATTTTAGTGTTTCACTGGATATTGACGCTTGATCTTTGTATTATTCATTGATTTTGTTAGGTGTATGGATTGAAACATCTACCTTGGGTCAGAGTTGATTGTCTATTATGTTTAACAAGTGATATTACAGTAGAACACTTTTTGAGTTACTTATTTTAATTGAAATTCACATGAATGTATTAAATCATTATTCTTAGACCACCCCTGAATCATGATTGGTATACTAGTGTAGTAGTCCCTTCAATTTTTTCATCTATATAGAAATTAATATCCTTGACACATTGTTAGAGATATGAATATTTGGAATAATTTTCCTTGTAATTGAAATTTATAATTGTGGGTTAATCTATTTGTTGAACCATATGAAGGTTGAAAACCTATGGGTTGAAATAAAAAAGATAAATTTGTCTGGAAATTTTATAGCGTGTTTAGGAATAAATGGATGGTGAATTGGAATTATCACAATTGTATAAGAACTGTAAAATTAATTTGAAAATTTTAATTTTATTTTCCTGGAAATATTTGTTAGAAACCATTATGGGGAATATTAGAATAATTGAACATTAAATTATTAACATAGAATAATGTAAAATGGCCTGAAACTATAATTTTTTATAATGAAGTAAATTGTATTTAATGGTAATTAGGATGACAATTGGTATTTGTCTTTGACATAACATAAAATGGAATATTTTTAACAGGTTGGGATGTTTTGTATTTTTGTATCTATTGAATATTTCTTACTCAGGATATATCAATTTTGTAACAAGACCATAAATGATAATTTTAAATTGCTTCATTGTAAATAAAACATGAAATGGGAAATATATTTGGAATTAAAATATGGTCTAATTCCCAATAATTATGTATATGGACTTATCATGAGAATTTTCATGAGGTCCATAGTTATATGCGATATATAATTCACACATGGCCTTGAATTTTCCATGGTCGGACTGTGAATGAAATTTTTAATTGGTCCTTGGAATGTGAATATACCTGGACACGGTTTTGAGTATGGTTAAAGACATCTGAAATTATTTCAAAATAATGAATAGATAACCCTAGGTTCCAATATGGTGGTTTATTGTAAATTGTTTTGTTTAGATGTTATTCATTTAATTATGAATTGATACACCAATATATCATATTAGTTAAAGCCCTATTATATATACTAGACATTCTTAGACACCATTTGTGGTTCCCTGTTTTATTTTTGTACCATATTATTTGGGTAATTGTTTAGTAACTAAGAATACCTCATGGATATAGGTCATTAAATGGTCAAAGAGAATTATTATAGATTGGTTGCTTATGTTACATAGACTGAATATTCGATTTGATACAAAGTATAGGATTTTTGACTAGTTTGGGGTGTTTTAATTTTTATTATATCTTAATTTTTTTCTAATATTACTTTTAGTATAAAATTTCTTTGTTTTGTTATATTGGATTGAATTTAATTTTTCTATTTTTCTTCTAGAGTTGAGTTATATGGATTTGTGTATCATTTTTCACTATAATTTTTATGTGGTACTAGATTTTATTTTCCCCCTACTATAATTATTGTATCATCACTATTATTTAGTATCCTATGGTATATGAGGTAGTTCTCTTGAGGTATCCTAGTGAAATTTCACAAGAATATTAAGGAGAATAGGGCTAAAGATGTAACCAGGTAGTATTAAAGGGTTTATTTTTTAAATATTTAGTAAAGGTGTATATGATAATAGGATGTGTCAAAACTAGTATTGATCTAATTAATGGGATTTGTTAACCCATATGTGGTGTAAAAAATATGATTTAAGTGTTGGGATTGATGTCTTTTTGGTTTAATTGTTTTAATAGTCATGTTATTTCACCTAGGTGATGAACTTGTAGTGTGGTGTTATTAATTTATGATATTTTACTATTGGGTTGGTATGGAAGGAGGTATATATGAATGCCTCACATTTAGAATATAAGAAATATAGTTATCTGCCAATACCTATTCTAGGTAATAATTTATTGTATTTGAATATACCTATTTAAATTATGTTAAAATTTCATGACATGTACGTTAAAAAGATTAAAATATTTGTTTTATAAATTGTTAATATTCATTTTAAGAAATTATTTGATGAGGCCGAATATATGAGGAATGAAATTACTTCTTATATAAGTGCACTATTTTTCTAGGAGTGGTTTGGTATTTTTATTAATATATGTTTTTTTATTTCCCCTTATATTATTTTGAGTGTAATCATTCTATGGACCCTTTAATCTGGGGAGGTTGTTGAAACTTGTAGATAAATGACTCCCCTTCATTTTAATATCAATAATCAATAGAGTGGTAATGAAAATAAACCTCATGTAATAGAGATAGAGTCTCTTTTGACCTTGAGGAATCAACTAGATGATCAACTCTACAATAGTTCTATGTGAGTCAGGTGAAGAATGGAAGAGGTTATTGTAATAAATATGTTGTTTATGGTTTGCTATGTGAGTATCAGGTTATTAAAGGATTGTATTTATTAAATTGGTCACTAAAATATACTCTAAGAGTTAAACATATCTAAAATAGAAGGTTTTTATTTGACTTTGAGTATGTTTTGGTTAGTTTTGTGTTCGGATCATATCGACTGTTATCTGGGGAGGGTAAAATTTTAATCCCCGTAAGGTAAACTTTATATCCATAGTGGTGAAATGAATATTTAAGGTGTTCATAAAGGAAAAATTCATCACAAATTGGGTTATCTCATGGTGTAACACAATATGATTTTTTTGATTTTCTCTTTTTAAAATAAAATCAATAACTTGTATAGCTTCTACTATAAACAACATTGATATCAAGTGAACCATGATCTATTATTATGAAAATGTTATAACCAACACAATAAAAATTGACGATATGAATTATACCAATTAAATTATTACAATAATTTTTTTTAACAAATTTAAAATAATTCCATTAAATATTAGTAAAAAATTAAATTCAAATTAAAAATATATATTTTTCTGGAAAATAAATTTGTCTGCAATATATTTATATATTAATAAAATTGATTATCCACAATTGATAAAATAATTAGTCAAAATTAATTATTATATATTCAATGATTTGTTTAAAAAATAATCTATAGTTTCTAATATACATTTGATCATAATAAATCAAATTTTATTCATAAAACATGTAATCATCTAAAAATGATTTTTTGTCGATTTTTGTACCCTTATTTTAATATTACTTTATTCGATTTATAGAAATTGAATACAATAAAAAATTACAAAATTTTAATCATGTTTATCGAATTTTGTAAATATTGATCATTTATTTTTACTCATTGTGATTACTAATCATTGTAATATTGATCATTTATTTTTAGTCATTATGATTATTAATCATTGTAATATTATAATGTTCCTTATAATATTTTAAGCAATGATTGTTACTAAATGTCACTCTCTTAATTTTAAATATATTTTATGAATCTTTATAAAGAAAAAAATTAAAGATAAAAAATAAATCCCTATACCAAAAAAATTAATTATTTTATTAGAAAATAAATTATTCCATAAATATTAAAGGTGATAAAATTTGGATATTTTAATTATACCCAAGAGTTTTATAAATATATCTATCATAATAGGATGGTTTTAAAATATTATATTCAAATTCTTCCATTTTTGGATTTATTTGAATTGAAAATAAAAGAATATTGAAAAAATTAACATTTATAGAAATTTCTAAAAATAATATATTATTAAATTATTTAAATATTATTAAATTGTCTATAGAGAAAAAGGGGTAAATATATGGTCTAATTTTTAGTCTATTTTAAATGTAATATTAAATAGTTGACTTGTATTTTAAATTATAACCCTACATGAGAGAAAAATATTCCACTCCGGTTATTGTGAAAATATGTCAACTATGGGGTAATTAAATATATCTATTTTAAAACACAGCAAAAACCATTGAAATGTTATTTAGTTGATTATATTTCAACCATATACTACCCTAGGATATAATACCTATCCATCATTAGGCATTTTTTTCTAGATAATAACATTAATATCATTTAATCATTAAAGTAATTTCAAAATTTCACTTTAACTAATTTATTAAAGGAAACACCCTCCTTCACTTCTTTAGAACACACTCAAAATCCAAGCTCGACCAAGGTCATAATTATACTCTTATAAAAATAAAAATATAATTTATTAAGTTATTCTCACCCTAAAATACCAACCAAAAGTACCACAATAAAGGATATATAATATGTGTCTAGATGAAGGAATAATTTTCTAACCTGAACTCTTTCAATTATTTTCTTATCTACTAATTATAAATATAAATAATTAATAATAATGTAATAAATATAGTATAATAAATTTACAAAAATATTTTTTTGATTATTAAACCGTCACTATCAGCCATATTTCCCATTAAATGGGATATTAATGTATTTCTCATGTATATATATATATAATATATTGGCTCTACATAGTGATGCAATTCATTTTTAATCAAAATATTTCATGAATGGAAATTATGATAGATATAATTCTTATTTTTGATATTTATAACATAAATATTCATCTAAAATTATAATATCATATCTACCTTCTTACATGCCAATCATCAGGGAAATGATAATGTCATTCATCCACACGTGAAGACTACCACCTCCATGAAGTGAAGAGATTCATTTTTTAAATTTTACATGGATAGTAATAATGATGGATTATAATCAAATATATATTTACATTATATAATAATTATTATGTAAAGTTGATTTATTGTTTAACATTCTTTTGTTCGATCCATAAAATACTTAAAACTTCGTTTATATTTATGTATGACCTACCATATTTGTCAGTAGAAGTATTCAGTTTATATCAATAAATTTTAGGGATATCAATAAATACAAATTTAATGAATATATGTTATATTTATATAATTAATAAAATTATGAATATTATTTAATGATAATAAAAATATAATTTTCAAATCATCCAAATAAAAAAATACATGAAAAATGAACAATTGTCACCTGAAACCATGATTTTAACAAAGAGTTGTAAATAAATGGTTAATAAAATTTTATATGTTATGATATATACTATTATGGTTCTATAAATGATTTATAATAAATATATTTACTATAAATTATGTTTTCTAACATTTATTGTAATTCATACATGAAATAACTATTTATTTGACAATCGAATTGTTATTCGGTATTGATTACGTTTATCTCTCAACTGGGGGAATATCTTTCTTCTATATCAATATATTCCGTAAAATGATTTAATTAATATTTATATTACAGTCTTATAATTAATTATTTAAATTTTTACCCATGGTTTAATTTTCAATTTTTTTAAAGATGTATTCATTTTATTTTCTGGATGAGGTACCTTTTAAAATTTTTTCACCAGTATGAAAGGATTTATTTTGAACTTATAGGACATGAATGTTTTCTTATGTCATGACTAAAATTTTATTTTAATATTCCATTTCATATGTACCTGTTTTATTTTAAGTAAAATATTGTCATCCATTTTTCTATGGTTTCAATAAAAGTTATACTAATTTAAAATTGAATTTTCCTCCTGAAGTATTCAATTATATTTTTAAAGTATTTTCATATATGCCAACATACTTCATAGAATGTTATTCATTATTTAGGTTATTATATTATCATATCAAAATAAAAATTAAATTATGATTTCAAAAAATGTTTTGATGAAAAAGTAGGAACACCGACATACAATTATACTGGAAGAAACCCAGATCAGGACTACTAAGAACTGCCCCTCCCCAGCAACTACATCCTTATGTCATGCCTCATTCTTACATGGTCACTCAACAAGTTGTCCCACATTGGGTTTTAGGGGTCTGGCACCAATGGAAAGTCTATACCCTCTCACTATTCCAAATATGAATCGTTATGCTCAAGAGAATAATTCCTTCTCTATATCCTAATCTATAGCTTATCATTATAGAATGTTGGCCGCTTTCCCTATCAAAAATCTGAATAAAACCAAATTACAAAAACATTCTCATATCCCATCAATTTCAGATTTCAAATATTTCTCACTGTTAATTTTATTTTATGTATTGCGAAATTATTTATTAGTTATATTATACTTTGATACCATTTACCATATTACTCTATAAGGTTTATGACCATGTTTATTGATTGGGGTAACTATTAACATTTTGTACGGTACATTATATAAATTTTTAAGGACGATTATATTTCAACCCATTAATATGGATAATTTATTGGACTTGGAAAGTGATGTTATGGGACCTCTATAGCCCCACAATGCATTGATAGGGCTAAGGAGACAAACAAGATTGCATGTTGGCTGAGCCCTAAAACATTTCTATAAAATGTTATAGCACAAGGACTCTAGGGTATATTTATAGTGTATATAATTATCAATTTAATATCCATGATATTATTTAATTAATATCCATGTTATTATTTCATTACTTTACATATCCCTTGATAAGTTTCAAGATCATGTGATTATTTATGTGGCATTATTCAATATATCCATATTATTTATCATATATATTATATTGATTTAATGTCAAGTATTTTTATATTGTCACGTTTTCCATATTGTTATTCATTGTTTATTAATGTTAGCTTCCAATATATTCATACCATTACTGAATATAAAATATCACCCCTTTAAAATTTATATTTTCCCCTAGGATGTAAGAATGAGTATTGTGATTGGTATGTGGGGATATGCAAAACGGAATAATTGTGTACCCAATGAAAATACTATATTTTATTATGTTTTCAAATATAATATAATATTCATCTATGTTTATATTTTTTTTCAAATTCTACTAAATTATTCAGTCCTATGGGATGTAATTGTTTTTATTTTGAACCAATGTAACATTTTAACAACTAACTATAGGCTACTAGGTTCGGGGTCTTTCTAGTTGGTAACAAATAAATTTTAGTAAAAAAATTCGGATTTAGATTTAAGAAAAACATATATTATAGATAATAAACCTATAAAGGATTTGGTGTGTTTTTTATGATCATTATATGACCATATGCATACAACCTAAAAAAAGAAGATATATTATTAATAGTTAATGCATAAATAAACTATATAAATAGTGTACATAGAAATAAACAATGGAAATAGTCTCTTTAATACTCATTAATGGATAATAAATGAAGAATATTGTGAACTGGTGAAAAAATCACACTTCTATTGATGGGTTACACCGACCGATATGAGATTGTATTGAAAGGATACAAGAATGATTAAGGGGTTCACGATAATTCATATTTGGTGAAGAACTACTGGGTGGTTGGAAGATAGAAATGAGAGGCTTGTTCAAAATTTATTATCTACAATAAGAATAAGTACATACTTTTAAATATTCATCTCTGATGTGTTTCATTAAATGAATACATCCTAAAAATATTATTCAATATATATACATTTATTCCCATATTTCACTGAATCCAACTAAATAAGAGGTCAATACAATTAATAAATTCAAAATATATTGTAATTAATAATAAAACCATTAAATAGAAATAAATATATATCAAATATATTTATTTTGTTAGACATTTATTTAATATATACACTACAACCCATGCATCAAATTCCAGTAATTAAATATACATATCTTTTATATAATATGATTTCATATATATTTATAGATATATATATATATATTAGGGCATTTAAAAAATTCTCACACATGTACTAAAATTCTATAAGGAATATATGCCTAACGTCACAACTCTTTATTATCCATCCAAAATCATTTAGATATTGTTTTCCATCAAACCCTCCTCATATCAAAAAATAACGTTGTACAAGATTTTATCCTTATCAATGGGACTAATTATGTGACCCTGTGGTCCTTAGCTGCACTGGGAACAACCATGAAACCCTTATTTCATAGATGTAAGTAAATAGATGCATTTAGAAAATAATTTATGCAATCCAATATACTAGTGGGTATAATGTGATATCCATCAAACATACTCATATCTCTATATTAAAATTTTCAACATAATATGTATCATATAAACTATATGTATCTTATATAATCCCATTTTATGTGACATTTTGTGACCATTAAACATTGAACAAGTCAATCTATTATTCTTATCATCATTTTCTATATTGATCAAGAATAACAGACCTTGTGGATTAAAATATTACATTTCATTTATTTATCTGATAAGAACATCATATTTCTATTATACATTTAATTGAACACATTATAATTCAAACTACTAAGCTTGGAAATTCATTTCATATGTCTTATTAAAACATGGAATATATGTATTTCGTTGTCATACAAGATGATAAATCCCTTATTGGTTTCATTGTAATTGATCTCATGATCAAAAATGTACCCAACCACCGCATATTTAGCTATGTTCAAATAGTGACTTTCATAAGTTGGATATCAGTGTATAAAGGTTATCATTCTAGGTATATCTCCAAATTAATGTAAGAATGTCTAATAAAAAATATATATCTGTATGTATATATATGGCCATATGAAATTTAATGAGATATAATTTAGTAAATCATTCCAGGTAATAAGTCTCTACTTATTTCCTCACGAATATATTCTTCAACATCTCTTACTCAACCCTTTGTTATTTATATAAGACTCTATTCAAGATATACAATATATTTCATCACAAAAAATTAAACTCCATGATAACCATTGATTAGGTACAATTCAATCATTATAATTTATGGGGAAACTACTGTTCAATTGTTCTAGTAAATTAAATTTCATCATTTACGAATGAAAAATAAATGGAAATTGAATTAATTATAAAAACAAGATACATTTTGAACCATAAAAAGAAACATGTTATATAGATCTATCATCACCCTCAAATGGTTTCTACAATAATGGATTCATTTTCTAAACATTATACTCAGTTGTGGTTTTTTTCACATCCATGTGTGGATATCTGGTTAAATACTCACAGTAAAAACTTAATGAGTGACATTTTTAAAGAAATATAATTTAAATAGTGTTGACACATGAGAATCAAATTCATCTTGTTCAACTCATTGAACTTATATTCATACTCTTTAACATTATAAAATTAAATGTTATAATGTTATATTTTACAATCTACATATATCACTTTCTAAATACAACATCCTCATCCATTGAACCTTTTATATCAAATGTATTCCTTGAAATTATTTATAAATATTATAATTGTTTATTGTATAAAATTATCATCACATCCTAAAAATTTATAGGATAATGTGAAATCATCATTTTTATGGTGACTAATATAACAGTTTATAGTATTATTTTCTATCCTACCCTTTAATCTATTAAGAAAAATTGAAATCACATTAATATGGTAAGTAAATGAAATTATATATATTTCAAATTACATTGATATCATAAGTATATTTTAGGATATATATATATATATATAAAGTGTAATTCATTTTTAATTTTGGTCGGTTCAGTCCATTAGTTTATGATAATATTTATTTTCTTGTTGTGACTAAATAGTCCTATTTTTATTTTTATTTACTATCACCAACCTTATGTCATTAGCATATTAAGTAAAAAATCACTCTCACTATGATTGGAATAATGTTTTATTTGTCAAATTTGAAATTATATATATTCATGCATACTATCACTAGCCTCATGGATGTCATATTCTTATCATACAATCATTCTACGATTCAACACAATCTACATCGTGTATTAGAAAATAAGATTCATTTTTATTTAGTTATAATATGAAATAAAAAATCTATTATTTTCAACTAATAATTGGTAATCTGTTAAATTGAAACAATTCCTTTTGAAAAAAATATTTTTTTAAAATATCACATCGATGTATGGAATGAACTCATTCACTAATATTTTAACAATAATCTAGTTAGACACTTCTATTCGGTATAATAGCTTTTATCTAAATCATTTTCTCAAAACATGTCATTGTAATCCAATTAATCATAAACCATGTTTATATAGTTAATCATCTCAAAACAACCTTTTTTTATCAAACATCATATTTTAATATATAAGATATGTGTGGTGAAGGTAAACAGAATTTAATTAAACTCATCCTAGATTTACACATTCCATTATAATCAAATTCTAAAGATAGTAACTATTTATGTAATCTCATGAATATAAACTACAATCTAGATCAATTCTCCCATTGTTTTTTACCTCATGTTTTTGTTAAACACTACATAAAATATTTATTTGGTATCACATACTTGTCAAAATATGAGGAATTAATTTCTATAAAATCATCATCTAATATGATAATTATATTGTGTTTCCAAAAATCTATCAGGTATATCATTAATAATTAAATTATATTGAATTATTATTATTCATTTCCATAAATCCCTATGTTTTAATAACATTGACATTCTTATTGAAAAATCATTTTTAGTCTTTTTAATATGCATTTCTTCTTTTGTATTAAATCTCATACCAAAAATTATTATCAATATAGTATCCAAATTTATACATTATATAAAAATTCATAGAATCTCAACAATATGAGAATATCAGGTAAATATTTTTCGTACAATGAAATCTCATTTTCAGAATATTTCCATAATGAAAATATGTTGAATCCTAAAACTAGAACAAGCCATTTTAGTGTCAAATTTAATCAATAACATATAATTAATCCAATAATAAACATATTGTAAAAGCACACATATCATTTAACATAAACAAAAATTTGTTACAATCTCTTTTCAAGATAAAATTGAGATATTGTACACATATTATGATGATTTTATCAATTCATAAATCAACTATGTTATCCATTCATAAATTTCTTTTCTCCATTAGATAAAAAAATTTATGCTTTCAATCATTTCATCATTATAACCACTTATATATTTACAATAATTTTTAAAATATTTAGTTAATATCATATATCATTCTAAATTCTAGTATTAATTTCTAAAACTAATAAATAATTTTGGAAAATTTTCACCTCACAAGGTAATTAATATATTAAATAATATTAAATTTTATTTAATGTAGACAATAATATTGTTTATATAAGACTAAAATAATTGATGTAACAAATAATATTGAGTACATGAGTGGAGACAAATATTCCATTACTCATTTGGTATATATTTCCATTGATAACTAAAAAATAAATTCATTTTTCCATAAGCATATTGATTTTATAATTTAATAAAATAAAATATTCTTTACACATGCAGGACTTTTATTACACAAAGAATAGTCCACATGCTCATGAACACGTATTATGTTATACATCACAGTATTTTCATTATTTAAGGTCATTATTTAAATGATTAATGTAAATTTTTGTTTGATGATAGAGATTCATTAATCAATAATCCAACATATTTGTTATATTTAAATCAATTCTTATATCATTAGTTAATGAATCTTAATGATTTTTATTCCACTAAAATTGATAACCAAATACATCATATCCATTTAGTGAGTCAAGACTCATATCTCACAATTAAATGACCACTTTATGGCATGAAACTTGCTGCTTCATTATTTAGGTAGGACATCATTTTAATCAAAACAGTTGTGATTTTGGGATAATTTTATTGATGACCCATTATTCAAATCCATCTTATGGATTAACACAATTCAATTCCAATGGTATCAATCCCATTTAGTTTTTTTATATAAGTTTATCCCAAGTAAAAACAAAAAAAAAGATAATACAAGACAATCTAGGGGAACCCCATTATTGTATGAAACTAGCTGATGAATAATTGGGAGCCACTCATTACATGCTTTCCTTATATAATATACACTAAGGGAACCCTTCTATGGGGTAATACTACCCAATTGGATTATTGATGCCTTGATAGTTGATTCTATAGACGGAATCTCAAACTTAGTATTTTAGGGATTTTAGTCCCATAAATTTAACATACATCATATTCATATTAAATTCAAAACTATTACATCATTTATAATTACTATCATCTCATAGATCATTCCATTTTTTGTATGTGTGCTTTGGATAATTTAGTTTTGGAATCCCGATTCCAATAACCAAATTAAGGTGTTCATCCCACAATAATGCGAAAAGCTTTACATAACCTTCAATTCTATGTTAATCACTAAGAAGTATTAGCCATGTATACTCATAAAAATCCATATGTGACATTTATACGATGCACACAAGTGCTTCATGTACATGGGTTGAGGTATATGAGATTTTAAATCAACAAATGAGTAAACCCAAATAAAATTATATCCAACCCCATTTACATTCATATCCTATTAAATCCTTCAGAAAAATAGGTGGAATAACCAAAATTCCCTCTACTTATGCATACTTCAACTACTGGATAATTAAATTCAAGAGAACTATAATACCTAATATGAAAAAACAGTGCCCAATAATTTTTTCATGCTCATAACATAAAATTAATAACATATTTCATGGTAGATGAAGAGTAAATAATATGATATCAAACCTTGTATGATTTTTCAAGCCTCTATCCTGTAAACAATTTATCATATATATATATATATATATTCATTTATTCATAATATAAATAATTTATAAATTTGAATCTAATTTGGAGTAACCATAAAATAAACAAATAATTCATATATTGAAACATTGGATTAACATTTATGAACAATTCACAAATATATTATAATTCTAATAATTATATAAATTAGAAAGAATATAATCCTTTTATATTATTTTAGATGTGCAACCATTTATTTATTATATTAATTCACATTTATATGATTTCAAATGAATTATAGAAAATCTATAATTTAGTTTCTATTATATAAACAATTTAATATAATATACATATCATATTTATTTGAATTTATATATACTATATATATCATTTTTTTATTTTTAAATAAAATATATATTTCAATATCATAAATCATTTCATTTCATTTAATAAATATTATTTAATTTAAAATATATTTATCAACTAAAAAAATTATAATTAATTATTTTATAAAATATTCATAAATTCATATAAATATATCAAATTACATGTATTATTATAATTATTACTTATGAAAAATTTGTAAATAACATAATTTGATTAAAAATTGAATTCTTTTGATTAAAAGAAATACCTTTTTCATTTTTATAAATAAGTGTTGTATAAATGAACTTTTCATATTTTATATTGAGGAGTGACGTAAATCATCATACAATTAAATATTATTTTTCATAACATAGTAATAAAATTAATTTTTCAAAGAAACCAACTCTGTGATACCACTGATGGGATTTTTATTATTATCGTATGAATATATACATCAAAAGAAAACCCAAACCCATGAAAATCAATCTTTCAAAATCAATGCAAACTAAACTGTGCATTCAGTGTACTTTGAATTCATTAATGTCAGTAGGATTCTTTTTTTTCTTGGAGAAGAATAATTATTGATGAAGTTCTTGAACAAGTTAAAAAAATCACTGATCCTATAAGTGGCATACTGATGAATGGATCTATGATCATATAACTTAATGATTAAGGGGTGAAACCTCCCTCGTCTTCGATTAAGAACTATAATGTGGGAGGAAGAGAGAAATAAGTGGCTTACTCAAAATTAATTGTTTAGAACATGAGGTATTATATACATTAATATATCTATTCATTGCATGTTTCATTAAACTAAAAAACATCACCCAAATTAATGTTTGTGTATACATTTATTCTCATAATTCATTGTATCTTATCCAATAACATGTCAAGGTAATTAATCCATTAAAATTAGATTGTAAATAACAATAAAACTATTTTAGAGATATAAAAATATATCAGTTTTAGGTAATTATTATCACATGTATTTTATAGAAGAATTATAATAAATGAACAAAATTCAAGAAATTTAATATACACATTATATATATATAATAATATTGTATATATATATTTGTGAATATCATAGAATATATTGAGAATATTCACCAATAAACCATGATTATGATACCTATACTAGTTATCCATAATTTTTAATTTATGTTATGTGTTTCCACCAAGTTGAATTTAAAATTACAATTTATAATGTTATCACGTAATCTGGAAAACTCCATTGATTATAAATGGTTTCTAGTGAATGAAATGGAAACTATATTAATGCATGTATTCTATATATGGATTTCATTCCTAGTTGGGATAATGAAGCTGAAGCTATATATGTAGCTGGAGATAATTTATTTTAAATATATTGATGAAGATGACTTGGGTTCTGAAAAATAAAATTTTCTATATAGTGAAACATGTTAATCCAAAACATGGTTTGAAAACAATACACAATTTAATTCTTTAGAAGCATAAATTGTTCACTGTAACTAAAAAACCATTGGTAGAAAAATGATTTTAATATTCTGTAAAGAAGAAATTTATCACATTGGTAAGTTATGAATGGGAGAAGGTTATTAAAGAATTTTATCATATTTAATGGGATATATATCAATATTGTTCATTGATTAAAAACACTATAGATGATAAGGAAATAATAATGGGATTGAAAAATTTCATGGAACTATTCTAAGAGAACTATTTCCCTTAAAAACATTGACTATATATTGAGAGAAATTCCCTAAAACTAAGAAAAACTGATGATAAAAATGTTACAATGTAGGAATTCAACAATACAATGATATCACAGAATGTTGTGAACTAAAAATGTAATCCAAATAAAAATATTTAACACTTCGTTGACGGTTTTATGATAGAAATTTTATGGAAACACTTCTCCAATACACTCTTTTCATATAATGATATAATATAATGAGCTAACAAGGAAGTGAACTATTTCTCAATTGTTTTTAGATTCAAATGAATTCATGATAAGAAGGGGATATCAAAGAACTATATAAAAGGAAACATGATAAAGGGCATGAAGGTAATGTTATAATATCAAGCATTCAATAAATTTTGAAATAAACACTATGGAACATGCTTAGTGAAAATGGGAGTTTTCTATAAGTGAGAATCGAAATTCCACCAAGATCATGATTGTGAAGCAAAGAAGGAAGATCCCAATGAACATTTATCTAATAGTAATGAAATGGGATACTATGAAAATAATTTTACTAGGAATCAAGGAAAATTTCTCTATAAAATAATAATGGATCAAGTTCGATTGGTTGTAATAACAACAACTGAGGTTGAAGATCCAAATAATTGTGTGGTGGGAAATTTAAATAAATCCAACAAAATGATAATATATTATTTGCTTATGGATCATGGAATTATTTCATATATTCCAATTTCCCTATAAATATTACATATTTACATTGAACTTTAAGAATTGTGTTACCATTCAGCACACCGAGTGTATATCACACTACAATAAGGATGTGTAATTCACTGTAATGTCCTAGCCATTGAGCCTAAAACCCTTGCTCTAAGTTAGTCAATCACCTGACCTTAAAAATGCATAAATATATGTCAGAAGCCTTAGACTAGTAGTGAGCGACTAATAATTCTATCATGGGGAGACTATACCTTCTTTTATCAGAGTAATACCCCATGGAAATAATAAAAAATAGAGGAAGCATATATGTAAAAAAACAATACTAATATCTCAAGATAATGAATACCATAAAATATAATATCCAACTAAATTATAAAATATTCCATTTTATTTTACATTTCAAGTGTCTAAAAATTCATCTAGGACATAAAGACAACAATGAATCCCAAGAGGGTCTCGAACCACATTAGGTTCCCTAATCCAATCTCCATAACTAATCATACATCACATATTATAACGACTATGTTCCCATTATTCAATACACACATGAAACACCATGTTGTGATTCACACATTACACTTTATAATGACTATTTTCTCATTCACTAATTCACACATAAATAACCATTTTAACATTTACACATTTGAATGACTGTGTTATCATTCATAATCACATAATTAATTCATCAGTTTTTATACACCTATATTTCATTAATAATCCAAAATTTCTCTAACTCAACAACTCCATAAGTTAATATAACAATTATCTATTTATATTAATCCTAATAATTAAGCAAAAAATTAAGTAAAAACACTAATTTAGTTATTATTTTAATAATTAGATTATTACATAATTTTTCTTCATTAATTCCCCAATTAATTATTTTTTTTTCAACCACATAAATTAATTTAACAAATAATTATTCAATACTAATAACTACAAATCCCAAAAAAATAAAAATTTATCATCTTGTTCACAATCTCACTTCTTTATAATTTACTCAAAAATTAATTATCTCAATCTTTGATATCAATATCACTGAATTAACGAAAAAAATAAATTTTCTCATTTCATGAAATCAAAAGAACATAATTAATTCCATTATTAATCATCTCAATTAAAAAAACTCCATATCTCAATATTAATTCCCCAATTAATTACCTATATTACTATCCCTAAATATCATAATTGATCCCACAATTAATTATCTAATTTAAAAATACATCAGTTAATCAATTTGGAATATTAATTATCCCATTTTAGGATTAAAATTTTCTAAATAACATTATAATTTCAATAATTTTCAAACACATATAAAATTCATGAATTTGGGAATTTAATGTTAATTGAACCTACCTAGATTCCTAGAATAATAATTTCCCAACAAAAATCCCCAAAATTCGACTGGCTCAATGATGTAGATCAATATATGAATGCAAAAAACCAAAATCAGGATTAATGAAAATAAGATCTATTAATAGTAAATCCTGATCCAGAAGACTTGATCTAGATTCACCAAATGTAGATATATATCTAGAAAAATAGAAGAATATGTACCACAAAAATAATGAGCTAATGAAGGAAAATTAACAAGAACGAAACGAGATAGTATCCACATATTAAGAGATGAGAATATCTTTGATATGAACATTGAATCTCGAAGAGCAGAGATTGGTAAGGCTTGGAAAAAAAATTATATCAAATATAAAAAAATTACTACTGTAGTTGAATGGTGGGGTATTAATGGGTACGTTTTGGGGGATTATAGAATTTTAAAAAATAATTTTTTGTCTTAATTAATTCCCATGCACTGTTTGCTAAACTATGGAACATAGTTTTCCCCCAACAGGCACCAACCATTTTCATTTTATTTTTAGGGACCATGGATACTCCTAAGAGGTCACACGACATGAAAAAACATGCTCCAACTTTTAAATTCTTCACTTTCCAGGGTTTCACGGTTTACTGGTTGGGGTGTAATGCTTTCTATAACTGTGCTCGATCAGTGTACAACTTTTTTTTATTTGTCCCAATATATTGTTACAACACACCATATGTTATAACCGAAAAAATTACTCAAATGGGGAAAATATTGTTACTAATAAAAGCTTCATTCAACTATAAAAGAGTTCTTGATCTTGAAATCTACCCACCTTATAATTGCTCATCCTCGACATTCACTACCAAGCATCTCTATAAATTTGATCATATAATATCAAACCACTAATCATATATGTATAATTCCCTTTCTCTTGTTTCATCATACAAACTCCCATGTTTCCACAATAAAAGAACTATCAGCAAGGTCATTCCCCACTACATATTTCCACTATGACCCAACCCACATATCAGATGCCCCTCAAAGGACACATCTACCTCAAGCCCAACATCATCCACAACGATTAGATAAAAATGGCCAGGTTAATACTACTGATGTTTTTACACATGGAAAACATATTGAATAAAATGATAGTTTTATAGAAGATACAACTGGTACACCACTTTCCTGATTCTCCCTAATGCCTCAAATGACCCAACAAACCGTGGTGCCATCGTACACTTATTCAGTATCGTATGGTGAACAAGAATATTGGACACTTGAATGAATACATTATCAACCTTTATAAACTGTATGATTCAACTTCATCTCTCAACACATGATTTATTCATACTTTTAACCACAAACATACATTTTCTAATCAATTTAACATGCTCTGACATCTCTTTCATGAGACATGGTACCAACAACTCTGAAACACTTTCCATTATCCAACATAGTGGGGATATTTATGGACTACCATAAAGAGGATTTTATGGTTCCATCTAATTAGTTTAATGTAATTTTTTTAGGAAAACGTAACTAATGAAATTTTATATTCCTCGGACTCACTGAAGAAAGAACACATGCCCACAACATATCTTTAATCACCATTATATTACCATCAGACTGCCCATATGGCTATGATTGAAATTCTATAATCAACAATACATGTGTACCATGAGCATTCACCAATACCTTCTAGAATCATAATGTTAAAGTTCAGTCACAATCTAAAAATACAGTTTGTGGCACACCAGGTTGATGGACTATCTCGTGAACTTACAAATCTCTTTGCATCTCTACAGTGAAATTCCCTTTTATAAGAATGAAATACCCTACTTTTGACAGTTACTCCATAATAACCTATATAGCATCATAATTCCTTATGTTATTTCTAATACTCACTATAAAATCCATTGTCACATCATCCCACATTCATTCGTGAATGGGAAATGGAAAAAAAATGTTTAGGTTCCTTATGCTCTTCCATTACCTATGGACATGTATAGCATCCTGTCAAGAACCATGATATCCCTTTCTTCATTCTTGGATACAAAAACCGTCGTATTAGGTCACTAGATAGTTTTCTCACAGCTAGATTTTCTTCCCACAACAAGGAATGTTATTTTTCTATCAACTCCACTGACGTAATTGTAGGCACAACAACCCAATTTTAGGCATAAATGCTCTCTTTCTTATATTGGTTTCAATATAATGGGGACTCCCCTCCTTGAATTCTTTCCCACAAGGCCAAATACATTGGATCATTATACTGTATTTCTTTAATATAGATCAATAGTGTACACTCCAATGAAACTAATATGATTGTCATCGTCTCCCAGCTCTAAAAATCTACAACATACATTTCAACCGGTAAATTCATCACCTTCCACTCGGAAGTAGACTCTTGAACTACTTGAGTTTGAGTTTTCCAACTCAAAGCATAAGATACATAGATTCCATTCCTAGATGTGTATGATATATCAATATAAATAGACTTCATATATTCTACATATCTCCACTTTTGAATATTTAATTCTCATTATGAGATGAAATAATTCAATCTGTTTTGATATGTGTACACAGTATGCATTTATCCCAACATATAATGCCTCCAACACTTCAGAGTATAAATAATTTCCTCTAGCTCAGGGTTTTGTTTAAGGTAGTACTAATCATGTGAAAATATCTTCTAAGACCCATAAACAACAACTAATTCACCCTACATAAGCACAACTTTGAATCTGACCCCATAAGTTTCACAATACAACATATTCTCCTCACCTAGATAAGTTAGGATCAATATTGTATCTGAAGTCAAATTATTCTTCGACTCCTCTAAGGAATCCTCACATTTTTTACCAATGAATATTTTACCCTACAACTTTCCCTGGATCAACTAACACACCTCCCTCTAAGATGAGGTGTCACAGTTAGTTTACAAAATTGATCCAAAAAATAAAATTTTATATCATAGATTATAGAAGAGGATATCTTAGAGTACTCAAGATGATGTCAATATGTTTGTCATGATAATCATGAGTCATGGAGTACAACATGATGTCATCCACAAGCACCATTATAAACTACAGATGTTACAGATAAAATATTCTATTCATTATGGTCATAAACCCCTTTGGTGTGTTCCTCAACACAACTGGCATTATGAATAATTCATATTATCCATAACATCGTCTAAATAGAGTACTCAATATATCTGTTGTTTTAACTCTCTGTTAATGATACCTTAATATTAATTTGTTCTTCTTGAAAACACAATCTCATATCAACATATAGAAAATATCACTGATATGTGGAAAAGGATACTGGTTCATCACCCTCATCCATCTCAAATTTTGGTAATCACCTCACAATATAATATTCCATTCATCATTCTTAGAAAAAAAACAATAGATCACCCCATGTAAACAAACTTGGTTGGATAAATCCCTTATCCTTCAATTCCTCCATCTAGGACTAGACTTCTAGAAGCACTATTAGTTCAATTATAATTGTTTCCAGATAATCCAGATCATCTCTAAAAAAATATCTATAGGGAATTAAACATCACTCTTAGGTGGAAATCATGAGAAGTATTTATTAAAGATATACTGAATTTGTTCCATCACTAGTGTACAGATATCAAACATTACTCCTCTATCATCATGATATAAACTAGAAACCTTGGTTGTGAGGTCTTCTAAATGTTGAGTGATTTTCCCTGTTATGCCTTCCATGATATCTTAATCCACACTATGAATATAATTTTCAACCATAAGAGATTTAAATGTCAATATATTTAATTAATAATCAATATGGGATTAGTTTTTTATTGTTCAGCCCATACCCATAATTATTTCAAAGCCAGTCTTGATGATGATATTGAGATCCAAAAGATAAAAATAGTGACCAATATTGAGAAAAAATCCTCTTCCAAAATATAAGTCTTTATACCATACTCCAAATTTTTTTTATCATCATTTTTATACTAAAAAATTCATTGATAGCCACACTTTCTACAAGTTTAGGTTGCACAACATATATTTCTGTTTCCCCTCTTCCATGTGATGCAGTCTGACTCCCATGACTTGCCTTACTCTCCTAATATTAGCTATCTTCCCCAAAAACACCACTACCTCTACCTCTACCTACGTAGCTAGTAGAAATCTAACATTCAATTTGATATGTTGTACAAGATCCTATTACCACACTTTGACTATGTCTAGATGTAAATTCACTAGATGTTGATCCATGTGTCCTACCTAACTCTTGTACATGAACATCATTCCAGAAGATATGCACCATACTCGTGGTGGGGGACAATGTTGATAATAGGGGGATGGCTTACCACACTTGTGGGAAATAAAATGGGTAAGGGAATGAGTAACTAATCAATTGAACTAGACACTTTGCTTCCCACATCTCTAGATAAAATTCTCAAAATGGCGCTTCTTTCTCTTGGGCATCACAACTCCTAATCATCTAGTAGAAAAAATATGTCTATCACAAGAACCCAATAATCAGTTTCACATAAATATGTGTTCTTGATCCACCATCTCAACATACTTATTAAATCTAAATTGAATTACTTGGGATGTAATCTCGTTCATAAGTCCATCCTGAAAATGACTCATCATAAATGTCTCATATTCATCCAATGAAAGAGAAATGTGTTGTGGGATGCTATAGAATATAGAGTAGTCTGTCCCAGACATTCCCTCCTAAGTCTACCACGTGACCTACACCACATTATCCTACCTCAACATATCTTGTTAGAAGTTATCCAAGAACCTCTCCAATAATTCCCCAATAAGATACTATCAGCCTGTCTAGTCTATGAAAAAATATCCCACCAGTTTCTAACTGATCCCCATATAATATAAGATGTCAACATGACCATCCTCTCATCAAGAGTATCTAAATGGTCATCTTTCATTTTGATGGACTCAATCCAGATCCCATCTCCCATAGGACCACACTCTCCAGTGAATTTTAAAGTGTGGAGAAATTGAAAAATTATTGTAAGGTCAAAAAAATCTGCATAACCCGCAATGGGTAACATCACATGGTCTCTCAAAACATCTCCCCAGATTCATCATATAAGAATATATGTGCCTCATGTCCACTAATAGAAAATTTTCTCTATCCATCACCTCTTAAGTCCCCTCAAAACCCATAATTCTGTTGAAATAAATGTAAAATGCGAAACTATTGTATTTTGACACATGAAAACCAATAACACATTTGTATATGAGTAAAATCATAAAAATTCAGAAAACTTCTCACACCAAGATCTCACCACGTGGTCAAAACTGAGGGGTCTAACACTATTGTAACCATCATACCCATATGCCTTTGCTATCAATGGGTATTCTATTTATAATTGTTCATTTTTTCATATTAAACCTAAATTTATTCTCATCTTGTATAATTTTACACCATTAAATTTCAAATTAGGCACCATTTTCAATTCATTTATATAATATTGGAATAATATTTTATGTTCAAAAAATCACCCAAAACTTATTTTCCCATGCTTGCCCAAAATGATGGAGGTCAAAAAATAATCTGGAGTTCCTAAAATGGTGCATGAAGACTAAACACTCATTCTATGCTTGGATATGAGTCAATTATCATAAAATGTAAAACCAATTTCCATATCACAAAAAAATGTGTCACCAATGGTTAAATAATATTCATCTGCATCAAGAAAATAGGAAAAAAAATTACATCTAGAATACTTGTTTTCCCCTTATAAATGGGTTTGCATCTCTAATGAAAGGGACTGTGTCTAATCCCCAAATCATTCTGGTCTCTTAGAAACATTTACCAAACAAAAATTAAATTCAAAATGAAATTAAAATTTGCCTCTTATACATCTTTGTAACATCCCATCCTTAATTCTACACAGTACTGTCCCGAGTTAGTCAGACACGTTACCTCATGTGTGCCTCCCCATATGTCGGGGGCAGCTGACTAGCAACGTGGGTATGATAAGTTTTTCATGGGGTGACTATACCCTCTTTTATTAATTTATTAATCTAGTGGAAATCATAAACTATTTTGGAATCATATTTATCCACGAAAAATAAAAAACCTCACGATAAACAAAAATATGAAATAAAATATTTAACTAGAGAAAAATTTTCCATGATAATGTAAATTTCATGTTAATAAAAATGGAAGCTGAAAATAAATACACAGAGGTCTTCTATGTGGATCATGAACCATTCTTGGATCCCTCTTACAAGCTACATCATAACTCAACTTTCAAAGATCGGTTATCTTCCCATAACCTATCCCAAAATAATAAGTTCTATTCACATACCTATCTAGCATCCTAAGTAGGGTGTGATTATAACTCCATTTTACACCACAAATGGTTTCTAAAACAAATCCAATCATTAATAGTGTAAGTATTTCTTTAATGAAATATGTAAAAAGTTTAATTAAATTGTTATAGCACCCATATGTAATGACTTTCAATGGATCATGATAGAGCTCAATTTTAACTAGGTAATATCATATATTAATACCTAAATCATCCCATGAATTAGATATAAGTATTTAAACGTGATATCATATCTCAATACCTGCATTATCTCATGTTGGGGCCCAATGCATTTTCAGGTGAGTTCGTATCTCAGAGTACCATTGTTTCAACTATTTAATTCATACCTGAATTCCCATGTTACCATCCATACATCACACATTATACAGACCATGTTCCCATTCTATAATTTATATATGAATGACCATGTTCCATTTCATATAACAAACATTAGAATATCTGATTTCTCATTCATTAATTCACTCGGGAAATTCCATGTTCAAATTCATACATATATATTATAATTAATATGTTTTGATTATTTAATTACCACTTGAGTGACCATGTTACCATTCACACATTTGAATGACCATTTTCTCATTTAGCAATATATAATTAATCCATAAATTAATTATCCAAATAGATTTAATTACTAATTAAACAATTAGTTAAACTCAATGACTCCATTTGATAGTCTAATAGTCAACTAATCATATTAATAATATTAATTATTTCAACAACTAATTAATATCTCCATTTTAATTATTAATTCAATAAATAGTTTATCAATTAATTTTTTTAATATATTCCCTAATAAATTAAGTATGTCAATCCCATTAAATAATATAACACTTAATTAAACAATAATCACAACTCAAAATCCCATATTCAATATTTAGAATTTAGCATATCATTCACCAAATATATTCTTCATATTTATTTTCACTACTAATCTTCTCAATCTATGATATCAATATCACATAATTAATGAAACTAATAAATTTTCTCAATTCATGACATATGAATCACATCATTAATTCCACACTTAATTTTACTAAATCAAAATATTCAATATCTAATAATTAATTCCTCAATTAATTTTTTAAATCCCAATCCCTATTTCTCATAATTCATTTAACAATTAATTATCTATTTTTATTTTACTTCAATGAATATATTGGAAATATTAATTTACCCACTATAGCAATTAAAATTTCTAAATAACACTAGAAATTATATAATTTTCATACATGTATCAAAATTACATCTATGGGAATTGAATTTTAGACCACCTAACTCACATCATTGTAGAATTATCACCCAATAGAAATCCAAAAATAATAATTTGAACAACACCATATATATATATATATATATATATATCTGAATCTAAAACTCCTAAATCACGAATAATGGAAACAATATATCTTAATTCCCAATCCAAATCCACAATCCATGATCTATATTCCCCAAACATCAATATAGATCTAAAAAATAGAATATTAATTCCTACCCAAAGAATGAGAGAAAATTATTAGATGAATGGGAAAAAGATAGATAGGATCCACATATTGGTAGTGGATAAGATCATTGATCTGCGCATCGAATCCAAAATTTCATATGCCAGGAAGGATTTGAAATTTTCCAGAGAGCTCTAAAATTGTGAAAGAACTTCTAGGGTCAAAAAGGATTCAAAATGGGTGAGTATTGGGGGTAAAGGTTGTTTAAAAATTTTGGGATTAATTAATCCCCACACATAGTTTTCATGAAGAGGGTGCATGATTTACCATAATTTTGTGCCCACCATAGACCTACTATTTTAGGGGTTCATAATTGCTCCTAATAGGGAGCACCCGTTGAAAAACTCTTCACTAGATGATCATTTCCCCACTATCCAGGGATAAAAATATTGTTCGATTAGGGCATAGGGTTTTCCCTCTCTATGTTCCAACCAGGCATAACCATTTTTCCTTCATTTTTCTAAAAATTCCATTGAAAATATCCACATGATGTATCCTAAAAAACTAATTAAATAATGAAAAAAGTGTATATGAAAAAACCCAACTCAACTACATAAAATTTTATGATGATATAGTAAATTTCATTTAATATACAATAATTTTTCTTTATTTTAAATTATTATTATTATATATTTGATTGATTTTGATATAATACTTGGTATGGAGTAGATTTAAAAATATAATGTATAAAATTTTTATCGGATATGGAAATTAAAATATGGGATGAAGATGTGGAATTACATAACCATCGAGGGGAGAATTCATCAATGTAATTTCTAGATCAACCCATAGAAACATCGCTGAAAGAGATTCATGTGGATTAGTGAAAGCACAATACATATATGAGTAAAAGGTACTTATAAAATTGAGGATATTCCTATTGTACAATAATACATTAATGTATTACCCGAGGAATTACATGGACCCCAAGTAGAGGATGAGATTAAATTTTCTATTTATTTAATCCCTAATGAAAGACCTATATCAAATGAACCCTCTATAATTTAAATTGTGGAATTTAAGAAAAAAATAGGTTCCTTTGGGTAATACAGGATTAATACACACTACTATTTCACATTGAAGAGCCCTTGATATTTTCATTAATAAGAGATATAGATCTATGAGATTGTTCATTAATAAAAGGGAAGTAAATGATTTTGTGATAAATAGTAAGTATTTTCATCCAGGAATTGATTGCTTATTTGATAAACTTTATAGTTCTCAATTATTTTTTAATATTAACCTTCATTATGGATTTTATAAATTATGATTAAATATGGTTTACATTCAAAATATAGAATTTTGAATAATTTATAAAAATTATGATATTATAGTAATGGAATTTTAACTTTCTAATGCACCCTCCATTTCTATATATCTAAATAGAAGTTTATTCAAGGATTATCATGATTAATGTTTTGTGGTATTTCATGATAATATCATAGTGTACTCTAAAAGATATAAGGACCGTAAGAATCAATTGACGATCTTTATAGTGCCTCTTAGAAGAAATGTCAAATTTGGGAAATTTATCATTTGTGATTCTTAGCTATAAAAAGATTCTTTTCAAATCCATAATGTCTCCAAATATGGAATATCACTTGATACTAAGAAGACCAAGGTATTCCAAGAATGGAAAACACAAACAAATATAACCAAGGTATATAGTATAATTTTTTGGTCTTTATCATTAATCTCTCAATTTTTTCATTATGGGGTAACTGATTAACCTACCATGATCATAAAGGGGATAGGTTTATATACACAAATTAATGTGAATAATGTTTTGAATAATTGAATATAGGATTGTTGAATGAAATTTTTTTCTCTCTTCAATTGTGAAATAATGTATTTGTGATATATAGAGATGCATTGATGTGGTTTCATGGTTGAGTCATAATAAAAAAATTATATATTTATAACCTATGTACCTAGATAGTTATGGAATCATGAATTGAACAATCCCACTCGAAATCTTGAGTTAGAAACAATGATCATTGCTTTGAAGATATGGAGCTGTTATCTCTACGGTTAAATTCATGAGATATACACTGACCATAAGTGCCTAAAATACATATTTTCACATAAATATCTCATCATAAGGAAACTATGATTTCTTTAGTTACTAATGTATAATGAATTATTGACACACTACCATTAATGAAGAATAATAATGTAGTAGATGGATTAAAAGGGAAGGATCATGGAGTTAGGGACCAAACGAACATCATTTGGGTTCAAATGTTCATAGATTTAATAATGATGGATTTAGTAAATATTTTCTAATGGAAAAAATAACTTCTACTTAAAATGATTTTAAAATCATTTTTGTTAGAAAATATTTATTTTTCTTATTGTACGGAAGTTAATTTTCAAAATAAAATGGAATCCATAAATTATAGGAAATTTGATTAATTTTTATTCAAATATGTTGTTATTAAATTTATAATGAGAGAATTTTAGATATTTGTACCTTATCTAAAAAGGGAATAAGTTGATGATACTCATAGCCAGAATTTCTATATATACCCTAGAAGCACCAATTTGTATAATCATTTGAAGGGATATTTGTTGTGGGATATTATAAAGGGGTAAATTTATTATGAGGTTTCTAGCTACTTATTTATTAACAATTGAAGGACAAGAGATGATATCCTATAAGATTCATGAAAACTATTTCCATTCTATAATGAAAATGGGATAAAAATATTATAGGCATTATGACAAGATTACCAACGAATCCAATAATGAATGATTTGTTATGGGTTATTGATAATCGACTTATTAATTCTCTTCATTACCTCACAATAATGGATGATTTTCCCTATATTTCCTTGAAGGACTCTATATAAATTAATTTGTATGACTTAATAGTGCACCTCTATCAATTTTTTGGCAATTATTCATTATTTAAAATGATATTCTAGAAACTTCATTTGAATTCTCTTGATACAGAGATGAAATTGAGCTCCTCTTATCGTCCTAAAACTGAGGGAATGTTCTGAAGGACTATCCAAAAAATTTAATACATATTGAGGTCATTCTCATATGACATTCACGGTATATGGGGTCAGTATGAACCTTTGGAATATTTTTTCTCGAATAAAATCATTGATTCAAGAATTAAAATAGTTTGGAAAGAAAAATTATTTGTCAATAGATTTCATTCATTGTATTTTTTGAATGATTTTAGTGAAAGGAATTTCCAAGGCACTAATTATTCAGAAGAGATAATGATAATGTTGAAGATTATTTCATCCCATATTAAAATATAACAAATAAGGAAAAAATAACCATGAGAATAAATGGATGAAATATTTTTAATTTCCTATGTGAGATCACATTTACTTGAAATTTTCTCCATGAAAGGGTGTTAAAATATATTTAAATAAATGAAAACTGATCCCCTGGTACATCGAACCTGTTGAAAACCTAATAAAAACTAGTGAAATGGTTTATCGTCAAGAAATTCTAACTATCCTTTCTAAAGAATAGGATGTTTTTTCTGTCTGATTGTTAAATAAGTATATTCCATACTAAATGCATGTTCTCACATAAAAAGAAACAGAATATAAAAATGATTTTTATTAATGTGGAGAGCCAATCCATAGTATGTAAAAAATATAATAACTGTTGACGAATAAAATATCTTGATTGGTAAACATGATTTGGAAAATTCAAATGATTGAATATGTGATGGGAGAACATGAGGAAATTATAATGAAGAACAAAAAAATTATATTTATGAGTATAAATTTGATAAATTTAAAGGATGAAATTATTTAATAGATTTAAGAATGTAACCCCGCATGATTTTTGGATTATTCTCTTCTTAAAATAATTTTAATCTCATTAATAAACTCTGCTACACAAAGAAACATGTTCAAACAAACTGTGATCTATTATTCTGTGACTATTATATCATATCCATTAAAAATGGAATGTATGAATATGACTGTAAATTATGATAAATATATGAGTAATAATTTTATAAAATTAATTCATTTTTTAGATATAAAAATTTGATTTCAAATTAAAATGTTGTTTTTATATATAGTTTTTTGTAAACATAATTAATTTATACAGATATAAATTGATTTATTAATTTTTGATGAATTATTTTAATTAAATTTATATGTTATAAATTTAATAAAAATATTTAACATTCATATAGAGTTTTAACAATTCATAGGATATGAAAAATACAGTTTTATACTTAAAATCTATATTTTTCTAAAAATTGATTTTCATCGTGTTTTGTGTAGTTAATTTAAAATTAACATTTGAAATTTTGTAGATTGAATTTAATAAAAATAATTCCATATTTTGAATTAGGATGATCATTTTTTGTAAATATTTTTCTTCTGATTTTATGCATTTGGAATAGTAACTACGGTTAAATGTGTCACATCATGGGAAAATTGGAATTATTTAGGTTAAAACTAAGTTTCATCGCCTTAATTTTTCATCCTATAAATTTTTTAATAAATTTAATTATACACTTATCACAGTAGGAAATAAATTTAATTATCTAAAAAAACGTTTTCCATTAAAATAATAGTTATCATATTTAATATAATAAATTAAATTAAATTCTACTATATTGGTTTTAAATATGCTTTTTTTGAAATAGGTTTAAAATTGAGATATAAACAAACATAAATTCATATTTTTATACTAAAGAAATAATTTTCATCTTATAAATATATCTAAATTTTCTACAAATTATAGAATTAATTGAAATTATTTTTGAATTCTAATACAACATTTATTTATTTAAATGAAAAAATACTATGTTATTTAATTTTTTAAATGTTGTCTAATTTGAATATTTATTATTACCCAAAAAAATTATAATTCTCGTTAAATATTAAATAGTTTTAAATTTTATATATAAAAATTCCACCTTTTTCACAATGTATATGAAGTCATATCTAATAAACCATGTAAAATTTGATATTATTGATAATTTATTAGTATAATATTATATTAAATTATTTTGGAAACATTAAAATAATAAAAGATAACAAAGGGGTATTATATGGTTTAAAATTTCATCCAATTTCAATTTATTAGTTATAGTTACCAGATATTAAAAATTATTATCCATTATGATGGAAAACAAAAATTTTAATGTTTAATGTTAACATTTGTTTACTAATGGGTCTGAGAAAAAGATAAGTTTTAAAACACTAATAAATAAAATAAATATTTTTTATGATATTTAAACCATATTCTACCATTTTTTCTTGAGTGATTAGAAATTTGGATTCATTTTTTCTACAAAATAAACGTATTATAATTAAATATTTTTTGAAATTCCAAAATTTCCCCACATCTCAATCGTAAAATGACAACAATTCTTTAGCTACTTTTAAAATATTCGAGAAACCAATATCGACCAATACTCTTATGAAAATCTTTATCAATGTTCTATGAATTTTTGATCCTAGTAAGAGAAACCATAAGTTCCTTAAGAATGTTTTTAATGATGGTCTGCGTAAGAAGTGGTAATTATCTTACATGAAATATTTCAATTTATATATTCATATTACTATTATAAACATCTTAAATTTAAAATAAAAAATATATATAATTATCCAAAATATAATTATTTATTATTATTAATATGAAATCATCATTAACCTCCCTTTTCCCATCAAATGGTACATCAAATTAATGCCCAAGTGTTTGTACAACTTACCATCTCCACACAGCGATAAAATTAATTTTTCCTTAAAATGTTTTATAGATTAGGATTATGCTAGTTTAAAGGATTATATTTGATTATTATTACATTAATATACTTCTAGAATTAAATTTTAATATCTTACTTCTTACCTTCCAACCTATTGGGAAATGGAAACAACGTTCATCTGTATGTTTGGACTACCACCACCATGAAGTTATACTATTAGTATTTAATTTAAATTTTACATGAATTTTAGTTATGATTAATTGTATTAATATATATGATTTCTAAGAAATTAATATTAATATTTAATGTGTAAGTATTATTTATATTTCATTCATTCTATTCCATGAAATATTAATACAATTTTCAAGTTTTTATATGAGCTATAGTCACCATGAATGCTGTAATTCGTTATCTATATATATATAATTTTAATTATTATTAAAAACATATATAATAAATTTATGTCATATTTATATCATTATTATCATTATTTATATTATATAACTATATCAATGTATAATGGGTGAATATAACTAACTAAAATATATGTGAAAAATGAGGTGTTTATCACTCGGAACAGTGATATAAAGTAATAGTTATTAATAGGGGTAATAGAATATTATATTTTATGATATACATGTGTATGTTTTTATAATTTATTTATAATAAATTTATATTTATTATATAAGACATTTGAACACAATTCAATGATGCCTATCATGAGGCTTGGGTTTTTTTCTTAATCGCATATTGATTCGGGATTGTTTCGGTTTAAGTCCCTACTAAGGAAATATTTCTCTTACATAACCATTTTGTACATAATGTGTTTAAATAATATTCCTATTACTCTCAAATTATTTATAATGTAATTTTTTACTCATATATGACTATTTACAAATTCTATGAAATGAAACTTCTTATAATTTTCTATACATGGTACTTTTTATCGTATTTATAATTGTGTCAAAGAAGTGTTATTTTATATTATATGTCAATACGATCCCTTCCCAATGTCATGTGTCATGTTTTTTTGAATCTTCAGTAAATAATTAATTGTTAATTGTGAAAGAAAATTTTTTCTGTTGTATTTTAAATGTCTTAAAAATAAGTGATTTTGATGAAAAAAGTGTAATTTACCAATGAATTTTTGGTTGATATTATTTTTTATTTTCATCTATGTAAATATAAATCATTGATTCTAATCATTTTCTATGGTTATTCTATAATGATACTATCTACCAAATTTTATTGAATGGTTTATGGTTATTTTGGTTATGGATATACTATTTTGATACAATTATCCATATTACTCAACTTGATTATCATCATGTTTATTGATTGGGGCTAATTATTATCATTTAATATTATATTTTCAATAATATATATATATATATTGATTACGTTTAATCACATTCAATTTAAGAATTCATGTGACGTCTTGAACCCATATTCCACTGGATAGGTGCTCCAATCTAAGTAGGCCCCATGGACTTAAGTGATTCTCCCCGAATGCGAGAGGTTGTCGACTAGGTGTGAGTGCCTAGGGTGTGTTTGTTGGGAGACTATTCCCTCATAACCAAAGTGTTTCACAACATGAGAAATTAAAAATATTTAAAAAGAAAAAGCAGTATAGTTAATCTGAAAGCACAACAAAAAATACAGACAACAATAAAAAACTAAAATACATGAAATAGAATTCAATAATTGATAGTTTGTAATGTCACTTGAAAAAAGTAAAACATCAATACCAAACTCTAGGAAAAAAAGTTTCCCAAAAGTAAAAAAGGAATCAAAAGACTATCCCAATCATCCTATGTGTAAACTCATTCCTCTTCTATAAAACTCTACACTAAATAGTATGCAATCAAGTGTTCGAAGTCGTATACTTATGTTTTTCAAAACCTGGAACCATGTATTCTACCGTAGGTACTAAACAGTGCCTTGAGAGGGTGTGAGATAAATCTTAGTGGGCCAACACCAAAAGTATTTATAAAATCAAGCCAATGTAATGTAATTATAAAAGTGTGCATGAATATATATATATATATATATATATATAAATTAAAGTAGTAAAATGTAAATAAATACCCAAGTACCAACTTCCGCCCTCAATCAGTGTCTGAACATGTAACCAGTTCATTTAATTCTATAATTACCAAATTTATATTTATAGGACACTTGATGCATATCTAACACTAATATCACATCGTGATAGTATGGGTAATGAAGGTTTCATGATGTAAAAATTCGTCCATGTTCAATGAAACTTAGTATTGAATTTCAATGGTAGTAACCAATGCAACATAGAACTCAAGGGTCACAATCTCATTAGTAATTGTATACTGGATAAGGGTAGAGTGAAATCCAAGGAACATGATCCAAGTAATTCCACAATAAGGTTCCAACCGAGTCCAAGGTGATCATCCATGTTCAAATGGAGCTAAGTAGATATAGGGCCCTATGGGGTGTCACCATGGCACTTACATGTCAATGATGGATCCAAGGACTGTATACAAGGTATCTTATAATGATAATTAAAGGATCTTATGGTGGCATACCAGTCATCCATGAAAAAATAAGGATCATTATCTTGGTGGGTATCTACAAAATCAAGGTGTGTCCTTTAATTTGAATGTGGTTCCTAAGTGCTCATGGATTTATGAGGTCAAAATCCAAGGTTAAATCGATTTAGGCCATGTATATTTTATTATTATTTCATGTAATATCTCATTTGGTTCAATAATTTTCATTCATTAGTGTGATGTGGTTTAGTATCTTGTAGCCTTTTCATATAGTTATTTTTTTTCAAGACTTCCCATTCACTTGTGTGACAAGTACATGTATCATGAAACAATTTAATCAAGTCATTTTGTTCAATCCCTTACTTTCATTATTATGACAAGGAAAAGTATCATAGAACCATTTAATCCATTTGAAGCATATTCCAGATAAATGGTTCATTTCTATACCTTCTATTTATGGGGTAAGGGTTTCTACAGATATGAAAACAATTAATCATTTACATTTATGGCCAAGTCATATATACTGTACTTTCAAATTCAAAATTCACAGTTAATTATAAATATGAAGAAGGTACCTTAGGAAGAAAAACTGGTGATCACACATTGTATTTTCCATTATTCCATTCACTATATAATCATTCTATTTAATATTAAAATATTACCCTAAGAGAGGCCAAGCAAACACACACCCGAAAAGTAGCTCAAACAATTCAAAACACTAAAAACCCAAATATGGAATTACCATCAACATGGGTCAAATTTAGTTTTTTGTGTAATTGCTAAAAACTAATCACATATTTTGAATGATCATAACCATATGGTTCTAATGAGTATTATCATTTATTATAAAATAATGAAATGGAACCTGATGAAATCAGTGGACCCCACACGTGTATTCCTAAATTAATGGACCTTATGGATTATTTATTGACCACCAACCTTAGGGTTGTAAAAATATCCTCCTCTAGTATGGCCCCTTGAATTATCTCGAATCGAAGTAGATAGAAGAAAAGGATTAAAATTCTCATACCATGATATCTTGGTTGAGTGATAAAGAGAAGGATAATGGCTCAAGATGACTTAAGTACATACCGGTGCACATCCCTTGCGATGAAAATATTCTCGATTGACTATCAAATGATAAAGATATCTACTTTCCATATTTAGATCTTCAAAAATACAAAAATTGAGAGATGAATTTGTTAATTTCACATATACATGTTTTAGGGAATAAGAGGGGCTAAAATTAGAACATCAAGGTAAAAACTAAAATTTTACCCAAAATTCATCCTGTGAATGGTTTGTTCATGTGGTTTGATAGACCATTTGAAAAACATACACAGGAACCTGGGAAGAAGGGGTGCTTGCATGGCTAGGCTGCAGGGGCATGTGCCAACAATGCGAGGTGGTTTTGTCGGAATAAACACAATATAGACAGTTTGAAAAAACATGCAGAATTCCTACATTATTTACCCTCAACCATGTGATAAGTCTATTTTTCCCAAAAAGATGGGTTTCAGGCTTTGAACACGACCCAAACAACCCTACATCATTTAATAACCCATTAGGCATCCATATTTTGTCAAATTTATTGATCTAGAATAAAAAATAAAGGATGAATACCTGAGCGAAAAATCTTGTTCTTACTATTTTCCCCCCTTAAATAAACTCATCCTTGAGTTCACCTTCTAAGGGTAGAGTAATAATGTCTGATAACAACTGAAGCCATTGGGTACGTATGTCAGCTTCCCTTTATCATGTCTCTTTATATTCATAACTGTCCAGCCATAATACCCATACCAATAGGATATATCGACCATGGAGATCCTTTTTGCTCCACTCAACAATGTGCACATGATACTCCTCAAAGGTAGCATCATAATATATCTCATTATACTTAGGATTAAAAGTAAGTGATGGTTAGGCATGATAGTAGTGAAGTTGTGAGAAATGATTTATGTTGTGCATCACATAGTACCTTTAATGTAGGAGTAACAGATAGGCTACTGGCCCAGCTCTCACCAGGATCTCAAACAACAATATATAATTAGGTGACAACTTTCCATTATTTTGTAACCGTCTATGCCCTATCATGGGATATACCTGAAGAAAAACATGATACACAAACTCAAACTGAAATAGTTGTCTATGAAGAATACCATATGATTTTAGTCTGGAGTGAATAATAGTCATATGATTCTTAATTAGATGAACATGATCTGACGTTTCATGAATGATATGAGGACCTAATAGGGCTGCCTCATTTACCTCCATCCAGCACATTAGTGAATTGCATTGACTACCATTCAAGGATTTAAAAGGATCCATCTGAATAATTTCATGAGAACTATTATTATAAGTGAACTGATCCAGAGGGATATGATTTTCCCATGAAGAACTGAAATCAAGGACACATGCTTGGATCATATCTGTTATATCATATATCTTTCATTCAATTGTTTCATTAGTATAAGTGTGAAAGGATATACTTAGAAGCAACTCAGATACCATAGATTTTTAAAAAACCTTCATGAACTATGATGTTGAATGAGAGTCCCAATCTGAAGTGATAGTATGAGAAACCCATTTTAGTCATATGATATCATGGACATTCAGTCTTCCCAACTCATTAACTGAGAAACGGTACCAAATTGGAATGAAGTGAGATGATTTTGTTAGTCGGTCAATGACTGCCCATTTTGAATCTCTACCCCTTGATGACCAAGGTAATCCAACTAAAAAATATATTGAAACATTGTCCTACATCCATTATAGGACTCGAAGAAAATGTAACAATATTTCATGTCTCTGGTGCTCTATCTTCACCTACTGAATAGTGGAACACCTAGTGAATAATTTTTCTATCTGACATTTTATCCTAGACAACCAATATTGGCATCACATATCTTGATACATCTTCAAGATTCCTGGATGAGCTACCCACTGAGAGGTGAGGGAATCTTACATCCACACCCCTCTAATATTCATAGGGACCCATATAGATTCATGCAGATGAAGGATGTTGTCTCTATCTATAGACTAATCCAGAGGTGGGTTATCTCCTAATATACTCTTATGGAGAACCAATCATTCAAGATCTGAAAACTGCCTACTCTTCATCTTCTCAATTGGAAAAGAGGTAACTCTCAAGGTAGAGAGATAAGAATGCTCGTGTATATCATGAAACTATAGATACATCTCCTAAATTAGGTTCATTGGCATTCCTTCTTTAATATCATTCCATATGGATTGTGTTTGAGTTTTCCATCTTAGTGCATATACAACCACATTTCCATTGTCCATTTTTTATGAAATCTCAAAATCAAAGGATTTTAGATATTCAACCTATCTCTATTGTCTGAGGTTCAAGTCAAATAGAGAAAAGATATATTTGGGGATATAATGATCTGTGAACACAGCAATGTGGTCACACAATTAATAGTCTCTCCAGAAATGTAAGTCATAGAAAACGGATGTTATCTAAAGGGCGTGTGTTATGAATTTCTCTCATTCGGCCTCAACTACTGAGATCCATAAAAAACGACTCTATCTTCCTTCATCAACACAACTAATAGGCTGATTCCTGCAGCATCGTAGGAGATGTTACATCCTTTTCATGGATTTGTAAGAATTTGATTTGGTACAGAGAGAAGACACACTTTTAGCTCTTGACAAGATATCTTGCACACTTCTAATCACCTGAACATTTCACCCTTCATTGTAAGACCGTTAATAGGTGAAGCAAGACATGCCAATTCATGTTCAAAATGATTTTAATATCCATCCACCCAAATAAACTACTGGTATAAAACATGTTTTTGGGATACTCCAAGAAAACAATTGTACTAACCTTTTATGGGTCCACATATACTCTTAATTATGATATAATATTACCCAAAAAGTGCACATTATCGATCCATAATTAGAACATAGAAAATTTGGTGTAAATCTTGTTCTCCCTCAGTGTACATTGAATGATATCAAGATGATTTGAATGGTCTCTATGAGTGTGGGAATACAAAAATATTCCATCCTTAAATACAATGACAAAATTGTCCAAATAGTGGTGGAACACCCTATTCATCAGAGCCACAAAAAAAGGTGTGTTAGTAAGATCGAATGACATAATAAAATACCCATACAACCCATATCTTCTATAAAAAGTTGTAAGAGGTATATATGATGGTTTGAATGATACATGATTCTACTTTGATCTTCGGTCAATCTTGGAGAAGACCTTTTCTCCTTAGAGCTGGTCAAAGTGATCATATTTTTGAGGAAGTGGATATCGGTTCTCAAATGTATGCTAGTTAAACCTCCAACAATCAACTGAAAGACATAAGGTTCTATCCACCTCCTTGTAGAAAAGAATGTTTGAACCATAAGAGGATGTTCTTGATCGAATGAAACAATTGGCCTTTATATACTTTAACTTCTAATTGATCTCTTGATGCTCTGTTGGTATCATCTTATATAGAGGAATGGACACTGCATCTTCTCCTTAAACTATCTCAATTGTAAACTCTACATATCCTTAAATAGTTAATCCAAAAAATATACCATGAAAAACTTCCCTGAAACAATCCAATGTTGAAGGGAAATCATCTTATCCTAAACCAAGATCTTCTAGGAAGAGATTTTAATTATGGGTGGCCACCCCACGTAGCCCATGAAGCTATGGTCCAACTCTACAAGCCTGGACATCCCACTCACCCTTATGTAGGTAAATGCTTCTCTATGATGATGTAAACATTACCTACAGTGACAGTTGTCTAAAAAAGCAGGGTAGTGAACCAACTAGTCTATTTTGAAAATAAAATCGAAGCCCATAATATTCAAGACAAATGGGTCTATAAGAATGGGAAACATCCTATATCAAGGGGATAGTCACTACACTAGTTTTTTCTTTCTATTCTTACCCAAAATGGAGTATCTATGCTCCTTACACCATAGTAATGAGGTATCTCTAGTCCAAGACTATCCATGATAGAAACATAAAGAAAATATTTTGAAACACCTGTATCAAAAAAGATGATACAATGGTAGTGGTGTAACACCCAAGACTTTTATGTTATATAAATCATCAAAGGAATATTTTTCTACACACAACACTTTCTTGGCTTGCTTTACACGAAATCGCGACCTTCCTCGATCGCTTGCGTCGTATGCAATACCAATTTTCACTAGAAAATGATATGCTAATAAAATATTATTAAAACCAGTCGTTATGAATAGTAATAACCACTTTTTGAAATTTTATAAATTTTATTTTTCAAAATGGACTTCATTTTTGGATTCGGAATATCGAAATTATCCTAGGGTTAAGTTTTGCTATTTTTCTGAAAACGTTCAATTTTTGGTGAATAGTGAAACCACTAAGTGGTAGTTAAAAAACGGAATTTTTCATAGAACTAAATTTTACCACTTTTGTGAGTGGAATTTCAAAAATCCAAGACACACGGTTGTTGTCAGTATGTAAAATGTGGTTCAATGAGATGAAAATAATTTTTGGTGAATAGTAACTTTTTACTTTTATTTACCACGGTTAAAAGTAAATAGGGTAATTAAGGGTAAAAATTATATTATTATTACCCTAAAACAAGTCCTAATTCTATTGGATAAGTGTAATTCGACCAAAAACAAACTTAGGAATAAAATATGACCATTTAGGCCCACTTGGATTAGATTAGGAAATTTATTATTAATTTTTTTAAAGAAGGGTTAAAATAGTTAAAATCAAAGTTTAATAAGTAAATAATTTTTAATATATGGTTATATATAAGATAAATTTGACTATAAATATTCATTAGAAATATATAATGACTTCATACATAATGGTATTTTATTTTTAATTTTTAGACATTAAATAATTTAAATTATTTATGACACAAAGATGATGCAGTAATTAACTTATTAATGAAATATTGAAATAATTGATGTTATAAATACCCAAATAAATGTAATTTGAGACTTTTTATGAATTAAACTAATTTTATAGGTTAATATGACATGTTATTATTGATTTAATTAACTTTTTTCTAACTAATCATTCTGTTATGATTTTCAAAAAAATCAATTACTAAATAGTGTCAAAATTGACATAAAATAGATTTAAAACAAATATTATATTATTAATTGTTATTTTATTCCTAAAAATCTAAGGATCATCCAAATTACATATATAAGGTTATATATATTAATAATAAACAACTTAGGGTTCGTTTGGATTGTTATAGTAAGTTTATTAACCTTATAGTGTAAGAACACTAGAAGACACGGTAAAAGTAAAATTATATAACTTAATGTTAAATCTATCTGATAAGGTCAAAATAGGAACCTAAACTTGTCTACATTTTATTGGATGAGGGTATTTCGACCCATACCCTCCTTATTTTCGAAATAAATCAATTTGGAGCTATTTAAAACCGAATTTGTCTTTATAATAAAATAATATGTTTAGTTATTCCAAAGGTGCCCCTCTCCTCCCTTATAAAAGGGCACCTCCTCCCTCTCTTCCTCACAAAACTTTGTGCCTTCAAGCTCGGCCAAATCCTGCCACATTATCCTCTCCACTTTTCTAGAGACATCCTATAGGTCCTGGTCTTCTTTAAAGACCAATTTATTGCCCTAAAAGAAGGTCTCAAAAACGCACTTCAAAGAAGAGGTAAAGTCTGTTACCGATTCTTTCATCTTTATTTCTTCTTCCACTTCTTCTTCTATAGTTGTTTCATTATGAATTAATAACACCAGTATCAATCACATACTGATATGTTATTATAGGTATGAAACAACCCTATGTCACCATCTATCCATCCTACGGAAAATGAATTCACCGCGCGTGCGTACGTACGGAATACCGTCTCCACACGGTGGTGTAATCTATTTTACCCCAAAACCTTACTTGGATGGGTATAATGGTGTAAATAATAAATATATATTATTATTGTAAAGTTATATCAATTCTGAAATAGTATAAATACACTCCAATACAATTCCACAATCATGGGAACGATATCATCGCTCGTGCGTACGTACGGAATATCGTCTCCACGATGTGATGCGATTATTTCTACATGATATTCATTGAATAATGATTATATAAATGAATTGAATGAATAAATATGATATATAGAACATTAATACCATTATGTAAATTATTTATCTATAACCTAAAGCGAAGAATAAGATTTTATTCGACAAAACACGCATAAGAACAAAAAGTTATAAACAACCGAATAATAAGTAGCAATGAAATATTAGTACTAAGAAGTTAAGAATATGACCATATATGATATCATAACAGTAATTATGATTCTGGAATAAGTCAATAACAATATTTAAACCATTATACAGGAGGTTCAGACATTTACGAGGCAAATCGGACCTAAGGTGTGGGAAATATCACAATCTCATTTTTATCCGAGATTGTTTATACTTTGGTATTTAATGGGGTGTATTTTACCATCCACATCCATGTTTCCTCAATATGAAATATTTATATCCTTCTACAATATTTTATATCCAATTTTACCCTTCGTTGAGTTTTTAGTAAAAGATATTAAGGGAATCTTTTGTCATTTTTCATATGAGGTACTTTTTGACTTTCCGACAAAAGTACGAGAAAAATGTTTTTTAACTTATACAGCATGAATGGATTTTAAAAAATTATTTCCAAGAATCATCCTTTACAAGTTTTCAAGTTTATTTTTAATCAACTTCTTTTAGTTTAAAGTTGTATGACATTTTAAGAAAGGAAAAGTGTTTTTGAAGTAGAAAAGATATTTTCCTCAAGAATGGAGTTCAAGTGTTTTATCAAAATTATTTTCCATCTAAGATAATAAAAGGGTTATGTTTTTATCCCTATTATTACATTGATTTGATTCTATTTTGATGGAATTATTTTTATGAATTCCTTTATCTTATATGAATTGTTTTATGATGTCACGATGTTTAAGAATCCCATTTTTATTACATGATGTATGGTTTATGATTTTGTGGCACACATAAGAATGGTATCATTATGAGATGGGTGGGACCTATATCTACCTCCAATGCATTTGGTAAATATTTTATATCTCATGAGATAGACATGGCTAGAATGGCAGGTTATAACGGTTCAGTGAAACTGGACAGAAACGAGGAGTGAACTCGGTTCAGAAAAGGACTTTGTCCACTAAGATAGTCTTGACATTGAGTCTTGACTGATAAGAAATGATTCTCTATGATTATGTGTGTATGCCACAAAGTTTCATGTTTTTTGTTATCATTATTGGGATTACATTTCAGTACTATGATTTATCTCATGTTATGAAATTATGATCTCTTTTGCAGGTTAAGATTTTCAAAAGTTATGTGCTTATGTATATGATGTGATTGATATTTCTCTTGTTTACCCTTACTGAGCGTCTGAGCTCACCCTTTTGTATGTTTTATTTCCCCAGGTCAGGAAGAAGGTTATTAAGTAGAATATGCCAAAAAGGGACTCTAGATATGATGAAATAAATGGGAGGCATAGTAGATGCTTTATGAACAAGTTGTTTATGATTTCCAGTTTCTAAAGACACTATACCTATACGATCCTTTCAGGGTTTTTTTATATGTAATGAGTGTGATTCAATTTTGAAGTAATAATAATGTATGTAAAGTATGGGTCGTTATAGTTGGTATTAGAGGAATGGTGTAGTCAACCTTTGGAAACTAGGATGTGAGAGCCTTAGTAAGAATCCTAAGGATAATTCGAAGCATAGAACACAATCTTAGTGTTTTAGAAATGACCTTGAATAACCTAGGATAAGATCATAAGTGTGAAATTTTATTATTGATTATGTGGTTTCCTAATATAATTAGTGTTTCTCACACTATTCTTCTTGGTTTTAGTCAATCGATAAAACCCGAAGGAACCGCGTTAATGTGGAATTTGACGGGCAATGCAATGATTGTCCCCCGGAGCAACCCAACATTATGGGAGCTGGAATGAAAAATCTTGTAGCCATGCTCACACAACATTATCAAGCTATAAATCATGCAGGACATCCAAACGAGAAAAGAAAGGAGCAACATTCTATTGAATCCTTCATGAGGCAGCGTCCACCCTCTTTTAACGGGTCTACTGATCCATTAGTTATTGAACAATGGATTAGTACTATTGAAAAGATATTTTCAGTTCTTCAATGTTTTGAACATGATAATGTCATCCTAGCAGTGTATTGTTTGGAAGGAGATGCTGATCAATGGTGGAATCTTATTAAGAATATGAGGAAAAGGGATGAAAATGAGTCCATGGAATGGGACGAGTTCAAGAACTTATTTTTCAATAAGTACTTCTCTCGTATTCTCCGAACAAAGATCAAGAAAGAGTTTCTTGATCTGAAGTAAAAGGATGATGATTCTGTTGGTACTTATGAATCAAATTTTACAAGACTTACAAGGTACGCTTCTGGTATTATTATCAAACCTGAGAGTAAGATTTATCGATTCTTTAGTGGCATAAAACCAAGTCTTCGAAGGGCATTAGCCATAAGGGACTTCAATAGCTAGGAGGAAATCATTCGATGTGCTCTCAAAGTCGAGATGGAGATTGGAGTAACCCATCAGTCATATGGGTTTGATAAGAAGAGGAAAATGGAATTCAAAGGAAAATCTAAAGAGCACACTGAAAAGAAGATGAGCTTTCCCTTATGCTCAAAGTGTAGAAAGAAACATGAAGGGAGTTTTATTAAAGGGACAAGTAATTGTTTCAAATGTGGAAAGGAAGGCCATCAGGCATTTGAATGCCGCAATGATGGGAAGAAGATTTCTAATGATGAAAACAAAGGAAGGGATACACAGAATGACCCTACTACACATCAATGTTTCAAGTGCAAGAAGATGGGGCACTATGCCAATCAATGCCCAAATCCAAGGGTTGGTGATGATGGTCGACATCAACAAACTCATAAGGCTAAAGACAACAGAGAGTCACATGCAATTTCTATCAGTGATGTGGAGTACGATAACGATGTGGTGAAAGGTACACTTACCATCTACTCTAAAGTAGAAAATGATTTATTTGATTCTGGATCCACCCACTCCTTTATTTCTGAGGAATTTTATAAGGATATCATTGTATTACCCCAACAGTTAGATGTTGAGTTAGCTGTGACAACCCCTAATGGCACAACATTCACATCAAAAGTTTATAATTCTTCTCCAATTGAAGTTTGAGGGAAAGTGCTTCCTGAAAATCTTGTGATCCTTCCTATAGTGTAATTTGATGTGATTCTTGGCATGGATTGGCTTTCTCTACATGGATCTCATATCAATTTCCAAAGAAGGGAAGTCACATTTCATATTCCAGATCAATCTATGATCGTCTATCGATGCAAGGATGAACATAACCTTCCAGTGTAAATTCCTTCCATTTTATGGGTATTGATTCCACTAAATGAAGGTTATTTATCTCAAATGGTTGGTGAGAAACTCATGATTAAAAATATTCCCATTGTACGGGAGTTCGGTGATGTCTTTCCGGAGGAATTACCGGGTCTTCCACCAAATTGTGAAGTTGATTTTTCAATAGAACTCGTACCAGATGTTTTGCCTATTTCAAAGACACCTTATAGAATGGCCCCAATTGAGTTGTAGGAATTAAAGAAGCAACTCCAAGAGAATCTTGATAAGGGGTTCATACGCCCTAGTGCGTCACCTTGGGGAGCACCTGTTCTGTTTGTTAAGAAGAAAGATGGATCAATGAGACTCTACATTGATTATCGAGAACTTAACAAAATCGCTATCAAGAACAAATATCCTCTCCCATGCATTGATGACCTATTTGACCAACTACGCGGAGCTCAATACTTTTCCAAGATTGAACTTCGTTCAGGGTATCATCAATTAAGGGTCAAAAGGGAGGATATACCAAAGACGGCTTTCCGTACAAGGTATGGAAACTATAAATTTATAGTGATTCCATTTGGTCTTACTAATGCCCCTGTTATCTTCATGGATCTAATGAATAGAGTATTTAGAGACTATCTTGATAATTTTTTGGTAGTCTTTATAGACGATATTATTGTCTATTCAAAAAGAAAGGAAGAACATGAAGATCACTTGAGAATTATATTGAAGACCCTGAGAAAGGAGAAGCTTTATGCCAAATTTACCAAGTGTGAATTTTGGCTTCAAAAAGTTTCATTTTTGGGTCACATGATCTCAAAATAGGGGATATCTCTAGATCCAGCAAAAACAGAGGTTATCGAAAGATGGTCGAGACCAACAATAGTGACTGAGATCCAAAGTTTTCATGGTTTGGCTGGATATTATCGACGTTTTGTGAAAGATTTATCACGATTATCTAATCCACTCTCCAGGTTGACTCGGAAAGGAGTTAAGTTTGTTTGGACGGAGGAATGTGAAGAGAATTTCAAGGAGTTGAAAAGAAGGTTATCCAGTGCACCTGTGCTCACACTGCCTTATAGTGGAGAAAGGTTTGTGATCTACAGTGATGCATCCAAGAAGGATTTGGGGTGTGTTCTTATGAAAAATGATATGGTGATAGCTTATGCCTCACGATAGTTGAAAATACGTGAGCAAAATTACCCAACTCATGATTTGGAGTTAGCTGCGGTTATCTTTGCATTAAAGATTTGGAGGCATTACCTTTATGGTGAAAGGTGTGATATTTATACTGATCATAAAAGGATAAAGTATAATTTCACACAAAAGGTGCTGAATATGCACCAAAGAAGATGGTTGGATCTGACTAAGGATTATGACTGGTCAATTCATTTCCACCCTGGGAAAGAAAACAAGGTGGCAGATGCATTGAGTCGAGAAGACAATGCTAGTTTATCCATGATGAGGATCACAAAAGATTGAATATTTATGTATTTACAAAGGATGGATCTTGGAATTATAATGAAATGGGAAAAATCATATCTTTCTCAAATGAATGTTCAACCAATTATACATGTGAAGATTAAAGAGGCACAGAAAGAAGATGTCGAGTTACAAAAGAAGGTGAGAAATGTTCCTGAATTCAACCTTGATTGTGATGGGATAACAATGTTTAGGAATCGGGTTTGTGTTCCTCCCATCCCCGAATTAAAGAAGGAGCTACTGGATGAGGCTCATAGTTCTTCATTCTCTATTAATCCTGTAAGCACGAAGATTTATAGGGACCTGAAAGAGTACTTTTTGTGGGATGGCATAAAAAAAGATGTTGCCGATTATGTCTCTCGATGCTTGGTTTGTCAACAAGTTAATGCTGAGAGACAGAAGTCTAAGGGATTGTTACAACCATTACCCATACTTGAATGGAAATGGGAAAACATCACTATGGACTTTGTCACAGGACTTCCTAAAACATCCAAAGGCAATAATGCTATCTGGGTCATAGTTGATCATCTTATAAATTCTGCACACTTCATTACTATTAGAGAGAATTTCTCTCTGGATCAGCATTCTAGGATATATGTAAAGGAAGTGGTAAGATTGCATGGAGTACCACTTTCTATTATATCTGATTGGGATCCGAGATTTACCTCGATGTTCTGGAAAAGGCTTCAGCATACTCTGGATACAGAGTTGAGTTTCAGCACTGCTTATCATCCTCAGACATACGGTCAGTCGGAGAGAACAATTCAAACTCTAGAAGATTTGTTGAGAGCTTTCTCTATGGCTTTCAAAGGTGGTTGGGATCAACACCTACTTTTGGTGGAATTTTATTATAATAATAGCTTTCACTCCAGTATTCAGATGGCTCCTTATGAAGCTCTCTATGGAAATAAATGCAGGACTCCAACTTGCTGGGATGAAGTTGGGGAAAAAAGCTATTAGGACCCGATCTCGTTGATAAAATGGCAAAAAAGTTCACATCTATTCAACAACACATAAGTGCAGCTCAGAGTTGACAGAAAAGTTATGCTGACAACTAAAGAAAAGACCTAGAGTTTTATGTGGGTGATAAAGTGTTCTTACAAATATCTCCCTGGAAGAGGGTCATGAGATTTGGAAAGAAGGGGAAGTTGAGCCCTAGATATATCCGTCCTTTCGAAATACTGGATCGTGTTGGGAAGGTAGCTTACCGATTGGCGCTTCCACCGAATCTCTCTCAAGTTCACGATGTGTTCCATGTATCTCTCTTGAGAAATTACATACCTGATCATTCACATGTACTCAGCTCAGAAGTTGTACCGCTGGAGCATGATCTTTCTTATGAAGAACAGCCGATAGAGATTCTGGATCGTAGTGAAAAAGTCCTACGAAACAAGACCACTCGCTTGGTAAAAGTTTTACGGATTAACCACCAATTAGAAGAAGCTACATGGGAGCTTGAGGATATGATGAGGAAGAGGTATCCTCATATGTTTGTTACAAAGTGACGAATTTCGAGGACGAAATTCATTTTTAAGGGGGTAGAATGTAACACCCGAAACATTTATGTGATATAAATCATCAAAGGAATCTTTTTCTACACACAACACTGTCTTGGCTTGCATTACACGAAATCGCGACCTTCCTCGATAGCTTGCGTCGTACACAATACCGAGTATCACTAAAAAATGATATGCTGATAAAATATTATTAAAACTAGCTGTTATGAATAGTAATAACCACTTTTTGAAATTTTATAAATTTTAATTTTAAAAATGGACTTCATTTTTGGATTCGTAATATCGAAATTATCCGTGGGTGAAATTTTGGTATTTTCTGAAAACATTCAATTTTTGGTGAATAGTGAAACCACTAAGTGGTAGTTAAAAAACTGAATTTTTCATAGAACATAATTTTACCGCTTCTGTGAATGGAATTTCAAAAATCCGAGAGACATGGTTGATGTCAGTAAGTAAAATGTGGCTCAATGAGATGAAAATAATTTTTGGTGAATAGTAACTTTTTACTTTTATTTAGCACGGTTAAAATTAAATAGGGTAACTAAGGGTAAACTTGATATTTTTATTACCCTAACACATGTCCTAATTCTATTGGATAAGTTTAATTCGACCAAAATCAAACATAAGAATAAAATATGACCATTTAGGCCCACTTGGATTAGATTAGGACATTTATTATTAATTTATTTAAAGAAGGGTTAAAATAGATAAAATCAATGTTTAATAAGTAAATAATTTTTAATAAAAGGTTATATATAAGATAAAATCAACTATAAATATTCATTATACATATATAAAGATTTCCTACATAATGGTATTTTATTTCTAATTCTTAGACATTAAATAATTTAATTTATTTATGACACAAAGATGATGCAGTAATTATCTTATTAATGAAATATTGACATAATTGATGTTATAAATACCCAAATAAATGTAATTTGAGACTTTTTATGAATTACACTCATTTTATAGGTTAAAATGACATGTTATTATTGATTTAATTAACATTTTCGAACTAATAATTCTGTTATAATTTTCATAAAAATCAACTACTAAATAGTGTCAAAATTGACATAAAATAGTTTTTAAAAAAATATTATATTATTAATTGTTTTTTATTGCTAAAAATATAAGGATTTTCCAAATGACTTAGATAAGGTTATATATATTAATAATAAACAACTTGAGGTTATTTTGGATTTTTATAGTAAATTTATTAACCTTATAGTGTAAGAACACAAGAAGACACGGTAAAAGTAAAATTATTTAAATTAATGTTAAATCTAAATGATAAGGTCAAAATAGGCACCTAAACTTGTCTAAATTATATTGGATGAGGGGATGTGGACCCATCCCCACCTTATCTTCGAAATAAATTAATTTGCAGCTATTTAAAACCGAATTTGGCTTTATAATAAAATAATATTTTTTGTTATTCCAAAGGTGCCCCTCTCCTCCCTTATAAAAGGGAACCTCCTCCCTCTCTTCCTCACACCACTTTTAGCCTTCATGCTCAGCCCACCCCTGCTAATTTCTCCTCTCCACTTCCCTAGAGACATTCTAGAGGTCCTAGTTGTCTTCAAAGACCAATTTTAGTGCCCTAAAAGAAGGTCTCAAAGAAGCACTTCAAAGAAGAGGTAATGTCCATTACCGATTCTTTCATCTTTATTTCTTCTTCCACTTATTCTTCATTAGTTGTTTCATTATGAAGTAATAGCATCAGTATCACTCATATACTGATATGTTATTATAAGTATGAAACAACCATATTTCACCATCTATCCATCCTATGGAAAATGAAATCACCGCGCGTGCGTACGTACGGAATACCGTCTCCACGCCGTGGTGTAATCTATTTTTCCCCAACACCTTACATGGATGGATATAATGGTGTAAATAATTACTATATATGATTATTGTAAAGTTATATTGATTCTGAAATAGTATACAAACACTCGAATACAATTCCACGATCATGGGAACGATATCATCGCTCGTGCGTACGTACGGAATACCGTCTCCACGATGTGATGTGATTCGTTCTACATGATCTTCATTGCATAATTATTAAATAAATGAATTGAATGAATAAATATGATATATAGTACATTAATACCATTTTGGAAGTGATGTATCTATAACCTAAAGAGAAGAATAATAATTTATTCGACAAAACACACATAAGAACAAAAAGTTATAAACACCCGAATAACAAGTAACAATGAAATATTATTAATAAGAAGCTAAGAATATGACCATATATGATATCATAACAATAATTATGATTCTGGAATAAGTTGATAACATTATTTAAATTATTATACAGGAGGTTTGGACACTTACGAGGCAAATCGGACCTAAGGTAAGGTAAATATCACAATCTCATTTTTTATCCAAGATTGTTTATACTTTGGTAATTAATGGGGTGTATTTTATCATCCACATCCATGTTTCCTCAATATGAAATATTTATATCCTTCTAAAATAGTTTATATCCAATTTTACCCTTCTTTGAGTTTTTAGTAAAAGATATAAAGGGAATCTTTTGTTGTTTTTCATACGAGGTACTTTTTGACTTTCCCGTCAAATGTACGAGAAGAATGTTTTTATAACTTATACGGCATGAATGGATTTTTAAAACATTATTTCCAAGAATATTCCTTTAAAAGTTTTCAAGTTTATTTTTAATCAACTTCTTTTAGTTTAAAATTGTATGACATGTTAAGAAAGGAAAAGTGTTTTTGAAGTAGAAAGGATATTTTCCTCAAGAATGGAGTTCAAGTGTTTTATCAAAATTATTTTCCATCTAAGATAATAAAAGGGTCATGTTTTTATCCCTATTGTTACATTTATTTGATTATGTTGTGATGGAATTATTTTTATGAATTCCTTTATCTTATATGAATTGTTTTATGATGTCACGATGATTAAGAATCCCATTTTTATTACATGATGTATGGTTTATGATTTTGTGGCACACATAATAATGGTATCATTATGAGATGGTTGGGACTTATATCTCCCTCCAATGCATTGGGTAAAGATTTTATAACTCATGAGATAGACATGGCTGGAACGGTAGGTTAAACTGGTTCAGTGAAACAGGACTGAAACGAGGAGTGAACTCGGTTCAGAAATGGAATTTGTCCACTAAGATAGTCTTGACATTGAGTCTTGACTAACAAGAAAGGATTATATATGATTATGTGTGTATGCCACAAAGTTTCATGTTTAATTGATATGATTATTGGGATTACATTTCACTACTATGATTTATCCCATGTTATGAAATTATGATCTCTTTTGAAGGTTTATATTTCCAAAAGTTATGTGCTTATGTATATGATGTGATTGATATTTCTTTTGTTTACCCTTAATGAGCATTTGAGCTCACCCTTTTGTATGTTTTATTTACCCAGGTCAAAAAGAAGGTTATTAAGTAGAATATTCCAAAAAGGGACTCTACATATGATGAAATAATGGGAGGCAAAGTAGATGCTTTATGAACCAGTTGTTTATGCTTTCCAGTTTCTAAAGACAGTATACCTATACGGTTCTTTCATGGTTTTGTTATATGTAATAAGTGTGCTTCAATTTTGAAGTAATAACAATGTATGTAAAGTATGGGTCGTTATAAGAGGACCCTAGAATAGAACCTCATATTGTATATGGTTATGCAACCTGATCCTCGTGTATTAGTTGAAGTTCACAAAACTGTCCTAGTCCATGGCCATGGGAAATAGATGAACTACAATGGTCAAAACTACTATGTTGGTGCTATTGGTGATCTGGGGTCGGGCTACAATAGCCCCGACCTTCTGCTCAGCTAGACCTATGGATGCAATTCCAACTCCCTACCTGAAATGATGTAAAAGAACCTTCCATTGAAGGTGGAGCTGGTGAAGATCCTTTCCCACTAGAAGAAGGTGGAATGGTCCTACAGAAACAGTGAATATGCCTCATATGATTGCAATCTATGCACTCTATTAGGTCTCTATCACACTGACGCTTCTTGGGACCTTGTCATAAACACTAATGAAACTCTATAGACCTATCAAAATAGGTACTTCGGTAGTCACTTCCCCAACAAGAAACCTCAAGGGAACTTTTTTCCTTCCACTAGAAGAACTACTTGTCTAATGCATCACTAGTCCTATATACCTAGTACTAATTTCATCCCTTAGGGGTACACTCAGTGGTGGGATCTTGACTGACTATTATAGAAAAAGTGGGAAGGTGAAAGATAATGGCATACGTATGGATGGAATATTGAAGCACTTCCTCGAAACGCATTGCACATGAAATATCATCACCAGCTAGAAGTGGTGAAAAGTGATTTAACTCCAAGAAACATGATGAATATTCCATGAATGATATAGGTCCCTACTCGAGCTGGATGAAATCGCTTGTTGTATCATCTCTTAGCATATGATGAATGAATGGATCGTATAAGGAGGTCTACAAATCATCACATAACCTGGCCCAATGATGACAATCTTGGGTATCACATCCCACCAACACTTGGTCGAATCCCAATCCAAAAATGTGGTGACCTTGACCTTCTATTATAGAGTCATCTCCAGATTCTCAATGATAGATAGGATGGCCTCTATCCAAGACTATATAGCCTATGGGCCACCATACCCAGAGAAAGTAGGATGATGATGCTACTGGAACTCATAAATCAGGTCATCTATTGTAGATGCCAGCCATAGAGCACCATGTATAGACTCAATCAAATATAGGAATCTATCAAAAACATGGGACTCATTTCCTATACTAGGTAAAGCATGTTGTTTCTTATGTGGAACTATTAGAGGTAAGACTGGAAGCTGAAGGCCCACCACATTTGTAACATGGTCGTCAACACCCTCCTTGAAAACAACATAATGATGTTGTGGAAGCATTGTTCTACCAATTCCAAGCACATGCCTTAGAACAATCATAGAGCACAAGATAACATCACTATCAGAAGATAAAAGTATGTAATCTCACTACCCAAGGCATACTACCATAATTACCCTATTATATATCCTGGTATTAGTAAGTGATCATATATAAGTTTCATTTTATTTTATATTTAATTTCAAGGATCACTCATCTTCCATTCATATACATGAAAAGGAGGGATAATTATGTGAAACAAATTCATTTTAAATTTTAGGATTCACATTTTAATGGATATCCATTTCTGATGATTCAATTCCTAAACACAAATAACTAGAAAAACACCCATTTATTTATAGCATAACGGCTCGACTTTGTAAAGTACTCATCCCAACCCATGAGGTCCCATAAACCACTTAATTTGAGATAGGAAATCAATAAATTACAAAAAATAATAATAAAATCTTAATCTAAGTAACATTGCTTCACTCAAAAATTACATGCATATCATGCAATTAAAACTACTGAAATGCACCTATATGGCCTGACAATATGCATGACATGTGAATTCTAGGTGCCTATAATGATGTATTTAACAATTCCCCATTCCCTCATATCATCTTATTGGGGATGAAATAAATCATCAACATAGTAATAATCAACAAAACCAAACAACATGTTTGTCACCCAATGATACAATAATATACACTCTAATAGGAAAATAAAACAACAATTTCATTTTTAATTACATGGATTTTACCCCGAACATGGGTTCATGATGCCCAGTCACAACTTATGACCAAGTCCCATGCATTTATAATCTCTAATATATTGTATCCAAATTGTAAAGAAAGAAAAGAAATGCTCTATACCAAATTGTGATGTCCCAGACAAGGATGCCACTCGATAGGTGCCCTGAGGCCGATGGGCCACATGGCCTCATGTGCATCTCTCTAAACACCATAGGTTGCTGACTAGAAGTGAGGGCCTAGGGTGTGTCTATGGGGAGACTATTCTGTCATTACCAATGTTTATCACAATAGGTTAAGTTAAAAATATATAAACAGTAGAGGAAATTTAATTAAACTAAATAAACATCAGGAAACAGAGAAAACAACAACAATAACTGAAACAACTGAAATAGCATTCAACGACTGATTTCATATCATGTCAGTAGAAAACTAGAAAACAATGACACAAAATAGGAGGCATAACATGTTTCACAAAATTAAAAAATAATCAAAATACAATCTCAAGCATCCTAAGTTCCATCTCGTTCTTATGCTATCAAGCTCCATACATAACAGTAATCAATAAAGTGTTTGAAGTCCTATGAATCCCTTTTTCTAAACCTACAACCATACAATATTCCACATGTACAAAATGGTGCCCGTAGAGGGTGTGAGATAAATATTAGTGGGTAAATACCAATAGTTTCTATAACACTCGGACCATGTAATGGTAATATAATAGTGTGCAAGCATATATATATATATATAATAAACCCTTAAACTATTAAAAAAGACCTAGGTACATGATTCAACCCTCAGATTGTTTTTAAATATGTATCTTGTTCATTTAATTAAGAAATTACACATTTTATATTAATAGGTCATGAGATGCATATCCAAAACTAAAATCACATTATGATAGTATATATAATCAAGGTTTAAATATGTAATAAGGAAACCATGATCAATTATTCTTAAGAGTGATGTTTCAATTTAGTAACTAAGGAAACATATACCTAATGGGTCCCCAACTGAAAAGTAACTATTTTCTGGCTAAGGGTAAAAGTGAAATCCAAGGAACATGTTTGAAGGAATTGCACAATAGGATGCCTACTGAGTCCAAGGTGATTATCCCAGGTAAAATGGGGCCTAGAAGAGAAATGGATCTTTGGGATGTAACCATGGAACTTACATTTTAGGGAATGATCCAAGGAGTGTATCCAAGGAATCTTATAATGACAGTGAATTGATATTACTGTTTCATACCAGGAATCCATGAACAAACAAGAATCAGGATCTATGTTGGTATAAACCTATGAAAGTCATATCCTTGAATCAGAATGTGGTTCCTAAGTGCTCATGGAATTCAGTAATCATAATCAAAGGTGAGCTCGAGTCCAACATGTTTGTTTTAATTATGAAGACATGTAATATATCCTTTAGTTAAATCCTTTACGTTCATTATTATGATAATTAAATGTATCATGCAACCTTTTTATATTGTCACTTGGTTCAATCCTTGAATTTTATTTGTGTTATAATTCATAGTTTCATGTAACCATTTAATCAAGTCATTTAGTTCAAACCATGAATTTCATTAATGTAATAAGGACATGTATCATGCAACCATTAAATCCATTTATGGAATATTCATTATTCAAGGATCATTATTCTACATTCCATTAATGTGGTAAGCGGTGCTATAGATATGAAACCAAATATTCAATTACTTTTAAGGTAATGTCATATACTTAGTATACATTCCATTTCACATTGAACATTTAATTATCAATTTGAAGCACTTTCATTAGGTGGGACAAGTTGTGAACAAACATTGTACATTCAACTATGAAATTAACTATATAATCATGTCATTTAATATATAATGCTTACTTTCATAGAGGTTATGTGAAGACACACCCAGATAGTGTCTTAAACATGTAAAAATAATAAAAAACCGAATATGACATAACCATTGACATGGGGTAGATTGATTTGTGGTTGTAAGCATTAAAAACTGATAACATATTTTGAAAGACCATAACTATACATTTATAATGAGTATCATAAAGGATTATAAATTTAAGAAACTATACCTGAAAAAATCAGTGGTCACCCTATGTATATTCAAAAATTGTCAAACTATAGGGATATTTTATATACCAAACACCTTAAGAATGTACGACTCCCCTTCTGTGGTTTTAGCCCTCAATTTTCCTTGAATCGATGTAGATATAAGAAGAGGAAATAAAATATCATACCAATATATCTCAGTCATGTGTAGATGAGAAGGAGAATGACTCAAGCAGGCTCGAGTATTTACAGTTTCACATCCAAAATGATGAACAAAAGCTCAATCCATTTCCATTTGAAGGATATCTCTTTAATCAATGTTTATATATTCAAAAAAGAATTTAATTGATAGTGAAATATGTTAATATTTCCAAAACACTGATTAGGGAAGTATAGGGCTTCAAATTAGATAGCTATTGAAAAAACTGAAAATTTCCAATAATATTGCATAGGAACTGTTTGTCCGCACTTTGAAAAACTGTGTGAAAACCCTCCATGGGTTCTTTGAAAAAATTGGTGCTCGCATGGTTTTCCCCATGGTCGCTCACCAACTATACATGGTGGCTCTGTACAAAAATGAATAATCTTCATGGTTTGATAAACCATGCATAATTAATTCACAGTTTACTCTAAACCATTTGGTATGTTTTCCCACAAATTTGTGTTCCCAGCACTAAACATGACCCATGAACCCCTAAGACCTTTTCTAACCCCTGAGGTATCCATACAATGTCATAAGTAATGATATAGATTGAAATATAAGGGATCTATACCTGAGTGAAAATAATGTTCTTACAATTCACTAAACATAGTACATGATGTGTGAGGCCCACTATATCCCCTATATGCATTGGACGATCTAATGAGACATAATAGTTTTTGTAATGGCTACGTACTTACACATTTATGTAATATTTCTTATATCAAAGACTCAATGGTATTTTTATGATGTCAGTAATTATGAATTTCCATATTATGGTATGAGTTAACTGTTGTACATGTGATTATTTGGTTATTTTGGATATCCATAGATACATTTCAAGATCATGTGATTATTTATATGGATTTATTTTATCATGATTCATTCCTTCCATATTATTACTCTTGATTATATTATTTAGAAAATAGTATATGTTTTCATATATTTACCTTTCCATATTGTTATGGATTATTTAATCATTTATGCTTCCACTATACCTATACCCTTACTAAACACTAAAGCTCAAAAATTTCATAGGTTTATTTTCCCCTTGGATTCTAAGAAGTATATTATGATTGATATGAATGGATATGCTAAATGGAATATTGGTGTACTGAAAAAATCAAGTTTTTGTTATTTTTTAAAATGTAATGTAATATTAAATATTGTATCTAAATTTTCAAATAGTACTAAATTTTTTTATCCCATTGGGATGTGGTTTCTTATATCTAGTGAGAATGTAATAAATTCAACACTAACCCTGGGATACTAGGGTTGGAGTCATTACACATGGCCCACTTAGTAATCCTAACTAAAGATGATTATTACCTACAAAATAATACATTTCATGTAGTGATTCAAATGTTTTTATATATTTATTGAATAGATCTATATCATACCAAAAAAATTAGTAGATCTAGTTCACTATCGATATTGTTCGATGATCCGAACATGTTTCTATCCTACCCTATATGATTGCACTAGTGGAGTTTTAGGAGTTTCAAGTGATTTTGGATTATCCAAAAGCCAATGAATTCTTAAAGACTAGTACATCCTCATTGGTGTTCTTCCATGTTATTTTCCCATAAGGTTGATAACTCATTTTATTATCTATATATTACTATAGGTTGAACTAGGTGAAAGATATGAACTGGTACACCCATACCAGCATTGTTGATTTCATTGATTAATTGAGTGGTTCTCGTATTTTCTACAAGATTATATTGTGGTTAGGTTACCATCAGTTGAGGGTGAGACCATTTGACATATCCTAGAATACATTTAGATGATTCTATGACCGATTTCAGTTTATGTTATTGTCATCCCATTTGAATGAAATGGTTTTATTCCTGACCTTGATGAATTTGATCTTCTAACTATATATTATTTTTTTTGTGTTCATCTACATCGATTATAACTTGGTTTACTCCCAATATAGATATGATCATTCCATGCATCCTGATATCATATTGAGTATACTATGAGAGGATTGACATTATGAACATAAATATAAATTTCATTTATATTTTGAAAAAGAACACTTCTTGGGAAATTATATCGCATAAGATTGAGTCTTAGTTGACCTAGAGAAGTTATAATCCATGTAATCATCAGAGTGACCCATGAACATCGTTAATATGTAGATATATTATTGTTTTGAAGACAATATGTTATTTTTAATCTAGGATTTCAACCATATGGTAGTAATTATTTTGGATCACACTAAGAACGGGATGATGTTTTTTGGTCAAATAATTGTGGGGATGATTTCATATATTTAATTACATGTTTGATATTATCCATGATCAAACCCCTTAAATAGCTTTATATGGATGAGTCAATGTATTATGACACATTATGAGTTAGGCTTCTTGTGATTCTAATGAAGCAATATCATCTGGTTACATAATCCTTAGTACAACTAAGATTGCATTGGTGTATTTATCCAACTAATTACATATATATTGATGGGGTTGTAAATATCCTATAACGAGGTTAAGATTATCTATTGGGAAATATATTCTTGTTCTACCTGGATCACAAGTGTTTGAAGTACATCTTCTCAGTGTGGGACCCCAACCTTTAGATGGTGAGGTGGGTAGATTATTAATATTATTTTGAATTAAATTCAATGTACACTCCTACAAATAGAAAGTTGAACGATTGTTCATTGAGTAGGAGCACTCAACATGAGGTGTCGTATGATTTTTATGATGGGTGGCAGCTGATAGGTATTTTTTTACATATACATATATAGGTTCTATAGTATCATGGAATAGATACTCTCAAATCGACCTTCATTGTCCCTTCTAATTTAAATCAGTAACGAAAATTTAATTATCTATTCTAGATGTCCTATAATTGAATGGAAAAATACACTGGTGGATCCAGCATCAATATGGTTCCCAAATAGTGATAGGGTTCTTAATATCCATGGTTGTGTAAGAGATCCAACGGGCATCCATGAGGAGTTGATGGGGGATTAAATATTTAAAAAATGTTGATGCATATTTATTTAACAATCATGTATCCTGATATAAAAATCTAACAATGGGGTATATTGGTCATGGATGATATATATCTCTTCAAGAAGTGATGATTCACTAATTTGATGGTGAAGGATGAGGAACATCATCCTACATAATTATCGTATCCCTTTCCCATTCCAAAATAGAAGTTGGATAATATCACTATATAATTCATTAAATGATTACCTATGGAACCTCAATAAAGTGATTCATCATGGTTGATTTTAAATCTACTGATAATGAAACAACATTTATTTCCTATAATGGAAACCATCACTATTGATTCCATGGGTCACCTCTTTGTACATGATATGGTTCAATTTATTGGTGTTTGGTGATGTATAATTATAATGATACATACCAATTTTGTATCCTATATCTAAATGAGCCTTTTAATGGTTCTAGGATTATAGGAAGTCCAATGGACAACTTATCATCCTATTATTGAATAAAAATATTAACGAGTGATTCATATACTTTATGACAAGATGAGAGCATGTTTTCAAGACATAGGTGGTTATTGGAAACATTTTTTGGATATCATTATGTATTGTTACAATAATGGCTTCCATGAATTGATCCATATGATTTCACTCAAGAATTTATTTATATGATCATTACATTAACCATTATGCCATTTAATTGTAGGTGATTTTACACTCATTTGACATAGACTCATACTAAATACACCAGAGTATTTTAGTCGATTAGGAAGTGCTTCCAACCCGTGCAAAGTAGGGATAATTATTATAATTTCTATTCAATATGGTCTATGAAAGATGATAATATCAAGTATATCATGGTTATTATGCAATCCCAATAGATCTATCCATAACAGAACACTTATAGAGGGTCTCTAGGTTTTGGTGTTCAATTAAATAAATAAATTTTATTATTTATTTTACTTAAAGTCAACCTCCGATGGGTGCGATATTTGAATGCCCCAAACTGACCAATTTTAGGTCACTCCTAGTGTAAACCACAGATTCCCATCACAACTGTGGTATCAAATTTTTTTCTGAGATTATGTTTATGATTTATCCCATTTTCATTATCAAATTCCATATTCATAATATAACATATAATTTATATTATTAAAAAATTAATTCTGATCACCCCGTCACTCAGAATAAGACTTTGTCTCAACGACTATATCAAAATATATAGAGATGTATTCAAAATTTATACACAAAAAAGGTTTCTTTACTTTTCTTTTATTTATATGTGAAGATATAATAGAATTTTAAAACTAAGCATGTTGCATTTTTCTCTTCCTTTACAAGAAATATTATATATGCAGATTTCATTGAATGTTGTGATAAAAAAATAAATAATGCTCTGTAGGTTTTAGGTGTTTAAATCATTTCATGAAATAATATTATAGATGAATCATGGAGTTGTAATCAAATATTTTTTTCTTATGTTAACTTGAATTACCCATCTACTAATGTGATATTTTTACCATTATTACAATTAATTATTGACATATAATTAAGTTAAAAATATTAAATAATATAAATTACAGTAATTCAAAATATGGATTCCATTTAATAGAATTAACTCCCAATAAATATTAGATGTTAATTTTATAATAATCTTGCAAAGCATGAAGAAAATTGGGTTTTCAGTCAAATTAATTTTTCAAGCAATAAAAGATATTATATTAACTCTATGACTAGTAATCATGATTATATGAATATAAATTAATATAAAAATATATAGTATAAATATCACTAATATTAATATTTTATTTATAATGTATTATTTTAATTAATTATAATGGATAAACTTAATGACCTTTTAAAATATCATAATAATTCTCTTTTAAAAATAAAAAACATTTTATACCAAATTCATTAAAATTGATATTTTAAATTAAAATAATTAGATTATTATAAATAAAATATTTAATATAATAATTCAATAAAAAATCAAATATATAATGTGTCATTAAATTTAATTTATTTAAAGAAGATATATAAGAGTCTTCAAAAAAATGGGTAATTTTCACTATTCACGGAAAAATCATCCATTTCAATAAAATTCAAAAACATTACCTAAAGTAAATTTTAAAATAATGATTTAAAAAATTATGTTCACATTAAAAAAAATAATTTTTCTAAAATTTAAACAATTTACTTATATTATTTTCCAAAAGAATGTTATAAAAGTCATTAAAAAAATTTGAGGAATAAAATTCTTTTATTAAAAATTGTGGCTTTATATCTTATAAGTATAATTATATGAAGTAGAACCTTTATATAAACTTCATAAAGAAATTAGTATAGTAACATCCCTCTTATTTAAAATGAGATTTATAATGTACATTCATTAACACTTCATGGTTCATTTAGAATTGTTGTTTCTTATCGTATATGATATTCAAAGTATATTTCGTTCTAAAATCAGGGGGTGTGACACTCCCCCCCCCATAATAAATTTCATATTTTGAACTATAACATGAACATTTTAAAAAAATTGACATTTTTTAATACCGTATTTTAAATTCCACAACATAAAAATTATAACAAAAACATCATCTAGAAAAGAAGGATAAGAAAATATTAAGGATGAAAAGTAAATATGTTTTTAAATATTAGAAAAATAGTGGGAAGTGGAAGTATAGAAAAAAATTTAATGCCCAAATAATTATGTATATATATTTAGATCTTTTATCATGAGAAATTGAATGTTTAGGGGATATTTAAAGGCCACAAAACCAAAAACTGATGAGGAGTTAGAAGTCCATTTATTTATCAGAAATGAATATGAAAGATTTAATGTTTTATTTAAAGATCCTCTTCCTAGAGTTGAAGAAATCATTTAACATAATGAAAAATAATATTGGAAAATAAACATTCTGTAAAAGTTTAATTTCATCCATTAATCTATTTACATTATAATCTCATCCATTTATCTAAGTAATGTATTTAAATTTTTCATTCTTGAGGAACTAAAATTTAATTATATCAGATCAAATGATTTGAATACATGATATCATGATATTCCTCTTGTAATTAATTAATAACAAAAACCAGTCATTTTTAGTACTTCGGATGATAATCCCCAAAATAAATAAATCATTTTATTAATAATCAACTAATGAGTTCAACATGATTTATTCGTTAAGTAGTTAACATTAAAACCCATCAATAATATATCTCACAAAAATAAAATAAAATAAATTCCAAATTTTTCAATAAATTCATAAAATAATTGTAACAATAATCTATGAAATTCTATATAAATTTCACGTACTAAATGTTTTAATACCTATATCATACCTTCTCTTGAAATATGGTAAATTCCACGATTACTATAAAACCTCAATGAAAATAAACATTATTCAAAAGATGTACATTATCCTCAATCCGAAAATAAATTATAGATTATTGAATTTATATGATAAATATAAAATTGATTTAATATCAATAAAATATAAACCACATTTTCTTCATGTCAATAATCAATTATAGTGGAACCAATAAAATTTTATTTACATTCATAATATCAAACATCTATTTAATTGAACTATTATTATCTCAACAACAAGAACATAAAAGGGTTATCCTTATAATTATCATATTTTTCACCATTAATTATTATTTCATAGTCAACAATACCATTGAAAATATTCTTGAAACCCCTTTAAAAAAAATCTATAGAATATTTCTTACAATAATATTGATATAACATGATTCATGATTCCTAAAAAAACAATTATACATTGACATAAAAAATATAGATAACATTGGTCTATCCTTATTCTGGGAGATAACCCATTTATTGGGAATTAAATTGAATAATTTCTAGGCTCCCCACCCATAATCCTAATAAATCCTTAGATATTTTTTTCTCTATGACCCACTTTTCAAAAAAAAAACATTATCCTATTACGTTGAGAGATTATCATGGGTGTATCTTTCCACATTTATAACATTGTGTAATTTTATCCTTTATTTCTCCGTTAAATCAACTACCTTAGTTCTTATCATACTTATTCCTGCCTTTATTTGGTTACACTGTGTGCGGGTTAAGGTACAGTTTTTCAATCATGTATCATTATAATTGATTTTAAAAAATAAAAAATATTTCTCATTTCTAATAACCCCTATTTAGATGTCTAGAATCACAATTTTTTCCATCACATTCAGTTTTAACATCATAACAAATGGTTATATGAATTCACAAAAACCAAAAATAATTGTGCAATAAAAAATTATTGATTATGAAAATTTATTTATATGACACCTAAATCTAGTAACATTATTTCTTACATTGGCCATTTTTTGGAATTATCTACTAAAAGAGTTCTTGATGGTTCGTAATAGAATGAGACTTATATAAACTTATCCCTCATGGAGTTATAGGTAGTTAAACTATGGGAACAAGCATTGTGAAAGATAATGATAGCCAAGATATATCTGACAAACTATCATCAGGGTTATTTTCCCTTGATGCATTTATGTCAAAGCATAGGTCCTATATATTATTTATATTGTGACATATTTCTAAAAAACCAACACAATATTTACAATGAAAAAAAACATTATATTTTATCATATACATAGATATATCCTCAGTATTTATCATAGATTTATAACCTAAAATCTATGTTCTACTAAATGTATATCTCAAATATTCCACAATATATCCTCTGATACGAACTATAAGGACCCCAAATCTAGTAGCTAATATACCAGGTTTCAATTATTACGTAGGTACTATATATAAATAATCATATCCCAAATTAATAAATAGTTTCATAATCTTCATAAATAAGATACATTCTTGAATATCAAATTACTTTTGAAAGAATAAAATAAAAAACATTATAAGATAAAATATTTTTCATCCTTGAACTCATGAAAATGTTCCTTATTCATATTATAGTAAAATGAAACAAAATAAGGGTTATATTAGATTTTAGTAAGGGTTACATATAGTCAATTATATCATGAGTAAATAAGTAATAATCATTATTTCAAGGTAAATAAATAAAAGCACATTCATTTTAATCAGAAACTTCATCTTGAAGAATAATATTCCATGATCAAATTATTCAATATAATGAATCACATTAACATTAAATTTATCCACATATATCATAAAAATTCATGTAATAGCATGAAAATAAATAACCATTTTCATAATTATGTAATTCAAAATGTCAGACATCATAAAATTAACATCAACACGTTATTCCAAAACTTTTCAATCACATCAATAAGCACTCATTGCATGTAATCATTCATAAATGAAAATGGAGTTTGTCAAATACCTAATAATCTTTTTGTCTCATGATACCAAAAAATTCATCAAGGGTATATATAATTAAGCCCCACAACTATCACAAAAAAATAAAAAATAATTGATCATAATAATAAATAATACATCTTAATGAGCATACCTTATAGAAAAAATTATGTATAAAGATAACTATCATTTAAAATAACAATATTTTCCAAAGTCAAAATAATCAGAAACTATCCATAAAGATAATAAGGATGGTATCATTTCTATACCTTCTTAGTGGATAATAAAATGGTTTAATTAATTTAAAAATTTAAATATCACAAAAATATCATTAAAAAACATTCTTAAGAAAAATACCCTTTCACATTTAATACACTTTTATAAAAAACAAAATGCGTAAATTAATTTACGAAAAATTTTATATTAAAAAAACAATGAATAATTTTAAATGAATACTAAAATTACTAGGCTTTAATCACAAATGTAGTTTTTGGTCATTTTGATTATGTTAAAATAAAGGTTCTATTAGCATTTCTAGAAAAAAGTACATTTTTAGGAAATTAAAAATAATATTCCATTTAAAAAAATTTAAATAATTTCCTCTGTGGTAATAATTTATTCAATAAATATTTGGATAATATTTTAAAAAAATTTAAATACATGTAATGGAAATATAGAAATAGAAGAAAAAGATTCATAAATTAATAGAAAACAATGTCTATTTTCATTAAAATAATCTCTCACTCTATTGGGTGATTAATAGAGGGAAATGAAAATGAAAAATTCAAATTTAAATGAATATCAATTGGATATGGGAATAGATTCTATTTAATATAAAAAAATTATATAATTCTTTTAGCAAAGACTGCAACATAAACAATCCCGAATAATTATGAAATTTAGAAATTAAACCTTAACAATTTAATAACATTCAAATTATAAGCCCTTTGAATTAAATAGAATTAGAGTGATTTATTTATCATGATTTTTTTTAATAACCAAAAAATGAATTATTAGATTGTAAGTACTCCACACAAATGAAACAAGTGGTCAATATGGCACATGTCCTATGGAAATAAAAGTGATAAGAAAATATCTTAACTCAAGCCTGACATCCTTAGTATTTGTTTAAAACTTATTTATAATAAATATATTTTTATTATAAATATATTTAATAACCACAATAATATATATCCTACCTTATTTTATATATTCATAACCCTTTTATTTACCCTTTATTAATAATTACTTATTAATATAACTATTTTGAGTGATAATTTCTTCATTTTTAATATATGTTTTGGTTTGGTAGTTTTGGTCCCCATATTTTTATCATCATTACATCATATAAAAAAATTAATCATGATATTAAAAACATAAAAAATCAAGATGTACGGATTTTGAGCCATCCATAAAATTTATATATAGAAAAATTAACAACACTGTATGCATATATGGTGGATCATACGTATGCAAGACCATTATTTTCATTATTTGATAGATAGAAAACGTAAAGTTATATAATAATTCACCTTCATAGAATATTTATATTATCACATATATAATTTATATTCAAAATAATCCATCCTTCTTATCATCAATGCACTGAAGAAATGAAAAAACTAATCATATCTCATTATGGACGAGATAGTTCAAAACTACGCATGTGTAACACAAGCATTTTCCATTGTATTGGATGTTTAGAAGGTATATATGATATTATAATTACATAATTATAGTTATGTTGTAAATATTACATATATATATATATATATTAAATCACTTATTATATATTTTCATTATAGGTGGTGATCGAAAAAAAATTACATCACTTCGCATGGTGGTTGTCTGCCGTACACATGATATATGGTTTCATTTCCAATTTGATCGACAATGAGTTAGAAATAGGTTATTAAATTAACATTATAATATCTCAATCTCTGAAGGATGTATTATTTATTATTTCTCTATAGTTTAATAATATTTTAATGAGGTGGAATAATAAATAAAACAAAAACACCTACTTAAAGACTATACCTCTTTTTTGAACAAACTCTTTAGGTTTTCACCAAATGTCTTCCTAAAATAAGTTTATAATAATAAAAAAGCATATATGACATGTTTATATATGTATTTAAGTTATTTATATTATTATTATATTGAAAGAATTATTCTTATCTGTAAAATAAAAAAAATTAGGTTCCCTTTTACATGAGAGAACGAGTGGCATTTTTGAAAATTCTCAAAACTACTCATCATTGGGAATTCACTATAAAACCATGTTCATAAAAAATTGATAAATAATAGAGTTCATGAAAGATTATTTTGAGGAGTTCATCCACCAATATAATAGAAACATGTTTTTACTATTACGTCTAAGGTTTCTAACTTTTACCAATATATTTTTCACTTAGGTAACATGTTTTATTACCTAGGTAATTTAACCATTAAGAATAAAAATAAAATGAGACATATTAGAGAATTTGGTTAAAATAATAATAAATATTAAATCTAATTTATCAAATAAAAATACAATTGTACTCGAAAAATAATTTTAACCTAAGAAAATGTAACACATAATAACTGATTTAAATATTATATATGGTAATTAATTTTATATCTTTTTTACTCTTTAGGGGAAATATAATTTCTCTGAGAGGAAAATTGATAAACTGATGACAATTTGTTCATTTTTTTAAAATAGACCTAACACATTAATGAATATAGTATTTTTAGGCATTTTTAATCATTTAATAATATTTTATTATTATTATTATTAAATGACATCGACCTCATTTTTGGAAATATTAATTTCATTTGACATTGAAAACAACATAAAATAAAATGAATTCTTGTCTTTTCCATTAATTTCTTTAAATATTTTATATATATAGATAAAATTAATTGAATAAGTACCTTTCCAGTATTGTGTAATCATTTAAGGTGAATATATAGCGACTAAAAAATAAAAATGAATCAGCTTCATGAAAATAATTAAATTGTGATCAAAATATAAATTAATATTCAATAAAAAATTTATTATCTTCATTATGTGTACATATAAGATATTTTTAAAATTATGGGTGTGACATTTTACCTTTTACTTTACATAAAATATTTTTTCGGTCACTTTCAATTAATAGTATCACATAAAGAAAAACAATAATAATGAAAATTTTGAAATATGGGTATAAATAAAATAATTAATTAAAATTTAAGATGAAGAAAGTATGATTTATCACATAGTTTTAATCTTGGTTAACCAAGTTTACCCTTTGTTGTGGTGAGAATTTTTTTTGTTTTGACTATTCGTTATAACCAAAAAATAATTTAACCTTATTAAATTATACAAATTATGATTATTATGAATATTAAATCAATTTAACTAAATTAAATACCTATAATTAGAGGAAATTAATTTTATAATAATCATGCAATGGATAATGAAAACATGTTTTTCAATATAATGCAATTTTTAAGGAATAAATGATATTATATTAATTCTTTGACTAGAAAGCATAATTATGTAAATTTATACACTAATAAAAATATATATAATATATATATTTAGTTTAACATTTTCATTCTTAGGGTGTATTTTAATAAATTATAATATATATTCATTATAAACATAAAAACACTTTTTAGAAAACAATAAATTTTACCATATAATGAACTTTTATCAATATCATAAAAATTACATATTAAAATGAATTTAATTTAATTTTTCTAAATAACATAGTTCATATATATCTATAAGAAAAAATATGATATATAATGGTACTTTTATATTACATTATTTAATGAAAATATATGAAATTTTTTGAAAAATCCCAACTTTCACTATTCAGTAATAAATAAATCATTTCAGATAACACCAACATTTTAACCCTATGTTAATTTTGAAATGATGAGATAAAAATTATTTTCTTTTTATAAAATAAATTTTAAAAATATTCCAGAAATTAATTAAAATATTCACTCAAAAAAACAAATAAAAATCTGTTTTGAAGAAAACATTGTTTTAGAATACAATGACATCACTAATAATTGAGTGTATATTTCCAAATAATTTATTTATATTGATTAGAATATGTATATATATTTCATGACCTATATGTAAGGAACCTATCATTTATGAATTAAAATATTATTCTTAGATTTATAAAATAGTTACATCACATACAAAGTCCAATGAAAACATCATTCTCATAAATAAAGAATGAAATAATTAATATTTATATAAATTAAGGAAACTATACCGATCGAATATTAACATTACCATTAAAATAGTAACACGAACATTTGGAATAGTAATCCAGAAAATATAATAGTAACCTCACCTATGAAATTATAAATAAAATATATGTATATTATTAAAGAAAATATGATATAATTATATCATAGTTAATGATAATAAATTTTTTCAAATTGATCAATTAAGTGTTGGTATTTTCGTAAAACCTAATAGACTATATACTATTTTATAAATAATAAAATTATTTAATACAAAATTTATTTTCATAAAATATATTAATTTTTAATGTTTCGTTTCTATATGATTATAAACAAATTTTCTGGGACTTTATATTGATAATCAATGTTTCGTAAAATCAATAATAATATTAAAATTTTTATTTTTCAACCAATGATGAATTTATTTAAAAATTAAATTTATCTTATTTATAAAATTATTTACATAAAATAGATTCAATTCTTGAATTCTACACATTGATAAAATTTTATGGTGATGTAATGGTGTTTTTCTAAAATAGTTATTTTTTTGGGAATAGTGAATTATAATAATTTTAGATGTAAGTTACATACATGAATTCAAGAGTAATAGATGATGTATGGATGATATAATCACCAATAAGATAAAAACATATTCAAAAGTTTTCTTTATTTATCCGTATTAATCAGAACTATTTATATTATTGATCCAAAATAATTATATATAGAATAAAATAATCAAAAAACACCCCTCTCATCCACTATAAATACTTCCCATCACCACCTCTTATCCTCACACATAAAAATCCCTTAATAATATCTAAATTCTAATCAATTATCATCTCAAGACACTTCTACATGTCCTATATCTATATTTCTCAACAAATTATCAGACTGAGGTTCCTAAATAAGATTCTTAATGAGATGAAATTTAAGAGGTAGAATAATATTTTATTCACATTAATTTGGTTTTCATTTTTATTCACTCTTCATTTAACTTATACAAAAAATAAATGAAAACTCTATTATAAAATATAAACTATATTTTTATTCTATTAATCTAACATCCATCATTAAATCTCTTATCCTCTCTTTTTTCTAGAAATGGAGACATTGTATGTGATGTGTTCATTTATCACTTTCGTTGACGATGAGTTTTCATTTTCAAATATCACCATCAAGGCGTGTCATAAAACCTTTATTGTGTTTAATTCATATTATTTTAGACATATTATTTTTTATATAATGTTCTATAACAAATATATAGACATGATATTATATAAAATTATATATATCTATGATGGACATAAAAACATCCAAAATTAATTAAATAATTTTCATTAATGTTTTATCTAATGAATCAAACTCATTCCATATTGAAAAATGATATATAATAAAATTGAAACTTATATAAGTTCATTAAAATCATATAATTTGATTTTTGGATCATTTTTCCCATTTACATGAACTTCCATAATTCTATACAATTGAACCGTTAATGAAAGCCAAGAAAACAAACACCCTCAGAACGATGAAATTGAATGCTATAACTCATCAAAATGGCCAAAAAACATAATAAATTTTTTTATATTTAAAAAAAATTAAAATTTGATTTTTATTTTTTGATTATTGAATTTAATTTAGTTATCCACAATATTAATTTGAATAAATCATTCAAATATATGGAATTATAATTATCGAACCCAACTTCGTTTCATTGGATTATTCCTATTATAAATTTTTTTGATATAATTATTTATCTAATTTTCCGAAACTATTATTTCATTTTAAATAAATTTTATTTTCTTGTATATACATGTTTCCATTCTGATTTTATAAAATTAAAAATATTTTTCCGAAAATAAATCTCATTTCCAAAACACATTTTTACTCCCGTTTAGTTCTTTATTCTTCACTCAAGAGTGATGAATCATATACAAAATATGTTTTTTCACTTTTCATTTAAAAACCCAATTTGTCTTCATTATTTATGTCATCCTTTTGAATCGCATTCCTTGGTATTGGTTACTTGATAAAATTTATTGATATATGTTTTATTTGGAATGCATGATTAAGTAATTGTTATTATGTGACAGGTGTGTCTGGAATTATATAGTGTCTAAATGCATTTAGTAATGTGATGTATCAAATGAGATGATGTTTTATATGCCTGAAAAGTTTTCTAGATTTTCTAAAATGATTATTTAATTATTATCCATATATTTTATTTGTGAACATGATTATAGCTTTGTTCAGAACTATTTAGAGTATTTGAATAACAAGACATGATGTTTCATTTTTATGCATTTCCTCAATCCATGACATTATCTAAGGCTTCCTATCATTTTAATGATGATGATCATATTCTTATGATTGTACTATAATGAATATCCTCCCCCATGTAAAATTTAATCACATCTTTATCTATCATCTTACTAGGATTTTACCTTGGACCATTATTTCATGTATATACTAAGGTGATTACAAGTACTAAGAAGTTTTTTTAAAGAAACTACGATGATAGAGTAAAGGTACTAATAATGCTTATATTATAAAATGTAAAATTTAGGAATAGTCTTAATTCTTCCGAGACAAAAAATCATTAGATCTTAGTTTTGTAAAAAAAATTATATTTAAAATTATGTGATAGTTTATTCTGAAAACTAGGGTCTCTATAAATTATAACATAGATTATTTTAGTTACTTTAGAATTAGGAGTAGAAAAAATTAATGAAAACCCTTATTTTGATACTACGTATATGAAAGAATACAAAAATATTTTTTAGGTAAATTCTAAACATTGGAATCCAAAAACTTATTCATTTAGAGTTAATTTAACAACATAATAAATCATTTATTCTTGACTTTTTTACTTATGTTTTGATCAAACCAAGTTGATTTTATAAAATGGTGGGATCATGAGAACAATTACAAACCACTGTTGTAACGAATAATGAAATGATTCGAAAAATGACATCTGTAATTCCTTGGGAGGTGGATTTAAAAATTTCATTGTGACTCTTACCCCAACTATCCCAGGAAAGGAAAACTAACCTGAATATTATCGAACATCAACCCTCACTTAAATGGGATATAACATTAAAAAAAATTATCAATGGAGATTCCCTATATATAATTATTTCATATATAATAAATCACATCAAATAATATTAATAACACATTACAGACATTAAAAACGATTAATGAATGAAATAAGAGGTATTTTTAAAAATCAAGTAACATATACCTAAGGAATATTAACATGACCCTTTAAATAATATTATGAACATTTATAATGATAATATAACCAGTATAATACTAACCTAACCTACAAAACTATTAATAAAATTATGTTATCTCATAAATGAAAATTTGATTTATTTATATCATAGATTAACTAAATTTACTATTTAAAAACGAAAAATTTAGTTTTGGCATTTATGTGAAACAAAAATGTTTATTTATAATTTTATAATTAATATAATTATATGAATAGAAATTAATTTTAATAAAATAGATTCATAAATTATTATTTTTCTTAATATTATAAAAACAATTTGTGAGACCGTAAATAATTTTTTAATGTTTCATCGATTCATTTGTAATATTAAAATTGGTATTTTTTCACTATATAATGATTTAATCTAATAACTAAATTTTTTGTATTTGGGAATTTATTTTTATAAAATTTAGTCCATTTTTTAATTTTAATAATGATAAAATTATTGGGGTACGTTTTTCATATTTCCCTAAAACAATTTTTTTATAGAATATTAAAATACAATAATTTATAATATTTAGAATTTTAGCACAATATAAGAATTATTGATTCATTCGTGAGTTATGGAAAATAAATCTTCTATTATATGAATCTAAAATTTTTTATTTACTATATTTAGTTATAAAAAAAATTATTCTTGATAGTCTTGATCCAAAATTATAAACTATTGTATAAAATAATCAAAACACCACTCTCCAACCACTATATATACCAACCCTAACACTCGATTATCATCACACCATCTAAGACATGAATATTTCTTATGTTATATCCAATTCTACTTCCCCAAATTCATGTCTTTTGGCCTCACCCAAATACCAATTCCATGTCCCTTAATGAGGATCTCAACGAGACGAAACTCAAGAGGTAAAACCTTACCTCTCAATCATTCAATTTGATTACATTACTTGTCCATCCCCCACCTAGCCATTTCAGTGACACATGTTGAATATAGTATCATATATATATTGTGAAATTTTATTATTTTAAATTTATATACACTATAAATTATCTTCTCTTCTCCTTTTGTTCAAAAAATGAAAACATCACTCGTTAGGTGTCGCTTAATCTTCTTCATGGATGATGAGATTTTGTTTTGCAATAATACCTTCAAGGATGGCCATAAAAAAGTTTTTATGGTAAAAAATTTCATAAATATTTGTATTAAAACTTATTTAATGTTAAATGTCAATAAAATAAGCAAAATTTAAAATAATACAATATTAATTCAAGATTCTCGTAAAAAAAATGAAAAAAAAATAAACTAATCATTTTAGATAAACATTTTATCTAATGAAAAATCCTCATGTCATAAAATAAGATTACATATGGGTCTATTTAGATTTATATAAATTAAATTATTCCAATTCATTGTGATTATATTGTTATTCTTCCATTTTAAATGATGTTTCACAGTTATACACAATTAAACAGACAATGAAATTCAGGAAATGAATGCTCTAGGAATGATTAAATTGAATATTATAATCCATAATATTGAAATAAGAAAACATAATAAAATTTTAATAAAAAAACACTTTTAATATGTTATAAATTAAAATTATAATGGATATAATTTCAATATTCATGATATTAAGTGAAAGTGATGATAATTTTTTGACATAAGGTAAGTGATTCTTTCTGAACCGCCATTTTTTCCTTTGGGTTATAGATTCTTTATATATTCCGAAAATAATTATTAATTATTGTTATTTACTTCTCCAAAAGTTTTTTAAATGTTAAAAAAATGGGTACCTATATCAATTATCCTTTCATTTAAGTGGAAATAAATGTTTTATAAGATTCCATTTTAAATTATCTTGAAAAAAGCCTCATTAAAGTGAAATTCCCAATTTCATACCCATATCCTAGTACACTACTTTATCTGTATTAAGAAACCATTATTTTTTTAAAAAATAATTTTTATCATAATTAATTATCTTACATATTTTTTGTTTGATACAAAAAAAAATCCATCTTTCCAATATAATGATTTATAATTTTTCCCTCAAACCACACCAAAATGGTTCATTTGTAATGATTATTAAACAATATTTGTAAATGTTTCTACTTAATGTGGTCATTATATATCTTGATCTATCATATTTTACCTATTTAATGTGGATTTATATTTTTAATCTATTCTTTCATGTACACCGCCATATTACTCCCTTTTGTTATGGCTAGTGATACAATTATGATACGCATTTCATTTCATGGGTATTCCTTATGCTCATGTTTGATTATTCATGTGGAACCCATATTCATGAACATGTTAGGATGGGGGATCCATGATAGTTCTCCAAAAAATTGGGTAATGTTCAGTCTCAGGAGACATCGTATTGGGATAGTGAGTGAAACTGATTACTTTTTGGGACATTGTCTGCCATGTGAAATGGTCTTGGTATTTATTCGTTACTCATTTTATGATAGGGTATATGTTATTTCTAGATTCCTATGATTCAATGATTATATGATCCCATATTATATGTAATATTCAAATATATATTTATTATGGTTCAAATCCTTTTAATTTTATCATGTTATATCTTTAAACCCATATGTTATGATTTATTTCTATGTTTATTCCCACAATCAGCTTTTTATATCATACATTTTTCCATGTATTTATCAGGTTATCATATGAATATATAAGAGATTCATTTATTCTAGCAGAAAAATATCGATATTAAATAAATATTTTCTTTCTTTCTTTCTTACAAATTCTGTATGTAATCAAAAAAAGACACTAGTCTTTACAATCCTTGGTAAGTATTTAATGGTAAATTATACTTAAATACCATGTAATAATTTCGGTAGAATTATTATGTTGTTATTGTTGTTATCATATCATAGTTTATTTATTTTGGGGGCTAATAATTAAAAAAATTAGTAATAACCATAGGGATAATTCTATCACTATAGATTAACTAAATTAAAACATTTGGAATAACTTGTTCAGATATAATTTACATTTATAAGTTTATCCTTCTATGCTCAATGTTTCTATTTTATATATTTATTAGATAAGTATTCAATACCCATTAATTGTATTTTTTTTTAATTGTTAATGAATAGAAGTATTAGATCTTGTTCCAAAAATCAATGTTATAGGTAAAGTTACAATTTCAATAATAGAATTTTAAATCGGATGAGAACAGGATCTAAAAACATCATGGCATAACTAAAAACAATGGATCAGGTTATAATTAATAAAATGAATTGTGTAGAAATACATACTTCTCCATGTAAAGAGAAAATTTTCATTAAATACATTATATGAAATGGCCTCCCATCTTTAGGGTATAATCTGATACCATAATCTCGTAAAAATGGATTACATCCATTGAGAATATATTATTTTTCCTCTATTTCTTAAAATAATGGAAATTTGTACTTGTGTTCTATAATTTTTATAGGGGTTCGGATCAATGGTGTACATTGGTAAAGAACATGAATTCCATTGACAAAATTCATTACAATTAATTGGAAGATTTTAAGAAAATATGTGCTAGTTTATATTTTTCCTTAAGTGAATGTCATAATATGATAGGGATTTCCTCGGGCTGAAGAAGTGGGAAGTCGAGTATATTGATTCGTATGAGGAAAAATTAAAAATTCATGAAAGGTATACCACCAGCTCTTTCATGAAAAATGAAATAAATGTGTATATTTTCTTTATCAGACTAAAGGTGATCCTATGAAAATCGTTGGTGATTTGAGACTTTGAAAATTATGAGGATATTGTCTGTTGTGCCCTTATTATTGAAATAAAGATCGGAGACTCTTAGTGGTCTCATGGACCTAGAGATACAATTATTATCATGTTGTATAACAAGGTATAATAAAAAATAAAATCCAATTTTAAATAAAATGCATCATACCATATTTTAAAAGTGTGGGAAGAAGCATCCTATAAAAAATATTAGGGGAACCAAGAGATGCGTCAAATTTTGATGTGAGGGGAATCTAGATAAGAAATTATGAAGAGATATTCTGAATCCTAATAATAAAGAGAAATTAAGATGGTTCATTTCAATGCTCATCATGTAGTGTTTTTTTGACTATAAGGAAAATGGGAATTTTGGGAGATATTTCCCAAAACCCATGGTTTATATAGGAAATAAACAATAAAAGCCTCCAAGTAAATAAGGAATAGTATATTCTATCACTACTACTGAGGGGGAACCTAATAATATTGTGGTGATTGGTATAATAGTTATATATTCATGAATAGCTAATGTAATATTTGATTCTAGTTTTATACATTCCTTTATATCATTCATGTTCACTAGAACTATTAAAACACCCCCTCTATATATAAAGATTGTGTTATTTGGGAGGAAAAATTGGGAAATTCATCAATCCAAATTATATAAATACTCTTGGTTAATTCTTCTAGAATAAACCTCTAATAAAATAATGTCTTACTTCTTTTGGTATTTTTTAATGTTATATTTGGAATGTATATACTATCTTTATACCAATAAAATATCAACTATCGGGAAAGGGAGACCACTCTTCACATACTGAAGCATACCCCAATTATGTAAACTTATATGGTGGGGAATGGACATTATTTAGATTCGTCATCTCATTTGTGGATATTATTTTCCTTATAAGAAACCATATCATTCTAAAATTATTAAGAAAAGTGATCTGATCATTCTAGAATACATACCCATTATGACAGACTACACTGATGTGTTCTATGAATTATTTTTTAGTTATTCTCAGGACGAAGAGGATTAGTCTTCTATTTATATTATTCATTGATCTCTTCCTATATCAAAAACACATTATATAATTGAAATCATTGAGTGAGAGTAACAAAATAAGAAGTGATAAAAGAATCTTCACAAGTGGTCAACAGGTATATATGATAAACCCTATGGTGCACCAGTTCTCTTCATCAAGATGAAGGATGGATCAGTTTACAGCTTCATATATTATTGTGAGCTAATCAAAGCCATGATAATGTACATGTATCCACTTCATGTGATAAATTAATTTCTCAATCAACAATATGGGGAAAAATATTTCTCTATGGTGGACCATTAATCGGGATATCCCAAATTAATGGTGATGAAGGAATACATTCACAACACCGCATTTCAAACAAGGTATGGACACTATGCCTCTATAGTGATTCCCTTCAGACTCACTATTAATCCAAAAAACTCATCAACAAAATGAATTTTGTCGTCAGATATTACCTCAACAAATTTTTGATTATCCCTTTTAATGATATTTAGATAGACTATAAGAGAAAGGAGGAACATGAAGAGCATTTTAATATTGTGATAAAGACATTGTGAAGGTACAAACTCTATAAAATGTACATTAAATTTGAGTTATGGATAGAAGAATTTTCATTCATCGCTTATGTTATCAACAATAAAGAAATATATGCAGAACCTTCCATGTCAAAGTAAATAAATGAGTGGACCATGAGACAATCTGTAACTCTGATCTGTAGTTTTCATGGTCTTTCTATGTGTTACCGATGATTTTTGAATAATATATCATGATTTTAAAACCCATTAACCAAGATAAATTTAAAGGGGGTATAGTTTATCAAGAGTAGTGAATGTGATGACATGTTCAAATATTTGAAAATAGGATTATCACTACATTAGTACTTATAGTTTCGTTAACTGGGGCACTCATTGTGGTATACAATAATACCTCAAAGACTGCCACATGTTTTGTACTAATGAAAATGGTAATGTGATGATCTATATCTCAAGGGATTTGATAATTAAGTACAAAATCTATACGATGCCAGTTATGTAGTTGGTGACTATAATCATAGCATTAAAAATATGTTGTAATTATATTTATGTGGAGAAGTGTGAGATATATACATATCATAAGATTCTAAAATATATATTAACATATAAGGAGGATAATATGTTCCATCTAATATGGTCAGATATCATCAAGGATTATGACATATCAATCCACTAACATCCGAATAAGGAAAATTAAGTGGAAGATTCTTTTTGTATAATGGTTCCAAGAACATTATGAATGATTACAATTGAGAAAGATCTAATATTCTAATATATGAAAAGGATTGGAATGTTTACCATTATATAAGGAACATCATCAATACTTTCTCAAATAATTTATTAACCATAACTAATAGAGAAGATAAATTATTCTCTGAAAATGATGTGAAAATTTTGATTCTAGAGTTGCAATCAGAAATGAGAAATCCTCAGAATTCAAAAAATAACGTGGACAAATTCATAATATTGGGCCCATAACTATGTGTACTATCTAATCAAGAGAAAAATATAGTGATTTTGAATGGTGCTCATGTATCAACTATCTCTATTCACCTGTAGAAGACCAAGATGTATCGATAACTTTTAGAGAAAATGTGGTGTGACAATATAAAGAAGGAGATCACTAAAATATACATAAAAAGTTCCTAGTACTTCATCAAGTGAAGGATGAAAGGAAAACATTATTTGTAGATGATGAAACCATTACCCATACCAACATTGAAATGGTTAAAAATGCAAATGACTTTGTCATTGGACATACAATTATATTCAGAGGAATAAATACTATATTGGTTTTTGTGGATCATATTACAATGACATATCACATTATTTGAATTTAATCGGGCATGACAGCCAACTAAATATCAAGGAAATTCATCAATGAAGTAGTGAGGTAGCATTAAGAAAAATTATTTATCATATTCAATAGAGATATGAGATTTACCTTTATTTCTAGAAATGTCTCTATCAAATTCTAAACACACTGATGTAATTTAGTACAACCTATTATCCTCAAACTAGTGGCCAATATGAGTAGGATATAAAGACTCTAGAAGACATATTGAGATAATGTTTTATGGACTTCAATGTATTTTGTGACTAACATCTTCCTCTAGTCATGTTCTCATAAACATTATTTCTATTTGAGAATCCAAATGGAACCATATAAATCCATTTTTGGGAAAATATGAATAACACTGACATAGTAGGATGAGGTCAGTGAATGTAAGATGTTAGTTCCTAAATTTTTTTAAAAATTTGCAGATAATGAGAGAACCATTTAGAAGAACAATTTTGATCAAAGATGATAATCATTGATGATATCATGATTTTATGGCTAGAGAAATGGTATTCCTCCAGATATCTCTATGGAAAAGTATCATGAGATTTGGGAATATAGGAATGCTAAGTCCTAGTTACATTGTTCCTTTCCATATTCTTAATAGTGTCAGATCTGTGGCATAACCACTAGAACATCCACCTATAATGTATCATGTACATGATGTATTCTACATATCCCTATTTAGGACATTTATATCATTCCTCACACATGTACTGAATCTAGATGTGGTTTAAATGTTGAATGACCTCTCATAAGAAGAGTATCCAATGAATGTCTTGGACTATAGTGATAGAGTTCAATTAAAAAATACTACTCAACTAGTCAAAGTAATATGGAAGAACCATATGTATAAATTCGAAACAAGGCTTTCTGAGGAATAAATTAAGGAGAAATACAATTACTTGTTTTGAACATCGAATGTAAAACCAAATTTTAAGAGAAACATTTCATATGGGGGAACAATGTAATGACCCAAAATAATATCAATGGAAATTCCCTTCATATAATTACTTCATATCGTATAAAATACATTAAATCACATTAAAAACCCAATAAAAACATTATTAATGAATACTTAATAAAAAATGGGTATTTATAGGAATTAAAAAATACATAAAGAAGGAATAATAACTTGAATGTTGGAATAGTAATATGACCATTTGGAATAGTAATCTAACCAATATAATTGTAAACTCACTTATAGAAGTATAAATAATAATTCATTATTACATAAATGAAAATGTGATATATCAACCTTGTGAAATATGTAAATAATTGTTTTCAAATGATAAATTATTGATTGGTGTATTTTCGATACATTGATATTTATTTAAATGTTTTTCATTAATATAATGATTTATGAGAAAATTTATTTTCAAATAATATATTAATAAATTAATATTGTTTTCCTTATGAATATATTATAATATTATGAGCCATTAATTTTATTAAAAAGTATCATAAATTCTATGATAATATTGAAATCTTTATTTTTCTTATAAATGATTATTTTAAATAAAAATTAAATTTATTATATTCAAGAAATTAATTTCATAAAATGTATTTTACTTTTTAAATTTAAACAATGAAAAATGGCACGGTTTACTTTTTTGGATGCTTCTACAAATGTAGAATTTTATTGTGAATATTTATATATGGTAATTTATTGTATTTAACATGTTTTCCAAATACAAGAATTTTTTAGTCATGGTCAATTAATGAATGATTTATATTTCAAATATCTCAAAATAAAATTAACTATTACTATATTTAGTCACAAGAATCAACATTATTCATAGCGTGGAGCTAACATTATAAACTAATGAAGAAAATGATCAAACACCCCCTTATACTCCAACTATAAATACCACCCCTCACCATCTCTTCTCCTCGTATCATCTAATCCATTGAGATTGATTATATTCTACCTATTTCCTCTACCAAACATATTCCCCATTATTTTTTCTTTTTGTACTATACAATAGACCACTTCCAAGTCCCTTTTTGAGGTTCACATAAATATGACATTGATGAGGTAAATCTTCTCCTCTCTCTATCCTTCAATTTCATTTCATTTCGTATCCTTACCTAACCTCTACCATCCAAAGTCCCATGATGACTATAGTATAATATATATATATATATATATATATATTAAAATTTAATTAATCTAATTTTATATCCTCTATAAATTCTACTCCCCACACTATTTGTTCAAAAATTTAACGAATCTTCCATGGATTGTCGATTCATCGCCTTCGTGGAGGAAGAGTTTTCGTTTTTCTTTACTACCTTCATGGATGGCCATAAAACCAGTTTTATGGTTAAAACATAATATTTAATATGTATTAAAACTTATTTAATATGATGTAAACATTATATAAACATATGATTAACAAAAACTATACTAATTACTGATTGTCATAAAACCCACTAAAATATCAAATAATTTTACATCAACGATTTATATAATGAATCATTATGATGTAAAAAATTATATACAAAAACATTTAAATTTATTCAAATGAATTAATACAATATCATTTAAATTCTTTCTTTTTTTCTTCTATTTTAATATATCATTAATAATTATCCACAATGAAACCCACCATGAAATTCATGAAATGAATACTCTCAGAATGATGAAACCATATCATATAACTCATAAAACGGAAATGTAAAACATAATAAGATTATAATAACTCAAATTCATTTTTAATAGGTTATGAATAAATTTATTAAATAATGTAATTTCATTATCCATTACATTAAATAAAAGTTTGAAACACATTCATACATAAGGTAAGGGATTATCATAAAACCCTGATTTTTCCTCTATATTACTCTTTCTCTCTCTTTACCAAATTTTATTTCTTAATTCATCATATGTAATCCTAAAATGTTTTTTATGTTCCAAAAATATTTACATATCTCAATTATTCTATATTTTATGGGGAAACACATGTTTTATAACTGTCTTTTCTCTATTCCTCTTAAAAATCATGCTCAATGAAAGATAACATCCCAATTTCATACCCTCATCCATGTAAAATATATAATATATTTTAAGGAAATATTATTTTCATATAATCACTATATTTATCATAATAAAATAACATTTTTATTTTATGGACATATAAAAACAATTTTTCTTTTATTTTTAACAAATTACTCAATATTATCCCTCAAATAGCACAAAAATATCTCAATTAGAAGGTTTCATAAAACCACATTTAATATATTTTTAATTTAGTGGGAAATAATTTATCATGATATATACTTATTTTAAATTATTAATTTCAATTTAACTTTTAAATAAAATATTTCATGGACACCATCTTGATGCATGCTTTGGTTATGTTATATGATATGATTATGATGCCCATATCATTCAGGGGTAACCCTTATATTTATGTTTGGTTTTTCACATGGAACACATATTACTAAAAATGTTATGATGGGTGCGACTATATAGTTTTCTAATGAATTGTGTAATGTTTATTCTCATTAGATGTCATATTGGGAAGTGGCATGTACCTGATTCCATTTTGGGCCTTTGTTTACTATGTGAAACAGTCTTTGAAGTTAGCCGTGACTCATGCTTATGTCTTATTGTACGTCATTTCCACATTCCTGTGATTCCATGATTATATGAACCCATGTTACACACAATATTATTTGATATTTTTTCCCATCATCCATGACTTTTTATGTCATCCTATTATTCCTTCTTGCCCATGTTTTATGCTTTGTTTCATTGTTAATTCCCTGAATATGATTTTTATCTCATCCCTTTTATCTATTTATTTATCAGTTCATCCTTTTATTATGTAAGTGCTCAAAAGAATTTAGTAGCTCATTTTGGATATTAAATAAATTATGTCTTCATTTCCTATTTTTAATTAAGTACCTAAACATCCATTGATATGATAATTTAGATCCTTGGATTGTATTTGATGGAAAATTATCCTTAAAATCAAGTAACCATTTTTGTAAAATACGAGAGTCAAAATAAGGGAGAAACTAGATATTGAATATTTTATGTGTAAATGACCATTGAAATTTTTTTGATCTTATTATCCACTAATCCTTGAACACTGGGTTATCTAAGTGGATAAGATCTTTTTTGTTATTTACTATTCAATGAAAGAGAATGAGACTCTAGTCATCTATCATTTAGATGGAGAAGCTGACCATTGGTGGGAGTTGATTAATAATACCAAGATGAAGGGAAATAATCCCGGGATGAGTGGGAAGAAATTAATAAAATATTTCTTAACAAGTATTTTTATGGACCTATTCAAACCATGTTTGTGATTGTATTTATATAGGTGAAGAAAAATGTAGGTGAATCTGGAATGACTTTCATTGAAAATTTCACATGTCATGCATGGAATTCAACATTTTTTATCAACCATGATTGTAGAATTGATTGATTCATTTCATATTTTAAAGATACACATCTTCAATGAACTATCTATTTCTGAATCAAGGAATTGTGAATAAGTTATTCCATGTCCTCCAAAAGTGGGAATGGAGTTTGGAAAATAGCCCTATGGCTGTGGTGATAAGAAAACAATTATTGAGTTTCAATGTATAGGATCTTATGAAAAATGTGTAAAGAGTACTGAACCATTCACATGTCCAATATATTAGAAGAATAATCAAAAGAATTTCCTCAAACAGATAGGGAAATGGTTCAATTGTGGGAGAGAACGCCACTAAGCTCAGGAATGTCTTAGAGACATGAGGATTACAACTAGTATAATGGTAGAAGTGATAGAACCACCAATAGTATAATGTTTCAACTATAAGGTGAATGCTAACTATATAATCCAGCACACTAAGCCTCAAATCCTTATGGGTAATCATTATCATCAGCCACTAAATCCAAAGGAGCAAGGGAAATCTTAGACTGTCACTATTGCTGAAGTGGATCATGAACAAAATGTTGTAAAAGCTACAATTCTTATTAAATCAATAATGGAAATAATATTATTTGGTTCTAGTTCTATGAATTCCAATAAATCGTGTATGTTTTCTATAATTAATGAACTAATACCGCAATACATTGAAGTAGGGATATAAAAAACACATACTTTTTAGATAATTGCAACCCATGGGTTTTACTCTTCTCTTATTAGGGTATGCAGGGAGATTATTCCAATGAATCTCACAATAATTCATTTGGATGAATGTGTTGCTAACTATGCATATATTTTCACTCATTATAAATATCAAATATCAACTATCAACAAAAGTAAATATCATTTCAATTTATAAACCATATCATTCTCGTCTACAAATTGAAGGAAGACCATGAATTTCTATTGAAAATATCCATCAACTTCTGGGTGTTGATGCCCAATAAATATACATACCTTGCTCAAATGGTTGATTCTATTGAAGTTATTATCCTCTAGGAAATTACCATTTTGGAGGAATATAATAAAATATTTCCTAAATAGTTACCTGAACATCCCACAGACCATGTGGTAGAGTTCATATAAAACCCACACCCAGAACTACCCCATGATAAAATTCACCAAAAAAATTCCCTCAATTAAAATGGTGTTGTTATAGAAGAAACATCAATATAATATTGAAAAAGGTTTCATATGACCATGTCCATCACCTTTGGGTGCACCAATTCTCTTTACAAAGACAAAATATGGATCAATGTTGTTTTCTAACGATTAACAAGATCACAATAAGATCACTATAAAAGAAAAATTGCCTTCTTAAAAGTATTAATGATTTATTTGATCAATTGTGATGAGATTAATACAAATCAATATTAGATAATCATTATGGATATCATAAATTAAATGTGAAGAAAGAAGATATTCAAAAGGTTTTTTTCCCTTACATAGAAACTTGACTATGAGTTTCTAGTGATTCCCTTCATACTTACAAATTCCCCTGCATTATTTTTGGATTTTGATAATATAGTACATTGACACTGTATTGAAATTTTTTATGTATTTAACAATGATATTTTCGTGTACTCTATGTGAAAGGAGGATCATAAAGAACATATAAGGATTGTTTTGGAGACATTATTGAAAAGAAATAGAAATCAAATTAAAAATGTGTGTCTTTTTATAAAGTAATTCACATTATTGGGACACATGATAACTATTGATGGAATGTCTGTGGAGCCTTAAAAGTAAAGGAAACTGATGAATTTCCCAGAACTACTATTTTCTATGAAATATGTAGTTTTATTATATTACTAGTGTACAACCAATGTATTATGAGAAATTTCTAATGATTTACTATCCCACAAACAATTTTAAAAAGAAAAGTGGTAATTTTTTTATAGATAGAAGACTATGATAAAATATTCAAGTAGGAAAATAAGATATTGATCATTACACCTATACTCACATTACCAACGATTAGAGAATGTTTTTTTATATATATCAATGCTTCAATGAAGGGAATTGGATGTGTACATATATAAAATTATAAATGTATGTCCTAACAAGCATGATAGTTGATGATTTATGAGAAAAACAACCCAATGCATAATCCAAAGGTACCATCTATGATATTCACAATAATGATTTTGAGGTACTTTCTCTATAGTGAGAATTGTGACATATATACCAACAAATATATTCTAAAGTATATATTCACATAGAATGAATGAAACATGCATCAAATAATATGGTTATTTCTATTTGAGGACAATGATTGGTTGATTCTTTACAATCTGGGAAAGGGGAACAAGGTAGTTGATTCTCGTATATGAAATGAGAATTGAACCTTATACATGATATGAATATAGAAAGACCCCATATTTATGGATATGAAACACATGGACTTGAAAATAATAATGGTATGTAATAAATCCTAAATTTCAAAAATTATTTCCAAACCAAGAATCTAAGAGAATGTTAATGAGGCACAACGGGATAATATAGAGATTCAAAAAATGATTAAAGTGGTATGTGGTGGTTAGGATCAAGAGTTAAATATCGAGGATTATGGTGTGACTTGGTTTGGAATAAGACTTTGTGATTATTCATAATCTAAGAAAAAAAATTATTTAATGAATAATTCTGATAGAGGATTATCACTACATTAGTGCCAAGATGTATATGTTCATTGAGAACACCTTTTGGGGGATAACACGAAGAAGGATATTGCGGAGTCTATCTCAAGGTTCTTGATATTTCAGTATGTCAAAGATACAAAATAAATGTCTAAGGGTATGATAATACCGTTGACTACAGCTGTATATAAGTTAGAGAATGTGGATGTTGGATTTTTCATTGGTAATGTAAAGACGTCAAATAGAAACAATGACATATGGGATACAGTGGAATCACTCACGAAAACTACCAAAAACATCAATATTTGGGAATATCTCTCTCTTAAAAAACATTCTAATATATATGTGTATGATGTGGTGTGGTATCAAGGTGGTTACACATTCAATCATCTCTCATTATGATCCACAGTACTTGTTAAAATTTTTGTTATGTCTTTAACAAGCTTTGAGTACTGAATTGAGCTTTAGTACAACCTATCAAACAAAAAATGATGGACATACTGAAATGAATATTCATACATAAGAGTATATGGTGAAATACTTTATAATTTAATTCAAAGGTGGATGTTATCATCATCGCCCATTTATTGAGATCACATACAACAATATTCTTCAACTGAGAATTCTAATTTTTCAATATGATTCTCTATCTAGGAAGCAATGCAGAACTACATCCTTATTGGATGATGGTGGTCAACAAATGAAACATGGACATGTTCTTGTGAAAGAGATAATAGAGATTGTTCAAAACATCCAACAACATATTTAAGATGGAAAGATTCATCAAAATAGATATGATGTAAAATATAAAAGCGACATGGAGTCCGATGTTGTATAAAAAGTCTTCATTCAAATATCACAATGTTAAAATGTCATGTTGTTTGGAATGAAATGGACGTTTTGGAAGAATTCAGTTTTCCTTATTGAGATTCATGATCGCATAGAAGTAGTGGACTATCAGCTTTTACTTCTTCCAAATATAGATCTTGGTCATTAGATATTACTTGTATCATTCTGGAGAAATACACACATGATCACTCAAACGTACTAAACTCAGAAGTGGATAGACTATAAAATGACCTCTCATATAAAGAGAAGCCGGTAATGATATTGGACTAAGGGGTAAATTAAAACACAATAAGACAACTCACCTTTAAATGTTCTATGGAGGAATAATAAGCATCGTGATGATACATGGGAACCAAAACAAACGCTGATGGAAATGTACCATCACCTATTTCGACCCTGGTATGTAAAAAAGAACCTTGAGGTAGAAATTAAAAAAAGGTAGAATGAATTTAACGACAATTAAATTTACCAATGGAATTTATTTTCATACATTTTTAAAAACATACGTCACAAAAAGAGCTCAATAAAAACATCATTATTGTAAATTAAATATGAAATAATTAATATTTATATAAATTGATAAAACTATGCTGGTGGAATAGTAACATGTCAATTTGAATAGTGACATGGCCATTAAGAATAGTAATTAGGCCAATAGTATAGTATTGTCTCCTATTAAATTATATTTAAAATTTGGGTATCTTATAAATGATAATATGATATAACCATATCATAGTGTATGTAAATAAATGTTTAGAAATGATAAATTATATGTTTGTATTTTTGAAAAACATAAATTCTTACATAAAAGTTTTTAAATAATTTAATGGTTTAAAAAAATTATTCCATTAAATGAAATAATAAATTAATATATTGTTTTCCTATGATTATAGAATAATTTTATGACACATTACTTAATTTTTCAATGTTTCATAAAATCGAAAAAATTATTAAAAACAGTATTTTCTTAATAATAGATGTTTTTATTTAAAAATGTAATTTCTCATGTTTTTATAATTATTTTCTTATTAATGAGTCCATATTTTATTTATACATTTAAATAGATGGTTATGGGGATTTCATTTTCTACAAAAGATGAATTTTTTTGAATAGTGAAATACGATAATTTATGATATACGATAAATACATCAATTATTATGTTTGGATTCTGTATGGATGAGGGAATAACCCATTCGTTCGAACACTCCAAAATTTTTAACTTTTCTGGGTCATAAGAATAATTACTAATTATAGTTTTGATCAAAAATAAGAAACTATAGAATAAAATAATCAAAAAATGCCCCTCTCCTCTCCTTTAAATACCACCCTTGACACCACTTCTCCACATGCCAACAAATACATAAACCATTCCAAAATTCAGAAAAATTATCATCTAAATTCTCTTCTTAATTTCACAAAACTACTGGTATCAAAAAAATTCCAATCCCAGGTTCCATTAGGAGGTTCTTGATGAGAATAAATTAAATCAGTGGAATCGTCTTTCTTTCCTTTTAAATTTAATTCATTTTCATATTCTCTCCTCACATATCAAATACAATTATGAATTATTACTCTATTATAATTTATATACTTTAAATTAATTTATTAATGGAATATTTATCATCAAACTATCTCCCCTCTCTTTTTTCAAAAAATTGATAACATCGCCTTTGATGTGTTGACTAATATATTTTGTGGATTATGAGTTTTCATTTTACATTACTATATTTAAGGTAGGTCATAAAACCAGTATTAAGGTTAATTAAGATTATATAATATGTATTATATGTTAAATAATGTTCAAGAACAAATATATACACATTATATTAAATAAACAACTAATATTTCATGATAGTCCAAAAAACAACCAAAATAAATTAAATCATTTTCATTAACTTTTTTTCTAAGGAATAATCCTACAACCAAAAAAAAAATTAAATATACATCATTGAAATATATGTAAGATCATTAAAAACATATAATATTGATTTTAGATAATTATTTATTTTTTACAATAATATTCATACTTGTATACAAGTGAACTAATCATCAAAACAAAGAAATCAAACACTCTTTGTATGATGAAATTGATCTGTGTAAATCCTAAAATATCCATAAAAGAACTTAATAAAATTATAATAAATAAAATACATATATATTACTTTTAGGATCTATTAATTATGATTTTATTTTATTATCCATGATATTAATGTCAAGAAATCATTCATACATATGGTTATGGGATTATCAAACCCAACTCTATTTCTTTGGGTTATTCCACTTTACCAGCTTATTTGGTATAAATATTTATATTATGGTAAAAAACTATAATTTTATTTTATTTCAATTTTTTTTCTATGATATAAATTTTATCAAAATGTTTTTACAAAAAATATATTGAGTTTACAAAAGAAACTCTTTCTTCCAATAGAGATTGTCACTCTTATTTAGTGGTTTCTTCCTAGCTAAAGAATGATAAATCCCATATCAAATATATTATTTAACATTAAATTTTTAAACCAAATTTTTATTCATGATTGATTAAATCCAAATGAAACCCATTCCTTTACAATGTTTTTTATGGTTTCTATTGATATATGTTCTATGTGTCAGGAATTATTATGTAAATGTTTTTATGTGATTGGTGTTACTATAATTAAATAGATTTCTTATTTAATGTTTTGGTTTTGATGGTCATATAATATTATTTCAAGGCTTGTTATGTTTTTTTTGTTTCATTTATTTTATAATACATTGTACTCTTTTAAAAATATTAGGGTTTTAAAACCACCCACCCCGACCTTTAATAAAATTTTCCATTGAATGTTTTAATTGAAAATTATAATAATAGGTTATACAATTCAAAATACATGTTTTGAAATTCCTCATCATAAAAAAGGATAATAAAAACATCAAATTGAAATGCATGAGATGGAAATATAAATGTCATCCTATACTAGGATTCCAAATATGAGAAGATAATCCAGAATTTAAATTATAGAGAAAAATTGAGTTGTCAAAATAATTATAGATAGTGATAGAGACCATATATCAGGATAATGTGATTGATCAAGAGAATGTTAATGAATAAAAAACCATACATTTATGAGTGTTATATTTATACATAAAAAATAAATTTTACATGTTATTTTTTTTATTCAAGTACCTTTCCTAGAGTTGAGGATTTCTATTACCTAATTGATTAAGAACATAGGATATACACTTACTTGAATGATATAATTCAATCCATTAATAAATTTCCACTAAAATATTATCCTTTACCCGAAATTATGATAAATTATTTTTAACGCCTGATGAAATAAAATCAACTTCTCACTGATTATATGATTCCATAATATGATAATTATTTATTCATCATGTAATTAGTCAGAAACCAAAATAAAAAATGGTTAGCATAAGGTAAGATAATTAGGAAAATAAATAAAAAATCATAATAATATTCAATTCCAAACCTCAAAATACAACATTCCATAAATAATTAACACATAAACCCTTTAAAAAATTTCCCAAAAAAATCAAAATACAAAAAAATAGATTTAATTGTAATAAACTAAATAAAAAACATAACAGTAATCCAATAAAGTTGAACTACATGTCACACACTAAATTTTTAAAAATCAAGATTTGATATTCTATTCAAATATTTTAGTAACTGAAATTTTCATTAAACATCATTGAAAGTATACATGATTCATAGTTTTTACACTCTTCTCATTACTTAAATAAATTCATCGATTATCGAATAAGGTCTATAAATTCAGAAAAGTTTTAAACTCCATAAATTCTAAACTACTTTGTCATCAAATCCCTAATTAATTACATTTCCATCAATACTATCACATTTACTGTATCAATATCTGTCATCACTTTATCTAAAATATTATTATCTCAACATTATGCACTAATTTAAGGTTACGAATCCAATAAACATATGTTTTACCAGTAAATCACTTTTCTCATTGATAATTACCATTCAAAATATTCAAAAAAATTCATTGGGATAAAATTATGAAGATAAACTCCCTTAATAATATTTTTATATCATTATTCACAAAACATAATAATAAAAAACTTGAATCCTTTTATATCATCAATATAAATAACATAGGCCCTTAATTAGACTATGAGATAACCATTTAATTAGGGAATTTGGTTGGATATTTCCTATGTTCCCCCACACAATTGAAATTATCCACTAAAATTTGGTCTTGTATAACATTCTTTTCCTCATATATGATATTTTCAACTTCCTTTGAGATATTCTCCAAGGATTTTATTATTTATTTATGAATTGTATGAAATTGTACCTTCATTCCACTATTGTCTTTACCAACTAATATCGTATAAGATTTTATCCATCTTTTCTTGATGAGTTTGATAGTTGGTTAAGGTACATGGTTTTAATCATATATCATGTCAACTAATTAAGCATAATTTCAATATCCTTCACTTATATAATTATACCCTCTAGTTGTTTAGAATCACTATATTTTTAATCACATTCAGTGTTAGCAATATTTCTCTTTTTTACAGAGACTCACTTAAACAAAAAAACATGTTGTTAGAAACCAAAATCACAATTATGAAGAATCATTTATGAATGTATAAATCATGTCACATTATTTTTACCTAATCCATATTTGACCATTAACTATTAAAATCATTCATACTGTTTTATAATGAAAATGTGTGTTCTATGAACATATCCCCCAAGAGTGTCAACCCATGTCCACAATTAGGACACAATCACCATGCTTTAGAATGATTGATGACATATATTCCACCAAATCTATTTGGGGTTATTACGTCAAGATTCAAATGTGATGGAACCACATCCACGTGTAGTATTGAAATATGTATGTATTTCTAGGAAACTCATAGAATATTTAACACACCAAAACATTCGGATATTATCATATACCTAGACAGATCCACAGGGTTATTGAAAGTGTTAAATTCCCTAATATATATTTTCCTAAATCTTTTACACATGGTTTCTGCAAAACATACTAAAATTCCAACTGTAATGGCCCTCACACCAATATCATAGCAATAATATTCAATATATTAGGTTGGAACTTAAGAAAAGGAATTCTATCATGAAGAACGAAATAGTTTTGATGCCTTTACAAACTAGATATATATATATATATATGTATACGAATATCGTATTAAATATCTAAATAAAAAACATAATGAAGGTAAATATTCTTTGTATGATAAAAAAAATTTATGTGGTAAGGATCTTTTAAATATTATTTTCATTCCTTATTTTTTTCCAAAACTGAGTTCTGGATGAGGACACATATGTTCTAGAGGTGTTAAAGTATTTTTCCGAGCCAGATGGATCATTTTTTAGATATAAAAATGGATTTTATAATTAATAGAAACATTGCAACCAATGTTTCATCGTTTTTGAAAACTATTTTGGGAATTTTAATGTATAGCATATAACGCATGGTTTTCTAATTCCATGTCACCATCTCTACATGCACAAGGAATAAACCTATAATTTTTACCTCATGAAAATCACATGGTTTTCATAGTGTATCCCAAACCATGGACATAAAAAATGAGCAGTCCCTCTATGAATAGTGAAAGGAACATGATCAGTGTCTAATTTGGCCAAATGTGGGGACCACTGAAAAGACCAATAGAATTTTTTTTGAAATTTTCATGTTTTCAATTATGATTACTAATTGGATACTTCATCTTATTACCTTAAGTGGATAGTATTTATTTCCACCAATAATACAATCTCACGAAAAACCAAGGCTTTGCTGATAATTCTCCTTTCATCCTCTATTTCATGTTTCAGTCATCTCGTTGAACCAACTCTAGTATGTTATATATTCCTCTTATTTATCTCATTTTATTCTATATATCAATAATGTTTTTTTAGTAGAAGATATTATTTCCTATTTCTTTTCTATTTGACCATTCTTCTATTTTCTTCCTATTTGGGTCATGTTATGTGTCGAGAAGGGATGATTTTTCTACCATGGGTATACGGTATTAATTATACTCATTTCTCCACAATGATTAATTTTTTATATATAGTGGTAATTTTTAGGCATGATGGAACTTTTATGCATTGCTCTTAAATTGATTAAATTCCTTGATTTAATTAAATTAACCAGGATTGTTTTACCACTGAGTACAATGTTATTGTTTGAGGTTATCAACTGGAATCCAAACCACCCATGTAGTGTGTTTATGTATCAACCCCATGAGTTACCACCATATTGTGTATGTGTGTTATCATTCTATATTAATGGGATCCTTAATGAATTAAATGATTAATTAGGGGATGGTTTATTTCTCCATTCCATGTGATTACATGTTATTCAATGGTTAAAGTGTTTGAATGAAAATTTTAGAATGAGTCGATAAAACACATGGATTATGTAGGATTATGATTGAGTTATGAAAAAAGTTATGAAAATGGTTAAATTAACAAGGGAATATTTAATGAACAACCCCTGATTTTTCATTATTTGACCACGTTAAATTCCTTGGACAATACTATTACATGGATTCCGGATTATATTGGAGTCTAGAGACATTTATTCTTCATTGATTGAGCTTATATTAGAATCCTTGGAAATTTATACAACTTGGATCTGTCAGTTGGGTATGACACATTATTACATGAAATATGATGTTGAGGACACCTTTGACATTTACAATCAATGGATTTGACCCTTATTGGATTGAAACTGGATTACTCAGTACTGTCTATAGTGTATGTTTATCATGATTTATAGATATCACTTTTATATAATTTCATGTTTATAGGGATCTCTCATAGGATGGTCAGTATCATATTTACATGTATCTTTCATAATTATTCATTTATTTTACTATTATATATCGAAAAATATTTCTTCATTCATACATAGACTATAATTCTTACAAACATCTTTGTTTGTGGCCTATTGAATTTCATCTCACACTATGTTTGGGATTCTTTGGTTACCAAAAAAAATCAAAGTATGCAGGTTGAGATCGGGGAATGAACCAACCTTACGATGCATGATTGGTTTCGCATAAGAGAAGGGAATCACATGAAGGAGCTATACATGTCATTCTATCTAGAGATTGTTTTTTAGTAAATTTTTTTCTTTTGATACATGTACTGTATAGTTTTCTTATTTCTATGTATTTCTCACGTTTTGGTATAGAATCATTCCATAATAATTGTATTGTGTATGGCCATTATTTTGTATTTAATTGTTATTTTTTATCACAATGTTTATATTTGGTTTGATATTTATATTATGTTTCCACTTTATTATTAACATGGGATACTGATACATTACTCTAATCATGAGGTTATAGTCTATCCACAAATCCATTTTATACCCACCCTACTACTACTATTTTCATTTGTTTTGAATAATTTAATATATTTATTAATTTTAACAAATTAATTTCAATCCACATTTATCAAATTATCTTCTCATTTTTAGAAATATTATTATTTACAATATTAAAAGTATGATTTTTAGTGGGAATCGGTCTCCTCAAGAAGTAGAGTAGATTGAGGTGTTCAATAGTATGTTTTTTATCCAAACCACTATAAATCTTCTAGTATTTCATTTCTATTTTTATTTCATATTAAGTCAAGAACACTTCATTCATTATTGTTTAGTATGATATAAAATTCAATTGTACTGTCATTATGTTTTAAAACGACTATTCCCCACACCCTTTTCATATTTTTCATCTATAACATTCCAACAACTTCTAGTCAGCATCCTCTAGAATATGGGGATGCATTATTGAGGATACATGACCCACAAACATGGGAAACTGTTTAGTGATTCTCAAGTCAAGAAGATAAAAAGTGGTACGAGACGATTTATTTTCATTCATTAATATTTGGAGTTAATTGGGAGAGTAATATCAATGAAATAATATTTTATATGGAAATATTCCTAATATTAGTTATCCCACATACATAAAATATCCAAATTTCATGGGATGTTATATGGTGTTTTGGTTAATACTTATTATTGTTTTTTTTATTTTATCAATGGGTAATGCACAAGACTTGTGATGTTATTATTATTATGATGGAGAATTTTATTTTATCCTTGTAGTACCCTAGGACACACTGAGAGGGGAGGGGTGAATCAGGGTGCCAACTTTTTCTTTTAATGTGATGGATCTTGTCCCCACACTGGTAGGAACTTGTTGAACCTCTATGATGAATATGATCATAAAGCAAACATTCACATGCTCAGAGAAGACACAACACTTTTTACTTGGTTCACCACTAAGGGCTACGTCCAAGGAGAATACGCCGACAAGTTGTCGGTCGTACCAAATTCCACTAATCTTCACTAGCTATGGATTACAATAGTTTGGGCACAATCACTCTATCCCAGGCTCACTACCTTTACAAAGGATCAGGGATTGCTCACTGCTTCCCTCGGGTCACTCCTGTTGACTCCCCCTGGCTCACTGCCCTTAGTGAAGTCACACTCAGTTTATAGACGTGAAGGTCTCTTCATCATTGCATAAGAATGCATCCACTGTTTTATGTACATTATCTATTTAAGTCCAACTCTCACTTGAAGAATAATCTCACTATGCGCTGTGGGTACCAGACGATCCTCCAGCTTTCGTGCAGCTTCAAAAGGAAGGATGTACTTTAACAACCCCGACGCGCTTCTCCAAGCTCTAGCACGCAAGTTTCCAGAATGGTGCGCAAGTCACTTGCACGATACAAACTCGGCGTGCAGGTGACTCCAAAAAACTTGCACGACACTACCTCTTTGAACCTCAAACTTGCGCGGCTCAGTGCCTCTAAATCCCAAACCACTTTGGGCGCGCAGCGAACAGCCGGCGCACAGCCTCTACATGCGCGACCCAACAACCACTTGCACGACTCAACCAATTGCATGATGAGACCTCCAAAATTCTATAAGTCTTGTACTTCATTGCAAATGAGGAGGGGGTTCCACTATTTATAGGCAAACTGGACCCCCTGCGCGGCGGCGCACAAGTCTTCCCTCGGCACACAGGTTTCGGCACGCAGGTCATCCTCCCTAGCCTCTGTCGTGATACTCACTTGCACGACCACAAAAATACTTGCGCAACATTATTTCCATTGCCATATTTTTATGTTATAATCTTGAAAAACAATAGGCGTGCAAGTTTTCAGTCCTCCTAGACATCGGCGCAAAAGTCTCTTCACGGCGCACAGGTCACTTGCGCGACCAACCCAAAACATGGGCGGCCCTTATCCCTTTTCCGTTTTCCAATGTTCTGATCTTGAAAAACATATGGTGCACAAATTTCCTCTTCATCAATTACACAACGCGCAAGTCTCTTTTCCAAAAACAATTTTCTCCATTTGTCAATTTTTAGGGCCAACAATTTGGCAAACACTGGGAAACGGTGCCACCTTCAATACTGTTGTCTGCTTGGACTGTATGATCTCTTTGCTGGTACACATTCTGAACATCCACTGAGGATTGAAAACAAACACAAATCATACTCCATATCATGCATAGAAGACCATGGATCCATCAATCCTCATACTGATATTTCAAGGAATAATGGATCATGTATATTTTTAGGAACCTTATAGATTCACATTCGATGAATATACCATTCCATATATTATTCCATTTTTGACTAAATGATATTTAATTTCTATTCCTGGTATAATATAATTCTTATAAAGTAATGATTTCTTTGTTAATTAAGAAATATAAATGGTACATAGAGTTCCTTCTATAACATAAATAGTTATTTCCTTCATTGTCTACAGTATATACCCTAAATAATCAATTAAGGCACATTAAGTCAGGGAACATTGGTCGCATGGGCTAGAATGTGTAATTGTTGCGATTAAAAGGATACCCCACATTTATTATAAGGTCTATACTCTCTTATATATTATATGTGGTGTCTATATGGTCTAACCGTCTAAGGTGATTTATAATATATATATATGAATCTAAATAAATTTTTTAAATTCTAAAATAGAATGTTCTATCATAAATTGAATATAAAATTGAAATTTATGGTCCATATATCTAGACTGATAATGTGAAACAGAGGGATTGATATTGGCAGAACTTTAGTAGTATGTTGTAGTAATTATCACCATTGTTCATTATGATATATAATGTTACCAAGTCATGTAATTAGGGGAAGGTTGAGGGGTGTGTTCTATATATAGAAAGCATTGTACATGTCCTGTGATTATATTTTTTATTTATGTGATACAATGTACATTCTGAGGCATGTTAATAGAATTTTTATACACATTCCACCATGAAAACCTCAGGTCATATGATAGGAGGGTGGTGACGACAATGGTCTAGAGGTTGTTATCCCTACACCACTAGTAAAACCTCCAGTAGTTTGACTTGTGGAACCACACATTTTTTATAATATTTCTATGGATGAACAGTTCCTAAAATGTCTCTTCTAACTTATACAGATCATTCAGGGTCCCCCAAATCCATCCTTGGTAATGAAAGAGATAATATATATGTTCCAATAGCGCCATCCACCCATGTTTTTGGGCGATGTGGGGACACAACCTGTTGTGTTGTGTCTAGAAACTATTTCATTGGTATTTGATAATATGGAGACACCTCCTATGTGAAGAGTAAAGATAATGATGTATATACTTTAAGGAGATTTTATAAATTTGTAAAATGTTCTGAATCATGATGGTATTCTTTGAGAAATGGTTTAGTGATATTTCTAAACCATGAATTATGACTACTTATTTTCTAATAAATTGAGATATGAATAGGCCAGTGAGTTTATGCATATATAGTTTATCTCTATGATTGTTATGTATTATTCATCTATATTTTTATTGATTTTATGCTTTGAGCCTCTTTATCATATTTATGAGCCATCTAGGGTGAGACACGTTTTGAAGGTATCAAATATGTCATTCGACCACAGGTGAAATTTTTTTGGTTGACTACTAAAACTGAGATATTGTATCATGTTATTATTATTAAACATTCCATAAGGTAAGATAAATGCCAAGAGAAGGGTAGTAGAGCTTCTCTAACTAATGGTTCTGTGTTAGCTGGTAAGTAGAATAGATTTAAAACCACTCATGAGGGGAATTCCATCTTGACGGTGAGTGTTGTTACTTCCAAATTATATCATCGGTTTGGAAGGTGGGGACACACGATAAGAGAGTTAGATAGAGACCTAGTCAAGTGTCGATCATGCAGAAGGATTTTTCATCCACATTAGTTCCACATTTACATTCCACTGGTATCATGTGGGAAGGGTTCTACACCAACAATATCTAGAATAAAAAGTTTCACAAATACATTTGAAGCCGGATGATGGAGTACTACTAGTCATTAAGACATAGGTGGTGGTCATGGTCACTAGAGCAAGACACTACTATGACCTCGATATCATAGTGGGCTTACTGAGGGTAGTGATGCAATATCTCTGGGATGTATTTCAAAAAAGTTATATTCATTACAACAACTACCTAAGGAGTAGAGTGTCGGTCTATCTAGAGTGATATGTAAAATTGATGTTTCTTATACTGTAGTATCTTTATTTTTTGATACTACTGCTCTACATTCATTCACATTTTTACATATTTTATAAATCCTTGGGCTCGATGATTAGTTATTGATGGTGTTGTGAAACATGGTACTACATTAGGGATAAAATTAGAGGGTGTATGTTAACAGAGGGAGTGAGCCCTTAAGGTAGGTGGGTGTCACGTCATATGGGGACTCTTTATACTAAAGATTAAATGGTTTGAAATCACAATCAAGATGGTCCAGTTAGTTTCTTACCATACCCATGTCAATTTCAGTCACTGAAGGCTGACATTTACATCTCTAAACAGAGGGGTATTATCTAAAAGGGTGGTAAGGATGTCTGCATGTGTTGAGTTGGACCAATATATCTGGGATAGGGTAGTGTAATATCCTATATTTCTATTTATATTTGGATGGTCAATGAATCTGATATGATGAACGCCCTACCATGGTTGATTCCCATAGGGTTGTGTTCCCTGATGAATTATCTAGTTTACCACTAGGGGTGAGAAATGACTACTACACTGATCTAGTTCCAAGTGCTACACCAATATCTATTCTACCATACTAGATAGAAACTACTTAATTATAGTAACTAAATATACATATATAGGACATTGATGAAATTGGGTTATCAAGCCTATTACTTCTATATGGGGTTTACTAGTAATTTTTGTATGATAATTTGATAAAACCCACAAGAAATGTGTTTGTTTCCCAAAATTGAATAAGATGACTTTTTAGAATTGTTATCCTTTAATATAGATAGATGGTCTCATCAACATGTTATACAGAGATAGAGTGTTCTCAAGGATTTTTCTACATTCAGGTTATCATCAGCTGTGTATTAAACCATCAAACATACATCACATTGATTTCTTTAATAGGTATGGTCTATATAAGTATATGGATTTTTATTGGTCTTATAAAATTTCTACATGTTTTCATGGAATTGATGAACTGTGTTTTCCATCCATATCTATATTACTTTGTGGGGGTATTCATGGATGATGTCTTGGTGTATTCTCATAATCAAAATGCCAATGAAAAACATTGTGAGATCATTTTGGTTACACTAATAGAGCAATAGATATATTCAAATCTCACAATGTGCCACTTTTTGATGGATAATATTTACTTCATGGTTCATATAATTTCATAAAAAGAAGTATTAATTGTCGTAGAGTTGGTCAGATATCTTTTTTCCTTGGGGAAACCCATGAAAAAATTGAAATATGGAGTTACTCAGTGATATATAGATAGTACATGAGGTTCATACAATGCATCTCATTCTTAGTAAAAACTCATAGGGATGGGATAGGATGTGTTTGAAGTTAACAAGGGTATATTCTTACAAGACGACCTATTCAGAACTGAAGGGGTGATCCACATTAGCCCTGATACTGCTTCTTCTAGAACTTGGAAGGAGCTGTATTATACATTATGATGAATTGAGTATTAAGAATGGACCTGTTCTGATATAGGGTGAGTGAGTTGAGTTTAAAAAGTCTCATCTAGTGAGGAAACCCAAAATAAATTACCAGATTCACAATCTTGAGTTGGAAACATTATTTCACACTTTTTTTGTAGGAACGATTTATTGCTCGAGAAGATTATGGTGTAAACAAACCCCAAAGGACTCATGTTTATCTTCAAAAATTGTGTTTTGAATCATCTATTATGAATAAAGGTTTAATAACTACATTCATTCGATTTTGAGCATGCCTATATGCTCGGGAGAAAGAATTGTATTGAACAATTCCCTAAGAAGTATGAATCAGATTCAAGCAATTCCAGAGTCCAGTAGCAAGTGGAATCTTAAGGAAATATTTTCAAAGATGCACTTCGGGATATAAGATGGTCAGGTCAAGAATTTCCTCTTATCCATTTAAGTGACATCCACTATTCCGGATTGGGTGATAATGAGACAACTATCAGATTTTGAAGGACTAGTACAATTGGAGAGCATGGAATATGAGGACCCACCTCCTGGTTGGACCATTGTTAAGGAGGAAATTATATGCATAAAATGTAATGTTTGGGTTCCATTATACATACACGATGATATGATTCAACTTTTACATGCTTATTTTGGGTAGTGAATCTAAGTATTACTAAGGTGTATCAGGTTTCATTCCACTAGTATAGGTGGTTAGTTATGAAGTGAGTGGTAGATGATTATTCCACTGGTTTTTTCACATATCCACAAGCGAAGATCGATACAATCGACTAGCTGTAATTTTATAATTGTTAATTTTTACTGAGTGGAAATGGGATGACATTGATATGGATTTCATGACTGTGATGAGGAGGTCACCTCATGGTAGTGATATGGTATGAGTTATTTTGAAATGGCTCCCAAAGGTACCCCACCTCCTCTTGACCAGGGACAACCTCTACATATATGATCATTAGAGGATTTACATCATTGAGATTTTGCCTCTTTACAGGGTTCTTGATAACATCATATCAGATAGGGATGCATGGATTACTTCTCAGTACTGGAAAAAAATAAAGAGATCCATAGTCACATAGGTGAATTTAGCATGGATTACCACCCTCAAACTGATGGCCAGTCAAAGAGCGCAATACATGATTTATAGTAAATTTTTACAACCTACGTACTTGATTATGGCATCTCTGGGGAGAGGCATATACCCCTATTCTAGTTCACCTACAATTACAGATATGTGGAGACTATTCCAAATGAAACTTTTGAGGCTTTGTATGGTAGGTCAAATTTATCACCTATGGGCTAGTTGGAGGAAGGAGGGGCAGTTCTTCTTGGAAATCATCTAATGGAGGAGGCTTTAGAGCTAGAATAGTTTATCATGAAGAATATAGGTATGAAATAGTCAAGACGAAAATCCTAAGTAAATTGTTCTCGATGACCTCTACTGTTTGAGGTTGGTGATTGGGTATTTTTATGTATCTCTCTAAAGATGGGGAACAGATGTATTTTCAGACTAGGTATTCTTTTAGCATGATATTTTGGGCATTTTGGAATTTTTGAGATAGTCCATCTAGAAGTCTATCAGTTGAAATTACCATAGTTGTTCTATGCCATGAACGATTTCTTCCTTGTATCTCAAATAAACAGTTATCACTCTTAATTATACCATACACATGATCCATATAGGGTTTATCAGGATGTTTATGTATCCATTGAGGATCATCATGTATGAATCATTGATCAGTGCACAATGGATTTCTAAGGATGGTCAGTTAAACTAATAGGGGTGATATAGATGCATGATAATGTTTAGGATGAGACTAGGATGTGGGAGGATGATGTATGTGATCTTTCATATGATTTTTTCTTAGATGATGCTTGATCACTCAGGGAACGTAAATTTTGTGGGGAATTTCATAAGAGGAGAATATTATAAGATCTCTAGTGTTTTCTATAAAGGGAAAAAATTATGAATTATAGATAAATTTCAAGGTTTTTTTCTAATGTGACTGTTTAATGGGGTTACAAGGATTTAGAGGGTGTTTAAGGCTACTTTTTATCTTAGAGGATCTGGTTTTGTAGAAAAATTTGGCCCTCATAGTTAACAAAAACTATGTGACCATGGTCGCATTATTTGACTAAACCATGTGGGGAATTTTAGTACATAGTAGAGGGTAAATATTATTCCCAAACCATGTATCTAATTCCACATTCCCATGCAAGCCAACTATAATTAATATTATAGTAATGTCCCAATGTTTTTGTATTTTTTTAGAAAGCATTATCATGAATCGTGTGAGATCCCTCCTTTGAATGTGAAGGGTGCACAGTAGAATCGCACTTTAGCCAACCATGCTACCAAATCAGTTTATCCTATTAAAAAAATTGGAGTGTCCATTTTTTCGCAATCTCATTAACAACACATACACTTATTCGTATTTCCTCCCTGAGACAGCTTCTGTTTCCTCCCACAAGAGTTCCTCAAGACTAACCTATTCATTATTTCCAATTCACGATTTGACCTCTAAATCGAGTGTCATTCATATCTTTGGATTGTATCTATTTATACTATAGTCTTACTTCAACATTATTAGTTTTTCATTAATATAGAGGGACTTATTTTGGTCCAAGTTAATATGCCTTGTTTATAGGGTATTATTCATTGTTTAGATTTATTTCTATCCTTCTTGTTTTTTGAGCTTATACTAGATGAGGTTTCTACTACAGATATACGATAGGAGTTTTATACCTTTTTCATCCAAGGTCTAGTTGTATTGTATCTTGTTTTTGTTGTGAGAGATGATGTAACATTTCAGCATTGATCAAGAATTGAATAAATTACTTGAATAAATTGATGTAACTTTGATAGGATTCTCACAAAGTTCCATATTTTGGAAATAGGTTTCAAACATCTACCTAGACCACCTTTACGGTGTGTTTATATATCTAATACATTACATAACAAACCTTTGTGTGTTTCTATGTGATATAAGAATCATATTCGGAGCCCAAATGAGTTAAATGATATATTATGAGAGGTTTTATGACTTTATCCATTATGATAACATTTTATTATGTATATAAGAAGTATAAATAGAAATTTTTTAATGAGTTTGATGAACTCATGGATTGTGAATGTTTATTAAATGGTTTATGAAATGAGTTATGGAATGGGATAACTCATAACTGGAATAAATAAGTTATGACCCTTTAATTTCCTCATGTGAATGTGCTAAATTTCATGGACATTACTACCCCATTGATTTGGGATTGTGTTGTATTCCATTGAAATGTATACTCCATAGATGTGGATTATATTATATTCCTTGGACATTTATATTCCCTAGATCCTGTTATTGGGTGAAACTTGATTGAATGTATTTTGTTGTTGAGGATTATATGGAAATTTCTACACGATGGATCTCTTCCTTGTTGGCCTGACATTGGATTACTAGGAATATGCAAAATAATAAGTTTTTCATGATTTATATATATCCCATGTTTATGAATTATTGATTAAAATGATCCATGGTGGGATGGTCAGTATAAATTTTTATATTTCACCCATAGTTATTCATTTATGTTACAGTAATATATTTCAAACTACTTCCTCTTATATTGAAATAGTAAAATTTTATAGACACCATTGGTGGTTTCCTCTTGAGTGTTATATCACACCCTATTGTGGATGACATTGGGTACCTAGACAAACTTCATTAATATAGGTAGAAACTAGGGAAAGATCCTGCTTTATGATGATTTATTTTTTTCATAGGTGTAGGAGAACAATGGAAAACATTTATTCTTGTGGGGATATCTGGAGGTAGTTTCTATTGGTCCTTTTTGTACATTTGATAAATGTATTGTAATGGTTGTTTTTTTACATTTATTGACTATAAATTTAAATAGTGACATGAAAATAACATCATATTATATATGAAACTAATTTTGAATTTGATTATTATTTCTATCATCTGGAACATTATCTTGAATTAGAAATTTAAATTATTATTCCACTTGTTTATTCACTTGTGATGTAATTTTGTTACTCTAATGGTGATGGTATAGAATCCCCTCTATATGAACATAGACCCTCAATTCGATAGGCTCTAGCATACATGGAGGCAAGGATGAGGCCATATTACCAACCGTCTCGAGGAAATGTTTTGTGGAACCTAAATTGGTACATTACATTATATATCATTAAACACAGTCAATGGTTCACACACAATATTCATTAAAAATGAAACAAAATATCAGTATGAAAAGCACTCAGTAAGGTTTATATAAATTGGATTCTATCATGATTAAATAATGCAAAATCAATATGAAAAGTTAAATAACTAAAAAGACATTCATTTAAAAAATTCACTTATTTGTGAATAATATTATGGTATGATCAAATACAATTATTGATTTAATACATGATCATGAAACATATCCCAAAATATCATAAAAATAAAAATAATCACACCCACATTAATAAATATTTTCAGAAAGATGTAATTCATAATGTCAAATACCAAAAATATATCATTGAGGCCTCATCCTAATACTTTATAAACATACTATCAAGACCTTATTCCAAACCTTAAAACATAAATGTGTATGGAATCAGAAAATAGTATAATTATAATCCCACCCATCATTTTATATTATGAATAAATGCATCATAAGAATAAACTGTACAAATTAATCAATATGTCTTATTCAAAAACAATTTGTATAGAAATAAAAGGCATATATAGTGAAAATAACATCACATGTAAAAGTGATAAAAACCCATCCTAAGTTAGAACAATGTTTTTATTAGTATAATATATTCCTAGTTTATAATAGAAGGGTTGTTTTCATTATTTTTTATTAATAAAATAAAAATAACTTTAAATTTTTCTTGAGTAAAATATCCATTCCACGTAGAAAGTCAAATTTAATAACATTATATTTCTAGAATATTTAAAAACAATTATCTCTTAAACAAAAAGTTTAAAATTTTAATTTAATATTTTAATAGTTATTCATAAATAATGGTTGAATTTGTTATCATGTAGAGTATGTTAAACTAATGGTTCCTTCCATTTTTCTGGAAAAAAGGAATAAGTACCATGTTCATAAAATGATAAAAATATTCCATTTAATAAATTTTTAAAAAAATCCATACTTGGGAATAAATTTATTTTATAAAAAAATTTACAATAGTAGAAACACTCTTAAAAATATTTTAATGAAAATATAGACATTGAAAAAAATTATTCTCAATAGAATATAAATGAATTCAACATCCCTAAAAACAATTTTTTCAGATATCTTCAGTACATAGAATAAGAAAATTAATTGAAAACAAAAAAAATTCAAGACTAAATAAAGGGTAAAAAATATATTTTTTTGTGATATAATGAACATATAATTTTCTTAATGTATTCTTAAACATAAATAATATAGAATAAAGATGAGATTGTGATAATAACCCTTAAATTTTGGTAACATTTGAATCATAATATATATGAATCAAATAACCTTAGATGGTCATTTATAAAAAAAATATCTCTTGATATGAATCATTAAATACATTATTGGGTCGCATATAACTCACACAAAAGTAAAAAGTTATAAATTTGTCATGTTCCCCACCTAACTAAAAGTGAATCAAATAGTCTTTACATCTTGTCTAGCTTCCCTAAAATGTGTCGAACCTCTAAAATAATAAATATAGATTTATTATACTTATATATCATAATCATTATAATTTATTTGAATTCTTATATTATATAGTTACAGCCCTTTAATCATGCTTTCATTAATAATTTTTTATTAAAATCATTGTTCTATGTGATAAATATATTGTATTTCATATATGTTTTTGTTCAATAGTTTTGGTTCTAATTCATTGATCATGGATCCAAAATATATAAAATTATAATCCTAATATATATAAAATATATCTTCATTATAAAAAAATTATTTTCAACTATAAAAGTTAGAGATAGAAAAATGATTTACACTGTTCATTGAGATAATAGGTTGTACATATGCATGAATGATATTTCCATACTTAAATGTGTGAACTAAAATATATAAGTAATATTTAACCTCTAAATAATAATTATAATATCTTATGTATCAAATATATTAAAAAATATCCTTAATTCTATCCATTAAATTAGAAATATAAATTTAATAACATCACTTCGTGGAGGAGGTAGTCCACATGAACTAATGAGAGAAATTATAATTTTCCATTATATTGTAAGGTATAAAGTAGATATGATACTATAATCTGATCATTATAATTATTTATCAAAGATCATATATATATATATATATATATATTATGCTTCAAAATATCGAGCTGTGAGTGGTTCTGATGGAAAATTAATTACATCGATTTTTTAGGTGATAGTCTACCGTACACACTAACAATTGTTTCATTTTCCAATTTATAGAATATTAGATGAATATTGGTCATTTAATTAAAATAACAAAATCATATAATATGAATGAAAATTGTGATTTCATTTCATCATAATTTAATAAGATCTTATAATGGTGGAAGAATAGATAAAACAAAAACAAAGGGTCAAGAATGATACCAAATCATTTGACGACCTTTTTGGGTTTACAACATAAGACTCTCTATTATTTTTTAATAATCAACCCAAGGAATTTATGATAATAGGATGGATATAAGGAATATATTTTGGATGGTATTGATCGAATCAAAGGGAATATTTAGTGTTATGATAGTTGAGGAGGTGGTTGTAATAACCCAATCTTTTTGGGATTTGTTTCTCAAATTGATCTAACATTTTCTATATTTTTCTTTTTACACAACACTGAATGTTGATTTTTTATAAAACCGAACAAATTTCAGATTACGTTTTAGAAAACCACATGTTAATCATTCACAACACACAACAGTTATATTATCATTCAGTATACAAAACACTATTTTTTCCTTTTGTTATATAAAGTATTTAGTGCCTTCGATAGCTTAAGTTACACATAATATAGAGTTTTACTTAACAACAATATAAATTTAATAATATTATTAAAATATTATTATAACTACTACCTAGAATTTGGAATGGATGTTATGAATAATATTAAATAAAGTGTGAAAATATTATCTTAACATGTATATAAATATAATAAGTTTTTTAAACATTAGTATAAGGGATTTTAAGAACTATTTGAAAATAATGAAATTACTGTTTAATAAAACAATTTATCTGTGTGAAAACCCCATTTTGTCTTAATAAAATAAAAATTCCACTATTAATGAATTTTTTTACTAAAATTTATATATTAAACATTTAGTCAAAATTTTCTATTACACATACAATATATTTGATGGGCATTAGATAAGAATAACTAATATTTTATGAATAAAGATGATGTATGTTTCAAAAAGGTAGTTTTACCTCCTTTTAATGGGTTAATAGTTTTAAATCTAATATTTTATACAATCTTATATTTATTATAAAAAATATACTTTTTGGAAATATTAATATCAAAATTTACTTTGGGTTATTTTTTTTTATATTTTTTAGAAGTTACATTTATTGATGAATAGTAAAAAAATATCGAATTTTAATTGAAAACTTCTCTTATATATAATTTAATTATATAGTGAAATTATATTTTTTATTGGATTGAATGTTTATTTATATCTAAATTACATCAATTAATAAAATTATGTTCATTGTAATCATTTTAATATTGAAATTGAATGTACATACAATTTATTCTTTTAATCATTTTCACTTTAAAAACCTATTATTTCTTCCCATCTGAGGGATTATTTTTTTAATTAATTTCTACCAATTATATATTGGGAATTTTTAATAATATATTACATATCAGTATTCATCAAAATTTATAATTTCTAATAGGATCAAATTATTTTTTAAACAAAATTATTTGTGAATGTAATAAATATTAATTACCACAATTAAGGTAAAAAATGATTTAACATTATCGTTAAACATTATCATAAGGGTGAAAATAAGCTAGTAATGTATCCTAAAATCCATTTTATGTCCATATTTACTCCATATCCACAATTCTCCAAAAAATTGACAATAATTGGAAGAACATGATGTCAGGGAGACCTCTTAATAGTGTTTACCTTTTTCATATTTACAAGAATTTCACTTCTCATCAACTTTAAAAGGGCAGTCCTCCCCACACTTCCTCACTGATTTCAAGACAAATAGTCTCATACAAAACCTAAAAAAATATTTTAAAAAATTTCATACTCATATCCTTGATTAATCACTTGAAGAATAAATCCTACCATGTAATCCCCACACTGTAAACGAAAAGGCACTGCCCAAAGATGGTGTAACATCCTTCCACCAGTAGTTTGGTTTTATTTTTTTTATACAACACATAAATTTATCTGAATAGATTATTATATAATAACCAATTTATATTAAATATTCTTCTGTTTTGTTATTATAATTATATGACCTACACCAACACAAACTTTTATCAAATGTGTAACAAATATACCCTTTGTTTGTATAGTAGACTATCACCACATGAAAGGATGTCATATTTTACTTTAATGGATCTCACGGATTGAAATTAAGATTGGAAAAGTAAATATATATTATATATATGATATTTATGATTTTATTATTCTTCTTTACCTATTATACAAAAAATGCCTTCATTCATTCCATTTTGGGTAGATAGGATAACTTTGTTTGTGGACGTGTGGACTACCACCCCCTCAAAATGAGGTGGGTTGTTAAATATTGGTTGGGAATATATTATGTATGGTTTTTGTAAACATATTTGTTATATAAGTTTTAAAAATTATTATTAAATTATAATATATTTATATGAATTTATTCCATTTACATTCTTTTATTCAATATGACAAGAAAATAGAAACTGTGTTCATTCATACATAAAGCATACAATCTCAATGAATGATGTATTACTGTACATATTTCTATAATTTATAAATTGTTATGAATATTTATATAATAAATATATATGATATTTCTTAAATTTTTACATTCATTATTGATGTAAATCACGATCTATGTAACACAATTATGAATAAAAACTCGACCCGTAAATGAATAACAAACTGGATATTACCTAGATTGTAATGCTAACATGGAAGTTATAATTAACAGGTAATATAAAGAAATAATAAAACAATATATTTTATTATATAAAATAATATGGTATTTAATTTCACTTTTTTTCCATAAGACATAAAGCATGTAAACAACCTATTTCTAAAATGTGGTGGGTATACTTCAAATGTATTTATATTAACAATATTATATTTTTAATTTTTTTGATTTACATTTTTATTTTATTATCCATCCTCCATGTGGTATATGGTTTAAAATTTACGAAATGAGTAAAGTAAATTTAGTCTCTATTTTACATCTTTAAGACGCATGCCATGTTATGAACCAATATTATTACATAAGGTGTATATAATACAATTTGAAATTTTTTATCATGATTTTTATTCCTTATAAGAAATTTTTTTCTTCATATATTTTTTTCCTTGGGGATTATTTTTCAATGTTACAAATCAGGTTCGAGTTTATTTCTACCATCTCATCTTTTATTTTGATTATTTACGATTATGATTTCATCGATGAAATATTAGGATCTATATCTTATGAAATATTAGGTATATTATTTTCTATTGTTTAGTCAGGATATCTCTATATATTAGTACAATTTTCCATCTCTTTGTTACGTAGGAATATTAAGAAAATTTTCTTAAGAAGATACAAATTTTTTTCAATATGAAATATGTGTTTTTCCAAAATGATGTTTTCTAAAAAGCATTTAAAAATATTAATATCATTTTTTATTGAAATCTTTATCAATGTATTAGCTTTTTAGTAAATTATTTTTTGAAGTTTTAATCTCTTAATCATTTTTCGATCAAGGGACTTTTATAAAAAATTTATAATGAAAAATGATTATTCGACATGTAAATATTTGCCCACCATCGTGACTATCATTTCATTGATCATTCATTTTTATTCTTACAATGATTTCTTTTTTTGGGGGGGAAAATTTGTAATGTTTTGTATGATTGTTTTTTTTGAAATATTCTTTCAATAGAAAAATGTTTTTGGATATTTTATAGGTCTAAAATGGATTTAAATTGATTTCAAATCATTATTTATCTGTTTTCAAGGATGATTTTTTTTTAGTTTTTAAATATTATTTAATATGTTTGGAAGGAATTTTTTTCATATTGTATTCATTTTTATTTTCAATGATAATTATTTTCATATGTTTTTATCATTCAATTAGGATTTTTTAATGAAAAAATGATATTTTGGACAATAAATGATTTAAATGATTTTGAATCTTACTTTTTATGTTTGAAAAGTGATTTTTGAAATATAATAAATTTGACTATGATCATTTTTAAAAAGAATTTAATATCAATGAAATGTTATTTTCCTTATGAAATGAGCCAAGGGGTCTTTTAAAATCCATATCTATTACAGATGGATGTTTTTTATATAGTTTGTGATTATTTGGGGACATTATCCGAGAATACCATTAATATTATTTATTAAATGGTTATTTTTTGATAGAACAATATCTATGAACCCTATTCATCTTATACATGTTAAAATATTATTAAAACCAATTAGTTTTATGAGTAATTATTGGAAAATATTTTAATGAAACCTACTATTTTTTAAAATATAAAATATGATAAAATGTTTATAATACCAAATTTATTTCAAGGGATATGATATGATGTTTATGAAATCCATCGATTTATTGGTTCTTGATATTATAAATGTTTTGTTATCTTGTGGCATATTTATTTCAATACGAGATTGGAGGGAACAATATCTCCCTCCAATGAATTAGGTAATGTTATATGTCTTATAAACATAAAGGGTACATGGGAGGGAATCCCAAGACTTAAACAAGAGTGTACACAGGAGGATAGTCTATGCTTTAAACCAGAGGGAACATTGGAGGGAAAATAAAACAAAAAATAGTTATGTAAATGGGGGATCATCCCAAGCCTGAAACAAGATGGTACAAGAGAGTGAATACCAATCCCAAAACAAGATGGTGAAGGACCCTGGAACACCCTAAGAGGGGAGTGGTGAATTAGGGTGTCAATTTTTTTTAATGTGATTCATATTGTTCCAATGTTGGTAGGAAATTGTTAAATATGTCTATTAGTAAGAAGGAGTAATTTAAAAATTCACTTATAGAGGGATCACACATCAATTTTTCTTTGGGTTACACTAATGGAGATTCCAAGGAGAATTTGATGATAGGTTATCAGTAATAAAAAAGGACACTAATCATCACTTGATTGGATTATAAAAGTTTTGTAACACCCCGACCCCAATTACCCAGAGTTGGTGCATTGTTACATAACATTGGCATGATCACAAAAGATCAAGTCTCGAAAGACCGATTATTTTAGTATCCTTGGAATCACTAGATACATTCATAAAGTTTACATTACATCATAAAGTGGAAACAACAACAACATATTGTCTCTACACTCATATCCCCTTAAAATATCCCTGCAGGTCATTCATAAAATACTTCTTCAAATCCTGGGAAAAATAAAATATAGAAATGGGTGAGCTCAAATCCCCAATAAGGATAACAATATAGCGGAAACATTCATAAATAAGCATAAACATTTAAGGAAAAGCATAACTAAAACTAAATCCTTTTAAACATGAAATTCATCGTAATATGGAAGAAACAAAATGAAATAACACCATTTACTTATTCACATGGATATTCTACTAGTCGAATAATCACATACAATATCAATAACCAGTTTCATAATGATGGAATGCATAAATCCAGACTATAATAACCACATATTCAAGGCCTTGTGCCAAGACTACAAATAAGATTTTGTCCAGGCCTTGTTCCAAGACAATAGTTTGTCTCATGAGACCGACCGATGCATCAAGGAGTTATAGCGGGATCCACCTATCACTTATTGAGTCCAATGCATTCCTCATATGAATAGGTTTAAACATAACATAAACATTTGTCTTAAAACTAGAATACGAAATGTCAATACATTCTCCATAAACAATAAATGGTATAAAAATAACACATCAACAGTGAAACATATAAAAAACCTTCAATACAATATGGAAGTCTTGTATCATAATAAATCAACTTCATATAAGCTTAATATCCATCAAAGGATGTTGACATAGATGAAATCAAAACCATTTGAGAGAAATATCTCTTTTTATAAAATCATTTAAAAGTCACATAATTATAAAAAAAGAATTTACTTTGAAAATATTATTATAATCTTGTAAGGGAATCTTTGAAGATTTTATAATGGTAGAAAATAGTCGCACCTGCCGTATAAGTTAAAAAAAGACATTTTTACCTAAATTCTGTCGAAAGGGTTAAAAAGGACCTTATTTGGAAAATCACAGAAAGATTTGTTTATTCAATTTATATAAAAAGTCAAAAAGGGTAAAAATGACTTTAACCCATAGTCTATAAAATAGTAAGAATTATTTGAAATACTTTTTTTAGAAATATGGATGTGGATAATAAAGAGCTCCAAGTAGATAATTACGTATAAACATCCTCGGATAATGAAGAGATTGTGAAATAAACCCTTACCTTGTACTTTTATTTGGTCGAGGGTAGGTTAACCTCCTGTATAAGAGTTAAATAATTGTCATTAAATTATAAAATAATCATATACATTAATATGATAACATATATGATCTTTTTACATTATTGTGTTAATAATATCTCAGTATTATCGTCGTTTTGGGTGTTAACTTACTTGTTTTCTTTTATATGTTTGTTACATAAGCCGTGTTGGTTATGGTTAAGTTGTATATTATTCATATAAAGAATGATATCAAGTCCTTAAACAATATTTTTAATCATCAAATGAGAATTAGACTTGCATGGATACGATGGAGAATGAATCTCATCGTGTTCGTGGAGATGGTAGTCCGTACGTACGCACGAGTGAAATATCATTCTTTTTATATTAAAATAACATATAATTGGATGATATATCATATAAAAAATCATTATCATGTTATATTTATTATTTACATAAATTACACATCATTATCATACCCATCCAAATAATAATGTTTTGAATAACAATTACACCACGACGTGGAGACGGTAAGCCGTACGTACGCACGTATTGTGACATGTTATTCAAAGGATGGATAGAATACTGAATATGGTTGTACCATATTTATAATAAAATAACAGCATATATAAGATACTAGAGTTATTATTTTAGAATGGAAAAAACAATGAAAGAATAAGTTGATGAAGAAAGGAACATGAAAGAGGGTGGTGAAAACATTACCACTTCTTCGTGTTATTCCTTTTTATTTGATCAAAAGGTCTACTTAGGTTGGATTTATGATCAAAATAATGCCTCTAGGTTGATGTGAGGGAAGATTACAGAATATTTTGTTATGTTTTGGCCGAACCAAAAGGCTTTGTTGGTATTAATTTGAGATAATGGGGAGTTCCCTTTTATAAGAGGGGTGAGGGGCACCTTAGGAAAATCTAGAAATATTATTTTATAATAAATTAATATTAGGTTTCTAATGGAACCAAAGTGGATTATTTAAATTCTAAGCTGGGGATAGGTCGAAAAACACTAAACAATTAGGTTTTAGACAGGATTGGGTTACTATATTAACCTTATCGTTTAGTTCTAACTTTTAGTTAATTAGTATGAAAATTACCATGTAACTTTGTATTCTAATATTATATAGTTAATAAACATACTATATACATACAAGCGACCGAAAAGTGTTCCATTAATAATACAACTATCGTTATATAAGTCCTTTGGATGATCCTTAGATTTTTAGGAATAAAATATCAATAAATAATATAATATTTGTTTTAAACACTCACTTATGTCAATTTTGACACTATTCAATAATTGATTTTTGTTAAAGTCTTAAAAACCTTATTAATTATAAAAAAATTCATTTAAGAAATCATAAAATGTCATATTAACCAATAAAAATTTTGTATGTCATCTAAACTTTCAAATTTTATTTATTTTAACAGATATAATACTAATTATTTGATTCTTTCATTAATAAGGAAAATACTGCAATATTATTGTGTCATAAATAAATTTATTTATTAAATTTCTAAAAATTATAAATAAAATACCATTATGTAGGAACTCTTTTTATCTTTCTAATTAATATTTATAGTCAAAAATATAATATATATAACCCTATGTAAAAAATTGGTTTTCTAAAACATATATGGTTATGTCATTTTTGTATTTACTAACTTAATTAATATAAAGTGTCCTTATAACCTACAAGTGTCTCCATGGAATCCCAAAATCGACCCAAATATGCCCATGGTTAGAAATGTAACAACAAATAGGGTTAGGACACGTTTTAGTTGTAAAGACCCATAAAAGTCAAGGAAATTATTTTCTTAATTTTCGTGGGAATTTTAGAAGAACGCAATTTCTGACGGCACCTGATTCTGAGGCCCGGTGTACCCGGAATAATTTTCTGAAGATTGGATCAGGTACGTTTAGTGAATGAAATAGAGGGCTTTTCTAACTTTTGAACCGGTGCTCGGAATTGAATTCTGAGGGCACCGGTGGAATCGTAGTGCCGATATTTGCTTAGAAACACCTTTTCCGAAGTTGTGTTTTCTTAGGCGTGGTTTTTAATTTTTTTTGCGGTTAAGTTAAGAAAAAAAATAAAAGTGGTGCGACACATTATTTTATTTCACTTTAAGCCACTTAAGCTAGGTTAAGCAGATAAGGGGGAACCCATAATATCCTACCCATTGGTAGGATATTTGTGAGGTGTTCCCCACACGAGCCCCACCGTTTCTTTCCCTCTAAGTAACGCACTCGCACCCCATTTTTAATTAAAGTCAATCGTGCGTTTATTTGGGTTAAGAAACGGCTCATTAATTGGGTGGTTAATTCGTTGTAATTAATTATTTGAATTAATTTTTCGTTTCTTATCTTTGAATTTCAAATTTTTGGCATGGGGAATAAAATAAGACCAACAGTAGGTTTGTTGGGGGGTTTCTTGTTGATAGGATTTGGAGAAACTCTAAAGCTTGAAGATCTTCATCCTCCTTCGCTAAAGAAAGCGAAGAACGCATAGAACGCGAAGAACGCGAAGAACGCGAAGAACACCGACCTCTGACGAAGGGCGGCGAAGAACGCCGAACCCTCGGAGATCGACGACGTGATGCCATGTACCGCGACGCCGACAATCCTTCTTCCGCGACGCTTCTTCCACGACTTTCCTTCCACCGTGAAAATCTTCGATCAACAACCGATTGAGGTAGGGGGTTGCAGTTCTTTTAATTCTTTGTGAATTATATCCTCAACATGGATTCTTTTGGTGCATCTTAAATCTGTGTCATTTTCAATCCTCAGAGTTTGACTATGAAACGTCGTGTACCATGACGACAGTGACGCCCCTTCCGTGACGCGATGATCCTCTTCTTCCGTGACGGTTGATTCCGCAACGAACTCACGTTCGACAACAACGTTGAGGTAGGGGTATGATTCATTTAATTTTTTGTGATTTATACCCACGGCGTATGATTAAATACTTGTTGGAAGACTTTTAAAACCGCTAACGTGGTGGGTGCGGACTAACGAACAAGTTCGAACCCACCGCCCTTTCGTTCTTGGTGTGCAGAACGGCGAACGAAGATGAAGCAGGCCGCACGGGCGATGTGAGGTCCTCGTAGTGAAGGACGGGCCCCGGGAGGGCCATTGGTGAAGACGACATGAAATTCTGACCACCAGAACTCTTCCGGTGGTCCGCGGAGCAGCCAGCCAGTGCACCGCCGGGAGGAGCCACCGCGGCAGGGCACGGTCCCGTGACCGCGCGGGACTGGAGGCGATGTGACGTGGCAACCGGCCATGTCCGCTGACAAGGGCGGCCCCACGTGGAGCTGCAATCTCTCCACGCGGGGGCAGTGCACCGCCCGCTTCGCTCGGCCGTAACAGCCGAGCCGAACCGCTGGCCACCCGGCCCGCACCATCAGGGTCGCGCCCATCCTGGTCAGACCTGGACCCGGGTCGGGTCGACCCGGTTCGGGCCGACCCAGGGGGGTTAGGCCGGGTCGGTCCGGGCCCAGACCCCCCATTTTTGGACCCCTTTCAGTCTTTTACCCATATCATGGGATACAGACCTCCGATCAACACACCGTCAGCGGAGATGTGATCCTTGGATCGAAACGGTCGTTTCGATATATTACACTCAAGGTTTCGGAGTACTTTGGGTTTGTCCAGGTTGGTTCGTACAGGAAACCAATAGGGCCCTCGGAGCAGAAACGCTCAAAACTTGAGCTCCGGACGTCTGATTGACGTACCGTCAACTATGCTGGATTCCTCTTAGTGAGACAGATCTTTTGGCTTACTCTGCCTGAGGTTTGGATGCAGGTGGAGTATGGTCGGGTTGGTTTTGACTAAAAAACCAACCGAGCCCCTGGGATAAAAAAGCCAATAACTCTCATACCGGGCGTCCGATTCACGCGCCTTCTGTCATGTTGAGTTCCTGTTCACGATACAGATCTTTTGGATACATCAACTTCGGACTATGTGTCAGTTGATGTATCAGCCCCTCAGCTTGTGGAGCGGACCCTCCCGAACGAGCTTGTTGTGTGCGGGAACACTAGAGCGGGCGGCGTCTGCGACGACAATGAAGACAGTATGGGAATCCTTCGTGGGTTCGGTTGTGACCACTACGGTACTTTTTGGGATACATCAACTCCAGATTACATGTCAGTTGATGCATCGACCTCTTTTATCTTGAGGTGGACCCTCCAGGAACGATCATGTTGTGTGCGGAAACCCTAGAGCCTGTTGAGACTTGACGACTGCTGATCGAACAACTCGGTTTGTTATGGATAGCCTAGTGGGAAGCGCTTGGTTGTAGCAGCAGACCCACGGCGGAGGAGAACTTGGATGTAGCGGTAGACCCGCGGTACTAAAATGAAGGAGTACCTCTAGAGACTATGAGGGGGAGCACTTGGTTGTAGCGGCAGACCCACAACGGAGGAGCGCTTGGTTGTAGCGGCAGACCTACGACGGAGGAGCGCTTGGTTGTAGAAGCACGGGGGAGCGCTTTGTTGTAGCAGTAGACCCACTGCAGAGGAGCGCTCGGTTGTACCGGCAGACTCGTGGTACTCAATAGAATGATTACCTCTAGAGCCTATGATGGGGAGCACTTGGTTGAATCGGTAGACCCATGGTGGGAAGCGCTTGGTTGTAGCACCAGGCCCACTGTACTCGATAGGTGGAGTACTACAACAGTCCAAGGTTAGAGGGAAGCGCTTGATGTAGCGGCATACCCACTGTACTTGATAGAGAAGGAGTTTCCCAATAGCTATGGTTTCAACTTCATGATCGATCCTGTGTGGGTCATTGTGGGGGGTAGTACCTACCGATCCTTTGTGGGTCCGACGGCTTAGATGAATTAGTGGCTACATCTGATCATCTCTATCGTCTTACAAAGTAGTATACCTATGTGAGCTGAATCCTGTTTTGTTTTCCTTTGTGGATTGTGTTGTGCTTTCATGTGTGGACTGGGTTGTGATTTCCTTTGTGGACTGGGTTTTACATGGGCTCGGAGGTTGGAGCGGACTGGAATTGGTAACTTAGGTATATGTATGGGCATATACCTAAGCAGTGTCGGATGTTACCATTTGATTGTATCTTTCCTTTGTGGATTATCATTTGTGGATTCTGGGAGACCTTCTGGGGTTTTGGGGTCCCTACTAAGTAGCTTATACTCACACCTGCATGGACTATTCCTGCACTACGTAGTATTGGTTGCCGATGACGGACAGTGCTGATCGTGGTTGAGGCTTGTAGAGAAGGACGATACCTAGAGGTGGACCACTAGGTGAGACGTACTCAGAGCGGACGGTTGGACCCAAGGAGTTTTGGAGGATATCTGTACTCACCCTTCAGGTGGGACTTCCAGTGGGCGGCTCGACGTTGTGGATTTACTTTCAATTTTTGTTTTCCCTTTCGAGTTGTACTGTACTTTCAGTTTGTGTTTTTATTCTGACCCACTTACTTTTCTGCACTTACTGTTGTACCTAGTTTTTACTTAGTGTTTACTTCTACTAGTTCCTTGCTCTATGGTGTTTTTTTATTTTACAAAGGAAATTCCTTCCCTTTTTACCGGGAATTATGCCTTGGTGCTAGTCGCCAGCCCCTGGCCTATGGAAGGCGGGTTTGGGGTAGTTATAGCACGAGCCCCGAGGACGGGTCATGAAAAATTGGTATCAGAGGTTCGATCGAGGCAGATTGCATGGAGCAGGAGACTGTGGCAGGGGAGCTGGCCATACAGCTGGAGGTGGACGACGCTTCGAGGTGTTGCCACCACCACCACCAGGAGGTCCACCCCGACTGCAGGGAGCTAGTGGACATGGTAGAGCTCAGCTTCAGGTAGCTGAGGCCTACGATCATGGAGCTCCGGGGGTAGATGGACCGGAGCGGGACTAGCTCCAGACCTGGAGACTTTTCTTTATGCTGCTTCTAGCGTTGTTGATGTTAGTTTGTAGATGATTTGTGTCTTTGTACTTTGAGCTACAGTAATAAAAGACACCTTTCTTTTGGCGTTTACCTTCCTTTACTCTCTTTATTTTGTTACTAAGAGGTTCTGGTTTAAAAACCATTGACTTGACCCTCACTTTGAGATACCTACTGGAGGAGACCCAGTGACCACACACTGATGCCGACAGTGTGACTCAACCCTTGGAGGCGAGAGTAACGGTTGGATCTCTTAGTAGTAGCATCTAGGACTTACGATGTCATCCTTGGTATGGGTTAGTATCATCCATGACAGGATTGACTTTATTAGGTGAAGAACGTGGTTCATCCAGGGGATGAGACCGGATTTCTCTTCTCGGAAATGAAGAAATCTCAGCAGCTCTTGTTGGACCAGAAAGATCCAAGTCCTCCAAGAGTGGATGAGGACAGCTCAGAGCCAGAAAAATTCTTGTGCTAACAGGAGGTGGAGACCACTAGAGTTTGAGGATGGTGACCACATTTCCCTATGGGTCACACCTCGACGTGAGTTACGGGGATGTGGACGAGGTGACAAGTTATCACCGAGGTTCAACAGACCTTTCTAGGTCCTCAGCAGGGTAGGCGAGGTGGTTTATCACTTGAACCACCCACCTCAGCTGCACCAGGTGCATGACGACTTCCACGTATCTCAACTAGGGAGATACGAGCTCGACACGACGCATATCTTTGACCATGGGGAGCTAGAATTTGATGATGGGGTGACGTTTGTGGAGGTCCCGGTGGAGATCGAGGATCGATAGGATCAGGTCCTATGTGGACGATCGATCCCTCTAGTGCGCATCAGATGGTAGTATGGGGACCTCCAGGAGAGCACTTGGGAGCGGGAGTCTCAGATGCGTGCTCAGTACCCACTTTTGTTTCCCTAGTTTATGATGTATCTTTACGGGGATGTAAAGCCCTGAGATGGGAGTCATGTAAAGACCCGTAAAATTCAAGGAAATTTTTTTCTTAATTTTCTTGGGAATTTTACATGAATGCAGTTTCTGACGGCACTTGATTCCGAGGCCCGGTGTGTCCAGAATCATTTTTTGATGTTTGGCTCGGGTACGTTCAAGGAACGAACGTGCGAGATTTTCTAACTTTTGAACTGGTGCTTGGAATAGTATTCTAAGGGAACCAGTTGAATAGTATCACAGGTATTTGCTTAGAAACACCTTTTCTGGAGTTGTGTTTTCTCGGGTGTGGTTTTTAATTTTTTTGGGGTTAAGTTAAGAAATAAAATAAAAGTGGTGCGACACTTTATTTTATTTCAATTTAAGCCATTTAATATAGGTTAAGCGGATAAGGGGGAACCCATAATATCCTACCCATTGGTAGGATATTTGTGAGGTGGGGCCATTACGAGCCCCACCGTTTCTTTCCCTCTAAGTAACACACCCGCACACCCTTTTTAATTAAAGTCAACCATGTGTTTATTTGGGTTAAGAAACCACTCATTAATTTGGCGGTTAATTTGTTGCAATTAATTCATTGAATTAATTTTTCATTTCTTATCATTGAATTTCAAATTGTTGGCATGGGGAATAAAATAAGACCAACACTAGGTTTGTTGGGGGGTTTCTTGTTGAGAGGATTTGGAGAAACTCTAAAGTTTGATGATCTTCATCCTCCTTCGCTGAAAAACGCGAAGAACGCGAAGAACGCGAAGAACACTGACCTCCGATGAAGGGCGACGAAGAACGCCGAACTCTCAGAAATTGACGACGCGACACCGTGTACCGTGACGCCGGAAATTCTTCTTCCGCGATGCTTCTTCCACGACGTTCCTTCCCCCGTGACAATCTTCAATCAACAACCGATTGAGGTAGGGGGTTGCGGTTCTTTTAATTATTTGTGAATTATATCCTCAACATGGATTCTTTTGGTGCATCTTAAATCTGTGTGATTTTAAATCCTTGGTGTTTGACTACACAACGCTGTGTACCGTGACGACAGCGACACCCCTTCCGCGACGTGAAAATCCTCTTCTTCCGCGACGGTTGATTCCGCGACGAACTCACGTTTGACGACAACGTTGAGGTATGGATTTGATTCCTTTAAATCATTGTGATTTATACCTGCGGCGTTTGATTAAATAATTGTTGGAAGATTTTTAAACCCACTAACGCGGTGGGTGCGGACCAACGAACAAGTCCGAACCCACCGCCCTTTTATTCTTGGTGTGCGGAACGACGGACGATGATGAAGCAGGCCGCACTGGCAATGTGAGGTCTTGGCAATGAAGGGTGGGCCCCGGGAGGGCCATTGGCAAAGACGACACGCAATTCCGACCATCAGAACTTGTCCGGTGGTCCGCGGAGTAGTCCGCCGGCGCGCCTCACCTGCGGCAGGGCGCAGTCCCTCAATCGTGCGGGACCGGAGGCGACGGGACGTGGCAGTCAGCCGCGTCTGCTGACAAGGGTGGCCCCACGCAGGGCAGCGGTCTCTCCACGCGGGGGCTGTGTGCCCCCCGCTTCCGTCGGCCATAACGGCCGAGCCGAACCGCTGGCCACCCAGCCAGCGCCAGCCGGGTCGTGCCCAGGCCGGGCTGGCCACGTCGGGCGGCGCCTAGCGGGGTCGGACCCAGACCCGGGTCTGTTCGACCCGGTTCGGGCAGACCCAGGTGGGCCCGGGTCGGTCCGGTCCCAGACCCCCCGTTTTAGGAACCCTTTCGGTCTTTTGCCCATATCATGGGCTAAGGACCTATGATTGATGCACTATCAGTGGCGATGCTATCCTTGGATCAAGGTGGTCATTTTGATATATTACACTCATGGTTTCGGAGTACTTTGGGTTCATCCGAGTTGGTTCGAACACGAAACCATCCAGGCCCTCAGAGCGGAAACGCTCATAACTTGAGCTCCGGACATCTGATTGATGTACCGTCGACTTTTCTGGATTTCTCTTAGTGAGATGGATCTTTTGGCTTACTCCACCCAAGGTTTGGATGCAGATGGAGTACGGTCGGGTTGGTTTTTACTTAAAACCCAACCGGGCCCCTGGGACGAAAAAACAATAACTCTCAGACTGGGTGTCTGATTGACGCGCCGTCTGTGACGCTGAGTTTCTATTAAAGATATGGAACTTTTGGATACATCAACTTCGGACTATGTGTCAGTTGATGTATCAGCCCCTCAGCTCGTGGAGCGGACCCTCCCGAATGAGCTTGCCGTGTGCGGGAACACTAGAGCGGGCTGCATTTGCGACGACAATGAAGACAATACGGGAATCCTCCGTGGGTTCAGTTGTGACCACTACGGTACTTTTTGGGATACATCAACTACATAATACATGTCAGTTGATGCATAGACCTCTTGGCTCATAGGGTGGACCCTCCCGGAACAAGCATGCTGTGTGTGGAAACCATAGAGCCGGTTGAGAATTGACGACTGTTGATCGAATGACTCGCTGTGTTACGGAAAGCCCAGTGGGAAGCACTTGGTTGTAGCAGCAGACCCATGGCGGAGGAGTGCTTGGTTCTAGCGGCAGACCAGCGGTACTCAACAGGAGTACCACTGGAGGCTATGAGGGGGAGCACTTAGTTGTAGAGGCAGACCCACAACGGAGGATCTCTTGGTTGTAGCGGCAGACCTACGACGGAGGAGTTCTTGGTTGTAGCAGCACGAGGGAGCGTTTGTTTGTAGTAGCAGACCCACGGTAGAGGAGCGCTTGGATGCAGCGGAAGACCCATGGTACTCAATAGAAGGAGTACCTCTAGAAGATATGAGGGGGAGCGCTTGGATGTAGCGGCAGTCCCATGGTGGGAAGCTCTTGGTTGTAGCAGCAGGCCCACAGTACTCGATAGGTGGAGTACTACAATAGTCCAAGGTCAGAGGGAAGCACTTGGTTGTAGCAGAATACCCACTGTACTTGATAGAGAAGAGGTTTCGCAATAGCTATGGTTTCAACTTCATGATCGATCATGTGTGGGTCATTGTGGGGGTTAGTACCTACCGATCCTTTGTGGGTACGACGACATAGATGAATCAGTGGTTACATCTGATCATCTCTATCGTCTTACGAAGTAGTATACCTGTGTGAGTTGAATCCTGTTTTTTCCTTTATGGGTTGTGTTGTGCTTTCCTGTGTGGACTGGGTTGTGATTTCCTGTGTGGACTAGGTTGTACTTGGTCTTGGAGGTTGGAGCGGACTCGAATTGGTGACTTAGGTATATGTATGGGCATATAACAAAGTAGTGTTGGATGTTACTTTATGATTGTATCTTTCCTTTGTGGATTATCCTTTGTGGATTCTGGGATACCTTCAGGGGTCTCGGGGTCCCTACTGAGTAGATTCTACTCACCCCTGCATGGGCTATGCCAGCACTACGTTGTGTTGGTTGCAGATGACGGACAACACTGATCTTGGATGAGGCCTGTAGAGCCGGAAAATACCTAGAGGTGGACCACTGGGCGAGATGTACTCAGAGCGGATGACTGGACCCGAGGAGTTGTGGAGTCTATGTACTCACCCTTCAGGTGGGACTTCCAGTGGGCGGATCGACGTTGCGGCTTTACTTTCAGTTGTTATTTTCCCTTTCGAGTTGTACTTTACTTTCAGTTTGGGTTTGTATTCTGGCCCACTTACTTTTCTGCACTTACTGTTGTAACCAGTTTTTAATTAGTGTTTACTTCTACTATTTTCTTACTCTGTGGTGTTTGTTTATTTTACAAAGGCAATGTCTTCCCTTTTTACTGGGAATTACGCCTTGGTGCAAGTCGCCAGCCCCTAGCCTTTGGAAGGCGGTCTTGGGGTAGTAATGGCACGGGCCCCGAGGACGGGTCGTGACATTAGGTTAAATTAATATTATTACAATATTATTTTTTTACCCTTATTTACCAGATTTACCCTTTAACCTTGGTAAATAAAATATTTACCGAAGTAATTATTCGAAATGTCCAAAAAAAAGTTACATATTTAAATAAATTTTACCTCCTGATTCTAAATATGGAATCCATTTTTCTAAATTCAAAACACAAAAGTGGCAGAAATTAATTTAAAATTAATTCTCGCTGTCAAAACAAAAATGGTGTTTTTATGAAATAATAACTATGAAAAGATTGCCGCTTTGTTATGTTCGGTTTAAGTGTGAAATTATGTCCAATGACCAACATTGTATTAAATGGTAAAAATATATTATAAATATAATTTAAAACCACTCAAATTCATAATTTATCACTATTAATAATTTCTATTAAAAATGTTGTTTTTATTAAAATTTATTAATTTTCACTATTCATTAAAATATGAAAGTTATCAGAAAAGTACAAAAAATTTACCCTGAGCTAATTTCGATATTTAAAATCCAAAAATGAAGTCCATTTTGAAAGATAAAATTTATAAAATTTCAAAAAAGTGGATATTACTATTCATAATGGCTAGTTTGATTGGTTGTGGTGTGTGTTAGAACTCGATGTTGCGTACAACACAAGCTACTGTATTATTCCAAGTGAAGTGTACTGTGGAAGCTTGGGGTGTCCCATTCTCTCCTCCTTCAAATAATTTCATCCTCTAAATTTCTAGAATCATACCGCATGAAAAGACTCAGGTGGATCTTTATCATAAGTTTCTCGGGTTCCCACATTGCCTCTTCCATCTTTTGGTTTCTCTATAGAACTTTTACCAGACCAGTCATCTTGTTTCTCAGCACTTCTTCTCTTGTTTCAAGAATCATGGTGGGATCTTCTCAATAAGATGATCGGGTTCCAGTTCTACTTCCACACAGGTGAGTACATGTGTTGGGTTAGGCATGTATTTTCTCAATAGTGATACATGGAACACATCATGATCTTTGGAGAGACTTGGCGGCATTGCCAAACAGTAAGCTACAACCCCAATTTGTTCTAGAATTTCAAAACTTCCGATGTACATGGGAATCAATTTATATTTCATACCACAATGTATAACTCCCTTCCATGGAGATATCTTCAAGAAAACATGATCTCCTACTTGAAATTCCAAATCCTTCCTTCACTTATCACCATAGATCTTCTGGCTACTTTGAGCTGCTTTGATGTGGTTTTAGATTACCTTCACCTTTTCCATCGTTTCCTCCACCATTTCTAGGTCTACGAGTTTTCTTTCACCAACATCATCCAAACAAGTTGGTGTGCGACATCACTTTCTGTATAACACTTCATATTGTGCCATCTGAATACTCGAATGGAAGCTATTTTTATAGGAAAATTCTACCAAAGGTAAATATTGATCCCAAAAACCCTGAGAGTCAAGTGAGCATGATCTCAACATGTCGTCTAAGGTTTGAATAGTTTGTTCTGATTGTCCATCATTTTGAGGGTGGTAGGAAGTGCTCAAACGAAGTTCAGTATCCAAGGCCTTCTGATCGCTCTTCCAGAATCTTGATGTAAAATGAGGATCACGATCAGAAACAATCAATAGGGGTACTCCATGAAGTCTCACAACTTCATTAATATATATCCTCTCTAGATGTTCAAGTGGTAAATCTTCCCTTATAGCGAGAAAATGTGCTGACATGGTAAGACAATCAACAATGACCCATATTGCATCGTTCTTTCTAGGAGTCTTTGGTAGTCCCATGAACAAGTACATCATGATATTATCCCATTTCTACACAGCTATGGGAAGAGGATTCATGACTCTTCCAGGCTGTTGCCTTCTATCTTTCACATGTTGACAAAGCATACATCTTGACATCAAATCAGCAATCTCCCTCTTTATGTTGTCCTACCAAAAATTTTCCTTCAAATATCTATACATTTTGTTTCTCCCAGGGTTTATAGAGAAATTGGATCTATGAGCATCATACAACTATTCCCTTTTTAGAGCAGGGATATTAGGAGAACAATGACTCCTCCCAAATTTCAAAATTCCATCTTCATAAACAAAGTCACTCAACCTCCCATCATTCACCGCTTTAATCTTCTTTTGAAATTCTTCACCATCGGCCTAAGAACTCTTTATCCATTCTAGTAAAGATGGTTTGGAAACCATTTGAAAAAGTATCGATGTTTCACCTTCCATGGTAATTCCCATATCCATCTTTACTAGATCCATGAAAATAGGATCCCTCTCAACTCTAATCTTGTTCAAAAATCCATGATTTTTTCTACGAAAAGCATATGCAACCTTATTTTCCATCCCTGGGTGGTAGTGTATCATGCAATCATAATCCTTAAGTAGTTCAATCCATCTACATTGCCTCATGTTGAGTTCTTTCTGTAAGAAAAGATACTTTAAACTCTTGTGATCGGTATATATCTCACATTTTTCACCATAGAGATAATTTATCCATATCAACAAAGCAAATATTATAGTATCTAACTCAAGATCATGAGTAGGATAGTTTTTCTCATGATTTTTTAGCTGTCGTGATGCATATGCAATAACTCAATCTTCTTGTATAAGGACACAACCAAGTCCTTTCTTTGATGCATCACTATAAATAACGAAAACATCATTCCGCGATGGTAGATTCAATATAGGAGCATTGAATAATCTTCTCTATAGTTCATAAAAACATTATTCACACTCTTTTGTCCAAACAAATTTAACCCCTTTACGTGTGAGCTTTGTTAATGGGTTAGTCAACCGAGCAAAATTTTGGACGAAACGTCGATAATAACCTGCTAAACCAATAAAACTGTGTACCACAGTTATACTCATCGATGTTGTCCATTCTTGGATTGCTCTTGTCTTATAAGGATCAATGTAATGTCCATCCTTAGAGGCAATAGGGTCAAGAGAAGAAACCTCCGGAAGCCAGAATTCACACTTGCTAAACTTCCTATATAATTCATGTCTTCTAATAGTCTTCAGGATAATGAAAAAGTAATTTTCATGATCATTGTAGCTTTTTGAGTATACCAAGATATCATCCACAAATACCACTACAAAATCATCAAGGTACTCCTTGAAAACTATGTTCATTAGATCCATGAAAATAGAGGGTGCATTAGTTAGCCCAAAATGCATTATTGTAAACTTGTAATGCCCGTACCTGGTTCAAAATTCTGTTGTCAGAATGTCTTCCATCTTCACACACAACTGATGGAATCCAGATCGAAGGTCAATCATTAAAAAGTATTGAGCTCCATGTAGTTGGTAAAATAAATCATCAATATGAGGTTGTGGATACTTTTTCTTTATTTGTATAGCATTGATTTCCTTGTAGTCGATACATAGCCTCATAGATCCAACTTTCTTCATAACAAAAATGATAGGGGCTCCCCATGGAGAATCACTTGATAGAATAAATTCCTTATTACTCAATTCCATTAGTTGTTTCTTTAGTTAAACTAATTCCATAGTGTCCATTCTATACGAGGTATTCGATATAGTCCTTGAACCATGAATTAAATCAATGGAAAATTCAATTTCTTGTTCGGGAGGATGTCCAGGTAAATCTTCCAGAAACACATCTATATATTTTTTCACAATAGGTACATCCTTTATTTGAACATTCATTTCTTTACTCGTAGTTATTTCATTCTCTTCCTCCCCAATAATTGAATTTAGTTTAGCTACTGGGGGTGGATCTAGAAAAGAATTAGTTTGTGATGATTCTGCTCTAACGATAAGGTGTTCTTTATCATCATCATCAAAAATCATAACCTCCTTTTTCTTACAATAGATCTTCTCATCTTGGTCAAAAATCCAATACATACCAAGGATTATATCAAATTAAATCATAGGTTTGAATATGAGATTAGAATATAAAGAACATTTATGGGCTCTAATGGGGACTGATTCCCAAAACTATATGGAAATGATACATCCCTTTGGATTTTTAACTGACAACTCCCTTGTTAGATAAAATTGGAAATATCTTATTTTCTTCGCAAACTGGGAAGATTTAAAACAATGCGATGATCCAGAATCAAATAAATCATTTTCTAAATTTAAGGAAACCATTAAATTTATGGCCACCATGTCTTTTGGAGCTACTACGTCAGCAGAAGTGATAGCATAAGCTTGTCCTTGATCCCTTGGCCTTTTTTGAAGTATGTTCCCCTGACACTTAGGACATTAATTCCAATATTGTCCCATCTCTATACAATTGTATCATTGAACATCAATAGCTTCTTTCTTCCCCTTGCAATCACGAGATTGGTGGCCTTTTTCACCACACTTGTAAAAGACTCACATTCCCTTCAAGAAAGTACTGGGGTGTTTCTTCCTACATTTACTATAGGATGGATATTCAGCTTTTCCCTTATTACCCTTATTTCCATTTTTAGAGTGATAAACATATCTCTTCTTCTCTTGATTTGCTTTAAAGTCATAAGACTTAGAGAATTAATTTTCTTTCTTGATAGCAAATGTGACAATATCTTCGTACAAGGAGAAGGTTAGTGAGACTAACACTCGACGTCGAAATGGTTTTAACCCATCAAAGAAATGATCAATCTTACTTCATGGGTTATGTATATAATCTAGAGCATTCCTTTCTAATCATGTACAGTTCGCCTCATACTTTGCAACATTCTCATCCTCCTTTTGTATCAGACTCAGAAATTGCCTTTCCATATCTACTCGATGGTCAAGAGAAAATTATTTTTCTAAGAAAATCTCTTTTAAATCCCTCCATTCCATATTTTATACTTCAAAATATTTTTTGTGTTTTGAATCAATAACCACCATTGATCAGCATCTTCAGTGAGGCGGTAAAATGCCATGACAACTTTTTACCTTTTGTTACTCCCTATGGCATTGAATATTTTCTCTAATGAATTTATCCATTGCTCAGCTACTAAAGGATATGTAATCCCATTGAATTATGGTGGTTTTTTCCTCATGAATCAATCTAACATTGATCCTCCATGCTGCGGTTCAGGGTTCTCTATACGGGTAAGGTTATTATTCATAACCTGAGTGAGGTGTCCCAATATGGTGATTAGCTGATCAGCACCAGTTGCATCACCGGATCCACAATAATTATCTTGAGTAGGAGGAAAATCCCTCTATGGAGTTCATGCATTGATATGGTTTCCATTCCTACCACTAGGCTCCATTTCTAAACCATGGCATAAACTAGATCAGTTTATGAATCAAAATACATAATTCCAGACTTGTAAAACTGTTAACATAAATTGAACTATTTATGGATATAATCCATAATCACAAAATTGATTTCTTTGAGGAGGTATATACTCATAATCCTTTCATAGTGGTTTGTAATGAAAATGATAATTATCCTAAGCATATCCCCTGGAAGTGTTGTAACCAAGAGTGCAGGGAGGACCATTTTCGTGCACTATTTCCTGTTCGAGTCTAGCTCAAAGCGGTGTTTTTGGGTTTTACCCCTAGGTACATCGGTGATAGAGCCGCCTCTACCTACTCGTATCCAGACAGGGATTTATTTCTTGGAAAACTCACAAAATCTCTATAATAACAAAAGTCTATGGAAGTTATTCTATACTAATCCTCAAAGTATCTCTTATGACTTGGTGTTCTAATCATAGTTTACCTAAATCTAATTTCCATGGTTTGTACTAAACTTCCTCTGATACCAACTATAATTCTCTGACCCCAGTTACACAGAGTCAGTGCTTTGTTACATAACATTGGAATGATCACAAAATATCATGTCTTGAAAAATAGATTGGTTTAGTAGCCTTGGAATCACTAGATACATTCATAATGTTTACATTACATAATAAAGTAAAAACTACAACAACATCTTTTCTCTACACTATTATCCCCCTATACTATCCCTGCAAGTCATTCATAAAATACTTATTCACATCTTGGGAAAAATAAATCATATAAAGGGGTGAGCTCAAATGCCCAGTAAGGATAACAATATAGTGGAAACTTTCATTAATAAGCATAAACATTTAAGGCAATGTTTAACTAAAACAAAAGCATTTTAAACTTGAACTTCATCATAATATGGTAGAAATAAAATTAAATAATTCCATTTACTTATTCACATTGATATTCTACTAGTCAAATAATTACATACAATATCATTAACCAGTTTCATAATGATGGAATGCATAATGCCAGACTATCATAACCACATAGTCAAGGCCTTCTGCCAAGACTACAAATAAGATTTTGTCAAGGCCTTGTTCCAAGACACTAGTTTGTCTCATAAGACCTACTGATGCATCGAGGAGCTATAGCGGGCTCCACCCATCACCAATTGAGTCCAATGAATCCCTCATATGAATATGTTTAAAAATAACATAAACATTCGTATTAAAAATATCATACGAAATGTCAATACTTTTTTCCATAAACCATGAATGGTATAAAAATAACACATCCACAGTCAAACATATCACGAAACCTTCAATACAATATAGTAGTTTTGTATCATAATAAATCAACATCAAATAAGATTAAAATCCATCAAAGGATGTTGACATTGATGAAATCAAAACCTTCTGTGTGAAATATCTCTTTTTTTGAAATCATTTAAAAGTAACATAATTATAAAAGAAAACATTTAATTTGAAAATATTCTTATAATCTTGTAACGGAAGATTTAAATATTTTATAACCTTATAAAATAGCCACACCCACCGTATAAGTTAAAAAAAGTCATTCTTACCTTAATTTTATCGAAAAGTTTAAAAAGGTCCTTGTTTGTAAAACGACAAAAATATTCCATTATAAACTTCTTCTAAAAAGTCAACAAGAGTAAAAATGACTTTAAACAATAGTCTATAAAATATTAAGAATTATTTGAAATAGTTTTTTTATAAACATGGATGTGGATGGTAAAGAGGTCCCAGTAGATAATTATGTATAAACAACCTTGGATAATGAAGACATTGTTAAATAAACCCTTACCTTGTACTTTTCCTTGGTTGAGGGTGGATTAACCTCCTGTATAATAGTTAAATCATTATTATTAAATTATACAATAATCATATACATTAATATGATATCATATATGATATTTTTAAAATTTCTTTGTTAATAATATTTTAGTATTATCCTCGTTTCGGGTGTTAACTTACTCATTTTCTTTTATATGTTTTGTTACATAAGTCTTGTTTTTTATGGATAGGTTTTAACTTATTCATATACAGTGTTATATCAAGTCCTTAAACATTATTTTTAATCATCAAATGAGAATTAGACTTTCATGGATACAATGGGGAAAGAATCTCATCACGTTCGTGGAGACGGTAGTCTGTACATACGCACGAGCAACAATATCATTCCTTTGATATTAAAATAATATATAATTGGATGGTATATAATATATAAATAACCATTATCATGTTATATATATTATTTACATCAATTTCACATCATTATCATACCCATCTAAATAATAATGTTTTAAATAACAATTACACCACGACGTGGAGACGGTAAGCCGTACGTACGCACGTATAGTGACATGTCATTCAAAGGATAGATAGAATATTGAATATGGTTGTACCATATTTATAATAACATCACAGTATATATAATATTCTGGAGTTATTATTTTATAATGGAAATAAAAAATTAATGAAGATGTTGAAGAAGAAAGGAACTTGAAAGAGGGTGGTGAAAAAACTACCTCTTCTTCGGGTTCTTCATTTTGATTTGATCAAAAGATCTCTATAGGTTGGATTTTTGATCAACCTAAGGCCTCTATGTTTAATTTATTGAAGTTAAGAGAATATTTGGGTAGTGTTTGGCCGAACCAAAAGGCTCTGAGGTTATGAATTTGAGAGAAGGGGGAGTGCGCTTCTATAAGAGGGGTGAGGGGAACCTTAGGAAAAGCTAGAAATATTATTTTATAATAAATTCATATTCAATTTCTAATGGCTCAAAAGTGGATTATTATAAGTATAAGGAAGGGATAGATCTAAAAACACTCAACCAATAGGTTTTAGACATGTTTGGGGCACTATATTAACTTTATCTCTTAGTTTTATCTCTTAGTTAATTAGTTTGACATTTACCATGTCACTTTGTATTTTTATATTATATAGTTAATAAACATACTATATAAATCCAGGAGACCCCAAAGTGGTCCATTAATGATACACAATCATGATATAAGTTTTTTGGACGAACCTTAGATTTTTATGAATAGAATATCAATTAATAATATAATATTTGTTGTAAAACTCATTTATTTCAATTTTGACACTATTTAATAATTGATTTTTGTTAAAGTCATAAAAACATTATTAATTAGAAATAAAATTCATTTAAGAAATCATAACATGTAATATTAACCAATAAAATTAATTTATGGCATCAAAACATTCAAATTATATTTATTTTAACATTAATAATACTAGTTAGTCAATTCTTTCATTAATAAGGAAAATACTGCATAATTATTGTGTCATAAATGAATTTAATTATTCAATGCCTAAAAATTATAAATAAAATACCATTATGTAGGAAATATTTTTATATTTCTAATTAGTATTTATATTTCAAAATATAATATATATAAACCTATGTAAAAATTGTTTTTCTAAAAGATATATGCTTTGGTCAGTTTTGTATTTACTTTAACTTAATTAATATAAAGTGTCCTTCTCAACTACAAGTGGCTTCATGTGGTCCAAAAATCGACCAAAATATATACATGGTCAGACATGTATCAACCAATAGGGTGAGGACACGTTTTATATTAAATTAATATTATTATAATATTATTTGTGTACCCTTATTTATCGGATTTACCCTTCAACCATGGTAAATAAAATATTTACCGAAGTAATTATTCAAAATGTCTAAAAATAAAAGTTATAAATTTACACAATTTGGACCTCCTGATTCTAAATATAGAATCCATTTTTCTAAATTAAAAACAATTAAGTGGTAGAAATTAATTTAAAATCAAATCCCGATGTCAAAACAAAAAAGTGTGTTTTTACGAAATAATAACTACCAAAAGATTGACACTTGTTTAGTCCGGTTGAAATGTGAAATTATGTCCGTTGACCAAAATTGTATTAAATGGTTAAAATATATTTTAAATATACTTTAAAACCACTCAAATTCATAGATTATCACTATTAGTAATTTTGATTAAAAAAGTTGTTTTTAATTAAAATTTATTAATTTTTACTATTCATCAAAATATGAATGTTATCTGAAAAGCGAAAAAAATTAACCTTAAGATAATTTATATATTCCGAATCCAAAAATGAAGTCCATTTTTAATGAAAAAATTTATAAAATTTCAAAAAGTTGTATTACTATTCATAACGGCTAGTTTGATTGGTTGTGGTGTGTGTTAGAAATCGAAGTTGCGTAAAACACATGCTACTGTATTATTCAAAGTGAAGCGTACCATGGAATCATGGGGTGTTACAAGTATAGAATATTCACTATATTCTTGGTGCACATACAATACACAGTTTTAGGGATATCACATTGCATCCCTATGTTAACATCCATTGAATCCCTATTTCACAATGCCCTAAGAAGAATCTAAACTCGGATTATTGACTTGGAGATCACTTCAAGGAGTTGAATTTAAATCATGAATCCTCAAAAATAGATAGATGGTCTATGGAAGTCATGTTTTCACCTATACATGTAATTCACATTTCCATGCACTATTATTTTTTGAATTGGTCCTCCGCATACGGCCCTTCTTCCTCCATGTTCTGCACTACACCTCATATCACAAGTTTTTTACAAGCCACCTCTCATTCCATACACTATCCTATTTCACTGGTAGATTATTCCTATATGAACCTCATCTCTTTAATGTATTTCAAGATCTTGTCTTAGTGTACTACTTTCCTCCATGTGTTACCGTAATTTCTCCACATACTGTTATTTCCAAATGAACCTAGTTCTTCTTCTATGTACATCATTTCCTACACAAACACATCTTCCCATTGTGGGCTATAGTTCCTAAAAAACACCTCAAGATAATTTCTTCCATGTGAACATATTTCTGAAATAGCCAAATTCCAAGAGTGAAGATTTACTGTACTAAAATTCACTCTTCCTTGATTTAAATAAACAAAATATAGCTCCTTATATAGGGAAATAGATCTTCCTAATCTGTTAATCTAAGAATTACTAAATCATGGATGTAGAACCACCTTAACCATGTACGTTTCCTCCCCTACGAACCGTTCTTTCCAACGTGGTCTACATTCTGTCACTCCTCATTAAAAGTGTCCAAACTCTTCCATTAACCAATCTCTGCCTTGATTTTACCAATGACAATCCATCCCATGAACTGTTTTCCTTCCATTAACTCTTGTCCTCCATATAAAATTTCTTCCTTCTACAATATATTTTTTGTTCACAGTCTGTTTACCATGATTCATGGTCTATATATCACCACTATGCGAAATCTATTCCTTTTATGATTTTCATCAATGTTTTGGGTACTGCTTATATGGTCCCTGAACTATCTTTTGCGGTCTGAAAATAATTCTATTCGGAATCCTATTCATAAATACATCCTTTTCCAAAACAATAGTATCCATATTTTAAGGACCAAATATTTAGAAATCATTGGGAAACTATGCCACCTTAAACACCTTCATTAGCATTTATTTTATGACTACATATCAAGAATAATACTTAATCAAAAAAATGTGTATTGAAAGCAAAAAAAACCATTCTCCATTTCCTACAATTAAGTACCATGGTTCTAAAAATATCCCACTTTGGTTTTATTGAGAATCTATAGATAAATCTATTCTGTTATCCTCTGTAATCAAGACCTAATAATTGAGAAACAATTCATCCACCAATCTAAGTCGACGTGACCAAAGGTCGATGTATTAAACATGAAGGGAATAATAAATTTGGGTCATATATCTATAATCATTAAAACTTCTCTATCTTTTCATCAGTAACTTGAAAACCATAGGTTTTCCTTTCATGGAACTATCCCTTTTAAACTCATAATTCTATCCCATTTTACGATTTTTAAATTCAAGTATTCTATATCAGCCTTCCCCAAAATGACATTGCATATTTCATCCTCCTCATTTGGACCATCAAAAATTGAATTTATTCATTATCCCCCATTGGTAATACACCCAAATAATCATGTTTTGAATTATAGATATCAAATAACACTCCCTTAGGATCATATCTCCACTATAAAACTGCAATACATAATTGAAAAAATTAAAATAGTTAGCACAAATGGGGATAGTGGATTACTCATGACATCATTATGTGCTAGGAGGCGATTAAACATTGAGGGTCAACCAATGCTTCTCGAACACATGTGCATATAATGGATGGTTTAGAATTTCAGCCACATGATAATCACTTCCAATATGATCCATTTTAATCAGGCCCTATTTATGATTTTCTAAATGATGTGATATCAAATTTCAATGGGTATCGTATGGGTGAGGTGAATATTATTCATTTTATAATGAATTGTGATCTTATAATCACATTGAATAACAATTGACTATCTCACATGATCACCAATGTCAATTAGATATTGTTTTATCCAATGTTGTTGAAATCAAGCTTTTGTAGTTGAGATTTACTAAGATTCAGAAGTACTGAGAGAAGTACTCTCATGTTTTTTACTAAAAAAGCTACACATTTCACACCTATAATGAATAATCCACCACTTGTAGACTTACTATCATAAATATCTCCATCCCATTCATTATTCAAAACAATAGTAGTTCACTATATATTCATATAAAAATTTATTTCCCATAATAGTGAGTCCCTTGAATATACCTCATGATTCTTTTAACTACCGCCATACATTCTTCCATTGAATTACATAAAAAAGGATGTTATGCATGTTGTGAAGACAATATCTAACCAAATTATGGTTAAGTATAATAAGCTTCTGTTGATTTTCCCCTACATGATGGGATCAACATGGGTCTCATCCTCATAATTTTCAAGTATAGTTCCAACTGTATTCAGAGTCGTCATTGATATGGATTCATGCATATTGAATTTATTCGAAAACTCTCTTTCATACTTTACCTGAGAAATGAAAGTGTATTCTCTCCTTTAAGTCATTTTCAGCCTTATGAAGTCTATTATTTCATAAATCATAGACAATTCAAATTCTAATTTCATTTTTTTAGGAAATTAATCCACTGATCCCATCCATCTTCCACAAAATGAAAAATCACTATATAAACCAGAACTGTGAACTGATATTTTTTATAATAGTTCATTTAGAGATTGTGAACCACTCATACCATTTTAAATTCAATCATCTTTAAATAATAATCCAATCGATATTACACTGACCATGGGGCTTATTTCCAACCATATTGAGAATACATTAATCAAAAAAGCCACATTTCATCATTACTAAGAAGAAGGGACACTTTTTAAAACATAGATTTATTTTTCTTGAATACCATTTGAAAAATCTATTTTGACGTCTATTAGATACACTTTGTATCCTCTTTGAATTTTCATGGTAAGAAACAGCATGATTGACTCCTGCCTAGCCACTGGAAAAAAATTTCCATCAACATAAACTCCTTCAATATGTGAGTATCCCTTACACAGCTGCCATGATTTATATATGATCACATTTCCATGGTCATAAAATTTATTTTTGAAAATATAATTATTATAATCACATTTTTTTCTAGTTTCTTAACTAGATTCCATGTTTGGTTCTTATCGATCTGATCCAACTTTTCATTCATGGTTTTAAAACAGTAAAAAACTTTTGTAGTTCCTCCAAATGAAGATAGTTCCACAATGTATAGGAATGAAGATTGTGTATTATTCCTCATTCTCCTTTTCTTCTTGGGAGCTATCGATTCCCCAATAATGTTGTATTGATCAACTTCTACATTTTCATTTATACTATGAGATTCAAGATAATTTTCATAATCAATGCTTCCATACTCTAATTATTCTTCTAATTTTACATCATGGTGTTATTATTGATTGTTTTTCCAGCTTTTCTTTGCTTCTGTATTTTGATATGTTCAATGTCCCATTCTTCCTCATCCTCTATCGCATTAAATTTGAAATCAATAAGGCATTTTTAGTTTTATATTGAATTATATTCACATCACTATAGTAAAAAACATTTCCTATATTTTATTGAAACATTTGTAGGAATTTTTATTGATTCAATATCCTTGGAATATTCCTTCATCCACAACATCATCTTAATTAACATGATTTATATCATTGTTTTGGATATATATTTTACATCCTAAAACATTAAAATACCTCAATGAAGGATTTATACCATGACAAAACACATATGGTGATAGTTTTTCACCCATATTGATCCATGTTCAATTTTTAATATACATCACAGTTTGAAAAACCCTTTTCCAATAATGTGGAGGGACACGACACTCAACTATCGTAGTTCTATCCATATTGTTCACCTATCAATTCCTATGCTAAATAACTCCATTTTTCTATGCGGTTCTCATATAATCGACAAAATGATTTATTTAATTCTTCTCCAGGTAATTTTTAAACTTAATTAAAGTGTATTCCCTAATATTACCAGACCGAAAAACATTGATTAACAATGAAGTATCATTCTGTGCAATTCAACGATAAACATTTATGAAATCAACCACTTGTCATTTACTATTTATAACTATCACAGAAGACATTATAATATAATCATAAATTAAAATGGACTAGTACCTTTTACTATATGTTCCAAGAACATTTATTAGACCAAATACATCTGTATGAATGAGATCAAGATGATTTGATGCTTTATTCTTCTTTAGACGATATAAACTACACACCGCCTTTCCTCACATCAAAGAATCACATGTCTAATCCCATTCACACTTTAGATTTTGGATATATGTGAAAATATTCATCTTATATATCTTTTCCATAAGATTATGATCAATGTGACCCATCCTCTAGTGCCACAAGTTGTTCTGTTGTTCAAATTTCATGTAACAAATGTTCTCTTTAATATCAACCTAATATATGTTTCTAATTTTTATTCATCCCTTCATGAGATAATTCATTATTCTCCCTATAATAGGGAACCACTTGTGATTTAATGAAACTATATGTCATAAGACACATATTTGACTCACAATTAAGAAAATGTAACAAAACCCATCTCGAAAATAATCTTCAGTCTTTATTAGTTCAGAATTGGAAAATTCAGTACTTACAATCACTTTGATCTTCAAATAACCATCAATACTAAATTTATTTGTTCCATAAAACATATTCATGACATTCATTAATATTTATTCATCTCCCATCATATGGGATGTTCATCCTCTATCATGAACCCAAGTTCTTCTATTGTTTTTTATTTTGAGGACTACTTTATCAATGTTGGATTTTTTGATTTTATTCTTTTCCTTCATTGAAATATTAGTTGGAGTGAATGATAAAGTTGGATTTTCAAATGTATTTTCCATGTGCATAGGTTAATCACATTCACAGTCTTCTTCCAAAAGAGAAAACTTGTATATAAGGGATACATCATCTGCTGGGTGAGTGTTTACTCATCTATAAGTCCTATATTAATTTTCCCTTATATTCATCTTCATATAATAAATAGATTTAAGGAAAAATTTAGAACAATGAATAAAATATTTATAGAAATTTTGTCTTCTATATGAGTTTGGATATTATTTTTTTCTAATTTTATAACATCATATATCTTCCGCATTCAAATTTCTTATTGCCTCGTCACAGTCTAGCATGGTTTGTCCAAGATAGCCACATAATTGGCATTTCATAATTGGAGATGTCTTCTCAATTCGATTCCATTATTTTCAAATTCCATATGAAAATAGTTATATTTCATATCATCTCTATAAACTCATGGATAGTTTTAGTCCTCATTTCTATTTAAGTTGAGTCTTTATTTTTTGGAACATTAGGTTTCTTTGTGATACGCCAAACATTCTTCTTGCATGTAGCTTGGCCCATTTTACATCTTAAATTCGATGTTTTTGCATCACAACCAATTCCGATGATTCCCATTTATATTGTTATTTGATTATTCTTAAAATTTTCATTTCCCTTAGAACCACACATAGATATCTCTAACTATTCATCATCTAAGAATTTTCCCAACTATAGTGTCTTATTTTTTTCTTACAAACATGATTCACTTTCATTTTTACTTCCGTCAGTAGCAACTTATTCATAAACTCCCTCAATAGTTTTGGAATTTTCCTCTAGTATGGATATGCATTCATTAATGACATTTAAATGTTCTTAAATTATGGGATTTAGTTCAACAATATCTTTTAATAACTCAATAGATATTGAATGTTCTGTTATTGCTTCCTCAAGTAAATAATTTTCAGATTCCAGTATATCAACATTTTATGATGAATCTTAAAAAAATTAACTGTACATTTTTTCTTCTCTTCAATTGATTATAAATCTTACCAAAATCATTTTTAAGTTGAAACATGAGATTAAAATCAGTGTTCGAATGAATATATTGAAATTTATAACTTGGTGGTTCTAACTTTTCAACAATAACTATCATTAATTCATGGGTTCTAGATTTTACTTTTGGTTCTTATTCCACGATGAATTTACTATAATCATTTTCTTATTCAAAGTCAAAGATCGTTCTCAGTAATTTCCTTTCAGACATGAAGTCAACCTTTTTAAAACCCAACTTCATGGTTTTTTCATGTCTTCATCATCACTTTTATTATCATCGAACTTTTATGGGAACCGATAGAAAATGTTCCTAACTTTTCCACACAAAAAACAATACAAATATACATAACATCAAATTTCGATGTTCCATTCTTGAATGTAATGGAAATGAGAGAAAGAAGTTCACATTCCTCATTATATTCACCAACACTATGTCTTGAAATTTCTAGTTTTTCAACGGAGTTGAATTCAATTTCCTTTATTACATGATTTGTTACACCTTCTATTTTGACTCTCATCTCATATGCCATCATGCCTCTCAGTAGATCATGCAACTAATTTTTAGAAAGATTCATTTCCTCCAGGGAAAAAACAATTTCATTGGAAATTGTTTTAAGCCTTCTCAATATTTTCTTTACAATATCAATGTCTTTAATTTCTTCATTAAGTCTTCATATTTCTCCAACAACATCAGAAACTCAATTACAAAAGGCATCTTTATTTTCATCAGGATATATTTCCAAATCATCATGTCTGTTTTACAAAACATGGACTTGTACCTTCTTTTATTTATTGTCACCATAATATATCTTCCCTAGTTTTTACAAATATACCTTTTGAATGTATTACCCATCAGCTTTAGATATATTTGACCAAAAAGAGCTATAGGAAGGGAATTATGTTTTGTAGAATCTATATCAAGAATTTTTTTTATATGTATTAGTCTTAGATGGACATGTTGAATCAGTAACATTTATAACCAATGTAGTGACAAAAAATACTTCTATTCCATGATATCTTAGGCATGATTTCATCATATTCATCCAAATATGGAAGATTCTTCAATAAAATATTGGAACTCCCCTAACATTAACTGAATTCTATATGACTACAAACACTATCGAATTTATAACTAGAAACCTTTATCCTCTGATACCACTTAAAGGACCCCAAAATTCCTTCAGAGGGGATGGGTGAATCATGGTGTTATATTTTTTATTTTAATGTGATGAATATTATTCCCACATTTGTAGGAACCTATTACATCTGTCTACCAGTAATGTGAAGTAATTTATACATTTACATGGAGAAGGACCACATAACGATTTTACATGGTTCATCACTAAGTGATAGTCCAAGGATCATATAAGGATAGCTTGGCGGTCATACCAATGTCCAACAATCATCACTAGATATGGTTTACAATAGTTTATAACAGTCACTATGTTCTAGGTGCACTTCCATTACATGTTTTTTGAGATAGCACATCGTGTCCCTCAGATTGCTTCTGTTGACTCCCCCTTTCTCACTTCCATGACAAGAATCTGAAAACAATTTATCGACATGAAGTTCACTTCAATAGATTGAAATTAAATCATTAACCCTAATCTATATTTAGATTATATATTGAATTATTGTATTCACAAGTATATGAAATTCAATTTTCCCTACACTTTAATTAAATAAATGTTCCTCCATTTACTGGACTTCTTTCTCTATATACTGCACTACACTGCATATAGTGAGTGCTTTGTGAAACACATCTCCTTCCATCTACTATCTGGTTTCATGGATATATTCATCCTACACAAACTACCTCTTTTTTATATACTTCCAGACCATCCTTAGTGTACTTATTTTTTCCACATACTACAACGCATCGTCCACTTACTAGTAGTGATCCATTGACCATGTTCTTCCAATGCATATTGCTCCTCCTACTTAAACATGTATTCCCTTTATGGGATATAGTTCCCACAAAAACAGTTCAGTTGAATTTCTATCATGTAAACCTCTTTTTTACTTAACCTAATTACCACGGTGATGATTTACTCTAATGAAATTCTATCTTTTGAATTATTCTGCTCTACGCAGTCCACGTAACAACACTCTTCCTTCTTGGGAGTTGAAAACTTATGTGAACCAATATCCACCTTGTTTTTCCAAGGACAAGATATTTCTTGATCCTTTTTCCTTCCATGAACTATGACCCTCTATTCCAACAAGTTTCCTTTTGTGATCTATTTTAAATTTGTGGTCTACATACGGTGTTTTACAATCTGTGTAGCACTGCAACGTAGAATCCATCCCTTTTCTTATTTTCAAAGATGTTCTTAAAGCCTCTTATGTGGTCTGAAAACATTCCATTACAGTTCATTAACCATGATATGTATCCTCATTTCCATACATCCTCCTTTTTCCAAAATAATAAACTCTTGATTTTGAGGCCCAAGAATATGGTGAACAATGGGCACATACTACTCCTTAAACACGTGCTTCTGCCAATACTGTATGATTAATTGTCTTACAAACTCTTTGGTCAACCCAATTTTGATTGAAAAAAACACAAACCATACTAAATTTTCAAAAAATAACTCCCTTGGGTCAATTAGAGGATATATATGAGGGATTAAAAGTCCCAAAACAATAGGGTTCAATGGATGGAATCTTATGCCCAATGATAGTAAATGGGTGATTATACAAAGCTTAACATGTTATGAAGGAACTCATAGGTATAACTGCTATAGGATTTTCTATACTTATGTGTATTCCATAATTCCATGACTACTTTTGGTGTTAGGATCTCAAAGGTTACTCTCATGGTTACCTTTTGATTAATTTTTTATGAACTAATAATATTTATTCCATGACCTTTCATTATGTTATTTGATATTTAGGGAATGATATTATAATATAATGATCATGTTATCATACCCTTATTATCAAGTGATTATTAAATATATCCCTTGTATACACTTCTTTTGAATTTGGGCCACCACTTCCATATGTATCATTTCCCCAGGTTATAAAGAGAGGTTATAAGTAGTAGTACTAATGGGGAATATCTTTATGGGAGATATTGAAGTTATTTTTATAAAGTTATAATATTATTTTTCCATGTTTCCATGGAAACTAATATATTATAGTCTTATAGAATTTATTTTTTTAATGTTCAGAATATTAAACTAAAATTGTGTAATATTCATGTATTTTAAGTTCGACTCTCTATAGTTGGTATCAATGGAATTGTTTAGTCAACCATTGGAAGTAAAATGAGAAAAATATAGTGATACCCCTAGGAATATTTCTAGGAATATGTTTAGCGATGTCTCTAAAGACGAGCCTAAGGTGCCATTGATTTGAATGGTGGTGTCCTGATTTAAGAATACTTTATGTAATTTTTCAGGATTTTGTGGTTTTAATCTATGATATTTGTTACACACAAAATTCTTTATAGTCTTAGCCATCAAAAATAAGTAAAAAGAAAAAGGTTTACATTTAATCTCTCATATATTGAATGAATATTCATTATAAAAATAGATGTCCAAAGAGAAAATATACCAAATAGATTTAAGAAGGTGGTATGAGTAATGGTTTTATTGATGATAATGATGAGACTACTGATGAAATGTGAAAGGAAAGAGGTATTATGTAATATGATGAGTTATCCATATTGTGTATTAGTGATAAATTAGAATAATTCATTTATTTATGTTTTTGGATTAGATAATTATGAATGGTGAATTATGTAAGGATACTAGGCATTTGGTTTTTTTGCTGTGGATTCACTTGAATATTTGAATGATTCTGATATACAATAAAAGTGATTTATTGGAAGGTGATATTCATGGAAAATATATGATTAGGGGAAAGATACCCCTTAATATTTTCGTTGTGTCTAGATAATGTTTTTTAGATAATTATGTTTAGATAAATAAAATATGATTATATATAAAAAATTGGATGGTATTGATTACCTTCAATAAAACATAGGATTTGATGAAAAGGATGTCTATGTTAACATGCATGAAATTTACAACATTTATTGATTTAAGAAATGTATCCAATAATATTTTGAATAATAAATAATTCATGTATTCAATAAGGTGTTGGGTTAATTTTTGTTTTTACCATGTATCAAGAGAAAACATGATGAAGGTATTCACATGTTTGGTCTCCGACAACCAAAATCTACTATATGATATGTGGGGTAATTTTTTTTGAGAAACTTTATTGTCTTTATTTCTAATTTTTTGGACATTATTATTGAAGAATGTTTATTTGTTTAAAATTTCTATAATGGTTAATAGTAAAAATCAAATGAGGTTTTAGAGGTATTATCTCATCATATGAGGATTTATGAATATTGGATAACACGTGTTAACCATTTAATTTTGGTATAAAAATATTTAATAAACTATAGTTTTTTTATAGATATCATGATTTTATAATTCTTTATTAATGAAAAATTCAAGTTCATTTCATGGATTAATAGATGATGTTGAAAATGATAAAGGCGCAACATAGTGTGAGGTTTTATTACAAATATGTAATTATATTTTTGGTGGAAAAATACTTCAAAATAAGGAAAAGGTTTCATGAAATAATATGGTGTCCTATTATAATCATTTTTTTATGAAATCAATGACATATTAAACTCTTATTTAGTTTATGGTTTTTTATAGTTAACTTTCTATGGATCAAAAAATTTCTTGTGATCAAGGATATTTATAAATCTATATTATTATTTACACTCATCTTACAATTCAATGTTTTAAATATCCACATATGTTATCCTATATGGAAACCTAGTTATGAGTTACTTTGGGAAACTTTTATGATTCTATTTTTTCCTTTTTAAATAATCTATTGTAAATATTAATACGATTTGGGTTTCTATGAAAGGAACATTGAAATATTAATCCATTGACAACCAATATGAATTTTTAGGTATAAATTAATTTTTAGGAGGGTATAATGTTAAACCCCAATATTTTTTTGTTTTTTTAAAATTAATTTATTTTTTTTGTTATTTTTCTATGTTACTCATCCAATACATTCAAAACATAGATTATATTGAGGTACATGAAACACTATTTTTATTTTTGTGACACACAGTAACATATCCCTTAGATATATTTTGTTACACGTAAGGATTTGTTTTACCAAACTATTATATGATATTAATAATAATATAAAAATATAATTTAACTACCATATATCCATTGGAATGGAATTTAATAATAGTATTAACTAAATTGTGAAAATATTATTTACACATGTATATAAAAGGAATAATTTATTTATCAAATTGTATAAGTGAAAGTACGAATTATCTGAAAATAAAGAAACTACTTTTCTAATAAAATTATTATTCTATCTAAAAACTCCAATTTTATGTCAGTAAATTTTAAAAAACATTTTTATGGAATTTTTTAATAATATTAATATATTATATATTCAATAAAAAAATTTTAAACTCATCTAATATATTTGATATGAATAAGAATAGAATAAATCTAATTTTAAGAATAAAAATATGTATTTTTCCAAAAGGTAATCTTACTAACTTTTAATGGAGAACCCATTTTATATAAAACAATTTACACTTTTATAAATTATGTCTAAAAAAATAATCATCATTTTTGAAAACATAATATCTAAATATATTTTTTTTGAGTTTGTGGACATTTTTCGGGGAGTTCAGTTTTTGGAAGAATATTGAAAAATACTGTATTTTAATTCAAAACATCATGTTCATATAATTTAATTAAATTTATAAAGTATATTTTTAATTTTTTTGAATGTTAATTTTCACTAATTATACATAAAATAATAAAATTTAGGTCATTGGAATCAATTCCACATTGCTATTGGATATAATAATCATTCAATGTTTTGATCGTTTTCACTTTAAAGACTTGTTGTCTCATACCAAGATTTATACAGGTAGAAATTACCCATGGTTTACCCAGTAAGATCACATTATTGAAAAAAAATATTTCTTTGAGGATATTTTCTTCTCTTATCATAACAATATGTGCATTTTCACTTCTTCAGTTTCAATTTCTTTCAAAATGGAAGATATGCACAACGGTTTACAAGTGAGTCTACATATCGATGCATGAATAGGGAAAGCATTGTGTAGTGGTATCACTGTAAAATTTTAATTTCATGTTTTTAACATCTTTAATGATGATATAACCATTTATGAAAAAATTCATAGTGGAGGTTATCAGTTAGGCTTGATGGGTCGATGTAGTTTGGATTCACATGTAGAATATTTTTTCCATCTCTTCATTGACAGTGAGTGGTCAGAGTTCATTTGGAATATTCTTGGTGTTTTACTATGCGTTGATACTAATTAATATTTTATAAATTATTTTATTTTATAGTGCGTTCAGTGAATTATTTGTATGGTTATTTCTCCCATTTACTATTTCAACCATGTAGTGGGGTCACAGGTTATCTGGGAGGCATACAATAATATGAAATACAATGACCAATGTTTCTCACTTCTTGGCCTAAAGGTGAGATCTTGGTCCCTTATTATGTAACATGGTGATATAATTAAATGGATGGATTTTTCTATCATTCTCATATCCCCTATATAAAATACCAAGCCTTGTCAATGTCTTTCATCTGGGCAAGGCCGCAGGATATGTTAGCTCAATCCAAATTATTATATAATTCTTCATACTGATGATTCTTAGGATACCATAATAATGTGAGGTGTAGGAATAGTTATTAATATGTGGGGGTTGGCTGATTTTTCTTTCATTTATTATTATGGTCCTAGTTCATATCTTCTTTAAGAATAAAAAACCCTACTTAGTGGACTTCTAATTTGTAAGCTCAGTAATATCAGTATTCAAGTGATCGAGTTGGATTATTCATTAGTTCAAAAATATCTCACTAGAAAGAGTGATGCTTACCATTCCCTTATAAATCAGGTTCATTATTGAAAATACCTTGTGGATAGTTTTTTGTTTATTTATCATACAAGGCATGAAGGAAAAAAAGATGCAGATTTGTGGGTCTCTTAAGGTACGTAAGGGAAAATATTTATTATCTACTCTCATACATTGTCATTTCCCTATGGTTTAATGTGAATTATTCATGAATATGAGTTAGATATTAATCATAGACGTTCTCCTTGAATTCCAAGAAAAATCTCCTCATTTTTTAAATTCAATTTTTTTATGGTGGAAAATTTACAGCAATTTAGGTAAAAGTGAGTTTACATATTGGTTAAACATTATTATAATGGAAAAAATAACCTCAAAATATTTCCAAAACCCATTTTATAACCATATTTATACCATATAAAAATTTTCCAATAAAATTTAATATAATTGGATGCACATGAGGTAATTAAGACCTCTCAATAATGTTTACCATTTAATATTTACTAGAATGTCACTCCTAAACCACTGTAAAAGGGAACTCACCCCCACACTTCTACACAAATCTCAATACACATTTTCTAATATAATTCATTGAAATAAGCTCTAAAAATAACTCATATAAACCTATAAGACTCACATTAGTAATAAATTCAACTGATGAAACTGTTTTGGTGAATCCATGTTTATATAATAAAATAAGAATCCTCAATATAATAATTTGTTTTATTTATATGTTTCCTACCAATATAAACACACACTTCCATCAATTGGATAACAAACTTATAGTTCCTGTGTATGACGAACTACTGCCTCACAAGACGAGGTCGGTTGTTTTTCCATTAAAACCTCTCATAGTTGGGAATTATGATGTAAATACAATTATAAAATTATATTTATTATTTTTATGATGTTCTTATTCTTAGTTAATTATAATATGACACATTTCTTAATTCTTTTCGTTTTTTATAAATATGAATGCTTTGTTCTGTGCGTGTGGGCAACCGCCTCCTCAAAGTGATATGATTCATTCAAAAATTTCATAAAATATATTATGGATATGTTTAGTTAAATTATATGATATATATGAAATAATAACTACAAAATTATTCTAATATAAATATATATTTACATGTATGTGATTTATGTTTATTTCCTTCAATACGAAATGATATTGGATACTGCGTTCATGCATATGTATGGCCTAAAGTCTCCAGGAATGTTGTATTCTATTTCATATATCAATCTTTTAAATATAATTATTAATATTTATATATACATAATATATATGATATTTACACCATTTTTATGTCATGTAAAAAAATTATACATTTTCTAATTAATAATATCAAGAATAACAAGTCAAAACATATATAATAAAATAAGAAGATATTACCCATAACGTAACAATAGCATAGAAATGGTAATAATTGGGAAAAATAAAAGAATAATAAAATCATATATGTTTCTATATGAAATAATATTTTTATTCGAAAAGTTTATATTAATCTTATACCTAAAATATAGTTTCTTTGAATGTTTATGAAGAAGTTCATGACTTAAAGGAAGGGTTTTATGGTCTCATGTTTATTTTTTGTAGGACACAAGCTATGTTCACCACATATATCTTAAATGTGGTGTGTCTACTTCCCATGGAATTATTTTTTTATTCTTTAAATTATAAATTTTATTTACATATTAATATTTAATATCTATCATTTATGGGGTTTATAATTCAAAAGATACTAAATCGGTAAAGTACTTTTGCCTCAAGTTTTGTTCTTAGTGACACATGTTCTGTTATGAACCTATATTCTTCTTATGATTTGTGCATACTACCCATTGAAACTTTATAACTTGAATATAAAAATTTAAATAATATTTCATGATTTATTTGTTTTTTTAGGGTGATCATGATTCTATGTTACAAATCTGATACATCTTTATTGCCACAATATCATCATTTAGCGGGATTTATTATGATTATGATTCAATTGATGATATCATATAGTCTATATATTAAGAAAACTCATTAATGGTTTTACTTCTATGGCAATTTATTATATCTTTATATATTAGTATCTTTATTTACTATTTGTTAATTATTACAATTAAGAAAACATTTTAATGAAAATACAACATATATCTCTTTGAAGTCAGAAATATTTGTTCTTTGAAAATTATGTTATCCAAAAATATTATCAAAAAAGTTATACTATTATCTTAAAAGAAAATTTCATCCATTTTTTAGTTTTTTTATAATTTTTTAAAGTAATATCCTCGTCATTTTCGTATTAGGGAACTTTTCTAAACATTTTACAGTACAAAAGGAATGCCTGGAATGTATAGATTTACTCTCCATCATGATGGACATTTTTTAAGCATCATTGAAATGATAAAATTGCTTCATTTATTTGAAATATTATTTTCATAATATTCCATAAATTTTTTATTTTAGTTATCAATGGAAAATGGATTTAAAATTTATTCTATTTGAGAAATGATTTAAATTATTTTCAAGCTATAGTATTAATTATTATACAAAATATGGTTTTGGAATTGTTTTGAAGCATCAACTATAGGTATTATAGGAAAAGGGTGTTTAATTTTTTTTCAAGGTTATTATCAATAAAAATGGGTTTGAAAGTGTTTTAGGTTTTAAAATGAATTTTTTAAAATAATAAAGGATATTTTCATCAAGAATGTTTTAAATGGTTTTAAAGCATACAATATATGTCTTCAATGAGTTTCTTAAGGAAATAGTTTTTTAATATGTTCAGTGTCTAAATAAACTAAATTTTAATAAATGGTTATTTTCAATATTAAATTCTCAATCTGATCTTTTAATATCATTCTCTTTCTTAAATTTAATTCTTTGATGTAGTTTACATTTTATTGTGGATATGATATAGGAAACCCATTCATATTACTTCTTGAATGATATATGTTTTTATAGAGAAACATCTATGAAACCCATATTTCTCCCATGAGTTATATGCTTATGATACTCTATTATTTTCATAGTTTATGCTTTTTTTAAAATTATTTTTAAACCCTACTCTTTGTCATAGGTTATGAGATGATTATATGTTTATAATGACCATTTTATTTCATTGGATAGTATATGTTGTTTTTTAAATACATATCTTTTTATCTGTCCCAAAATAATGACTGTTTTCTTATCTTGTGGAACATGCATTTATGATTTCATTATTTGAAAGGTTATACTAATATATCCCTTAAATTAATTGTGTAATAATAAATGATTTATAATTTCAAAGGGTACATGGGAGAGAATCCCAAACCCCCAAAAATATGTTACGTGGTAGGTTATACCAATCCCAAAATAAGAAGAAACATGATATGGATTTCCAATACCGAGACAATATGATACATAGAAGGGAAAAAAATCCCAACACAAAAGGGTATACGGGAAGAAATACCTATTAAAAACATGTGGGTGCACAGGATTTCATCCTAGGCCCGAAATAAGAAGGTAAATGGGAGGGAATACAATTCCCGAAACTAGAGGGTACATATGAGAATATCCTATTCTCAAAATAAGAGAGTATATGAGAGGGTTTCCCAAGCCCAAAACAAGAGTTAAATGGTAGGGAATATCATTCTATAAGTAGTTAAATTGGTGATTATATCAAGGCTAATATGTTATGAAGGTCTTCATAAGTAACCTTTACATTGGATTTTCAATGCTTATGGGTATGCCAAAATTCAATTTCTTATTCCTATGTAATTAAATCATGGGTTATTATATTTATTCCCTTTTTGATTCATGTCTTATGTATCACAATAATTTATTCAATGACACTAAATTATGATATATAGTTTGTAGGGTATGATCATATAATGTTATTAAGATGTTTTCATACCCTTATTCGCATGTTATGGTTACATATGTCCCTTGTTTACCCATAATATGAATTTGAGCTCACCCCTTTCTTATGATTCCTTTCCACATATTATGGAGAATGGTTTTTTGTATGGGTACTCAAGGGGATGATTGTTAAAGGATATTTCGATCATCTTTCACCATGTTTTAATATTTTATTATAGGTCTCCAAAGACAATAAACTATTATGGTCCTTAAGATTGTACTTTTGTAATGAGTTTAATATTTATCTAAAATGATTTCATATCCATGTATGTTCATCTTGGGTTGCTATTTTGGATCCCCCCTATAGAAGATAATGATTGTAATATTTGAAAATTAAAAAATATATTAAATATTATGATTTCAGTCTCAAACCATGTGATACACAGTGATTTTTTATGAATTATTTCAATCGATTAGATTTAAATTCATTACTGTGTGACATTCCATGATTCACCATGTTAAAATGACTTTATAAGAAAAAAAATTATATTTCAATATTGGATAAACATATATTATCTTTCAGTACACACAACATAATATTTGTCTTTTTCTACAAACAATGTTGGGTTTCTTTGACACCTTGCATTACACGCAAGATTGAGTTTTACAGAACTACAATATTATTATTAAAATATTGATATTGTTATAATATAGTCATTGGATTGGTAGATATTAATTTTTTTAACTAAATTATGAATCTATGGTTTAGAAATTTCTATAAAATTAATTCATTGGTTGTCAAGTATTTTGAAATGAAAATAAAAATCAATTTAATATAAATTATGTGTTTTTATAAGAACCCTATTTTTATGCCCACAAAGATTTTTTTTCATAAGGAAATAAATTAATAACTATTATTGAGATAAAAATGGATATTTTAATGTATTATTTCAACCAATTTTTTTAAAAATTAATCTACTATGTTTGATAATCATAAAATAAAACCAAATCTTGTATTATAAATATAAATATGTATTATTAAAAAAGTAGTTTTTTATGGTAAACATATATCAAAACTAATTTTTTAAACTTTTATTATTTTAATTTTAAAAATTAAACTTCATTTTTTATATATGGAATTGAAAATTTACTTTCGGTTATTTTTTTGGTATTTTTCTAACAGGTTTCATTTTTATTAATAGTGAAAACACCAAATTTTAATTGAAAACTAATTTTTTGTCTAATTTAATAATATAAATTAGTTATATTTTATATTGGTTTTAATGAAAATATAGATCATTTAAATATCTATTCATAAAAATTATCTTATTTTAGTCAGTTTCACATTAAAATTTGATACAAAAACATTTCATCATTTTGATCATTTTCACTTAAATAACCCATTGTTTTTTCATGTTTGATGGATTATTTAGAATTAATGTCAGCAAATTCTGAGATTTTAATTTGATAAAATAGATTATTTATTTGGATGCATAATATTTCATAATTTATGATATGTTAAAATTTATTTTTTACAAAAAATAATAGAGGAAGTAGTTATAATAAAATACAATGATTAAGATAAAAACGGGTTTACAAAGGGACTAAAATATAACATTAGCAAACAGAATAACTTATAAACAATTATTTACATGAATTCCACACCACAACTATAAAAGGAATCCCACCCCCATCACTTATTTACACCTATCATTCACATTGGATATTCTAAAACAAAAATAAAATAATATAAAACATTCACAGTACATACTCTTGATGCCTAAATGTTAGAAAAAAGTAATCCAATGATGTGTTTGAAGGAAAACCAAAAGGAGTTACTTGAATAAGAGGTAACGTTCTTCAATGAGTAGTTTTGTTTTATTTAAATCAACACCCACGTAAATTCATCTTATATCAAGATTATATAGGAACCATGTTATTGTCTATATAATAAGTTTTTTATGGTAGATTTTAAACATACACCATGACACACTTTCGTCCAATGGTATACCCAATCATCATTCATGTGCACTATAGAATACTGCCCAACGAACCAATGTAATTTTTTAATCCATTACCCCATATAAAGGTTGGGAAAATAAATATAAATACTATTTTTATATGATTTATATGTTTTTATGATGTATTTATAATTCATGAATTGTTATATAACCCATACATTCATGATATGAATTTTATGAGAATATGATAATATCATTTGTGGATATATGGATTATTGCCTTCTTAAAGAGAATTAATTCATTCACACATTACATTAAAAGTATTATGGATAGGAATAATAAAAATATTTTATATATATGAAAAAAAAATTATACTGTTATGATAATATATACATATATATGTATACATATATTTTAATTACAATCAATCTTCCAATATGATATAAAAACAGAAATAGTGCTCTTCTGTACGTACGACATATTGTGTCCATGAACGATGTATCATTTTTTCTATTTATATATTTTATATACTATAATAAATAAATATATTATTAATATTTATCATATTTATTTCATTTTGTACATTCTATGGATATGGAATTTTGTTATGAAGTAAAAGAACCAAAAAATGAAAGTCAGAACTGATATGAAAAACAAAGCGGATATAACCCAAAATGTATCATTAACATGGAATTGATAATAAATAGGCATCATAATGTAATAAAAAAATATATATGGAATGATATATAATAACATTATTCTTTATTATTTTTAAAATAAACTGATATTTAATATATAAGATGTTTTAATGTTTACGATCTATGTCAAGACATAGGGTATGGGTTTTCCCGTGTCACGTTTATTTATGTGAGACATATTCTATATTAACCACTAATTCTTATTGTGTGGTTTATATACAGAACAATATAATGTTATATCATGAATTTACATTATTTAATTATATTGAAAGTTTACATTGATGTTTATCTTTTAGTGTTCTTACGATTCGAATGATACTCATGTAGTAATTGGATTTTGAGCCTCGCTTTTATTTCTCCATGATATATGTCATATTCATCGATGTTTTCTTCTTCATGGTGTATATAATTTCCATGAATTTATTCTTTTTTTATTATAATTAAATATATGGGTATTTACATATCTCATTTATTATCTCTCTATCAAGGAGATTAATGTTCACAATTTACAAAATCTCTAATATAAGTTTATCTTATTTTTCCTTATTTGAGACACATGTTATGTTGTGCATGTATATTATTTTTTAGAAGTGTATAGTACCCTTTGAAATTTTGTATCATGAATCCCATTATTTTAATGATATTTTATGCTTCATTTACTGATATAGTCAAATGGGTATTATGATCCTATGTTACCAATGGGGTAAGAAATTATTTTTATAATCTCATCATTAATTTTGATTGTTTACAATTATGCTTCATTTGATGACATATTATGATCATTACCTCCTCAATTATCATTAATTTAATTCTTCTCTAGTTATTAAGAATATATCCAAGTAACGGTGACAATTTTCCACACCTGATACTTAATATAATTACTAATACATTTTTTAGAAACCGATCTTTATCTCTCTCTTCGGTCGGAAAAATGTGTTATTCAAAAACCATGTTTTCTTAAAATGTTTTTAAAATGTATTTATATGATATTATAATATCACTTTCATGGGAAAATGTTTTAAAATTAATTAATTTTTATAATTAATTTTAAATTATTTTCAAATCATCAATTTCTTGTTTTCAAAGTTATTTTCAAGGAAAATTCATTTCAAAAAATGAGTACTATTTTAAAAAACGTTTTTTCAAAGAGAAAAGTGTATTTTCCTTATGAAATATTATAATTGATCCTCTCAAAAATATAATCAATCTAAGATGAAATCAATTGTTAAATTATATTCTTATTTTAGGATATAATCCAAGGACACTATTATTATTCCTTAACTGAATTGTTTATATTTTTTTGACAAGTTAATTTTGAATCTCATTTCTCTTCCTTGATATATACCATGATAAATGTTTATGAGACTGTCTTCCTTTATTAGGTTATTCAATGATGAAATTACTATGAAACTTATATCCTTTATACATGTTATGATATGACAAAGTGTTTATAATACCCATTTTATTTCAGGGATTATAATATTATGAATATTTATGCTCATTTGGAATACATATTTATGATTTAATTATGTGATGAGTGGGACCTATAATTCATTAAAATTATTTGGGAAACAATGGATATATTTTTAGTATATATGTTATGTGTAAACCATTTTACATATTCAAAATGTTATTTATGAACATTATAACATGTTCAAAATGTTATTTGATGTGTTAACCATACTGTATGATCACAATTCCATTCATAAAATAGAATAAAATTTGAAAATGTTTGGGGTGAAACTAGTTACATGTTCAAAATGTTATGTGTAAAATTGATTGTGAATAATGTTTTTATATATTATTAATAAAGGGTAACATATTTAAGGGGGATATTGAAGATCACCCACCCTTATTGAATATTACGTTTCCATGTTACCAATGACACTAAACAATTATAGTCCTCTGGCATTCACATTTACAATGTGATAAATATTCATAAAACATTATTTCATATCCATGTATTTTTAGGCTCGGTTACTATAGTTTTTATCAATGAAAAGGATTAATAAACCTTTTTTAAACTAGGAAGAGAAAAATATTAGTGATATCCCTAAGGATATTTCTGAGGATGTTCCTAGAGACGTGTCTAATTATAAGTATATGGATGAGTCATTTTATAGTAAGATGTCATAATATATTTGTAAAGGATTTATAGAGTGGCTTCGAAGAATTTGCATCCATATATAGATAAAACAAGTGGATGTCATCGATTATTATTAAGATTTTATGAATATGGAAAAAAGGACAGCAATTGTGAAACCGCAATGGGAAATTACAAAATTATTGAACATAATTTATGGGATTTTTAGTATCCCTATGGTATTATAGACTACATAATTTTTTTATGTGTTGAATGTATAGCCATTATGAAAATAATTTTCTTAGGGGGGAACATCATGTAAAATATTTAAGGTTATGATAATAATGGTTTTTTGGATGATGATGAAGAAAACATGAACCACACATGAAAGATAAGTATTGTTATAAAAGTATTCATTATAAAAATTTGTTATATTCTGTTTGATGTACTATAATACATGATATATATTTTATATTTTTATAAATGGGTATTAAGGATTAAAATATAGAAGTATAGTTAATGGTTTTAGAAACATGTTTCTTAATTTAAGTTTAGATGTATTTGAATTGAAGAATTATGTTATTTTAATAATGAAGTATATGTTCATTATTGATTTCCAAAAAATATATTGAATGGTGCAGATGACCTAGAATGGTTATTTATTGTAAGGTGATATTGAGATCAAGGGAAGGTAACCCTTAATGTGCTCCTAAAGTTGAGAAAATTGTTTTTGGTGTTGATAATGAGATGATTGATATGGATAGAATAAATTGGATGGTATTGATGTAATCATAACTAATAATGGATTAGTTGAGATTTTTGTATATATCATCATTAATTAAGTTTATAGGGTTTTTAACTATAAAGTATATATCCAATAATCTTTGTTATATATAACAAATTAATAAGCAAGTATGTTTTCAATGTTTTTATGGTAATTCTTCTTAATACCATGTTTCATGAGAATAAATGATAATTTTATTCACATGTTTGGTTTGGGAAGACCAATTGAAACTCCCTGATTTTAGAGAGATCAATGTAATGAACCGTCTGACAAATTTAGTGACAATATTTCTTAATTTATAAACATTCATCTACTAAAAAGATTATATGGAAAAAAATTTATGGAATGGTTTGAGTTGATATTTGGATGTGGTTATCAAGAATAATGTATTACATCACTAGAAGATAATTTATACATATATAATAACATGTGATAACCATTTTTTTGTTTCTCTGCTAACAGATGATAGATAGAATTAATTATCATTTTATCTATGGGTCTTATTATCCATTTGTGATCGGATATAAAAAATAAACTACATATATTAGAGTAGGAGTTGATATTTAAATTTGTTAAATAATAACCAATGGGTGATATTGCTCTTATGAAAGGGTATGAAACCAAGTAAGTATTCCTTTTCAAGAAAACTCTTCAATTTAAGGAAAAACATCTTCAATTAAATTACTTCCCTATTACCATCATTTTTATGATATCAATGAACTTTTTAAAAACTCATTGTATTAGGTAATTGTGATTATTAAAATTCTTGAAACCATGTTCAATTTTACTCTCCAACAGCATAAGATAGTTATATTTCTCTTTAATGTCCATGTTTTCACATGTCACATATGTTCGCTTATGTGGACACCTAGTTACGAATATCTTTGGGTAACTATTATGTTTAAAACCATCCCTTTTTAAAGAAAGATTTAGTATTTATTTTTACAATTCATGTTTCGGTGAAGGGAACTATCAGGTATTATACATTTAATAATTGAGATGAATTTCAATGATTAAATTGGATTAATATGGTGTAGAAAGTAACACCTCATGTTTTTATAAATTATTTTTTCATTAAAATTAAAATTTTAGGTTGGATTTCATTACAAGATACATGATGCTAATATTTATTCATACAAAAAATAATGATTATATATTACTACACACAATAGATAAATTAACATTCAGTATATAAAACACTATATTAGGGTTGTGTTATACACAATATTTAATTACTTCCAAATCTTGTGTAATACGCACGACTGAATTTTATCGAACCAAAATATTATTCATAAAATATTGTTATAGTTATCACCAAGATATAAAAAACAAAGATGTTAATGAGATTAAATAAATTATGAAAAAATGGTTGAAACATGTTTAAAAAATTAATTATTTTTCATCAATTAATTCAAAATGAAAATAAAAACCAATTGAATATAATGGAAGTGTTTTTATAAAGAATCTATTTTCATTCCCACAAGAGTGTTTTTATCTTAATAAATTAAATTAATCACTATTATTGAGAGATATTACTAATATATATATATATATACTATAAATTAACAAAACAGTTTAAAAATTCATCTAATGAGTTTTATATGCATAAAATAAAATCTAATCCAGTTTTAGGAATATCATGCTATATTATTCTAAAAGGTAGTTTTTCCTCTTTCTAATGGTAGAATTTTTTATGTCTATTGTTTGAAATGATAATAATTTATATATTATGAAATGAAAAAAAAATTAAAATATTAAAATTATAATTTTGGTTGGGGAGAAAATTTGTTATTTTTTTCCGATAGGATTCATTTTTCGTTGAATTATGAACAATGTTGAATTTTAGTTGAAAAAATAATTTACACCTTATTTAATTATATAGTTAAAAAAAATTAATATATTTTAAAGTATATTGAAATAAATTATATATATATATTAATACAACTAAGGTCATTGTAATCGATTTTACATTGAAATTTTTGGTAGAAACATTTCGAAGTTATGAACGTTTTTACTTTTTGTAATTGTTCTTTAATCTCATATACTGGATAATTTTAAATTAATTTCCCCCAGTTATATGATTGTAATTTATAAATAATGGACTCCATATTTGCAGTCAAGAATAATTTATAATATTTAATAGGTTAAACTAAATTTTTAAAGAAAATATTATTGATAACATTTAAAATTAATTACCCTGATAAAGTGAAAAATGAGTTTACAAAGGAACAAATTCTATCTTAAGTGGCCAAAATGACCTTGGAACTTGTTCAAAACCAATTTTATGGAAATATTTAAAATATTTACCCACATTAATCTAAAATTTATAATTATTTAAGGAAATTTAATTAAGGGACACAACTCCATAATTTTTTTCTTTTTTAACTTACAAAAATCATACTACTCCTCCACTATTAAAATGAGCCCATCCCTCTCTCTTATTTACACATATAAAGCCCATTGGATTGTCCCAAAAACCCCAAATAATCTCCATAAATTCCTAATAAAACTATATATTCTAGACAATGGGTATAAAAAACCAATTATGTTCATTGGAGTAAACCAAAAGGAGTTACCCGAAGAAGAGGTAACATTCTTCTCTGCGCACTTTTATTTTATTTAATTCAACCCTAACTTATATTATATTTATATGAAGATTATTTAATAAAATGAGTATAAAAAATATACAAATATTTTGTTTTTTTAACTACACAACTAACACATTCACCCACTTACATCAATTGGGATACACAATCATCATTCGTGGGTACGGTGGACTGTCACATCAAAAATAGATGTCGTTCGTTCTTCCATTACAACCTCTCAATTTCGGTAATAATAGTTCAATTACTATTTTTATATAATTTATATTATATTTACTATGAATTTATTCTTATTTAATTAATATATAACACATACCTTCTTGATTTCCATGTTATTATAATTTGAAAAAATTGTTTGTGGACTAATGGACTATCGACTCCTCAAAGCTATATGATTTTATTATACATTTCATAGAATTTTTAAGGATTGGTTAAATAGAAATTTTAGATAAATATAACATAATTAAACTAATTTGATGATAATATATATAAATATATAAATTTTATTTCCATTCTTTCTTTCACTTTGATATGAATATAGAAACAATGTTCATCTGTACGTACGTAATACTATCTCTACCAACATTATATCTCATTTTATATATATTTATTTTATAGATTATTATAAGTATATATAAAATGAATATATATTATATTTATATCAAGAATTAAATTATACTAATAAGGAAATCATGGTAAATTAAAAGGGGCCAAAAAATAAATAGTCCAAATATATATTAAAAAGAAATAAATTATTACTATAAAGATAAAATTTAAAAGGATTATTTATTAGAAGGGTAATATAAAGTCAAAATAACATCACATGTGTGGTGATATATAAGAAGATATTTTTGAGGTAATTTTATAAAAATCTTATATTTATTATACAAGATTTTTAAACGTGTGAAATGAAAAATGGGACTTATTGTATGTGTTTTATCATCTCACTTTTGTTTCAGTGAGATATAGGCAATATTCAAAAATTATTATTACTGTGTGGTGGATATAATGAACTATGAAAGGTTAGAAAATGAATTTAATTTATTTAATGATATTAAAAGTTTCATTTGATGTTATTCATTTATCGATATAATGATTCAAAACTTACTCAAGTAGTAAGGGGATTTTAGTCTCACTTTTATTTCTGTAGGAGTTATTCTATATTCAACTCACATTTCTTCTATGTGGGGTATATACTACCTATGAATTTATTCTATAATAAATATATGAATATTTATCATTATATATACACATTTATAAATATATATTTCATGGTGATTATTATTCAAAATTTTACCAAATATGTAATGTAAATTTGTCTCAAATTTCATTCTTTGAGACACAAGTAATGTTACACAACAATATTATTTTACCATGAATATATACAACCATTTGAAATGTTGATTCATGTATATTATTCAACTAATTATATTTGAATAATAATTTATTGATTTTATATCATTGGGATTATGGTTCAATGTTACCAAAGTGGTAAGAGTTTATTGTCATACTCTCATTGTTTATTAGGATTGTTTATGATTATGTATCCATTGATGAAATATTATGATTCATATCGCAAGAAAAATATAGAAATTAATTCTCCTCTAGTTACTATATATATATATATATGAAAAGTTATGATTTGTCACTCTTTAATACATATGATAATTAAAAATGTATTTTTAAGAAAATATGTATTTATCTCTCTCTACGATCAGATTTCCATGTTATTCAAAAAAAATGTTTTATAAAAAGCATTTAAAATATTTTTAAATGATATTTTAAGATCATTATCAAGGAAAAAAAATTTATCAAAAATTTATGTTTTAGAAAAATTATTTTCAAAGCATCCATTATAAGTATTCAAGGTTATTTTCAATGAAAATTGTTTTCAAAATATAAAATGTTTTAAAAATTTCTTTTCAAAGAAAAATTGATATAATTCATAAGAGATGTTTTAAGTGATCTTTTAAAAATTATTTTCAATCTCTGATAATATCCATTGATATAGTTTATTCTTTATAAGTGATAGAATCTATGGATGGAATTTTTTTATTTATATGAATGGTTTATGTTTTTGATGAAATTTTACTTATAAAATACATTTCCCTTCCACAAGTTATACATTGATAAAACACAAATGAAACAATGCATCCTTTCATGGTATACTAAATGTTGAAATTATTATCAAACCTATCTGTTTTCCGCATATTATCATTGTATGAAGTGTTGATAATACCCATTTCATTTTATGGGTTCTGATAATATAATTTTTAATTCTACTTCAGAACACATATGTATATTTAAATTATGTGATGTATGAAACCATTATCTACACCCATAAAGTGCGTAATGATGTATATTTCATGAGTATATATGGTATGCATGAACCTGATTATGTGTTCACATTTTTATACATGAACTTGATTGCATATTCACAATGTTATGCATGACCCATATTATATGATAATAAGGTTTTGTAAAAACAAAATTACATTTTTACACATTCACTCATGAATATTATTAAAAGTAAAAAATTCTATGGATGAACCAGATTACATGTTAAAAATATTACACATGATCCTAAATACATGTTAACAATGTTTTTCATGGACCAATCTTTCATGTCTACATTGATATGGAAGGGCATGGTTGCATTTCCATAAGTTTATGAGAGGGCCTAAGTTCATATCCTTAACATAATGAGTGAACATGTTTTTATTTATATTACTTCACAATGTTATAAGATTATATGAATACCAAATTTATTTGTCTTATATGAATTGTATACTCTCAAGAATATTGTTATTTGATTTTCATATGATTCAAGTCTTATGAACATCTAATATTTATTCCATGCCTCTAGATTATTAACTTTAATATGTAGTTTATAATATTAACATTTTAAGATCATGTTCCCATGCCCTTATACAAAAGTTATTCTTACACATCTTCCTTGTCTTCCATTATTAAAAATATGAACTTACCCTTTTCTTAGGTTTCCATTCCCCATGATATAAAAAATGGTTTAATTTAGTGTAATAAAGGGGAATTTGTTTAAGGGATATTTTGAAGTTATTTCTCTAGGATATATGAATATTTATCCATGTTTACAATGAATCAAAATTAATATGGCCCTTGTGAATGTACTTATGTAATATTCATAATATTTATATAAAATGATAGAAAATCCATGTATGTTAGGTCATGGTCTCTATACCACATTCCTCTTAAATTTATAAATAATGGATTGGTTGTATGATAAGGTTTATAAAAACCATCAAAACTTAATAAGTATCATTTAATCATTTTATTTCATTTATCTTTATGGTTACTCACTCTTACAATTTTCTTTTCCCCAAAATAAATAGATTTTTTTATCTTGGAGACATATATATTAAGATTAAAAATAAAATGTGTCTTCATAAAAAAAATTCCTGCTAATTATATTTGTTAAATTTATGTAATCAAATTAATTATTAATAGGTTTTGGGAAAATTTACTTTAATACATGTGCGTGTAATCTGCAAAACCTCATTTTAACTATAAATGTGTAAATCAATATGTACAATTTTTAATATTTATGTTTAATACAATTATAATAAAAGATAAATTAGTTAATTAATCAAACATAGTTTATATATTTAAACACATACCAATCACATAGATGCATATAGGGTATTTATTAATTTTAAACCATTTATTATTATATTATTTATTATTATATAACATTAATGACATTTTGGAACTATTAATTTAATTTGACATTGAAAACAATGTGACATTCAATGAATTATAAAATATTCAATTAATTCCAATAAAAACAGTTATATTTATCTAAAAAATATTAAAATAAAACAATTCATTCAACTTAAATTCCTTTTCATATTATCAATATATTTTATTTTGTTTTTTTATTAATTTGATAAATATTATTTCAACATTTCATATGAATTCAAGGTAATTATAAAATTAACAAAAATTGTAAATAAGTTAACATCATGAAAATAATTCTATTATTTTTAAAATAACAATTAATATTCTTTCAAAAAATTCGTACATTCTCATGTGAACACATAAGGTATTTTTTAAAGTGTTATAATTGTGTCATTTTTAAAGCAAAAGAGTGAAATTATGTCTTATACATTACATAAAATATTATATAAGTCACATTAATTGAAATGTTTCCCATAAACACATAATTTTTTATCCCAATATGTTAAGTGTATAAACACCTTCATTCAATAATATATAAGATGATGAATGTAATCCTTTTGATGTAGCTTCATCCTAGGTTTGCATGATTTATCTATTTACTATGGTGAAATTTTTTTTATTTTTTTTACTGTTAAATATTAGAAAAATTTATGTAAAAATTATTTAAAAATATAATTTTTATTATTCCAAATATGGAATCTATTAAACCTATTTCCATCACAATAAGTGAAATAATTGTTTTTATAATACTCCAACAATGCGGGATGAAGTGGTTTTTACCATGAAATTGAATTTTTCAAGTAATATATAATCTAATATTAACTCTATGACTATAAATAATAATTATATTAATTTTAGTTCATATAAATATATATATAATCTTTAAATAATCATTATTAATTTATTTTTTAGATATAATTTAATTAATTTAATTGTATAAACATTATCCTCTTAAAAAACATTTTAAAAAATTGTGTTTTTAAACATAAAAATAAGATTAAAGAAGAATCATTATATTTATATATTAAGATGAAATTAATTAAATAAATCTATTTAAATTTGATTATATTTCAATTTAAGATCAAATATAGAATATATTTGGAAAAATAAATAGATTAATTTAATGAAAATTTGTGACGACTCGTCCTCAGGACCCGTGTCGTGACTACCCCAAGCACGCCATCCATAGGCAAGGGGCTGGCGACTGGCACCAAAGGCGTAAATTCCGATAAAAAGAGAAGGAATTGCCTTTATAAAATTAAACAAACACAATAGAGTACACAACAGAAGTACGCACTATGTAATAACGAATACAAAAGTAAGTTCTGAAAGAAAAGGGGCCAGAAATACAAGCCCAACAGTAAGTACAGTACAACTAAAAAGCTAGTACAACTACAGTAAAGTTAAACAGCAACCACTGAGCCGTCCTCTGAAAATACCACGTAAAGGGTGGGTACATATGGTCTCCTCATCACCTCGGGTCTGTCTGTCTGCTTTGGGTACATCTTGTCAGGTGGTCCACCTCCGGGTACCGTCCAGCTCTACAAGTATCAACCTAGATCAGTGTTGTCCGTCGTCTGCATCCAACACAACGTAGTGTGGGTATAGCCCATGCAGGGGTGAGTATATGATACTCAGTATGTACCCCGAGACCCCTGAAGGTCTCCCAGAATACATGAAGGATAAAACACAGAAAAAAGATACAATCACAAAGTATCAACCAACTCTACTTAGGTATATTCCATTGCATATACCTAGGTCATCAATACCAGTTCGGCTCCAACTCTCAAGCCTAAGCACAACCCAGTCCACACAGGAATGAAGTCAATCACATCGATGATAATGATTGAAAGTAAAGACTCATATCACATAGGTATAAATCTTTCGTATTGCGATAGATATGGTCAGATGTAGTCACTAATTTATCTAAGTTGTCGGACCCACATAGGATACTAGACCAGTTAAGCTTTCAGACCCACGTAGGATACTAGACCAGCTACTTTGTCAGACCCACTCAGGATACAAGTACATAAGTCAAACTATCATACTCACTTAGGATAAAATTACAGTAGTCATCGATGTCGAACCCACGGAGGATTCCAGTACAGTTGTCATCATCATCGAACCCACAAAGGATTTCAGTACGGTAGTCTTCGCAGTCACAGCCAGCACTAGGGTTCCCGCACACAACAGGCTCGATTCTGAGAGGGTCTTCTCCTCAATCCAAGGGGGTCGATACATCAACTATCACGAAGTTCAGATTTGATGTATCTCGAAGTTCCATCTCATCAAAAGAAAACCAATACGACCGATGACACGTCAATCAGACACCCGGTCTAAGAGGTATTGGATTTTCCGTTCCAGGGGCCCGGTTGGAATTATGCTGAGTCCAAACCCAGCCGTTTTCCAATGTCTCCCAAAACACACTTAGAGTAACGCAGAAGGACCACCTTGTTGCGAGAGTTCCAATGCCACAGACGGCTCAACAATCGGACACGTGGTCCTGGAGTTATTGTCATTCAAGTAAAACGGGCCCCGCCCGTCAAGCACAGTGGGATGGCATCCAACAAAGCTCGGGTGTCAGCTCAGCCCGGTGATGCATGGCCCAGCCCAGTGAGGCATAGCCTGGCCCGATGGGGCGTGAGTGGCCCACACGAGCGGGCCACCATTCTCCCACATGGAACATGCGGGTGGCACGACATCCTTCAACACGGCCGGTAGGCGGGCGGCTAGTTTGCCGCTGAAGTGGCTCGTGAAGTGCAAGTCGCGGTTCTCCGCAGTGCGGTTCCCCTTGTGGCGCCGCGGTCTCCCTGTCTGGCTAGCTATGGTTGGACTTCCCTTCTTTGGCCGAGCAGCCCGTGGATTGTGGGGAGAAGTTCTTCCGCAGTGCAGCGCCCTCATGGAACCGCGGTTCCTTCAGCCTAGCTGGCTTTAGCTAACCAGTTCTTCTTCGGCTGAGCGGCCTACGGATACGGTCCGTGGTTCTCCTCTATGTGGTCGGCACACAACCGTCACATCCTCTAGTCGACATCGCCTCTGATTACCACCGCCAAAATAGTCAAGAACCATCAGAGGGTCGTTGGGCCATGTTCGTTCGGCACGCGCCCTCCATGTTAGGCTTTATCAATTGGCCGAAGACAAAATAAGAATTCACCAAGGATGGGATATAATTTCATTCACTTAATATTATATCAATCCTCCTACCTCGTAATTGATGTTCCTTCATCGATAAGCCATATAAGTCGAGCATCGTGGTAGTTCAACATCATGGAAGATGGGGTTGCGGAGCACGGTGTCATCCTGTTGACATTTGAAGTCATTTTCATAGACGGAGTACCTGGAAAGTGGTGTATTCTCCCTTGACGTGGAGGAAGAATAAAGGATGAAGGCATTCCTCACGTTCTAGTTCCGGTTGAAAGAAAAGTGGAGAGAAATTGCTTCCCGTTCTTTGAGTCGTGGAGAATTCCTCACGGAGAGGAACACATCCTTCAAATTCTCCTGAGGTTTTCCCCACTGAAATATTTTCCAAGGAAAATATTATAACAAGGCTTCCCAATTTTTAATATAATTCCCATGCAATTCAAATTGATTCAAAAGAGGTGCCAATTAATTAATGTAGATATTAATTAGATAGGTTGGCACATTCAATCGATGGGAGGTGGATATGCTCCACCATAATAAATGAGAAGTGTTGTCCAAATAAATGAAGGTGGTGTTAATGGGAATTTTAAGGGATTTTAGGGGAGGTCAAAGGGTTTGGGTTCGTGTGGGCCCCACCTCACTAAATCCTCCCATGGGATGTTATGTGGGTGTAGGGCCCACCTCTAACTTCCCCTTGTCGAAAAAAACCCACCAATTATATATAAAATTTTGTTCAATAATTTTATTTAAATAATTATAAATCCCCAAAATAATCTTCATCCTGTATAAAACGCAACTGCGGAAAAGGTCCCCTTATACAAACACCGGTGCTATGCGTTCATCGGTGTCCTCGGATTTCAATTCTGAGAACCGGTTCAAAATATAGAAAAACCCGCTCGTATTTTTACTGAACGTTCCAAAACAAAACAACAAAATTTTATTCAGGGCACACTGGCCCTCAGAATCAGGTTCCGTCAGAAACCACAGACTTGTAAAATTCCAAAATATTTAAGAAAAAAATTTCTGTGAATTTTTCGAGTCATTATATTTCCCCCACCCCAGGGCTTTACATCCCCATAAAGACATAACACACACAAGGGAAACAAAAGAGGGTACTAAGCATACATTTGAGCCTCCCACTCCCATGGGCTCTCCTGGAGGTTCCCGTGCTGCCAGCGAATGCGCACCAGAGGAATCGATCGTCCACATAGGACTCGCTTCTGTCAATCCTCGATCTCCATTGGGAGCTCCGTGAATGTCTCCCTATCATCGATGTCCAGCCCCCCGTGATTGATGATGTGGGACAGGTCATGCACATATCTCCTCAGCTGAGATATGTGGAAGACGTCATGCACCCGATGCAAATGAGGGGAAAGGGCCAGGCAGTAAGCCACCTCACCTACTTTACAGAGGACCTGGAAATGTCTGATGAATCAGAGAGGCAACTTGCCTCCTCATCCAAATCTTCATAGACCACATCGAGGTGAGACCTGTAAGAAGACATGGTCACCATCCTCGAACTCTAGTGGTCTCCATCTCTTATCAGCATATGACATATGTATGCTCTGTGCAGTGTTCATCCGATCCTAGATGATGTGCACCTTCTTTGTTATAGCCTGAACAACTCTGGTCCTACAAGTGCTGACTCCCCTGGGTCAGTCCAAGACATAGGTGATCTGCAAGGTCGGATGTACAATGCCGAATAAGGGGTCGTACTTATAGTGGGGTGGTATCTGTTGTTGTACTCAAACTCTGCCATGGGTTGTTGATCCTCATAGCTACGACCAATGTCAAGGACACATGAACAGAGCATGTCCTCAAGAGTTTGAATGGTCCTCTTAGTCTGACCATCCATCTGAGGATGGAAGGCGGTGCTCAGACATAGCTGCATCCCAAAAGCCACTTGTAACCCCTTCCAAAGCCGGGATGTGAAACGAGCATCTTGATCAGAGACGATAGTCGATGGCACACCATGAATTCATAAGATCTCATGAATGTAGAGGCGTCCCAAGCTTGCTACCGATCCCTTCTCTCTGATCGGTAGGAAGTGGGCCGACATGGTGAGTCGGTCTACGATCACCCAAATAGTGTCCTTCCCTCTAGATGTACGTGGAAGCCCCATCATGAAATCCATGGATATCACGTCCCACTTCCACTTCAGGACCACTAAGGGATGCACCAAGCCCGCTGGTACCTGTTGCTCGGCCTTCACTTGCTGACAAGTGAGCAATCATGAAAAGAACTCTGCTACTGCCTTCATTATACCCGTCCTCCAGTGCTGTCGCCTGAGGTTCAGATACATATTTGCCACTCTTTGATGTACCGCCATAGGGGAAGTGTGGAACTGCCTCATCAACTCCTCATGTAGTGAAACCGGTACCATAGTATTTCCCCTAAATAAGATGATGTGCTCTTCTCTTTCTAAAAATACATCAGATGTATGTCTTGAGGATATCATAGCACATCACATCTCACAGTCAACATCCCCACGTTGTGCCTCTCTGACTCGCTGTAGGAGTGGAGGAGTGACTTTGAGGGACTATATAAAAGCTGCTCCATCTATATCCACAAAGGATATTTGCAACACGGCCAGCCACTTCGTCTCCCCTCCAAGCAGCTGAATGCCTGATCTCTTGTTGAGAGCATCTGCTACGACATTCCCCTTCCAATGATTATAGAATATCTAGATGTCATATTCCTGGAGGAACTCTACCTATCACCATTGTCTCAGGGTTAGGTCCTTCTGCGAGAAGATATACCTGAGACTCAGGTGGTCAGATTAGACTGTAAAGCACTCTCCCACCAGTTAGTGTAGCCACATATTTAATGCGAAGACCACTGCTACTAACTCTAGGTCATGGGTAGCGTAGTTCTGATCATGTTGTCTCAGCTAACAAGAACCATAAGAGATCAATGATATCTCCTACATCATAACACACCCATGACTGGTCCCTAATGCGTCATAGTAAACTATGTAACCTACGCCCTCCTCTGGTAGCCTCCAGATGGGTGCACTGGTCAATCTCTACATCAGCTCCTGAATGCTCTGCTGGAACCTATATTACCACACAAAAGGTTTCCCCTTCTTCTTCAAAGCTAAAAGAAGTGCTGCAACTCTGGAGAAGTCTAGCACAAATCTCTTATAGTATCCAGCCAGGCCCAAGAAACTTCAAACCTTCGTCACACTCCTGGGTGGCTCCCAAGCAAGATCTTCCTCGATCTTCACTGGATCCACTGCTTCCCCAGCCTCCGAGACGACGTGTCCAAAGAAGTGAACCTCTCGAATCCAGAAATGGAACTTCAAGGGCTTACCATAAATCTGGTGATCTTGTAGTGTGTCATGTAATACCCGTAAATGGTAGGCATGTTCCTCCTCAGTATTCGAGTAAATAAGTATGTCTTTGATGAAGACTATGTAAAATCAATCAAGGTAAGGAAAGAAGATCATGTTCATGAGACTCATGAAAACTACTAGAGCGTTGTTACACAAAATTTCATAACCAAGAACTCATAGTGGCTATACCGACACTTGAAGGTCATCTTCTACACATCCTTGTCTCGAACTCTGAGCCGGTGATAACCTCACCTAAGGTCTATCTCTGAGAACCATCGTGATCCCTTGAGCTAATCAACAAGGTCGTCAATCCTAGAGAGTTGGTACTTGTTCTTCACGGTCACCTAATTCAGGAGACAATAGTCGACACACAGTCGCAAGCTCACATCTTCCTTCTTGGTGAACAAAATCGGAGAGGCCCAGGGTGAAACATAGGTTCGGATAAATACCATCCACTGAAAGTCCTCCAACTATACACAAATCTCATGAAGCTCTATTGGAGACATCGGATATGCTGTAGTTGATATCGGTGTTGTCCCCAGATATAGGTCAATGTAGAATTCTACCTCTCTGTGAGGAGGTAGTCCTGGTACGTCGTCAAGAAAAATGCCCGTATACTGATCCACCACAACAGGAATACTCGAACTCCACACATCAACTACTCCGATGATGATACTAGACAACTAATGTGTGATCGGTTTCCCTCTCCTCTTCCTAAGTCCATCCTGCACTGTAAAGGCTTTTTTATCAACGGTAAAGGGGAACCTGGTCCCATCAATGCCGAAACACCACACATTGTGCCTAATATAGTCGATCTGAGCATGGGCTGTAGAGAACCATTCTATACCCAAGATGACATCGTAATGTCTCGACGCCACTACAAAAGGATCCTAGCCAAATCTGCCACCTCCAAGAGTAAGCTCACATTTCCGGAACCAGTGTGTAATCAACAAGTTTTCTCTTGTATGAGTCTCTAACTGTAAGGATCGAGCCAACATCTCAGTCGGAATCTCTATGTTCCAAACAAGGGTAGGGGCAATAAAAGAATGACTCACTCATGTGTCTATAAGTACTTAGGAAAGCCTGGAGTAGACACATGTAGTACCTCGAATCATATCAAGTGCACCGTGGTCATAGTCATTGACTGCCAGGAGCTGAGCCTGCCTCTGTCCACTAGCTCTCTATGGTTGGGGTGGACCTCCTGGCCGTGGTGGTGGTAGAGTCTTGAAATGTCATCCACCACCCACTGCTTTTCTAGATCTTATGCCTCGTCTACCTGCTCTCGGAGGACCACCACAGTCGAACCACTGCCTCTGCCTGGGAAGTACCTATACTATCTTTTGCTCGTCCACATGGTGGGTCGGACAGTCTCGAGCCTTGTGACCCGGCCCGCCGCATGCATAGCAATTCCTTCTCCTCATATAGCTAGATCTATTTCGGGTTCCCTACACAACCGAACCTGTATCCTGAGGTCTCCCTCCTTATGGCCTGGTCTACTTGGACCACTGTGTCAATTGACTGCTGCCCGCTGTAGAAGACTCCGCTATATGTCGCCCTACGGTGGGTCTTACTGCTGGTGACTGCTCAGCGAGAAAAATCTCCCCAAAAGGGGATCGATCCCACACTCCCGCCTGTGTGGGACTACTTAGGGAGATCATCGAAGCCCTGATCTCATGTCTGAGTCCCTGCTCAATGGTCTGGTCCCTGAAGAATGGGTCTCATACCATGTCTGTGGTGTAGCGTTAGAGGTCAGTGAACCTTGATGAGTACTGAGCTACTGTCATGCTGCCCTACTACAGAAGAAGTAACTCTTGTATCCACACCGCATGAAGGGTGGCTGTAACAAACTCCGAGTGGAAGAGACTCTCAAAGTCTGTCCAAAGTATAGATGCCTTATCATGCACCTAGAGCATCAAGCTCTACCATCTACCTGCTTCTGCGTGCAGGAGACTCGCGTCAAGGATCACTATATGATTGGCGGGTGTCCCTACCAGTCTGAAAACTCTGATGACAGCCTCCAGCCAGTCCTCACCTGCCTTTAGCTCTGTCTCTCTACGGAACTTGGGTGGCCTCTTTCTCTTGAACTCGTTCAGCGCACACAGATGGCGTGCACTCTTTGCTACTGGGGCTGGTGGTATCGGTGGTCCAGCGGGTAGTGGTACCGCTGGTGCCTCCACTATAATGGGGCCCTACACCAAGGCATCATCGCTTGGTGGGCTACCTTCCCGTACGTAACTCAAAGCTCTAGCCGGTTGCCTTCATGGGGGCATAATGTAAAGAAGCAGGTGTGGCACGGTCAAAATAGTATACCTTGTGAGCTGACACATTTTAATCAAAAAGAAAACTTTTGAAACTCACATGCAATCAGTGTTTTCGGGTACTGAGTCAGGAATCAGAGGTCAGGGTCCTGGTGTATAGATACGTAATCTGCCGCACCAACACTGGACTCCCTGGACTGAAAACCACGCTCAGTACTCTTAACACTGTTTCATCACTGAAAAGAATGATTAGATTCTTTAGTTCCACGGTAGAACCCACTCCTCTGATACCAATTTGTCACAACCCAACCTCGGGGCCCATTCCCAGACTACCCTAGGACTTCCTTCCATAGGCCAGGGGTAGGAGACTAGCACAAATTGCATAAATCCAGAAAAAAGGGAAGACATTGCCTTTATAAAAGTAAACAAACAGAACAGAGTACACAACAGAAGTAAGAACTAAGTTATACTGAATACAAAGGTGAGTTCTGAAAGGAAATAGGACAGAAATACAAGCCCACCAGTAAGTATGGTAAAACTCAAAACCTAGTACAACTGCAGGAAAGTAAAACAGCAACCACTAAGTCATCCTCCAGAAATCCCACCTTAACGGTGGGTACAAATGGTCTCCTCAGCACCTCGGGTCCGTCCGTCTGCTCTAGGTACGTCTCGCCATGTGGTCCACCTCCGGGTACCATCCAGCTCTACAGTTCTCTACCTCGATCAGTGATGTCCATCGTTTGCATTCAACACAACATAGTGCAAAAATATCTCATGAATGTGTGAGTATACGATACCCAGTAGGGACCTCGAAACCCTCAATGGTCTCCCAGAATCCACAAAAGATAATCTACATAATAAAGATACAATCACAAAGTGTCAACTAACTCTACATAGATATATGTCCATACATATTCCTAAGTCATGAATCCCAGTTCGGCTCCAACTCTCGAGCCCAAGCACAACCCAGTATACACAAGAAAAAAGTCAATAACATCGATGATAATGATTGAAAGTAAAGAATCAGGTCACACTGGTATACATCTTTCGTATAGTGATAGAGATGATCTGATGTAGTCATTGATTCTTCTAATCTGTCAGACCCACTTAGGATACTATAACAGCTAAGCTATTGGACCCACGTAGTATACTAGAGCAGTTACTCTGTTGGGCCCACTTAGGATACAAGTACAGAAGTCAAACTGTTGGACCCACATAGGATACAAGTACAGTATTTATCGCTGTCAAACCCACGAAATATTCCAGTATAGTTGTTGCCGTCATCAAATGCACGGACGAGTCCAGTATGGTAGTCGTCAGAGTCGCTGCCAGCTCTAGGGTTCCCACACACAACACCCTCAATTCTATGAGGGTCCGCTCCTCAAAGCAAGGGGTTTGATATGTCAACTATCACGAAGTCCTGAGTTGATGTATCCCGAAGTTCTGTCTTGTCAAAAAAACCCAACGTGATAGACGGCGCATCAATCAGATGTCCGGTCTGAGAGTTATTGGTTTTTCCGTTCTAGGGGCCCGAATGGAATTATGCTCTTTCCAAAACCATCCATTTTCCAAAGGCATCCAAAACTCACTTAGAGTAATGAAAAAATACCTCCTCATCACGAGGGTCCCAGTGCCATAGACGTCGCGTCAATCGGACGCGAGGTCCTGATGTTATTGACGTTCAAGTGAAACGGGCCCGACCCGTCAAGCCTAATGAGCTGGCGGGTCGGCCGGAACCAGTCCGGCGGGTCTGACCCGGCTGGGGGGTCAGCCCGGTTCGGTGATGCGTAGCCCGGCCAATAGAGGCATGGCCCAGCCTGGCTGGGCGTGGCCCGGCCCATCCCTGCGGCAAGCAGCCCAACCCGCACAAGGCGGCCCGACCCGCATCTCAGCCAACTGGCTGAGCCGGTGCCTCCTCACCCACCCCCCCCCCCCCCAATTTCATGAACTGGCAGTACCAAGTGGCACCGCCCCTTCTGTCCAGCTGGCCGAAGCCAACCGGTCTTCCTGGCGCGAGCGGCCCACACGGGGGGCCGCGGTTCTCCCACGCGGCACCTACGGGTTCCGCGACCACCTTCAACCCAGCCGGCAGGCTGCCGGCCAGTGCACCGCCGAAGTAGCCCGCAAAGCGCGGGCCGCGGTCCTCCACAGCGCAGTTCCCCTTATGGCGCCGCGGTCTCCCTATCTGGCCAGCTACTTCCAAATGATCCTTCTTTGGCCAAAAAGCCCGCAGATTGCGGGCCGCGTTTATTCTGCATCGCGGCTCCCTCGTGGCGCCGCAGTTCCTTCAGCCCGGCCGACATTAGCCGGCCGGTTCTTCTTTGGCCAAGCGGCCCGCGGATGCGGGCCGTGGTTCATCTCTATGTAGCAAGCACACGACCGCCACTTCCTCCGTTCTCCATCGCCTCTGATTAACGCCGCCGAAATTGTCAAGAATAATTGGAGGGTCGTCAGGCCGTGTTCATTCGGCCCGTGCACTCCGTGTTAGGCGTTATTATTTGGCCGAAGACAAAACAAGCATTCACCAAGTATAGGATATAATTTCATTCACATAAAATTATATCAAACCCCCTACCTCGTAATTGTGGTTCATTCGTCAATGAGCTGCGAAAGACGAGCGTCGCGGTAGTTGGGCATCGCAGAAGATGGCGTCTCGGAGCACGGTGTCGTCCCGTCAATGTTGGAAGTTGTTGTTGTAGACGACGTTCCTTGCGAGTGGGGTCTTCTCCCTTGACATGAATGAAGAATAAAGGATGAAGGCATTCCTCACGATCTTGTTCCAGTTGATATAAAAGTGGAGAGAAATTGATTCCCGTTCTTCGAGGCGTGGAGCATTCTTCGCGGAGAGGAACACTTCCTTCTAATTATCTAGAGGTTTTCCCCATCAAAATATTTTCCAAGGAAAATATTATAATTAGGCTTCCCAATTTTTAATAGAATTTCCATACAATTAAAATTGATTCAAAGGAGGTTCCAATTAATTAATGTAGATATTAATTAGATAGGTTGGCACATTCAATGGGTGGGAGGTGGAGAGGCTCCACCATAATAAATGAGAAGTGTTGTGAAAATAAATAAAGGTGGTGTTATTGGGGATTTTAACGGAGTTGAGGGGAGGTGAAAGGGTTTGGGTTCGTGTGGGCCCCACCACACAAAATCTTCCCATGGTAGGTTATGTGTGTGTGCGGCCGACCTCTTACTTCCCCTTGTAGGAAAAAAACCTCCAATTATAAATAAAATTTTTTTCAACAATTTTATTTAATTAATTTAAATCCCCAAAATAATCTTCCATCCTGCATAAAATGCAACTGCAGTAAAGGTCCCCTTAAGCGAATACCAGCGCTACGAGTTCATCGGGTTCGGGAGAATTCAATTCTGAGAACCGGTTCAATAGATAGAAAAACCAGCCCAAATGTTTACTGAACGTACCCAAACAAAATATCAAAATTTGATTCAGGGAACACCAGGCCTCAGAATCAGGTTCCGTAAGAAACCGCAGACTCGTAAAATTCCAAAATATTTAAGAAAAAAATTTCCTTGAATATTTCGGGTCATTATATTACCCCCACCCCTGGGCTTTACATCCCCATAAAGCTATATCACACACAAGGGAATCAAAATATATTACTGAGAACGCATCTGAGCATCCCACTTCTATGGGCTCTCCTAGAGGTTCTCGTGCTGCCAGCGAATGCGCACCAGAGGAATCGATCATCCACAAAGGACTCACTTCTGTCAGTCCTCGATCTCCACTGGGACCTCCGTGAATGTCTCCCTGTCATCGATGTCTAGCTCCTCGTGATCGATGATGTGGGACGGGTCATGCATGTATCTCCTCAACTGAGATACGTGGAAGACGTCGTGTACCCTATCCAACTGAGGTGGAAGGGCCAGGTAGTAAGCCACCTCACTTACTCTACGGAGGACCTGGAAAGGTCTGATGAATCGCAGATAAATTCATTTGAAATATGATCATTGGATATACACATATCCGATAGGTATATATATATTTTATATTTTTAGTATCAATTTCGAATTAATATTTTTCAAAAATGTTAAATAATTTAATTAAATCATAACATTTATTTAAAATATTAATTTTAAAATTACTGTGTATAATTATTAAATATGTATTAAATAATAAATTTATAGAAATATATTGATTATATTTACAAGAAAATAAAAGAACAACTATGAAAGAGATATTACTAGGAAAATAAAAAGAACAATATCTTGTTACACTTAATATATATATATTTACAAATATCTTTAACATTTTTTATGAAGTAATTTCATTTATTTAAAAATTAATTTTATTTATCTCTTTAAAAAGATTATAATAAATTGGTTTTAATATTTTTAGTAACAATTTGGTTATAAGATGATTTTAATTTATAAAAAATAAATAGGAAAAGTATTTATTAATTTCCATTATAAAGTAGTTGTTTTTTAATTAAATGATTTTGTAAATATAAGCTAAATAATATATCAAAATAATTTAAATTTACAAGGATTTTAATATTATACTTTTTTTAATAAGAAAAAATATATTAGCTTTAAATCAATTTTTAATTTAGTATAAATAATATAAAACATATTATTTTTAAAAAAATTCCTATAAAAGTAGATTTTGATATGTTCTGTATTCATTCAAAAAAAAATCCAAATATTTTTAAAGTGAATTAGATTAAATAGATTAATAATGGGTATTCACAACATAAATTTTTTAAAGAGTGGCCATTAAATAATTTAATAAAAAGTATAATTACCTTATTGTAATTATTTAACAAAAGTTATAGGGTTAAAAGATGTATTGCAAAATGGCATGAATTTTTTTATGTTTTCATAACAGATAGAAATTATAGAATAACATTATTATATGGTAAATCTAATAAAACATGTATCTTTAACATATACTCATGTAAACAATGAAAATTATATGTGATTACACTTTCAATGCTCACCCAACATCATTAAAAATGCAATATCCCTTCTCACTTATAAAATTTGTAAGCATCTACCCACTTGAAGACAAATTAATCAATCCATTAAACCCCTTCCAATTTATCCTATCCTTGAATCATATTCTGTTTTTATAATCCTTGGGTTAAAATAAATTTTCTTAACCCTTTGATTTTTCAAGAGATCCTTCAAGTAAAGAATTAGGTCGTTAGTGTTGATACAATCCACTACCAAAACCAATATTCTCTATCTTCTTCCTTGAAAACATTTAAAACTATAGTACTATAAATAAAAAATTTAACTATAGTAAATAATTTTATTAAAATTTATGTAACAACAATTTTCTATCTCCCTCTCATTTGTAGAAAATTAAATTTTTACTTGTGATATTTACAAACTACCACTAATGTGAAAGAAATATTTTATTTTTCATAAACTACATACATGGATGGTTGTAAGAATAAATTTAAAAAATAAAAACTTTATTTTTGATATCACTAACAAAATATTATATTAAATTTTGATATATTTTAATATATAAATAATTATTAATATATTATCCTTTTCTGATAAAATTTACCAAAATAATCTTATCACGTGATTCATCTTCATGAATCAAAACTAATTATATGATTAACTAAAATTAAATAAAATGCATAAAATTATGAAACATACATTAAATGATCATAAATAATATTGTAATGATAATATTTGTACCATTTTAGGGGGATCTACATTATCATTTCAAAGTGATTATGAATCAATCAAAGGTTCTAAAATCTGATGATTGAAATAAAAAACTAATAAATGTATAGTACATGATTATATTTTAAGAGTATAAAAGGTAATATATTTGAATAATTTTATGAAAAACATTGTTTTTATGGTCATTATTTTACAGATGGATAAACATCGTACCTAGATGTCTTAATTCAATTTAATGATTTTGTATCGAAAGATTCCATTATTTTGAGACAAGCCTGATATTGTGAATCTATATTATTTATAAGGTGTATATACTGGCCCTTTGATATATTATAACATAAATATATTTTCATTCATGTTAATTAATGATTCATTTACTCTATTCAATTTCAAATGGTTTTTATAAAATGATAACAATGCCATAAGTATTTTTCATAACAAACATTTTTTTATATATGTTATAATATTTCTTTTTGAACTCAATTATTCTAAATTTGGTTTTATTCATCTAGTGATTTCTTTAAATTTTATTCCCATATAATTTTATATGAATTTTTAATTCACTATCACTAACTCTTATTATATATATTATTTCATCAAATATAATGATATTAATTCGGGGTTTTTAAAATCACCTACCTTTCACTTAGTTATAATATTCCTTCATGAAATTATTTATTCTATACATGTTCTATTTCTTCCATTTATTTATTTCTGAAGAAAATAATTATTTATTTATAATTTACATATCAATGTAATTTAAAATATTTTCTTTAATGAATTTAATTCATTGATTAAAAAAATTTGTTGTTGAGAATAATACATATCTTTTCTAATGATCAATTTCTCTTCCATGTTCATATTATTTATGTCAATTTTTTTTTATATTTTTGTTTTTAAAAAATAATATATATTATGTACATTGGAATATTTATTTCTATTTACCACATTTTAAAAGGTATTTTTATTATCATTTTTACAATGTGGATTTTTTAAGGGTATATTAATATAATAAAATAGTTTTTCGTTTTGAATGTTTATATTTTATCTTCTAATAAAAATTTAAAAATTTTAATTTAATTCATACACATTTATTATTAACATTCTTAATTATTTTATAACATTTTTTTTAAATTCCAATTTTAACCATTGAAATTTATTTTTGAATGTTACTCATAAGATGTTTTTTCCAACCATGGCAAAGGTATTTATGAAAATGCTTTTGTAGTTTTGCCTTTATTTTTCCTCTAAATAACTAAAATATTTATCCCATTTAGAGTATGATTAATTTATGAAACTCTAAATAGGTTATTGAATTTATTATCCATACCTTACCTTATTCCTTAGGAATATATTTTCTGTGATAATTAATTTTTATCTTGAAATTAATTTTTTGTATCATGTCCATATTCATCATTTTTCTAAATATATTTTCTTTACCAATCTGAATATTTTTTTATTTTTTTCATATTATTGCAATAACCAAAAATGGGTTGTTATATTTTATATTTTTTATTCTTCCAAATAATTGTATTAAATTTATTAGGAGGGGAATTATTGAAAATTTGTGTGCTAATTATTTCAATATAGATAGTTATTGATTACAAAGGCATATGGATTATGTATTTTCCATTTATTCCATTTAAATTATATTTTCATGGTATTTATTTATATATGGGTGGCGCATAGAATTATATATCCCCTTGATGGAATGGAATCTTTCATGAGATAAGAATTCATGGGTATTTAGTTTAATACTTACCATTTTAAATATCATTTCATATCCTAGGGAATTAATGGTAAGAGAAAGATGTGTGAAATTTTCATTCCATCACTATGAAATTGGTTATTCTTATACATGATTTAATTTATTTCAATGTTATTTATTAATATTTAAATGATTATATTATCGGATAAATGGAAATATAATACTGTTATTATCTTATACAATAATATTCATTGCTTGATTTTTCCATGATTTTTTCAATTGTATGTTCCCCTTATTTGGAATTAGAACTCACAAATTTTTATGTTTTTCATTTCATTGGATATAAATAATATTATTACATACGACATGACTATATGCGTATGATGACTATTAAACCTTGTGGTAACTTTTGAAGAGTTATTTTAAAATAAAAAATTATTCTTTTAATGGAGAAATGTCAATTGGATGGGAATGATATGGGTTTGGATATTTAGTTTCTTTTATAACACATTAAATCATTGAAACTAAAATCTATTGAATTTGTAAGTGTTAAATATTTATTGTTGATATTTTAAATATGTATGGATATGTTTGGGTCGATTCAGTTGGTTTTAAATATAGTACATAAGGAATATATTTTTTATAGACTCATCTAGTAGTGTGTATACGGGGTGTCACTGATTATATAGGATATGAGCATTGTCAGTATCACCATCTATAATTTTCAAATTATAAGGAACAGAACATAAAAATTACATAATCTTGTTTATTTAGACTATAATTTAGCTTCTTGTATTCACAATGACCTTTTAGGTTTAGAGTATTAGAGAATGGTTAAATATAATATGAAATTACACACTCCAGCACACAACCCATTTTTCCCACAAAATTAGTTCATTATAAATACATTATTTCTTCTTTCAAGGTAACTTCTATATATGTAAATCTTATAATAATAACATTTCTACTCAACCTTAAGTGATGGAAAATGTATTTGAAAACATCGAATGAGAAAAAAATCATAGTAAGGGATATATATATATATATGAAATCGATTATTCTCGTGAAAAAATTATAAACCTGTAAAAAGTATTATTTTATAAAAAAATTAATTAGGTATATGAAATAAATCATTAAACCTAAAAACACACTTATTAAGGGAAACATTTAATGTGAAAGAAAGAAATTAAAACCCTTTCAAAAAACATTGCAAAATATTTTCATAACATGTGTTCACTAGTTTAGGGAATAAAAAATGTCTGGATAAATCCTAGGAGAAACCACCCTACTTAAATCCCAGTTTATTTCTAATTGAGTTAAGTGACATTACCCAATGAATTTTATATCTATATTGGGATCATCCATACAAATAAGTTTTATTAATATCTCAGTGCGAGAAAAGATGTATAGATCTCCCCCATTCATCATCTATAATTCTCATGAACCATATCTTCAATAAAATATTTTATGTTTTCATATTTTTATCATCAAACCATTTATTTTTTTAAAATATGTATAAAAAATACAAAAAGTTACTAACATTCATTTTCCTTTTAATACCCATTTTAAAATATAAGATACCCAAAAGAATGTAAAATAGGGTTTATCGTAAAATTAATCATTAAGTCATATAATAGAATCCAAATATCAAATAATGGTTATGGAGGAAGAAAAAATATAGATGACATATATGTTAAAATAAAATATTCCTTTTTCCATTTTGTAATAATGATAGAATAACAATTTTACTTCAAAAACATTGAAATAATGTTCAATGTGACATAAAATTTCCTTTATAATCCACATATTCCCATATAAATACAACCAGAATTTTTTTTAGAAATTTGGGGTTAGAATAAATTTTTTTAAATAAATCTTGAAATAATTTAATATGATTATTTATGTTAATATGTCCCATACATTGAGTCTGAATTATCACATAATATCATTAAACTCCTAAATGATAAAATTATGTTAATTATTTACATAATTAGTAACCATTTTCATCTTTATTACTGATTTTATTTTATTTATTACCATTTCATATACAATAATTTTGTCAATTATTTTCAAATTAGATATTTTAATGATATTCATACCAATGTCCAAAATGTATTTGTAAAGTTTAATGTTGTCAAAGATGTAATTATTATTGTTCTAATATTGTTATTTTAATGGGAATATTTTTGGAACATCCTTTTTTAAATAATTATTATTCGGTTTCTAATGAGTTGATGTTTTAGGATATAATATTGTTTTATAAATCATAATTTGAAAAAAATTTAGATAAGTGTTGAAAATAGTCACCACCATAAAAGAATCACCACCAGACATGGCTCACTTCTAGAAAAGAGTCACCACCAATCTTGAATCAAAACCAAAAAAAAAAAGAATCACCCCCAAATATGACTCACCACTATTAAATATCCACCACTATACCTAACACACCATTATAAAATGATCTCCACGAAACATGAATCACTACTAAAAACTATTCACCCCTATTTTTAACTCACTACCAAACCTAAGTCACCATCACGAATGACTCATATCCATGAATGAGACACCATCGACTGACCTAGATCCATCATACCAAATGTTGGATAATTCACTTCTAAACATGAGTCTCTTCAAGGGGACCTAAATCTATAAGATCAATCTTTAGACTGACTCACCATTACATCGACTCACTACATGACATTATTCATTATTCGCATGTTCCAGCATCTCAATCCTGAAGAATTTGAATTATATTCCCTCAATGGTTATATTATTGAAGTAAATTCTAGGTATTATTTAATGATTATTATTTAGGTATTCAATGGACACATAAAAGACTATCTCAGATTCCAATATGAGGTTTTAGGATATAATTATGATTACCCTTCTAAGACAATTTGTTCCCTTAGTTATATTTATATAGTTACATCTAAATATGTTGATGTGTGGTCACAAAGTACACTTAATGTATACTAAAATGTTCTAAACTCGAGATCTTACACACTGTATCCAACATACACTAATCTATGAAAGATTGAAATTCATTAGAGATCAACACCCCTTCCAATAGATAGAAAAACGGACATTAAGACACTCTGTCTTATTGCAACATTCAAAGAAATTTCTTGAGCTCCTCACATACCCACATCCGAGGAGACTCAAGCATATGGAGCACATTAGAATGAGAGTAACTACCTTTTTTCTATCTTATTAAAATCTATTTTTGTTTGTGGATTTTAAAATGCAGAAGTGTGCATTGCTTTTGTCTATCAACACACACTGGATTGTATACTATAACTAGATAATAATAGATATTCTCTTCACTCTCATATCATATGTATACTGATGATATTTGTAGAATAGGTCCTAATGTGGCATGAATTTTTTTCATTAAATTATTATTGTTGAAGAGGTCGATGTATGGATTGGGAAGCATGTACGATGTTATATTTATACCTGATCCATGTTAAGGATCATATTATAGTTTTAAAATCTTTATGGGACTATTATATTTCCAATTGGAGGGGATTACATGTCACCTAGATACTCAACCCCTTATTCCCTTCCAATGTGTAATTTTTTTCATTCATTATAATGAATTAAAATGTATTTGTTTTTTAGCCACAAAAAATGGGTACATGTATTTTTATTCATAACTAGTGTTTATATAAATATTTGATTGAGTAAATTATTCCAAATCTTATATTAGTTTTCATTTAATTTTAACTGAGCAGTAATAAATTTTGAAAAATCATTTATAATATAAAATTATATTACACTAATCTATTGATAAACCATTAGTATTTATTTTAATTACTGGATTTTATTAAAACTTGTTTTTAATATAATATTTTATTGGGAAATCAATTCACTACCCTCTTGAGTTACTCAATCTAAACAAAATTTTGTATTATAGGTATTTTTAATATGTTTTAATCATTGATTTTAGTTATGTTTTATAGATCTAAAATATCAGTATCTTTTAAATTTAGTTCATTAGTAGACAATAGGAAAGTAGGTTCTGATACAAATAGACTACCATACTTAAATGGGAATAATAATTCCCAGTGGAAAATTAATATTAAAATTCATCTTAAGAGCATGGGTATTGGTATATGGATAGTAATAGAAGATAAATATGAATTACATAAAACATATCCAGTTTCATAGAGTTATGTGGTTGTGGATACTCAAAACAACAACATAAAAGAAATGAATCTTATTTATTATGAATTAGGATGTGGATTGTTCAATAAAATATATATATGAAAAAATTATTTCGAAATTAATGAGATCTTAAATGATTCTTCTAAATGAAAAAATAATGGTAAAGAAATGTGGTAAAATAATTATAATGTTAAATTTGATATTTTTATGATAACTCGTGATGACCTTCTATCTGTACTGTATCTCAGATCAATGAGACTATGAAAACAATGTATTACTTGGCTAATCCTACATCGGATAAAGACCAAGTGATGTAACTGTTATTATGTTTATCAGAAAGATGGATAGGAACATCCGTATCAATTAAAGAGTCATGTGATATTTGTAAACTACATTAAAAAGAGATGATTATTATGTGAGTGATGTATGAGTAAGAACATAATTTGAACAACGAATAGGATAATGATACTAAAATAATATGTTTAATTTCTACTCTACTTCTTCAAAAATGGTTGAGTAAGTTCATTATGAAAGTTCAAATGATGATGAATCCCTAGTCAACAGTGATGATGAAATGGCCCATATAGCAAGAAGGTTTAAATGGTTTTATAGGTAAAATATGTTCTTTATGAAACCATGATATTAAAGAAAATATGAAAAAAGTGTAAATTATAAGAAGGATTTCATGATATATGATACATAAAATGAGATCATCTGGTATGAGTATTAGTAGAAAGGGAATCTCCAATCGCACTGTTCAAAGATGAAATATCAAAAGAAATATGATGACAAGGAATGGAATTCAATAAATGTATAAAATAATTGTGTAGTTCTTATAAATATATCTCATGTGGTTCTGAAACTACTGATGTGGGAAATCATGATAAAGCTAAAATGTGTTTAATGGAAAACATATATGAGGTATTATATTCACTTTCTATCACTCCTTAATATATTTCTAATCATTATGGAGAGGAAATTAATGATGAAAATATATATAAAGAAGTCATGTTTTAATACTTTAACATTATATAACATACTTACAATGACATAACGATAAATATAATATTTTTAACAAGCATTATGATTTGGTTTTAACATTTAGATCTAGTCTTTCTGTAGAAAGAGAAAAAAATGAAAAGTTATTAATGGAAAATAATTAATTGAAATTATCTAATGAGAAACTAAATAATTATTTCTAAATATTCACTAATTTTATATATAATCTCACGTAGATATTGTAAAAACATATAGCATAAAATTATTTCATTGGAATAGGTTGTTAACCTAAATAGATGATAATTGATAGGATCAATTTTATTCTTAAATCTAGTTCTAGAAAAACTACTAATAATTTCCATTCTAATAGAAAAAATAATATTTTTATTTGAAAAATATTAAAATATACTTATAAGAAACCCATTAATAAATTTTGGATTCCTAAAGCCATAAAAATTGATAGTTCGTGACCTATGAATTTTTTTTAGAAAATTCATTTTTTTATTAAATTTTTCATCAATGGATCCTATTTTTAGGGATCCAATAAAAGTATATAGTACAAGAATATTAGTTCATCAAGACATGTTACTATATATTAATCAAGCTTTAAGAATCAGATAAAGAATGATGGTGTACATGTCACTTATGGTGATCATTCCAAATAAAAAATAATTGGTCATTTCTATGTTGGTAAGTCTGACTCTCTTCTAATTTCTAATATAATATTTTTTGGATGGTTTCCGAACACCCTGGTTAGTATCTAACATATTTATTATGGTGATTTTCATACGAAATTTGAAAATAATTCTTGTAATGTTTTTGACTCTAAAATGATTCAGTATTACATCATTGAGAAACGGTTACATTTTAACTATTAATTTATAATCATAATTTTCTCAAAATATTTCATGTCTAAGAACCTCCCACATAAAATACTTGATTTATAATATTAAGCTAGTCCATTATAATATTAAATCACAGAGAAAGTTAACTTGGAAAGGGTTAATCAATGATATACCTAAACATGAATTCCCAAATGATAAATTATTTAACCCTTGTCAAAAGGGGAAACATCACAATATATATTTCTGATAAATAAAAAAAATATTCATCTTATCTACCCCTAATTCTTGATCACATTGACTTTTTCAGCCCACATAGATTCTCTAGTTTTAATGAGAATAATTATTGTTATGTCCTTGTAGATGAGATCTCTAGGTGTATCTGACTATTTTTTTAACTCAATAAATGTAATCCTTATCTTATTTTTCCAATTATTCTAAATATATATAAATTCATTGTAGAGTTGAGAATAATAAAATAATAATTTATCATTTTCTTGAGTCTTAAAATGAAACAATTTAATCTGTTTTTCTAAAAAATGGATATAACCATAACTTTTGTTCTCCTTGTACCCCCTAATGAATGGTGTTGTTGAAATTATAAATATGAAAAATAATGAAATTTTTTGGACTAATCGTAATGATTATAAGAGTTGTATTTACTTTTGGGATGAAGTATTTAATGCATTATATTATATTATTAATAGAGTTGTGTTTTGACCTCTCTTAAAGAAAACACTTTATGAATTATGGGACTCTAGAAAACATATGGTTAATTGCATTATAGTTTTTTTGGTTTCAAATTCTACACTCTTGACACAATAGATAATCATGAAAAAATTTCATCTAAGACTGGTGAATGAATTTTCTTGGTTATTCAAAATTGTGTAAATCATATATTTTGTTTATTAAAATAACCAACACTATGGATGAATATATTCAGGTCACATTTGATAAGATATATCCATGTGAATATATGACCCATTTAGAAAACCTTGAGGATTATTCTTCACACGAAACATCAATGCCAAACCTTTTAAAATCTCTGGGAAACAGACAAAACATTCATCCACATATGGGGGAACAACTTAAATATGAACAAGAATATATAAGATACCATGATATTACATCAAATATTTTCATATAATAATTAGTAATCATAAAATTTATCCTCTATATTAAGTGGTTGGGGGCCTAAATAGATTTAAAAATACTAGATCTTCTCTTGGAAATCAGGTTGAACATCATAAATTCTCATGAGAACAAGAACCTAAAAACATCATTAATGATATTATAGATTAATTTTGGGTGATGGAAGTACAAATGGAACATGATTAATTTTAAATGAATAATGTTTTGGAACCTTTATTTATACAACACAATTCTCCCACTATAGGAACTAAATGGGTGTTTCGAAACATGGTTTATGAGACTAAAACTATAGTAAAAAAATAATGTTATATTTTTTACAGAGGGATGTAGTCAGTAAGATGGTATTTACTATGAGGAAATATTTACACCAATATACATACATGAATCAATTATGATGAAACTTACTTATATAGAATATGTTTATTTCAAACTATGTAATATGGATTTTAAAAGTGAGTTATTAAATGATTATATAGTTGGGGATGTTTTTCTTGAACAACCCCCCAGATTAAAAAATCCTTCTTTTCCAGTTCATGTTTTCAAATTAACAATATATTTATGTCATTTAAAACAAGATACAAGATCTTAGTATGAGTGTCCCAACACTTTCATAATTTCTAAATGGTTTCCAAAAGGTATAAAAGATTCAAATATTTATATTAAATTTATTTTCAAATGATATAATATTTTTTCAAACCTATATATATGATATAATCTATAGATACTATAAAAATTAATTGTTTAATTATTATTCAAAATTGATACTAATTGAATTTTAAATCTGTTTAGTTGGTGAACTAAAATTTGTAATTTGTCTTCAGATTTTCCAAAATAAAGAAGGAATTATTTTTAATCAAATTATGTAAACCAAACATCTTCTAAAACATATTGGTTTCTATATAAATAAAAATATTTATACTCCCCTAAGTACCTCAAATATGTTGGATGTTTATAAAACTGGAATGCTAGGGGATCAAACTAGTTCCAGAGATATGATTGGATTCCTAATATACATAACTACTATTCAGACTGATATTATGTATATTTTGGGTATATGTGCTTGTTTTCCAAAAATCCAAAAAGAGTCTCATTTAATTTATTTATAAATAATTTCTAAACATCTAAAATATAAAACTAATTTAAGATCATTCTATCCTATAGGAAAATATTTTAACTTATTTTGTTCATCAGATGTAGAACTTTTTGGTCGTATGTTATAGAAGAAAAGAATATCTTCAACATGTATTCTTTTGGGGAAGTCTCTAGTATCATGTTGATGTAACAAAAAAATATAATTCTTTATCTACTGATAAGTATGAATACATAGCTACATGTAGTTTTTGTGATCAAATTTGGTGGATGAAGCATTCTCTTCTAGACATTGGATATCAATTTAGACATTTCTTTAAAAATTATGGCAACACATGAAAAATTTATATTTCTAAAACACCCATGTCTAACCCAAGAAAAATAGTTATATATGTATGGAATCACTTTTTGGGAGGTCATTCTAAATATGATTTTATAACTCTTGAATTCATTGGAACTAAACATCATATTTTTATATTTTTACTATGAAATGGAACTATGAAAAATTAAATTACATCAAACATTAATAAGGATTGATAAATTTTTGTGAGACATTAATTTTGGACAACACACTATTAGAAAAGACATAATTAGAAATTAACCACCATTTAATATTACCCACCATTGGAAATTACCCAATATTGGAAATAAACAACATTAAAAATTACCCACCATTATAAATTGTCCATCATTAGAAATTAACCACCATTAGAAAATAATAACTATTGGAAATTACCCACCATGGGAAAATTAATATCATTGCTATTTTTTCTTTTTAAATTAATTATTTTATTTCTTTTTAATTACATTAGTTTATTTTTATATCCATTTTTCATATCCCTAAATGATAAAAATTGGGTCTTAAGTATAATTTTGACTTACTCTCTTCCTTGTGCTTTTTTTCCTTTGAACCTACCCCCAAACCTTCCTCTCCTGACTTCTATAATTCTATTTTCATCACTGAAACACTCACTCTTATATAATGGTAAGATTAATATGACCATTTTAGTTTTCCCCTGGGGAGTCGCGACATTAAAATAACAATATAGGTGGATCAATAAAACTTCTAGTCGGTCTCCAAAACATACAACTCAAAATTTGTATATTTTTTTATAAATGAATTAAATGGAAAATAATTTTTCTCAAAAATTTAAATGGTTCATAAGGTGTTCTACGACCATGGATGGATAGACTGGTTCTAGATTATTAATAGGATGTTCTATCCTAGTATTGTTCAACAATTTTATCAATATATTAATTATATTGTTGGGGAAAATAAACATAGTATTAGATGGTTCATAAATCTACAGTCAGCAGACTTCTCTTCGAAATATTGGGCTAAGTTCATTACCGTACCATATAAGAGAGTATTAAATATCAAGGGTCCATTCCCACCAGTAGTGATTCTTTTGTGTATGAAAATTATATAGTTTGTCTTATAGGAGATAGAACTCTTTAAAGAACAACTGCAACTGAATTGGAAGTTGAGTGTAGATTGTTTTTTATGTATATAAATCACATGTTGTGCCTTAGAAAATAAGAATTAATTAGTATGATATATTATGATGTGTATCTCTTATACATTAAAAACTAAAAGATAAAATAAATTTGTGAACGTATCAAATGGATCATGTGATGACGATGTGTTGGAAAGTATCTAGTTATAATATTTTATTTATCCTAAGATTATAATAGCTATGATCGATGAGAACAGAATATTTGATGAAGATAAGGAAGATAAAGTGAACTTTAGTGGATTCTTCCCAACTAATGTTGTCTATAAAATAATGAGGCTAAATTATAACTCATGGATGATGAAATGGTTGGATGTTGATTGAATGACATATAATGATTTTAATCTTATAGATCACCATACCAGACTAATGAACATTATTGATCGATGTTTGGATCTATAAGAGGTAATAGAGTACATAGATGAAGAGAATGAAGAAGTGGAGGTTTATGCGCTAGTCGATGGGGATGGGTTATTAGTTGAGGATGGTCGGAACCCTAAAATACATAAGATCCCATTGGTCTATTTTGGACCATCTAGTCCTCCCTGATATCTACATACTAAAGAACATATCTTATGTGACCGAAATGCTGATGAGGATATAGTATATTAAATAGATGAATTGTTTAAGAGTTATTCATCTGAATATTCAATGTCAATTATAGATTTTTTTGACAATGAAAGTGGTGGATAAAAAAATGAAAATGATAAAGTGATAGAGATGATAATGATGAATGATGTGAGGATGTGGATGGAAGTAATTGTTGATCTTTTCATGGTGGTCTTGCTAATCATGAAATGATTAAGCCGTGTCATTCTTCTTTTTGTGTATATGTTTATACTAGGTCAGAGGAAATGTAATGTATTTTTTTAGTATGTTGGTGTTAATAATTTACTAAGATATGAGATGATGAAATTTACTGAGAGGTTGGAATCCCATATTTTATTAACCATCACGTTGACCCTGCAAATATTAATCTAGTTATTTTTTCTTCTTTCATGATAGGGGTCACCGATTAGGTTGAATGGGAAATAATCCTAGTGTATCTGTGACTTGGACTAGATATTCTAAGACATATGATACTGTGTTTAGTCCACCAAATCATGGTGGACCTATAGCCAAAATTAGTGTTGAGATAGATCCTCAGGGATCATGGGTAGACTGTATTGAACCTATAAGAGAGCTTTAAGAATTTATTTGATGTATCTACAAGACCTAAGCCAGTAGAGGTTTCACGCCTTATGATGAGATATGATTTACCCCTTCCTACTAATATTGCACTAGTAATATCAATAACTATTTCCATATATGACCTAGAGTCTATCATAGAGTGGATTCTTTTAGATTTTTATTGGATTCTAAGGAATCAAAAAACATTTGATCATACAACTCATTCAAACTGATGCTAGAAACCTATATGAGTTAGTTTTCTTCTACAATCAGATGAAAATGATATATCATATTCAGAAGGATGAGATACCAAAAAATCAAGTATCACATGATATGGAGACCAAAAGGTCTATAGTGGAGGAGATTAGGAGCTCTTTTACTACAATTTCAGCTGCTTTATTAGAGGGGATGGTGATCGTACAACTATATAAGTCTACTTAAAGTGCTCCACCTTCCTCTGTGTTAAGTGATATTGAGTTGATTTGGTCTATTTTTATGAAGGAACTTCATGCTATTTTGGGTGATATTCATTCAATGCATTAATGGGATTTGTGGTATATTAGTTGTAATGGATGAAACATTTAAAAATTAGTCTGTTAATGTTTATATTAAACTAGAATTGATTGAGAAACAATCACCAAGGCCATTAAATATTAACCTTCCTGGATTTACACCAAGAAATAATTGAACTCACACATCATGATTTCATCAATAAAAAATAAGGTTCAACTTGTTACTAAATCTTTTGATGATTAGGTCAATTATTCTAAAGTGACTAAACCTATCCTTATGTTGTTTATAGAGGAAAATAAATATTTCTTCAATTTCATGGAGCATGAAAGGAACATTATTATGGATTTCAACAATCTCATCAATAAATTAATACATGTTTCGGTTACTATAGTAGTATATTATGATACCATTCTAATGATCTCTCTCATTTATTCTACAACTACACCCCCATTAATATTTTAGAGTAGTAGTATCCTTGTATCTATCTCAACCTTGCACTTCTCAATTCCAGCCTCTTGGTTAATCACCTATAGAAGAAGTTATGCATCTCCAACTGATTATTATATGATAGATTCCCACTCATCATATAACTTAGTAAAATCCTTCTATTTCCTCAAATTCCTCTTCATATACTTATATTCCCGCTATCACTTAAAAGGGAAAGGTGCTTTCTTTTCCTACTACCAAGGATTAGATTAAATCTCATATTTTTCATTGATGGGGACTTTATTGTATCTTTATTTTTAGATAGAATACACTCAATTTATTTTTATTTTTATTTATATTATTATTCATATTTATTTTTTTTGACATTATTGTATCTAATATATTATTTTTCACTATTAAAAAAAATGCAGAATGATTATGTAATTCATGTTATCAGGATAATAATTATGGAAATTTAATTTAATTTTATGTTATTATCGCATACCATATCTACGATACCATTTTTAGTCTTATTCTATTTTAAAATTCATGATCAACCACTAAAATTATATTTTTAATGTGTTAATAAGATATGGTTAATATTTTAAAACAAACTTCTTTTTTGTGTAACTGTTTATTCTATAAGTGGTTCTTAAAATATGATGATTTGTGATCATCATACATGGGGAAATTGTTCGAACCTCCTTTTTTAATTAGAGGAGTGTTGGATCCTACTTGTTTAAATGACCACAAATAATGATTATCATTTTTCAAATTATTTTCATGTTGTATGGTGGTATATTGGGTTATAAACCAAAATTTTAGGAAATAATAGCTATTTGTTGAATGACATAAAATAATAAAAGAGTCACAACCACACTAGTCTCACATCTAGAAAAGACCCACCAACAGACTTTACTCAGCATAATAAAAGAGTCACCACCAAACATGGATCACTACTAAAAATGATTCCTCACCAGAATTGACTCATTTCAATAAAATAATCACCATCAAACATGAATCACTCCTAAAAATAGTCACTTCCAGTCAGGGATCATAAACAAAAAAGAGTCACCAATAAATTTTTCTTACTAACAGACCTGGTCCTCTAACATGGATGAGTCACCTACATGAATGATTCACTATATGATGACCTACCACCAGATTAAATACCATTAGATGTATCAGTATGAAAAATTATTCATTGTTAGATGACTTACTACCGGCCTAACTCACTACCAGACCGACTCATCATCGAATATGAGTCATCGTCAATATGTTCCACCATCACTATTATAAATAATTTGAGCTAAATTCACCCAAGGGATTTATTATTGATGTTAATGGAAATTATTTTTTAAATGATTATTATTTATGTATTAAATAAATAAATTGTATACTTTATCAAATCCGAAGATGAGGATTTATGATGTATTTATTATTATTATTCAATAGTTGTTCATTCCATCAGATATATATATTTCTAGAGGACTCTCTCAATATGATAATTAATTATCAAGATGTGAAATTACTATATATTATAAGGATAAATAATTGATATATTTTTCATAGCATTCCTATAGTCATTCATTTGTGATAGAGTGAAATGCCTTGGAGATGAACATCATTTCCTATATAGAGTTAAATAGAACTATGCAACACGCTATTTTACTACTACTTTTATAGAAGCAAATCAATCTCCACACTAAGCCACAGATACAGATAGTTAATCATCTTGATCACTTAAGACTCTACATCACTACCTTTTTAATATCTTATTTCATTATATTTTGGTGTTATTCATTAATATTAGTGTAGTGTGGTGTTTTTTTCTATATAAACACATATAAACTCGTGCTATAACATGGGAATATTTGACATTCTCTTCACTCCCTTTTGATTTTTATACCATATATTATTCTTTAAGAGTTACCTTTAAGACTTGTATTATTTTTATTCTGATTTTTATTATGGAAGAGTTACTTATGTGCCATGGTCAAATTTTACATTATTTTTTTGAATACTCCATCTATGTTTTATATCAGAGTAAATTGATATAACCATCATTGAATTAGAGTATTTCCAAGTTGAGGTTAATTGGTCTCATCAAGAGGCTTGACCCCTTTTTCTATTCGATTTCATGATTTTGATTCATTTCATTCATTCAAAATATAAAAAAATTGATACTAAAAACAAAACTGATACATTTAAATTTAATCTTTACTAGTGTTTATATATGTATTTGATTCAGTAAATTGATTTCAATAGTCAAAGTGCTTTTCAAATTGTTTTAAAAGATAATTAATCAAGACATGGGGATTCTTTTAAAATTTAAAAATTATGTTATACTGAAATTTGGATTAACTAGTGGTATATATTTTTTTCAGGAAATTTTATTTGAACTTGTGTTTGTGATGAAATTATATTGGGAACTCCATTAAACCCTCACATAGTTACTCACTCTGACCAAAAATTACATAATATCCAGGATAATAATAATGAAAAAAAATTAGTTTTATTCATTAATTGTAGTTTTTAGAACTAACCATGAAATATTGTTTTGAGAAATGAATTATGTTACATCATGAGGATAGTAGGCTATATGTATGCGTCAGTAACATTTCCATTATTCGAAAAATATAATGGAAAGAAGGTATGCAATATTTGATAGTTCATAAATGATTATGATACCATATTTTTTATTTTAAATCATCAAATAAAATTATCTGTATCATCCTTCTTATGTGGTTATGGAAACAAATCATATCACTTTGTTGTGGTGTAATCTCACATGTATGCATGCAAGATTTTAATTTTTAATGCATGACAAAGACTGAAGATAATTGATTTATTAACACTCTACAATTTTTAGTATTTTTTTATTATAATATATATTTATATAATCGATTATAATAAATATCCATGAGAGGGGTTATGGTATATAAAACAAATCACTTCATGTGGGTGGTAATCCACTTGTACCAAAAGGAAATTTTTCATTTCCCATTTGATTGAAAATTATATTAATAAGGGTATTAAAATTATAATAATAAACTATCATTATTTGAAATCTATTAGTGATATTATTTCATAATGGATGAAGAATATTTGAATGATATATAAGAATAAATTAACATGAAATTAGACTGTTATGACTTATACCTTACCATCAAATAATCACTTTGTCTTACACAATGAGAATCTTATTCTTGGTACTTGATAATGATTATGACCTTTAGGATGTTTGGAGTGATTTTTGTAAGATTCATGGGTAGGTATTGGTATAAATATATTGTTCAAAATGTGTGACTAAAACAGGATTTGATGTGACCTTTTATAACTGAGTTGATGGGTATTACATGAATTTTCTAAAGTATTAAATTAATATAAATCAATTTTAAGGTAAAATGGGAAAAATTAGATTTAATTATGTTACTATATGTGTATGATTCAAAATATTCTCTATAAATAAATTTTAATAATGTTTTGGTTATTTTCACTTTTGTCTCTTTGGTTTAACTAGCCTCTATCCCTCTTGATTATAACCATGATGCCAACTTTTTTACACTACATCAGTAAAAAAGACACTATAAAAGGAAAAGTGTCAAATAAATGGACCAAAATTGATATTTTCCACCCTATACAATTCATATTCCCAATGTTAAATATTTTATAAATAGTAAATGATATAATAAAATATTTCTTATTACAAAATATCATTAATATAATTATTGGGACAATATATTTTACTTGAAATTAATGATATAAATAATGTAATTGAATTCAATGATAATCCATTCACACATCTCAAAAATGTTATTCTGAAATATAAATTTCCTTAGATATTAAATCTCACCAAAATAATATTATAGTTACAGTTTTTAAAATTATTTACTTGATTTTCTGACTAAAAGAAGAAGCACTATATTAGCATTATTTGACAATTTGAGGTAATTATTTCATCACTAAAAAATAAAAAAAATAAAACAATATTTAAATTTAAAAATTATATCATAACTTACTTTTTTTATCTTGATCAAAAAAATATCATAGATATGAAAACCCAAAGAATGGTATTTTTACTTTATTTTTGTTTAAATTAGTAAATATTCTTTAATCAATGGAAGGTTAAAATAAATTTCAACATATTATGATATTTTAAGATCATGGTTGAAAAAAACCTATTCATAAAAAAATATAAGGGTTTGATATATTTTTGAGCCTTTCATATTATTTTTTACCTTAATTATATGATTACCATTACTAAGGTGATATATATTAATTAGAGAAACAATTTAAAATAAAAAAAGTAATAGGGTAAAATTTACCTAATTTGGACTTACTGGTTTTTAATGTGGAACCTATTTTTAGTGATTTCACTTATCGGAGTTTAATAAATTAATTTAATATTAAAATGAAAAATGAAATGAAAATGATTATTTAGAAAAATGTGCTTTTATGATAAAAACTAAACTTATTGAAAACAAGGTATAATGATAATTTGAATGTAATTAACTATTTAATATATAATTAAATTTAAATAAAGTAACATTGGTATAAAATTCAAATTGTAAGGGAAATTTTTAGTGAAAAAATGCATGTTTTGAAAAAATCGTTTTTCCACTTTTTAATGAAAAATCAATATTTTATAAAAACAATTACATATATACGCCATAAGATAATTTTGATATTCAGATTTCAAAAGTGATATAATTTTTATCAAATAATTTTTCTTCAACTCAAAGATATCAATTTATAATATTATTTTTGGAAAAACAATTAAAACAATTTTTAACGAAAATGCATTCTTGAAGAGCTAACTATCATTAATAAAAAATAAGGTGTTATTTTATAATAATTAAAAATAAAAGTTTATTGATTTTTTAAATTATATATTTCATAATGTGGATAATACTATTAATACCTCCCAATTCAACTGTTATGTTATATTAGTAAAATAATATTTTTTCTTGGTTCATTTAAGCTACATGTTGCATGCTGTATACTATATCGATAAAAGTGTTATTTTTATATCTATGGTTGTTAAATTATACCCACCATTAATAAATTTTTTGATCATAATAAATTAATAGTATTTCATTTATAAATTCCTTTTTTTGAAATCCCTCATCATCAAATGTGTAAAAAACATTAATTTGAAAATATAGAAAATGATATATGAATGTTAGTTTTATTAATAGATACTATCTTTCAAACTAAGAGGAAATTAGTGGGAAGGGGATGTATTGACGTGGATGAAAATGTAAAATACAAATACTGATAGAGTTATATAGGACAATTATCACAATAATGTGAGTGATCATAATAATGTTATTAACAAGGAAAACATACATCATTAAGGTCTGAAAAATACCATCAATTCATCTCAAATAATGGTAATTGGATTACCATTTTGTTTTAGGATATCTATTTAAGATTTTAGGACATATTTTTCCATCTAGACTAAGAACATAAGAAACTATTCATACCTGACAAGTAGAATTGAATATTTTAATCATCTTCCACTATAATCTCATCTTTTTCTTTAAATTATGAGTACTCAAGATAAATAGTTTTCATATGAAGAACTAAAATCAACATCTAATTTATCACATAATCAATAAATATATAATAATCTATTCATCCCATATGTATACATTAACTAAGACCAATATAATTATCACAAGGAAATAGAATTCTAAAAATGAATAAAATTTTTTATAATGAAATAAATCATTAATTTATAAATTATTGATAATAATACCCCAATTTCAACTTATATTATTAGATAAATAACAAACATTAAATTCATAAAAATAATCATGACCAATTTTGAAAACAAAATATTAAAGTGATTTGATTAGATATTATTCTTATATTATTTAAATATTTATCTCTAATAAACATTAGTGACACATAAATTAATATAATAAAAAATTTATGTTCCCTAATCATATAATATTCAATATATGCTAATAATTTCCATTAATAACATGAATCATCATGAAGACACATTATAATAATATCTACTTAAAAAATATATTTCAACCTCTATTCCTTAAAAAACACATCTTCACTATTATTTTATTTCTTACATTAGAAATATATCCTTCCAAAAATACTTTTCAAAAATTGGTAAAATATATTTTTAAATTATGTACACAAACTGGGAGTAATATGTATTTTATAAAAAAAATCAGAAATCATTTAATTTCATTAAAATGATTCTTATTTTATTTATAATCAAGAGATGACCATCTCATTTCTTTACACATGTGTAAACCATAAATGTTTCTTACATTAGTTAGTATTGTCCATACCTTCAAACTTAATGGATAGTTTATTACCATCACATTTCAAATAATAATTTTTAATATATTATTGGGTTTATTTTAAAGAAATGTTACATCAATCACAATATTTAAAAGAAGTTTGATTTATTTAAGAAATTAATATAGTTAATTCTATTAGGGTTGTTACATTTTTTTCTAATCTTACTATCGCTTTTCATACACACTATCAATCAAAATTTTATTATTTTAAAATATCATGATGGTCAATTCTACCCATCCCCCCTTTAAATAAATATAATTCTCTCGATCTATTCTTGATCATGGTAATCAAGGATTTTATATTTGAAAATAGCTTTCTTATAAATTCTCATAAAATAAAGGTCAAAAAACATCATCATAATAAAGAGAATTTGATATAAAACAATTATACAGATAAACACATGCCTGTATTTTTAAAAGGATATCATTATTGGAATGAGAATATATAAACATGAATCAAAAGAGTAAAACGTTCTAAATATTGATAGTTTTGATTGATCACAAGAAATTGAATTATTAATGTAATATTAAGGACCTAAAAACCATAAATCTAAGATGATTTAAAATACCATTTGAGTCCTTAGATATGATGGTAATAAGATGACATTATTGTTTCAAGATCATTTCCTCTAATGTTGAAGAATTACATTACTATATTGACTATGATCAAAAAGAACTATAATTACTTTATATATTTATATATTTATATTTTATAAGAACAATTTTATCCATTGGTTTTACTTTGATATGTTTCCAATTCAACTATTTTTTAATTAAATTAATATCCAAGAGTTAATTTCTTATGTCTGAAACAGTAAATTTAACTTTTAAGATAAAATTAAATCCAAAAAATAGTTATAATTGTTTTTTTCTATCACTAAATATTTTCTAAAAACATTATGGCTATCAAATTTTATACAATATAACACATTAATCTCAAAACGTCAATTGTAACACCACTACATAATCATTTATATATATCCACCAAATCATTTAAGTCAAAATTATATATTAACTAGTCTATCATGTAGTCTAGTCATAGACATAACACCCTTATCAACCTTCTATTATGGGATTATTCACCAATAGGTTTTCCCCCCATCATATGGGTTATCCTTTTCCAATAATATATTAATATAATCCATATAACCCTAAAAATCTATAATGGCCAATAATTAGTTTATAAAAAAAGATAATATGAACCATAATGGTTACCAATACGTTTAATCTTAAATACCTATAAAATTAAATGAATTCTTCCTCAAATAGCTTTTTTTCAATACTTATCCAATGTTGTTTATTCCCATAATTATCAAACAAATTATCATCAAACTTAGTAGACCATATAACCTAAAATTTAAGAAGGGGTGTTTATGATTTTGATATTATGATCAATCTTAATCTCATAATCCTATTTTGGTACTCAAATATTTGGTCAATATTAATATATTTTCCTCTAAATTTAAACACAATTCTTAGAATTCTTTATAATCATATAATCAAATTCCCATTATTAAAATTAATTACATATGTTAATTATTGAATCCAAATAAAAATATTCTTCAATAATTTTTTCAACATATGTCATTCCTTGGTCTTGTTTTTATCTTTCATAATAGCTGACTGATTCAGATAATTCCCATGTTCCCTGCATATAAGACATTAATCTGTATATTTATCCATAGGATGAAATTTACTTAGATTAATCATACTCTTCATTTTCCTCTGAAATACATTATTTTATGCCCTTTATTTCCATTAAAAAAACATTATCACATTCCAATGAGAAACATTCATGATTATGTCTTTCCAAAAACATGAGATGAATAAATCGATACTACTTTCTCCATGGTCTCCAGTACTTGAGATCTTAGTGAAATCCATCCATATCATCATTGGAAAGTCAAGGAGTTGGTTTATTTATAGGTTGTTAATCATACATTGTGATAAATTATTAGGAATACAAATGATATCTCTCACTCCAATCATCATTTAATTTGGTTTCTCATAGGCACCATATTTTCCTTCATATTCAATGTTTTCCTGATTCCTTCGGGTTTCCACAATTGTCTATACCGAAAGATCCTATTTTGAGAAACAATAATCACATTGCGAAACATCATAATCTTGAATAATAACTTAGGGAATTTCAAAATCATGACACCTTGTTTTCAACATAATATACATTTTTTTATAAACTAGATCATACATTTTCATCATCTATTCATACCCTTCACAGTAGTTTTTAAATGAAATGTTAACCATCCAAATCATACCCCTTGGGAATGTCAAACTAGGTGTGAAGTAAGGCCCGAGTTCATGTAACATTTACTGCTAAATTAAATCCTAACACACCTCTTGTATACTTATTACCTCTAGGTACATCTTTTCCAGAACCACATCCACCTATATAATCCAAACATGGATTCATTTTTAGGAATAATCACATATTATATACCTTAACCAATAATTAGGATATTCTTTTCTAATTGTCCTCAAATTCATTCATAGGATTATTCTACCTAATCTATATTCCCCTAAATTTAGTTCCACATAATTCTAATAAAATTCCTATGATACGAACAGTAAAGACCTAACCCAAGTAGCCCGAAGCTGGAGGTTACATTATTATATTATCATAGAATACATGGAATCACATCTTGAAGGACCTTATAATTTATAATTATTGGTAAAATAAATAAAGACATGCAACGTTCATTATAGTAGAAAAAAATAATTACATCATTTTTCTCGAGAATATCAATAATCCATCTAGCATAGACTTCAATATCATTTTTTATACTTTTGGATTCCTATGAAAGTAGAAATAATAAGGGTGATCTCAGATGCTTAGTAAGAGTTACATAATGTTTAATATATCCAGTATAAATAAACATAATCAATATGGAATGAAAAATAACTGAACAAACATTCTATTTAAATTACATAACAATCATGATATGTTAAATATTAATAAATAATAAATGGTAAATAACTAATCACAAAATCTATTTATATCGCATGAACATCATGAATAGATAATTATTAATCAATATGTAAATGTAAATAAGATATTTAACAATCTATTTAATAACCAAACTATGAAAATATATTATCCAAATATAATATAATTATGAAAATATTTGGGACATAATAAATTCGTAAGGAATGAAATTCTTTATTATTTGACATCATGATCCCAATCTTCTTGTTACCTATACTCTCAAGACATTTCAAACGATTTTTCAAAACTTATAGATATGTATAAACTAATCACCAATTTATCCAAGGCTATCCAACTGATTCATCTCATTAGACTAATGATGCATCAAGTGGATATATATAACCCGATCCCTCTTATATCTACATGTCCAATCATTCCATATATATTGAATTATTGATTTAATTCACGAGTAAGGTTCATTATCATCAATTATACTTATTGAGTAAGGAATGTAGATTTATGAGTACTCCCCAAGATAAGAAACTAGATTTCAATGTAGAACCCCATATGTTGAAAAAAAAATTGTTTAACTACAAAATATATCTATGATAAATAATATGTATAATTATATTAAATTTAATGTTCAATGATCACAAGGATGTGGATATTTTTTGGTAAAGTCACTGACTGCAAAAATGTATCATGAATGAAAATTTTAATACATTTAATGGTCTTAATGATCATAAAAGATCCTTATATAAAAACATATACATATTGTAGTATTGAAAAAATAATGGTTAGATATTATTAAAGGATAAAAATATAATAAAATTTCATTAAAAATATTTATAAATAAAACAAATTTTTTATTATTTTTAAAATATTTTTATAACTATAATTTTAAAAAATATTTTTAAAATTCATTTCTTCAAAAATAAAGTTTGAAAATTATAACTAAATCTTTGAAAAGGTGAGTGGTAATGATAGCATGAAATTGCATATATATATTAAATGATAAAATGATGATTCGATTATCACATTCAATAAAATCCAAATGACCGTTATCTATAGACGACATCAAAATTTCATTCAATCTATTTGTTAAAATGTCAAAAATAGGAAAAAATATTGATTATAAATCATTTGGAAGGTCTTAAAAACATATTTCAATTTTTTTAAACATTGTTTTAAAAAAGGTTTTTTGGTATAAGAGGGAAATAAATTGTGGTTGTATTACAAACATTATCTCAATAATTTTAAGTACCAATTAGTAGAAAAATGGTAATATATTTTTATATATTAATATATAAACATAGTTGAAGAAAAATAAATGGTTTATTAGACATTGATCATATAATATTATTTTAATGGAAATTCAAGCATAAATAGTTCTGATTAAAATGAAATTGTGAAATAACCCCCTAAAAATCTCAACATGATTCCCTAAAAATTAAAACAACAAATCATTATTTATATCAATTTTAAAAAAAATTTATATAAAAAATATTTATTAAAAATTAAATTCACTCATAATCATATAAAATTAGAGGAAATAAAGAAGTAATATAACCAAATCAAAAGAAATATAATTATAACATTCGTTACAAACTTGTAATTTTCAAGTCCAATACTATTGGATGAAATAATTAAAATTTGATAATATATTACCAGAAATTTTTAATTAAAAATGTTATTAAATTCCAATGTGGAAGTATATATACAATTTAAAAAAATTAGATGCACAATATTACAATATGCCTGAATGAAGAGAAATTCAGATAAAGTCCATTACCTTACACCTATATTGGGTTTAACATTATTTAAACAATAGTGTAATGGTTTTAATAATGTTATATATTTTTAATAGAACCATATTATTGATATTAATATAAGATATGATATCTTATTTAATTTAACCACATGATTCCCAATAAAATTTCATTATTTTCATTGTTTCATGTGTCAATTATATTTTTTCCATGTGTGTTTCATCATGAAAGGTTCTGATATTTGTCATCATATATATAAAAATTATATATACAATTATATTAATTTTTATTAATTCCTTATTTAATAATTTGATTAATTTTTATTATAATCATTAAATGTTGGATATGAAAAATGAATCACATAACTTCGTGGAGATGATTGGTTGTACGTACGCATGAGAGATGATATCATTTATTTATTGAGTGAAAGGGTAAGAAAGGTATGTTATATTGATTTGAAAAAATAAATATCATTTAATATATCTAAATTATACGAATTAAATTAATTATCATTTGCTTTCATCTAAAGCGTAATATAAAAAAAATCAAATCACTTCTTGAGGTGGTAGTATAACTTACATAAGAGATTCATAGTTGTAATTTATATAGAATTGAGAGTATGAATTTATTTTTTAAATTAAAATTAAACAATTAAAATATAATAAAAATTATATAAGTAAACTAAATCTATCATTATATACTTTCTTGAGATGTGTATATATAATATGAGTTACATCGGTTTGTGGGGTGGTCATCTTCCTCACAAGAAATCATCAATTCCATTTTTCATTTAATGGGGTAGGACATAGATAAATATCATTTAATCCACAGAATAACATGAAATAATATTTTAGATTATTTTTTATTATATTTTCTCTTTAAAGACATAATTTAGGGTTGAAAAAACAAATAAAATGAATGATGATTTTTATGAAAATTATCTTCTATTAAATAATTCTCTATTATGTATCCTCTTAAAGACACTAGGGGTGGCCTTTTTTTTGGAAAAACAACATCTTTAAAATTTTATTATGTATATTTTAGAAAGATATTTTTAGTTTTTGGTTGATCCAAATGGCTTCACAGGTATAAATATGTAAGGGTAGGGAGTGACCTTTTATAAGTGAGGGTGAGAACACACGATGAATTTTTTAAAATTATAAAGTATAAAACTATTTTTTACATTAGAAAAGGATGAAATTTGACATTGTCAAAACTTATATATGATAATTCTTATATATTTCCATAAATTTTTGGTTGGAAAGGTTATGGGCCATTTTTAACCCTAATCTTCTTTGTTTAACAACCCCCCTCATAGTAAACCTATTTTAACCATAACACATGCATATATTTTTTACTCATATTATTGCTCATCATGAAAAATAGTTTTTTTATCATTATTATATGTTAAAAATTATAGTAACTAAAAAAATTTATTTCTTTTTTAAAAATTTAATTTATATAAGTGTATAAATTCATTTTAAAATTGAACACATAGACACATCGATAAAATGGATTTTACAAAGAATAACTTTCAAAGGATTAAAGTGTTTTTATATTAGAATAAAATATACAAATGATTCCAATGAAATAAATTTGTTGAATTTTAATATAATTAATCTAATATTACTAAAAAATTGTGAAATTAAATTTATCTTTTTAAATCATTTAAATTAAAAGGTTATATTAATAAAAATTATGTATTTTCACTATTCATAAAAAAATTGCACATTTTTCAAAAAAAAATTATAATTATCCCATGGATAATTTATAAATATCAATTTAAAAATAGATATTAATTTTATAAAATAAATTTCCCAAAAATAGTAGAAATAAATTCAAAATTATGTTTTGAAAGAATTACTAAATCGTCATTTACAATAATAAATTTTTTTAGAAAACTTATATTTTTCTATCGAATTATTATTCATTTATTTATAATAAATATATAATAGATGACATTTTAAAAAAATAATTGAAAATATAGTATTCATAATTGTTCAGTTATATTCATACCTTCAAAAATAACAACTATGTTATAATAGTCACATTTTCAATAATAAACTTTTAATTGAGTATTTTCTTTCCTTAAAACTCGATTATACGTGAATGAAAATATATCAAATAGATAGAATTTATTAAAAAACAAATATATCATAAAGACATGGGGTGTTACATTCTTGTCATATCATAGTGTCATATGTCATATATGCTATCAAAACTAGTTGTATTCATCTAAAATATAGTGGTGTTAAATTTTACCCATTTAAATAAATTGCATCCTCCCAATTTAATATTAATCTATATAATAATGGTTTTGAAAATTGATAATAATTTTTTGGTAAACCCACATCTAAAAATGAATAAAAAAATCCTCTTAGAAATAATTCTATAGATGGATAGATATCATTTATCTTATAAAAGTGATTGATCAATAAAATGTTAAGGACTACAGAAACATAAATATTTATGAGTTGAAATACCATTGGATTTTCCTGATATTATTTTTAATAGGATAACATATATAAACTATCCTTTTTTAAAAAAATTAAAACCCTTTACATCGTCACTATGAAAAAAAAATATACTTACATGATATATTTTTATTTCATAAGCACGATTTCTTCATTTGGAAGTTCTTCGATCAATATCCATTATAGGTCTTACTGTAAAAAATTAATATAATTTTTTTTAATGTATGATGAACAAATATATGTTTTTAGGGGACCATTAAATCCATAAATAAGTGATAATTATTTCTATCTATCTCTAAATACTTTCCTAATCCAATATGGTTAGAACATATAATCCTATAATATATTTTAATCTCTAAAACTCAATATTAAAAACATGTGTTCCTCATTAAATGGATCATTTCAAATCATTTCCTTAAAAAAATATTTTAACCAAGCCATCATGTATAATTGTGTTATGTGAATCTCACTTTTCTCATTTCACTTATGGGTTATTTCCACATGGCCGAGTCAGATGATATGACTTTCCACACATCATGTTGATTATATTTTTGAGAAATAACTTTAATATAATTCATATAATCTTACAAAATTTTGATGACCCAAAATTTGTGTAAAATTAAAGAAAATCAAAATCCTAAATTTCAACAATTCCATTAATAAATTAAAATTAAAATTAAATTAAATATCTATCAAATAAAATTTTTATATTCTAAATACTATGTTGTATTCTATTAAATGTATCTGAAAATATCCTTATTCATAGTTAACTCTTCTCGCATAAAACCTAAAAAGGGATTTTTAAAACATTGAACTTTTTAGGAATCTTAAAATCATAAAACCGTTATGGTGTCTATAACACATAAGTTATTGAAGTCAGGTATTCTTCTAAAATGTAACACAATCCCTATTCATTTCATGATACTTATATCCCAATTACCAATGGTAATATTATTTTAAAATATAATTATTTAATCCCAATACGTAAATACAACTACTGTTTTATTTCAAAAAATGACTTTCCTTGGATTAAAGATTATCCTTTTGAATAGGGAATTGACTCAAATAATATTCTTTTACCCCACATTTATGGTAGTAAACTATAAATGGATCGTTAGGATGAAAATTATTTCCATCCATTTTACTATTTTTTTGTACATGAAAATTCATTTCATTATGCCCTTATTTTCCACACATAAAACAATTTTCATATTCCGTTAGGAAACCATCGTGTGTGTCTCTTTACCAATTTATAACATAATATAAATCAATCCTCAATTCCTCCATGGCCTCTAATACCTAGGGACTTAGTGAACTCCATATTTCTTATCTAAGGTTAGTCTATGAGTTATTTAAGGTATAGTTTGTTAATAATATTTTGGTATAAATGATTAAACATAATAATGATTTATTTCACAATAGTAATTACCACTTTTGTTAATCATTTCACCACATTTTCCTTCACATTAAATGTTAACATGTTTCATTCTACTTCTATCCATTGATTAAACAAATAAATAATAATGAGCGCAACAATAATCATTGTGGGAAACCAAATATTCATTAAGAATCATTTAATGAATTTAAAATTGATGATACCTTATTTTTAATCTATGATATGTTTGTTTTAACATAGTTCATTCATTGTAATTATATATTAGAATCCCATTTGTTATTTTTGAATGAAAATTTGATTAATTCCAAGAATATCCTTGAAGAGTGTCAAACCAGGTGTGTTGGGATGTATTTCAAGGAAAAACACATCATATCGACCTTAACAAAACATTAGGAAGTTTCTATATACATATCCTCAATATAAATTGTAGGGTTATGTTCCCCAATCAATTTTTTTTCCAAAAATTTCATTCCCAATGATTGTACGAAACTTCTATTTATACAAACTATAATGTCTATTACCCAATTATCCCAGATATGGGGATTAATTTTTAATATTAAAATAAGATTCATGGAATCGTATCCTGAAAGAATGAATAGTTTAGTAGACAAGGAAAACTAAATACATACATGATTTTTTCATTTCATTTGAAAACAAAAATTAAATGATTTTTTTATTAAAATTTCATTATTTCATCAATCATTCCTATCATATCATTATTAGTCCACATTTTGAATTCCTTGTAATGGAAACAAAATAAGGGTGATCTTATATGATCAATAACAGTTACTTAATGTAGAATCTATCACAAATGAATCATCATAATCAACATAGAAAGGTAAATAACTAAACACACATTTAATTTATATATTTTTACCCTTATGATCAGATATAGAATAATTGATATTGCAAGGTATATTAATGAACATGCATGTTATTTTAATAACTTAACTTTCGTTAATTGATAATGATTAATAAATTTGGAAATGGAACTGACTACACGTTATCTTTATTCAATAAACAAAGAATGAAATACATCGAGAGAAATTATTAATGTGAAAATCCAATGGATAATAATAACTGAATTCATAATGTAGGAAATAATACATTATTAGTCCTTATGATATCAGATATCAATATACCATTATTGTTTGGATCTGTTATAATACAATATAAAACTGAATTTTATGAATAAACTAGAAACACATTTAACTGAGAATAACGAACCAATCTGTCACATGATACAACTGATGCATCATGGGGATATGTATAATTGGGTCCCAATCATATCTTCATGTCCAAATAATTCATCAAATATCAAATAATTGATTTAACTCAGTAAAAATATTCCTTATCATAAAATGTTCATATTCACTGAAGATAAATTATTTATTAAAATTTACAAAGATAATCAAATAAATTTAAACGATAAACACCATATATAGAAATGATATATAGTATAATTGATTAACATGTCATTGATTAATAATATGGATATTTATGGAAAATTTAATGACAAATTATCACAATAAAGTGAATAATTAAATGGAATTCCCCATTAAATATTCAATTTCCAATAATCATTGGACATTAAATTTCCCCTAAATATCCATATTATTTATCATGGAAATATTAATTTCATAAATTTTATATCATTTCTACAAGTGGTGTTCATAATTGAAAATTATATGATTATCTTGGGAAATATTGATAGATAATTATTTTTTTAATCAATATGAATATTTTATGATAAGGCACATTATTCATGAATTAAATTCATTATTCAATATATGATGAATTAATTGGAAATGCAGATATGAGTGGGACCCTTTTATATATCCACATGATGAATCACTATAATCAGGCGACAAATTGGTTTTTAAACATTTGTTAAATGTGTTTTTGATGTATATACACCCTATAGTTTTAAACTATCTTCTAAAGGGTCTTGATTGTAAAGGTATCATGTTGTCTGATATCAGGAAGTACAATAAGAAAATTTTTCATTCATTAAGAATTCAGTTATTAGTATCCATTGGATTTTCACAATGATATTCTCTCTACATATATTTCTTTCTCTATTTACTGATTAATTATATTGATTACTTAGTTTTTAACATATCCATATTGATTAATCCTTATCTATTCATGATAGTCACGTTATTTTAATAGCATTCATGTTCATTAATTTAACTTACAATATTGATTATGCCAAATCTAATCATGAGGGTACCATTAAATAACTAAATTGTATGTTCAGATATTTACCATTGCATGTAGATTATGATATTTAATTTTGGATAGATTCTACGTTACGTAACTATTAATGACAATCTAAGATCACCCATATTTTCCCATTTCTAGTAATCTAGGATGTGTAAGAATATTGATATGCAAGTATATTCTAGATGAAATAATTATATTTTCAAAAAGAATCATTTTATTTTATTTTTCACATGAAATATAAGACCAATATACGCATTTAGATTACCAAGTATACTAAACTATTGGTTCCTTCAGGATGTGATACATTTAATATTATTCTAATGTAATAAATTAATCCCCATGTCTAGGTTAATGGGGTATCAATCATTACAGTTGGTATCAATGGAAGTTTAGTACAATCCATGGAAACTATATTTAGGAAAAACATATTAGGGAACATAACCCTTTGATATACATTAATGATAAGTATATTATAACATCCTAATGTTTTGGTTAGGTAGATATAATGTGTTTTTGGTATAAATACATCTATCTGCACCTATTTTGACACTCTTAGGGGATATGTTTAGAATAATTTACATATAATTTTAAAAAATATGATGTATTTGAATATATAATAAAAATTAATAAACTAGGTTAATCCAAATAGATCTTATATTAAAATGAAGGTGTCATGATTTAGAAAATATATATGTGATTCTTCATGATTATTTGGTTTCCCACTATGGTTAAATCTTATAATGTATTTGTCATGAATGGTTTTAAATTTCACCCTAGTGAAAATGGGGAACCAAAAAACTATGAATAGTGGTTTCTTCTTGAGAGGATCTCATCATAGAGAAAATTATGTTGTCTTTTATAGCACATTGAAATAAATTTTTCAATTGGGTTATCTAAGAAAGAATTAAATAATGGTGTTTAAATGTCAATGGATTGATATTGATAGAGGCTAGAGTTTTCATCCAACCCATGAAATCATTGATATTAAATATAAATTTATTATTATAGTAAATAACTATTATTATTGGCTCATCAAGCACATAATATCTATTATGAAAATTAATATGATACTTCAAAGGAGTTCGGTTCATGATAGATAAAAATAATAATTAAATTTTAGAAGAAATTTTTTTTACTCAATCTGAATGTGGTTCCGCAGAAGTAAATGGAATTGATATTTTTCATGAAACTACACCAAATAGTACATTTTCATGAAGAGAAATGAATATCAATGATGAAATCACAACAGTTAATGGTTAATAGTGATGATGATGTTAATGATGCATCAAATGAAATTGAAATGTCTAGAGATGATGAAATATATGGAAATTTATGATGCTAAGGAGGAATGTGAAGACATAGACATCGTCAAATAAAACACATTGAATTTTGGAATAAGGTTAAACAAATTTTCCTTATATTAATAGAAACATGGTTTGTAATTTGTTCTTAAATATGACACTCTTCAATTTATTTATAATTATCTTTGGGATAAAACATTATGATTTCTTACATAGATATCATATTGGTAGATTCCTTGTCCAGCATCAACATCCTTATTCATAGTATTGTTTCTTTTCTTATAGGTTTCAATTTTCAATCAATATAAACTTATTTCTGTTAGCATCATTTTTTATATAATTTATTATTAATCTTAATGAACTATTATAAAATAACTTGTGTTCTATAAATTATGATTGAATCACTCAATCAACACCACATGATATCACATTTTATCATCATTACAAAACCATTCATTTTATTCATATTGTTAATGAGGACTAATTTTTTTAAAGTTTTCACTTTTAGTACCTGTGTTTCTCTCACACTCATTTTAGTTACCAATTGATATTTCCATATGGTGAAAAAATAATTAACAATTTTTGTATCTTTTTTGGATCCTCTACATGGATTTTTAAAAATAAATTACACCAAAACAATCCTTTTGATTTTCAATTGGATTTACTTTTCATTATCCTCCATCATTCTTACATCATTATTGGCACATATTGATTTCTTGTAAAAATCCATAGTGTGTTTTCTTCTTTCATGGTAGAAGGTTGCCCTTTTGATAAAGCATCTTTTAGGAATTATTATGTTTGTATTGTATAAAATTTTTCATTTTATTATTACCCAAGTTTCAATATCATATCTTTTCTTTTTTTAATTATTATATAATTTTTATAGGTATATTATTTATTAACTTAATAAACAATTCATCTCAATTTATGACTATATTAGTTACAAATTCCTAGATATTGAAGTGGTTTTACACTTTTCATTTGAAATTTTTTCCAACTAAAATTTTCACCCTCTTCATATTTGACTTAATTGAATGCAATGGGTTATAAATTTATTACAACATGCCATTTTTTATACCTAAATCAACAACACCACAAAAATTGTCCCACAAACCCTAACATTTCTATCTAACATGAATTATGTATATGATGAATTGGTGGATATTTTTATATAATATCTTCATCCCTATGGAATTATTTTTTGTTAAACATATAATAATCAACTTTCCATCAATAGTAGTTATATAGGTGTAATCTTCTTCATTTTTATTTAATTATATTTTTATCCTTTTTAAAAAAAAAATTAAACAAATAACATTACTTGAAAAATGTTTCTCTAAATGTTTTTGTGTCATATTCTATAAAATTATTGATCATTTATTATATAAATAATTTAGGTTCTTAAAGATAAAAATATAGGTATTTTATAAAAATATTCATCTTCAGAACTATGTATGGACTCAACTATTCTATCAATTTGTTCTCATGACTTATCTTGAAATATTTCAAAATTTTAATGTCTAAAATCAACCTCAAGACAATAAATATTGAATATAAGTTTTTAATAATATATTAATTTATTATATATTGACCCTTTTATTTATTCTTCTCAATATAATCTCTATAAATCTTGTTTATTTCTTATAATTTATTTTTAATATTTTTTACTTTATTGGTTTTTATTCTTAGTTGATCATACATTACATCAATCAAATGTGAAAGGTTTGTTCCATGAATTCCTTTACAATATTATTTAATATATATTTTATAGTTAAATATGGTTTACAAATAATATATTTTATATGAATTAGGTTTTTAATTAGGAGGTAATTGATATCACTCATGGGTAATGTGTCCCTAAGTAAAGGGAATTTTGGTTGAGCTTCTCACTAACCAATATGATTATTCTGGTTTAGAATAGTGAAGGTTGGTGATCTACAACTCTAGTATTACACATTTAGCTATTTATGGATTTATATACTTATATTAATTTAAATTAATGTTGTTTGTTTTCTATATTCATGGGATACATTTGGATATGTATGAATATATTTGGTTTTTAATAGTGTATACTATATCATGCTATGAGTTCTCTAAAGGTATACACATTAATATGGTTTCATCATTTTTTTGAACGAATATGTTTCCAAAATTAAAAATTAAAAATAATTAATAAATTTAATGGGAATATATGAGATAAAATGATGATTTTATATACCGTTATATAATAAAAAATATTATCTATTTAAGAAAATAGTAGTCAATATTTTGATCATCCAACATTATAGTTCATGCTAATACAGTGTACCCAAAGATTATCATGTGTATGGAAGGCTAGTAATGGGTGTCTTCGAGAGGATTAAGTTCCCATTATTTTTTATTAATATTTGTAAACTTTTTTTGAGATTCCATGGTAATATTAGGATACAATAGTAGTATAATAGAGTCAATATATATGTTAGATTGGAAAAATAATTTTCCAATAAAATATATTATATACTTATATGATATGATTGGGATGATTCTATACTATAATATCAAAGTGATCAGATAAGTACTAATGTAACATAAATCCTAGTAAAATATAGATATTTTCCCAACAATGGATGTGTTCATTTTGAAATGGTTCAAAACATTAGTGCCATCATAATCAATAAAATTAATTATTAATTGTTTTTAAAGAATAATAATCCATAAAAAATAGATTCTATTATACAATAATAGAATCATCATCACCAAACATATCTTTTCAATCAATAATTTAATGGTTGAGCTTATTGTAATCAACTCTAAATACGAGTTTTATAAGAAAAGTGATTATGTAATAAAAAATGTTATGTGTGTGAGTAACACATCACTTGTATTCTGCTATTAATGTTATTGAAAATTTAATATAGATGATTTGATAATCATAAAATGATTCACTAAAGAAATCAAAGGAATTTGATTAGATATTTAATAAGGAAATTTAGTCTATTATTTTACACCCAATGTGATTATTTATGTCAACAAGTAAGTGATACCAAAGAAAAAATTAATTATTTTACTAGTAAAGGAACTTATTCTATTAACTTCAGTATAAATTTTTAGAAAATTTTAGTGTGATCTAGAAATTTTTTCTCAATATTCTCAATTTTTTTAATATATATGAACTCGGTATGCAATCTCTCACTTTTAGTGTTATATTGATAATAAAAGTGGGTAAACTTTCAAATAAGAATTGTTTTCCAATGAAATTAAACATGCTCAGAAAAAAATGTGCTGATGAGAAATAGTCAGTATAACCTTTTTCTCTAATGTAGGGGATGTCATTGTTATTTGATTTTATGTCTTGTTCAACATTGATTTCAAATGAAAACACTTACATGGTTTTGAACGGTGATTGATTATGGGGGGATTAATATCTATATATTCATTAACATTAGGTTCACCATTTTCAACCATAATAGAATATCCCCATGATTCCACATCAATATCTGAGTATAGACTTACATTCCAAAGGTAGATACTTCCTTATGGATTCTAACCCAATGATTCTTATGAATTCACACTTGTTTAGAGGACGGGAGGGTGGTCCAAACACACCCTTTTGGGGGGATTTTTTCCTACTCTAAGACACCCTTCATGATTTGATATATGTTCGAAAATATCTTCCTAATCTGTATATAAGACTAGTTAACAAAAAAAAATTATGATTTACTAAATCACTCTATGTATAAAAAGTGGTTTATTAATATGTATACAAGCATGAAATATAGGTTATTCATCCATTTCTTCTTATTTCCCTTTTATGGGTGTCTTATTATGCTTTGAAACTATCTCACCATTAATCTAGAATTTAATTCCATCCAGTGAGGTTATTAAATTTCTGATAATGGGATTGAACCTTTATGAGGTGTGCTACATATCTTTTTTATAATAGGAATCAAAATAATGTAGCTCTATGAAACTCTATTGTTTAACATCATGAGGAAAAGACATGTATGAGGGAACTGGGGTACTAGATATTGAGCTCGATAATTATGATGGTGTCTTATTTATTCTTCTAATGATAGGAATAATATTCATCATAGTTGGATCATGTACAAATGACTTTACCTGAGGTGGATTCCCTTGTATGTGGGGTAGTCATATTATTCCACCAAATGGGCTGTACACACTAAGGATTCCCAGGATGGATGAAATTGATGATTTGAATGATATGATAATTTAAAATCCCTATGCTCACATGGGTAATGTTTAATGTGATATCAAGGGATATAAAATGTTCTATCTAATTACATATAGATGTGGGAATTATACACCGAGGAATCCCTGTTGGTATTTTTGATAAAGAGAATGGGATTTAGGAGGGTTTCCCACATATCCTAATTATAGAAGGAATCATAGATCTCATAGTTTAGTTTGAATCTCAATCCAGTGATGGATGAGGGAGGTTGATAATCCATTGGTAGAAATTAGGTTCCAATGTAAAGAATATCATAGACATAGAGGGGATTACACATAGGTGGATTCTAATTAGAGCACAAAAAATGGATGGAATCCTATGTACCCTATTTATAGCAGAAATTAGATTCATCGTAGTTCATATTGGCTCCTTGATATCTTTATAGATGAGGTAATGATGGTGTAATCGTAGGAGAGTTTGGGTCCCATGGGTTCAAATATAGGAGACATGGAGGGGCTTACACCATGCTCTATTCTCATTAGAGATCAAACATAAGAATATGGCATATATATCTTGTTCATAATATAAATTATAATCATTGTATTTTGTTTGGAGTTTGTCCTAATATTTTCAACAGAAAAGGATATCATGTCTCAATATGTTTACCTGATATGTCTTCATTGCCTACATGAAATATCCAGATGATATATCTGACATGCTTGGGGTGTATGTATGACATGTCAATGGATATCTGAACATGTTCATATTTCCTTATAAACATTCAAAATCACAATCTTATGATCCAGTTGACTTTCCAAAAGTATGTCGCATAATCTGTATGGAATGTCTAACGTACATCACATTATCAAAAATAACATGTCTATATGGTGTCATTGGACCTAGAGGACATGCCTATAGGATATCATTATTCATAGATGATGCATCTGGATGGTGTTGTGTGACCTCAATGACACATTTGGAGTACATATCATGATCAACATGAAGTATTTGGGGTACATCGTAATACTTGGTTATTATGTTTGTAGGATTTCACATGATCTGGATGAATTATCTGAAGGGCATATCATAACGTGGATTACTTTTTTGAAGGACTCTGTCAGACATGGTTTACATTCCCTAATCCTACCACTTGATATGGGAGACATGTATGGATGACGTCTTGAGGCATGACTGATAATCTTGGAGGAGTACACAATGCATGTGCAGCATTCCCAAAGGTTGTGGTATGGTTTTGTTAACATGTCCAAGGGCCACATAATGATCCAAATGACATGTTGAGATACTATATCAGGACTCAATAAACAAATATTGTTGTTTTTTCATTATCATTGTAGGTCATGTAAACCACATTAAGATTAGGGTATCCATCTTCACGTATGTCTCATATATTTTTATATCATTATTCCAGCCTTTGTTGCATATGTTCCTCAATGTTTGTCCTAGTTAAGCTTATTTTAGGTTTCGCATTACCCAGTCAACATGAGGGGCCACCTTCATATGTTTTTGTTGACTCACCAGTATTCTATCATGTGATCTATATGGCGATCAGTATAAGAACATATTAAAGCCATGTTATCTCGTAGGACGTTCCCTGGATTTTAACTCACGAAAACATTTTTTGTTCACATAACTAGCCACTCTAAGATGAATGGTCATGTTCTCACGTGTATCAGTCATACATAGTGTGTGTGTGTATTTTTTGCTAAGGGAGAGGGATTTAAAGTCCTCTCGACCATGTTCATATGTTTCATTTCATGATTGATTTCCCTCAAATGTGAATTGGAGTTGATGGTGGAATTTTTTGTATCACATAGTTTACATAACCTTATTGTGTGTCAACCCAAGAGCCGCATAGTGAAAGTGATTGTGACAATGTTAAACTAATGGATTGTTTTTTAGACCAATGCCAATCAATGTTATTTCTATTATCCATGTTGAAATCTCGAAGAGCATTCACAAGGGTAGCCTAAAATGTTATAGTGAACTCATGAGATCAAGATGATTATAGGAAGGATTTTAACTGATCAAATATGACTAGTATGGTGTCCTCTATTATACTAAGGTATATTTTCAAGCGGCCTCCACAGAATCAGGAAAACATGTTTAAGGGACCTCATGAGATCAAGATAGATTGTCAAGGGGCTGAGTTTGACCCATCTGGCTTGTCAAAAAGCATTCACATGATCATTGGTGACCACATGAGTCATGTAAACCCTCTCACATGAAGGATAGAATATATTACCATTGTGAACACCTTCCACAATTTTCTTTTATATTTTATTCCTTATTTAATAAGTACAACAGATCTCATGACAACATAAGAGTATTATCATGGAAAAAAACTCTTCTAATATGTGGTGTGTTGCATGCTCGATGTTGGGCCTCACAGTGCTTTGTAGGAATTTATAGGGGAAATACTTCCATTTTCCTAGGGTCCCAAAGGTGAATAAATTAATTTAATTGAAATTTTTAGGTCCTTCTCATAATTTATGTACCATTCCAACATGTTATATCATGAAAAGCTCCACATAATTTAATGGTATTCATGAGTACTTGCAAAATGTAAGAGCAAGTCACATTAATATCAAAATAACTCTCCATCGCATGCAGCTCCCACCTTTCTCCTCCTCAATTTTATAAGGGGTTTAAAATTATTGGTAGGTTTCTATTAGTTGAAACGGAAAATGACATTATGGAACACATATGGAGGCCTTCACATGATTATAAATGATTGTCCTGATGCCTTATCAATAACATGAAGAATTATGAAATGGGTTTCATGTGATAATAAGATGATAATTCAAAGCACATGATCTGTTTTCATGACCTTATGAAGTTCATGTGATCCAATGTACCTCTAAAGGTTATGTCATCCATGTAATTCACATTCCACCCATCCTTCTTTTTTAGATTAAATAATACATGTGTTTTATGTTTTTATTTGATTATATATTTTATAATTAGTATTTAGCATGTGTGAACAAATCCCCCCCCCCCCTCTCGATTGACATCTGTAGGTATGAGGTCTCAGTTCTGAGGAAAATAAATGATGGCTTGAGTCCATGGGACTGTGCTCATAGGTGTATTAAGAGAAATTTGGCCTCCACTATGTGATTTGTAACTCTATTGATCACTATATAAATAGGTAATAGAGTAGTGTATCATTTCACTAGTGACTATGAATCTTCAAATCTCTTATATATTGTTCTATTTTATGTTCACTTCTCAATACCTAATAGAAAGATACCTATCACAAGAAATCCTATCTATAACTAATTGTAAGAATGTTTCATAAGATATGATATTGTGTTTTTACCTTGTGACCAATCTATCACATCAATTATTCAACTATTTAAAGAATAAAATCATGGTAATTTCTTGAACCGTGAAACATGTCCTTGTTTGTATGGATATATTGTGTTCTTCGAATAATTTTTTATCTTGGTTGTGTGATTTACTGTCTATCATTCAGTTCGTGTGACCATCATAGGTTCACATGATTACGAGTCTCATAATATATTATGTGATCACGAGGATCCTTATGGTTTATGTGATTTGTGAGGCCTCCATCTGTCATGTGGTTCAAAAGGCATATATCAAGTCATGGGACCATGAATGCATTCAGGGTTCATTCAGTTTTCATGATGAGAACATGAAAATAAATCTATTGGTTTGATATTTTTCTCTCATCTGACATGTGTTCATTTATTTTTTATAAGTGTATTCTCATTCTTGTACATCTTCCATCACAGCTACCAAGAGGGCCACAATATCTCAGAATCTTAACATTGACCCTCATAATCACATGTGATCCAACACTAAGGTTTTGAAGAGGATCCTCCATTATAAATTCAAGAGATATAATTTTTCATACTAGCTATTTATATGGGGATTCTATCAGTTTTACAATAATTCCATTACCTTATCTGACTATAACAAATCATATTTCTATTTTTCAACTTCAAAAATTTTTGTTCAAATGGATACTTTTGAAGGAATTCAACCAGTTATGGTATAGTCCCAATGGATATCTTAGACATTTGAAAATTCCCCACATGGTCTAGAAGGTTTAGATATTTTCCAACCAACCCATTGATTAATGTTATTCATGAAAATGTTTCTCATCCCTGAATAGTCGGATAATCAGATGGGAATTGAAATAGGACCTATTAATTGGTGGAAACTATTATTTTAATTTGGAATGGAAATTTTGGGTTTGAAAGATGCACTAATTTTTTTTGGATCATCTACAAGTTATTCACCATTACTAGGATGTATTGATTTCTCAGTTCAACATCAATCATATCATATTACAGAATTGATTAGTTATTGGTTCCCTAGAACTATTTTATTCTTTGTATCCTAAGTACAATCAAGAATCGTCCTTTAGGATATCTACTCAAAATGTGTGATATTCCCCCTTGGGTAAATGTATGAAGAGTTATTTCTTACCCAAAATGTCTAGGATAAACCCACAAAAAACTCCAGTCATGGAAGGTGACATGATTAGCATTCTAAAAGGGAAGTTAAGGAAGGATCTTAATTTGAACTATGTCATTTTCATTAAGGATCAGATCAACATATTTCACTTCCATAGAGGTACTCTACCCACAGTTATACGCCCTCTTTGGTGTCCTTCTTAACAATTTTGTGATAGTATAGGAACATATTTGGATATCTTTGTTGATTGGGAGCATGCCATGTTGGGATATCAGGTGAGACCGAAGGCATCCCAAATCCTTAGTTGGGATGTTTGTAAGCCATATTTCAAAACTATTGACCTTTCCCAGCCGATGATGCTTGTCTGAGAATTGATAGATCACATTATTGATGGAAACTCAATTAACATTGGGGAAGACCCATAAAATAGTCATACAAACACTTTCCCACCTTTACAAAATGTTGGTTCATATTCAACAATTACTCATTCTATAAAAATCAAGGACCCTTTCATTTTATTTTTCTAGATATGGGAGAATTTTTTTTGTTTCAAATATGATAACAAAACAAGGATCCCTAAAAATCCTTCCACCCCATGTTTTTTAATATTTTTTTGGCTGAGATGATTCTATTAGGCCCTGATGAGGAGATTTACAAGCTTATTCAGTCTGATTGATTCATATTAATACCATATCCTTCACTTTTTTGGTTATTTTTTTTATAATGGTGGTGGTTATCTTGATTAAAAGTCATACAAGATCTCTATTCAGGATGGGGTTCTCAAGGACCATGTAGACAAGCTGATTAATTTTGAACCATATAATTTTTATCTGTTTCCCCTCCAATTCATTTTCATTAAAAGTATTTCTCCCCTTCACTATACCATTGTGTGAGGATAATGAAATCCCCAGATGATTGACCGATTATCGATTTTATTAGAGTGTGAATACAAAAATTCCATGTTTATCCTATCACCTATTGGCATCCATCCCTTAAAATTTTATTATTATACTCAATAATTAGTGGAGTCCATCATTGGTTGTTTGGAGGATATGATAATCTATCATGTATAAAGGTTTTGTGCTTCACTGACACCCATGTCTATAGTAACAATGGAATTTATTGGAGATTTGGGTGAGCCTTTGAGGAATAATCAACACCCTAGTGGAAACCATACCATTATTGGGGGATTTTGTTTTGGAATTTTTTGATCTAATATGAGTTAAAGGAGGTGCATAATTTGATAAAAGAACACATAGGATCTGCATTATTTCATCTTTATTATATCATCCATTCATTCCCTCGAATGATGTAACTACTACAATAGTTATAGAGGATCAAAAATGAGGTAGACCAATCTTGAATCAGATTCACACCATGATCACTATGAATCCAATAGAAATTTTTCATCAACATAACAAGCTCCATCACATGATATTTTATGAGTTTGGGTCAATTGGACATAACTGATTTCCCTAATATGATATCATACCTCAAATCATCCCAACCCAGAAAATATTATTTGATAGTCAAAATTTCATATGTATTCTTGATGAAGAAGGTTATCTAGAACAGTCACTAATGAAAGATTCAGAGGCACATGAGATGAGACACTACATAGCCTATGAATTACAAGCTCAAATGGAACACTTAGATTTGGAAGTAGCAGATTATGAAGAGAAAAAATCATCGACCATATCCCATATTTTTACATCATAATCATTACAATATATTATTAAAAATGGATATGAAGATTTATAATATTTTATTAAGAGTATCCACCCTATAGTAGTGGATGAGGAGGCAGAGCAAGAGATGCTTAATCATTCTATAGAAAGTTATCTCCAAACTCTTGCTACTTTGGAAAATCCTGCTGATCTTATTTCAAAGTTGATTAATTACAATTTTTTTTTCTATTAATGATATTTTAATAGGTTCCTATGTTTTAAGATTACTCATTTTTTACAATATTAATTAATATATTGTATGAACATTTTATTACAATGTTCATTTTCCTTTTATTCAGGATTTTTTTAACTTCCCATCCCATGTGACACTCATCGATACACTAAACTGGACCCCCTCATGACCATAAGAGAATCACCCCATACGCCAAAGGCTACTGTCTAGTAGTGAAGGTCTAGTAATTCAGTAATTTGGATACTTTATAATATTTTATAATAGTAAAACACCATTGTAAAAATAATAAAAAATAATAAAAGAATACATAACCCTTGACAAAACCAATATTGAAAGATAATCAAAGAAGGACATATAATATCCAACTAAAGGGGAAAATATTAAACTCTAAATTATGAATTTTCTATAATGAAAAATAAAAAAAAATAAAATTTGGACTTCTAATAGGGTCTCAAACCACGTTGGGTTTCCTCATCCAAGCTACATCCGCTAATCAACCATCTACCACTAGGCCTTTTCCCATAACAAATCCAAAAACAATTAAGATTATTCAGGTACTGATCAGGCATCCCATGTATGGTGTGAGTAAAAATCAGTAGCTCATCACCAAATATGTCTAAAATAAATATATTCAATAACAAGTACATTCATTTGTACATATAAATAATGAAAATGATTATGTAAATAGTTTATCAAATTATTAAATATTTTCTATTTAACCATATGAACCCCCAGATTCCCAAGGATACCTGAACCTCAATAACATTTTTAGGTCATGATTGAGTCCAAAATATCACCAAGGTATATCATATATACGAATTTAATATTATTATTCATTATCACAATTTATATATCATATAATACATAAAACATTTAAATAACTCTTCCATGTGTAATGAGCACCAAGGGCTCTATCTTGAAGGTTCTAAAGTGAGCATAAAACAATAACTAATTTCTTACTCGATAATGGGGAATGCTATCACAATCACTCTCATGGCCCAACTCCTATTGTCCTCATGACCCCTTTAAAGACAAAATGGAAGCACTCACGATCATCCACTCAATAGGTTCACACAGTCTTTTTCAACATGCTCATGTGGTCTTTCTCAAAGAGCTCACATGGCACTTTTGAAGAGGCTATAACAGTATTTCTCATCAAATTTTCACTCACAACCTAGTTATACTATGTTTTAATCCTCTCCAAACATATTAATAAATAATTCCAATAATAAATTTTTCAATAAAATAATAACATCAATTTCCATTCATTAATTCAACAATTAATTAATCAACCTGGTCCCATTAATTAACATAATGATTAATTTATCACATCCATTTTCATTAATTAACCAAATGATTGAGTAATCACATGGATACCTTTAATTGACTCAACAATTATATATCGCATCTCATCCGTTTATCAATTAAACTATTAAATAACCATATTAGTCCAATAAATAATTCAACAATAAACTAATGAATAAAAAACTCAATATCAAATAATTAATTCAACAATTAATTGTTTTCCATTACTAATTTATCATTCAAAAATTTAACCCAAAAAATAAATATCAAAAATTTGGTTTTTTGATAATTATTTCAATAATAAATTATATCAATTATTCAATCAATCTCCTAATTTTCAAATTAATTAATTGAACAATTTATAAATTTAATTTAGGAATTTCAACTTCTAAGGTATGATAAAAATTATACAATTTTTATACACATATCATAATCGTGACTATGATAATTGAATATTAGTCCACATACCCTTATTCATTGATCAAAAATCAGGCAATGGAAATCCTAATTATTTATGAGCACAACAACATATTAGGAACAAATCTAAAAACACAAAATCAAGATCATTTTAATTCCAAAACTAGATAAAAAATCCTAGATCTAGATTCACCAATTCTTAATCTTTATCTAGATAAATATAAGATTACGTCCCATCATAATAAATAGAGAATTAAGGAGGGTGAATGGGAAAGAAACATGGTAGAATCCAATAACTAGGATAGGAGAAGACACTTGATCTGGGATTTCAATCGCAAATAATGGTGTTAGATAAGGATTATAGTAAATTATGAGAGCTTGAAAATCATGAAATACCACCAAGGTTAAAATGGATGTGGATTTGGAGTTAATTAGGGGATAAAAAATTTAAAAATTATTTTTTATGAGACCGTAATTCCCACATATGGTTAACTGGGATGGGGCACACAGATTCCCTAATTTTTCACCAATCATGCACTTATTTTATATGAGTTCATGGTAACTTTTAAGAGGGGTCATGGTTTGACAAATTATGTTCCAACCATACAATTCTCCACTATCCAGGGTTAACCATATTGCTAGGCTAGGGTGCACGGTTTGCTCTTACCGTGCATTAATCACATATAACCCCTTTTTAATCCATTTTCACAAAATTCAAACAATCCCACCCCATGTTACAACCCAATATAAAACTAATCTAATTCAAATAGAATATTACTTGTAAAAACATTCTAATACATCTCTATAAAAGGAATGAATCAAACAATCTCCACACCTTATAACATGTCATCCTTATACTTCACTCCCAAGATTCTATAAGATTTTGAGGCAAGAAGATCTGTGCACTAATACCTCATATATTCTCTTCTATCCCATTTTTCCTCTTTAATTAACCCATGTGTCCACAATACAATAACCAGCGGCATTGTCTTTCCCCTTAATACATTCTTACTGTGATCCAATATACATATCAGATACTCCCCAAAGGATGCATCTACCTCAACCACAACATCATCCACATCAATCACATGAGAGGGGTTGGGGTGATACCACCATAGTTAAGATTCCTAGAAAAATCCCTAAATAACACTATTTTTTTCAAATATCCAATATTTATCTACCAGCTTAATTCTCAATACAACCTCAAAGGGTCCAACAAACCTGGGATCTAACATTCCCTTTCTGAGTGTCCTATGTTGACCAAACCTAGGAGACACCCAAAGGAATAAAACATCACCATATATAAAATATATGATTATTAAATGTCTATTATCATATAAGTTATACCTATTTTAATGAATATACATATTCTTCCAAATTTTTTTCACCTTCTCTAACACCTCCTGTGTGATACTCGGTCCAAAAAACTCTAAGTCAACTACCTCCATCTAGCATAAGGATGATCTATATGGCCTACCATAATGTTCAACATAGGGTTTAATCTGAATTGTTTCCTGATAACTATTGATATAGGAATACTCTAATAAATCCATGTTCTTATCTTAATGCCACCAAGGTGATGAACTTATTCAAATAGCATATCCTCAAGAACCTATATAGTTTATTATGACTCTCCATAAATATGTGGGTGGAAGGTCGTACTGAATAATACCTATGTACTGAGAACCTACCAAAATCCCTTCCATAAGCATGAATTCAATATTTATTTATAACCAAAAACTATATTCTTTGGTACCCCATGCAGATGAACTATCTCCCAAACATAGATCTCTTCGATCTTCTCCACTGAGAAGGTTTCCTGTATTGGAAATATTTGCACTAAATTTTTTATTCAATCCATAATAACCAAAATAGTGCCATTATTCCCAAGTTTCCTTAGACGACCCTCCAAAAAATTCAATGTCAAGTCATCTAACATTCATTACGGAATGGGAAATAGCATCACAAAACCTCCATGTAATTGATGCTCTGCCTTTACATATTGATAGGTGTATCATCATGTCACAAATATTGCAATATGATTTTTCTATCCCAACCACCAAAACTATCATCGTAGGTCACAGTGCATTTTGGTCATACTATGATCTACATCCTACTTCAAGATATAAAAATCATTCGTGAACTCCTCTTTCATGCTCATAAGCACAAAAACATGATTCATAAAATAGATGATCTAATCCTCATATATTCTCAGATCTGAATTTGACTCCCCACCATTAAGGATTTTCTTCAATGTCAAAGATTCCTAATCCTGATACTGCATGCCTCTAATCCTTCTCAAAGGTGTAGACTCTATTGAAACCAATAAGAGATTCAAATCTCATAACTCTCTTGGAACACCACACATATCTCTGCTAGTAATTACATCTTATTCCACACAGTAAAAGACTCCTAAACTACCTATGTCTGAGTTTTCCCACCCAATGTGTCAACCACAATATTTCCTTTTTCGGACATATATACTTTTTTAAAATAAAAATAATACATATACTGAACCCATCCTAGTGTTTGTAGGCTCAAAACTTGTTTTGATAAGATATACCTTAATCTATTTTGATCACTAACACCATAAATATCTTACACAACAGATAATGTTTCCAACAATTCAATGTATAATCAATATTCACCAAACTCGAGCTCTTGTATTCAGTTGTTCTGTTCATGAGCCGTCAACATTAAAGACCCATATTCCAAAAATAAATATCCTTTAATTAAAAATTCTCAATGTCTAATCCCAGAAGATTAATAATACACCATGTACTCCCCACCTGGATCAAGTGCCATCAATATTTGTTCTGATGTCAATCACTTATTATGCCTGAAGAAGTCCTTCTCACATCCTTCTTAACAATGAATATTTAATACATTTTTTTCAAGCATGAAATTAGTGTTTCTAAATAAGAAAGGTCTTGGATGAATCTCCATTAATATCCACATAACCCTAGAAATCTTCATATATCAAATACATTATTCGGATTCTCTATAATTACTACTTTGTAAACCTTATCTCAGTCTATAGACACTCATTACTCATAAAGTATATGACCAAAAAAATTTACCTCATTAAGAAAAAAATGTATCATAGATACATTGGTGTATATCTAATTCTCTTGGCATACTCAAGGCAATGTTAAGATGTTTGGAACGACTATCCTGAGTCCTGGTGTACACCAAGATATAATCCACAAACACTACGAAAAAATGATCAATATATGAAAAGAAGATTATGTTAATCAAGGCCAAAACTATTATTTGTGTGTTTATTAACCCAAAAGGCGCTACGATGATCTCATAAAGGTCATACCTGCTTTTGAACATAGTCCTCAGTACATCAGATGTATAAAATCTTAGTTGATGATACCCAGATCTTATATCAATCTTTGTTAACACACAAGATACAGTCAATTGTTAAAATATATCATCTATATGTGGAAGAGGATTATTTTTCATTATGGACAACTTCTTCAACTTCCAGTAATCAATATATAATAATAGACTCCAATTAGGCTTCTTTTCATCCAACATAGGTGATCCCCAAGGTGATGTACTAGAGCAGATAAATCCCAAATCCTCAAAATCCTCAAGCTGAGTCTTGAGATTTTTAACCTAGTTTATTTTATTTGATATGGTGGAATATAAACTGGCTCAACTCTCAATATGATATCAATAATGAATTCCATATCCCTCTATGGTGGCACTCATCATATGTCTTCTAGATAATCTTCTGAAACGGTTCCACATCTTGTGGAAATATATCATACTTTACACTTTTTTAATCCAAAAATAGTATATAATCATTTGATGTAAGGTCTTATAGTTTATATGATATTTTCCCTACTCATCCTTCCTTGATATCACACTCTCCACGATGAAAATATTCTTCATACATATGAGATTTAAAGGTCACTCTCCTGTGGTAAAAAAATCAATGTGGGATTTGTATGAGACTAACCAATCTATACCCATGATTTTGTTGAATCCTAACATGTTGGGGATTTATAAGTCCCGTGAAAAATGGTACTCCTAGATCATTAGAGAACACCCCTAGCGAAAATAGATGCCTTTAGACCGTACTCCCATTGATGTGTCCATATTCAATACCCCACTCCAAAAAATGTTTCCCCATGGTCAAACCATTAACATGTTTGGAAGATATAAAAGACTAATAGGTACCAGTATCAAATAAGGCACTAACTATTAGAAAATATACTATAATAGTATATCTCATTGTCAATAGATAATCCTTGATATCTATAGGTGTAGGATTCGCCGTATTTAAGTGTCCTACCCCTCTTCCCTATGATACTTTCTGATTCCATCGAGTTGCACCAATCTAATGATATAGGTGCTCCTTCCAAGAAGTGCTACTTTAACTACAACTAGTACCTCATCCAGTATAACTCCTACTTCTAGACTGATATGTTTCATAAGATCCCCTTCCCACACCCCATTTCATTATAGCAACTTTATCACTAAATGTATTTCTTGCGTTCTTATAGAACCTCAATAGATTTCCCATATTTCCATAGCCTTCACACTCAACTGATGGTCGGGCACAATGTTTCTCAATGTCTCTCGACCATCCAACATGAATTAAATTCACTATATAATGATCTGGGGTAACTAACATTTCTCCATGGATAATTTATCTCCGTCGATTTGGATCATGTTCTAATAACTATGCTCCCCACTCTCAGAATTTATACCTCATGATTATCTAGAAGAAACCACATGACCTACACTAAAATCCTCCCTCTAGTTCCCCATAGCTATGAGATCCAAATCTACCACCTCATAAATGTTCTTTAACCAAAATATGTTTAACTTTTGGATTAATCTTTCACTAAATTCCCTTTTGTAATCCTCTCATCACTGTAGTCTCATCTCCTTCCAGTATTGGAGAAAATAATTGTTTGTCTGTAAATCATTTATCATAGTCTACATTGAAATTCCCCCATAGTAAACCACATGTAATCATCTTCACTTTCTTGCCTCATCATTTCTTGATAAAATTTCACTAAGAACTTCTCCAAGAAGTCCATTTGTGATATAATGTCATCATTTATAGTTATAGCATGGATTTTCAACCAATGGTTTTCTAATCCTCATATAATATAAGAAACCATCTTGACCCTCATCTCAACAGATGTCTCCATGTGATCAAGTCTTTTCTGGATAGGCTGAATCCATAACTCCACTTCTTTAAGTCCATCATCTCTAGTAAATGTTTGGGGTGATGTAACTAAAACTCCAAATTTAGGTTATGCATAATCTTCACAACCTACCATGAGTCTCTTCCCATGATTTTCATAATGTGAGAGATGTTATCTCAGAAATTCTCCCCTACTTCCCCACCTGACACTGTCAGTGCCTCTGGTTCCACTATGGTTAAACCATCTCTAGCATATAACCACTTTTTTCCTCTTAACAAGCATCATCGTGGAGTAATAACACTATAAGGCAAACACAAATCATAGGTTTCATAACAAAACATTATTATATTTATGTTAAAGGAATATAACCAAAATTCACAACACATCTTTTCCCCAAACCCCACCATGTAGTGAAAACTGGGGTGCCATCACTACTCTTTACAATCTTACACCTTGGTCCTGGCCTGCAAGTATGAACACATATCATATCATGTTTCTCATTTATACACCCATTTAATCTCATTTTACATTTTTTACCATTCTCAATTTTACATTTGGAAACATTTTAAATTCATTTTCACAATAAAGGAAAATAGTTCATGTTCATAAACATACCCAAAACCCATTTTCTCGTGCATTTATAAAATCATTCTTGTAACAAAATATTCTTCGTTTCCTAGAATAATGTATGAAAACTCAACTCATATTCCATACCAAGCTACGAGACATTCCATATTTTTTTCAAAACAATAATTACATTACATAACAAGTGTTTCAACCAAGATGAAATAATATTAATCTATAACAGTAAACATCAATAATAATAATCACATCCTAGGATCATGGGATTACCTCATACATGTGTTTACAAATCACATTCAAGATTTCATTTCAAATGATTGACTCTTCATAGTATTATGTATTCCTTTCTCCAAAAAGTAATACAAATGAAAAATAAAAGAAAACTAGGCTCTAATGCTTCCTTATAAAATACTGGGATGAGTTCCACTCACAACTGCCCTAAGTCGGACCACCACATAACCTCAAGTGGAACAACTAGTATTCTAGATGCCTCCAGCTAGTTGTTAGGGTCTGAAAAATTAATCATGTGGAGAAAATATAATTAATTATAAAACTGATACACTAGCTGAAAAATAATAAACAATAACAGAAGCAAGTATAACCATAGGAAACGCCAATGGAAAAAGATAATCAAATCATGACATACAATATGAAACTAGAGTAGAAAACAATACATGCTAATTTAAGGGTAATGTTTCAAAATTTGAAATTGAGTATAAGGACACTAAAATCACCCAATTAGACACCAAACCACATTAGGTTCCCTCATACAAAATCCATCCCTAATTCATTCTTTTAATTTTGAGTTTCTTTCCATACCTGTAACAAAATGCTATATTTAGGTGCCAATTAAGCATCCTGAGTCGGTTCTGAGTGCAACTCAGTAGGCCACAAAAAATGGTTTCTAAAAAAATGTATTCCATAATAAATTCATACATTTATATAAATAAATAAGTAAATTGTTTAACTAAATAATTTTTCATTTTGTTAAATATTCTCTTTCTCACCACGTGATCTCCATAGTAATTGAGGATACCTGAACCTCAATACCAGCTTCGTCTTGTGGTGAAGTTTGAACTGTCCCTAATGAAACTCATATATATGAATTTTATATTACTATTTATTATCATTATTTATATATGATACAGTAAATATATCATGTAAATCAATCAGGCATGAATAATGTTCACCTTGGGATCTAACCTCAAGGGTTAAATGTCAGTAAAAAACAATGCTTAACTAATTACTCCACAAAGGGGGGGATCTCTCATGGTCTCTCTCTTGGACCAAATACATGTGTTCTCATAGAACTTTCAAAGACAAAATGGATTCTCTCAAGGTCTTCCTCTCAAAAGGTTCTCACAGTCCTTCTCTATAGGATCACATTTTACATCTTTATAGGCTCAAACAATCCTTCTCAACAAACTCTTGTGGTCCCTCTCAACAATCTGTCTCTCTCAGACTAGTTATCTTATATTCTAATACATTCACATAATAATTAAAAATAATTCTAGTAATTAATTTATCAATTAATTAAACACATAATTTTTCATCAATTATATTAAACAATTAATTAATCAACACAATTCTATTAATTTACACAACGATTAATTAATAAGATCAATTTCCATTAATTTTACCAATGATTAATTAATCACCTTAATACCTTTAATTTATTTTAAAATTAATTACCATATCTCATCCATTAATTAGTTTTACTATTAATTAACCATACAAGTCCAACAATTAATTTAACAAGTAACTAATCAATATCAATATCAATATCTAATAATGAATTCACTAATAAATTATAATAAATTCAAAATTCGTCATTCCAAAAATTATCCCAATAACTAATATAACCAATTGAAAAATTAAATCATTTCATAATTAATTCAATAATTAAATATCTCACTTTCACAAATAAATTATTCAATTAATCCCTTAATTTCCCCATTAATTAATTTACCACATTAATTAATTTAATTTTGGAATTCCAATTTCAGTATAATGATATCCATTATACTAATTTTAGACACATATCAAAATAAAAACAATGGGAATTAAATATTATATCACCTAACTCAATTTATTGATGAACGATCACCCAGTGGAAATCCCAAAAATTGAGTATCAAAACAACATAGATCTTGATATGTATCTCCAAACACTAAATCAAGATCAACACATCAATATCACTTCTATTCTAAAATAATACCCACAAGACTAGATCTAGAGTCACTAAATCTATATCTTGATATAAGAAAACATATGATTCATCACAACAAAAGAACAATAGAATGATGTAGGATGAATGAGAAATCAATGAAATAGAATCTACTTACTGGGAGATGAGTATATATTGGATGTGGTATTTGAATCATGATGAATAGAGTTTGGGATGTTTTTTAATTCATCAGGAGAGATAAAAAATCGTGAAATACCACCTATGGTCAAATATTTTCGAGTTGGTATTAATTTGAAGGCCCCATAATTTTTATAATTAATTAATGAGATACTATAATTCATGTGTACTATTAGCTGGGTAAGGGAACACATTTTTACTTAACCATTCACCAACTATGTGAATGTTATTTTGGGGGGTGATGTTATTCCAAAAAGGGGACATGGTTTGACAAAATGTTCACCAACATTGCATTTTTATACTGTATAAGGATTCATTGTTTGTTGAGATAGGTCACATAGTTTCCAATAACAATGATCCAACTATTCACATCAACTAATTCATAAATTTTTATAAAAATTCACCTAGACACACAATAAGTTAAATCACAAAAATATTACTCAAAATTTTAAAAAATGTTTTTCAATAAACAAGTCACGTACAACCCTAAAAATGGTAGGGACCTTAAAATGTGCTTGTCTTTTCACTGATTGGGAATCACATGAATCATAAGAAATACCCATTTCTTAATAATATAAAGTATACCTAAATTCATGGATTCGAATTTTTAAATATGAATATATATTCCTTAGGAAATGCCCATGAATTCACATGAACATGAATTTCCACAATGGTGTACCTACTTCAGTTGCCTTTAGATTAGCTAATTCGGAATAACATTTTGTGTAAATATATATCACATAGAGGTAAAATTATCAATATTTTTCTGACACTAGTGGTCTTAGAAAGCATAGATTGATTTTTTATAGTTTAAAATTGATGATCTCTACAATCCTTATGTATTTTTTTATATTTCCCAATTTTTTACCTAAGATTAAAATAGGTTATGTATTAGTTGGCATGGAATTTTCTTTTTTTAATGACACCCCCTTACATTTTTTTCATGATAGGTTCTATAAATTTTTCATTTATGAGTGATCAATATTTCATAAATTAGAAAGAGTTCATTCCCATCTATTAGAGACTTGCCTTTTTCCCAAGATTCCATTTTTTTGTTTTTTAACTATGTGAAATTTTTTCCATTTCAGTTGGTCATTTTAGGGTCTTACAAACTAGACCAAAATTATGATATAGTTCTAGGACATCCATCCGGGACTTGGTTCTCTTGTACATCAAGGTATTCTAGCTCAGAGTTTGTATTGAGTTGGATTATGTTCTCCTAACTCAGACCATCTATTATTGTAGTTTGTGCTATTTTTTCATCGACCTTATATTTTATTAGTTTATGGTATTTTAGCTCAAAAATTATACTATATTAGATTTGGGTCCTTTATCTTGAACCTTATATATCTATTTTTATGTTATCCTAGCTTAATTTTTTTATTTTTTTGTTTATGGTCTTTCAGCTCAGACATTCAGTTATCATTGTTTATGTTCTTTTATCCAAGACTATATTCTTATTTACTTATTGATATTGTTAATTGACATTATATAGTTTTAGTTTATGTTATTTTAGCTGAGACATGTTGTTAATATTTTTTAACATCATTTAGAACGTAAATTGATATCTCAACCAGTTTAAAGTCCTACAACCCTTACTTGATTAACAAACATATATTGGGTAGGATATATTTGGTTTGATAGAAATTACACTAAGTTAATGAGTAATGTGAGGGGTCCGTGGTTCCATAGTATTAGAGTTCCTTCCATTGAAGGAGGATAGGCCAAAATATTTTAAGTTAAATCCCTAAGGAATATCCAAATTGGTCAATTAGAGGGGTCCACAATCCTTTCTATGTGTTATGAATAATTTTGAAGCTGCAATTGGTTAATGATAAAATATTACAGAGGTCAAGTCAACCTGGATAGTAGGATTTTTTCTTGACTAATTCATGTTCCAAAAGTATGAGACAATGAATACTAAAGGGGAAGACAATATAGGGATAAAACATAAATCCCTTAGGTTCTATGTTCTTCCACAATGTAATTAGGGCTCATAAAGATGAAAATTTCTTTCCTAGAATGAGGATCCTCTTCTAGATGTTTTTTTCAAATCCATTATGCGTTGATATCATAGAAAAAAAGAGGTGTCCCAAAACATTTTATAGGATATTGAAATATTTTTATGGATTAAACATATTTATAATGTAGCGGAATGTGTGAAAAAAGATTTCCAAAATGGTTTATGGCACACTATAGAATCTTATCCCTTATTTGGAAAGCAAGGTCGCTATAGCCAATGGATTCGAGCAATGGGGTGTGGACCATAAAATGGTTAGGGAATGTATTGTCACATTCTGGTATTGAAAATGTGTACATATCCTAGTGAAATAATGTTGAGGATGTAAAATCGACTTGAATAAATTGGTTACATGGATTGTAAATCATGGACCCATGTTCTCGGGTCATCATAATGATATGGTACAACCATGTTTGGGATTCCCAAAAATACCCTAAATTACTGTGCTCCACCATAGTAATGTATGGGATCACATGTATTAGGAAGCCCATTTTTCATGGTAATGACATAACTGGTTGACAGATATAATCTCATATACATGATCCATAGGCTTATATTCATTATCAAACAAAGTGTCTCTCGAAGTCTGCAATCTTTTTACAAGTTCCATGGAAGGTTGTTTGTGAAGAATGGTTCTCAAAACATGATGTGTAATTTATATATAACATAATATTAAAGAAGGTTTTGATTAAATAAAAAAACTCATCTACAAGTGAACACATTTTCATGGCAATGAGATGTGGAAAATGATTATTCTGACTTTTACCTCAAGTAGGGGATCTAGAGAGAATGGTTATACATTTAATAGGGCCATAAAGTGATCCGTATATGTTGTATTCCTCAATTATATAGGATATATTTTTCTCCAAAACTCTGAACATGAATATTATAGATAGTTCATACTTGAATATTTATCAGATCTCCAATTTATGGTTTTTTCCTAGAAACTTTTAGGTCACTTTTACTATATTTTACGGTCCTGTGATTTGTACCATCAAAGGATAATGTTTATGTTCATAAATCTTTGACCAAAGAACATGCATTTTGAGGTCATGATTCACATGGAACATGTGTAAGACGAATGTTTCAGAGAATCTAATTAGGATTCCCATGTTCAATAGTATTCAAACATCATTTAGATTGAGAGATAAAAATGTTATTAATAATGGATTTAGCTTCCCAAGTAGTGAGTAATGTTATTTGAATTTCATGCTAGGTATGGATAAGAAAACCCATGGGGTTTCAGTTCTCCCATGGTGAGGTCAAGATCAAAATATCAAGAAATCTACTCTTACAGGGCCATGATATCTTTGGAAGTTAGGTCAAAGAACTTATTCATCATTTGGAAGTTCAAACATAGAGATCTAATTTTCTCTCTAGGGTCCATGAATGGTTTGTGTCAACCCTAGGTGCTCAAGACATGATGTGTGATTTATGGGAATAGGGGACTAAAAGATGACTGAGGCCCCTCATACCCAGTTTGATTGTGTTAGCCTTTTGTGGTCCTTTAATAAGGGATGTTGATGGGTGATGGCCTACTCATTTTAATGTAATGTAGTGGGGACATGTCTATTTTTAAGTTTAATTCCCTATGAGTATGTCATTTTCCATGAATTTTAACATCATGTGGAAGGGATATTTTCTTCTTTCATTTAATTTAACATCATATGGTATGTATGTGGGAACTAACATGACAATTTTGAAAGGAACCCCTTGTAAACTCTCTACTAGTATAGGGATTTATATATAGGGATAATTTTTTATCAACGCATAAGCTTATTGATGGGTATCCATATGATGTGTCCCTTGTTTCATATATTTACCATTGAATCAAGAAATATATATGTAAATCTATATCAAAAGTAGATAGAGTGAGATTATATGACTCAAACCACTTTAAAAAGATATATGTTCTGCATTGAGGTTTTGTTCACTGTGAAAACCCATTATCCTTTAGTTAAATATCATACAATGATGACATGAAACGTTCACTATTCATTTCTAACCCATACATTCGGTGGGGGTATTTTTTATCCTCTGCCTAGATCCAGTTTTTTAAATTCGGTTGTCCCAACATATTCTATGGTAATAGGAATCAAGCCACATATTTTCCTTGAATGGGAAACTATCCCCATCGGTCCAAAAATATTTTTATATGGACACATTATTCCAATTTATTAGTGCATATGGACCTAGTATTGGATATATAAAAATGACTACATATCATAGAGTAACAGTAATCAAGCCAAATTTAGTTCATTAATGGGAAACTCTCCACATAGTTCTGACCCACATGTAGAGGGGGAACTATTCCCCCTTATTGTTATAGCAAGACATTGTATTGAAGATCCAAGAATCATTATGTTTCTGACATTAATTTGAATCAATTCATATGTAGTTTTTGAATAAAAAACTCTACATGTAGGTATGAATAATTTGAAGAGGGGATTCTTATTTCTATTTATTATTGTAGTTAGACCCAAGATTGGATATCTGAGAATCGCTAAAAATCATGTGATGAAAAGAATCAATCAATATGTAGTTCTTCAATGGGAAACTCTCTATGCAGGTCTAAACCATACGGAGAGTGTGGGGGGGGGGGGTTGTTCCTATTGATTATTACAGTTAGGCAGAGGATAGGAGATCTGTGAATTACCACTAATAATGTGATGAAATGAATCATACCACACATATTTCATAAACAAATAAATCTTCACATTAGTCTAACCAATATAAAATGGTGGACATTGTTCTCATTCATTGTTGTATCTAGACTGATAATTTGCTATCAAGGAATCAATAGAAATTATTTGAATACATGAATCAAGCCACACATTGTTCTTGAAAAACCATGTATTTTAATTTCATGCAGTAAGGATATAGGATCCCAATCATTAAAGGGAAATATTATAGTTCGACCCATGAATTGATATTTTGGTGTCACTGTATATCCAATGATGGTAGAAATCAAGACACATGTAGTTCTTAAATGAATATGTGTTGGGAGATGAAAACTAAGAATTTCCATCCTCTAATGTACTATCTAGGGTAAAGTGTAGTTTTATGTCATGAAAGATACATCAATCTTATAATTTAAAATCACGGGGAAAGGAATCACGGCATGCCTTTAAAGGCCATTCATCATGGAGCTTGAAAAACTATCATTGAGCTAATATGCATCTATTATGTGGGAAAGCCTTTACCAATGTTCTTAATCCCACATGATCTATTCTCAGTCTAATAAACAAGGGTTGAAAATGTTTCTCTCATGACATTGTTTTTATTAGAGATTGGATTGTGACATTTTTTGTCATGTGATAGCTAGTGCATGATATATAATCTAGTAATCCCTACATATATGACTGGAATGTGAACCAAGATATAGATATTTCAAAGAACCTGTACATTTTAACATCATGTAGAAAATAACTCATCCATTCAGTTTAACGTCATGTGGTATTGGTGAGGTCGAATCAATGTAAAAAATATATATTGTAAGGAAATTAGAATATAGATATGGGCATCACTACGTATCTTGTAATTCTAGGAATCAAGAAAAATGTTGTTATTGAAAAACCATAGAGTATAATGCCATGTGGTATGGATGTAAATCATTTAATTTGACATCATTTGGTGAGGATTATGGCTACCTAGCCTGAAAAATTAGGCTTGAAAATTTTCTCATAGTCTAATGTCTTGTGACATAAATGGATATACTGTGGATAAACAAAGGATTTAAGATATTCTCATCAATATATATCTTATGACATGAGGATTAAATGCATGCCCAGTTACTGGATGGGAATATTCTCTATGTTGATCTCTCTCTCATAGAGGGATGGTGTCACAAATTCTCTAATTTACATTGATCATGATTATGTGTGATGAATTGTCCTTGAGCCGATGCTTCACATTTAGTTTAATGTCATCCATTGAGTATGTCTTTTGTATAGATTTAATTTCATTCAGTTAGGATTTTGGACATTGGATAGTGTAAATTCATTCCTACCAAGACATCTTGTGTAGTTTAATATCATGGAAATATGACAAATGTAATTCTTTATGGATGATATACAATTAATTTCATAATACACACACATTAGAGGGTGCATGACATAGTTTGCATACATTTTTCCAATGGTTAAGCTCTAATGTAATAGAAATTTTGTATAATGTTTGTAACATCCCATTTTTATTCTAGATATTGGGGATTCTATCATGGTGTCATTTGGGTTCTACGAGACAATACCATTTGTCCATGGACGAATGAATCAAGGAAAACGTTTTTATTAATGGCTCATGTGATATGATTCTGATGGACTTTAAGTTTGTGCATTGTACACAACCTTTTCTCATAGAGTTACGCCAATTCATCGAACCACTTTTTTAACTACTCATTATTTTATATTTTTATTAATATAGCTATTCTTAGTGACTGATGATGAACTTCTATGGGAAATACTTCCTCAATTCCATACACCAATGAATATGGAGTTTCATATATAGAAGTAATAAAATAGTTGCATTTTAGGCACCAAAAACATGGTACAACTTGTCCCTCTAGGAATTCATAACATTATTCACTGTATTATAGAGGATATTAGATATAATTTTATTTAAGGTGTCAATCATTCAATTTTATATTTCATGATAGTGAGATGAATGGTTGGATTTGATGTTGTTCCCCTTATTCAATTTCTGCAACATGGTAGAACAGAAGTTGGTGTTGTATTCCAATAGTATTGTGTGAGGGACAATGAATTTGGTGATCATATTAGACTTCATTAAGTTAATGATATTGTTCATCCTAAATTCCATGAGGGGCATATCCTCTCCCATTTGGAAAAGTTAAATTTATTGTTATGGATGGACATAAACTACTTACATGTGGATGAATGATATAACACCACCACAAACATTCCCCATACTAAATATATCTACGAATATTTAGATGTATATTGAAATTTAAATAGTGGATGGATGAATTTTTGAGAAATTTTTCATACATGAAATTTCCCAGTGAACTCTTCAGAGTAATGAATACTTGTTTTGTAGTAGTAACCAAGCCTCCTAGATTGGTTTGAGTGCCTAGTCACATATGTATGAATTTCACAGAAGCCCTCATAGATTTCTTCCATTTAGTCTGTAATATCATTTTATTTTTTGCATCCAAGGAGGATTCCATCATATCCTCATTTTAGGAGGGATCTTTTCTCATTGGTCCAATAATGAAGGGTGAAGTTCTCTTATTGATTCCAACTTTTTCTCATATAGATTAATCAATCTGGGGAGTCACATTTTTTAGATAAGCAATTTTTGTATCCATCCATTGAGGGGTAGATATTAGTTCGTCACATCCATGGGTGGTGATAACTCTATTGAATTAAACTATATCACAGTTGATGACCGATGATAATATACATAAAAAAATAATGCCTAAGGCAACCTCATCCTGATCAAGGTCAACCATGACTATGGTCACATTATCCAATGCATTGACATAAGAATTCTTTGACTGAGGGAAATTATGCAACATGGGTTCAAAATAGAACTCTACAATTATTCCTGTTACATAGTGAGTGATAGGGGAATTTATTCCTTTTTAGTGGAACATTCAACGTTGATCCTCTTTATCACATTCTCTAAATTTCCAATGATGTTCATGTGGGAAATTTTCAGATATAGGGATAATTACATTACAGAAATGAGGGCATTGAGTAGGGACTTGTTATATTCGTAGCCTTCTTACAGTGAGAGTGATTAAGGAGAATTTTCTTTATTTTGAGTATCAAACATATTCCTTTGTCTAAACAGGTTATACTTTTTATTTTCCATATATTTTACAATATTAAAATTTGAATAACTATCAAAATAAATCTCACATGTCCAGGGAGTGTCATTAGAATATAAAACCTACTCATATATATGAACTATTTCCAAAGGGGTACTTTCTGGGGAGGGATGTGTTATAATGAAATTTTCCAGTTCCTTCCATTTCCCTAATGATAATGACATAAATATAATTCCATACTATTATAGAATAATTGATCATTGGACAAAATTCCATGTCAATAAAGGATGTCCAATGATATACTTGATCAATTCAAAACAAGAGACCAAGTGGAATTTTTGGTACTATAAGTAAGGCCTTACATTTTTCACTACAATGAAGTGTATAATGTAGTTCTACATGACATCATAATATTTGTCCATGGTTATTAGAATCATTTGGATAAGTTATTAGAGACTATTATCATCCCCTCTATCATTTTCTAGAGCTAGGGAGCACTATGTTATTGTTCCATTATGGACACATATAAGTTGATTGACTTACCTTCTAGTCGTAGCAACATGATTGATTGGTAAATCAAGTACTTCTTGTGAATTTTGAATTATTGTTGTTAATACACACCCCATCGGTTTGGGACTCCCTAATTTATCAACTTAGTGAAGGGGAAAGATTGTATAGATTGATTAGAAATATAATGCTAAAAAAAGTTAGGGTCCCTTGAATATCCCTCAATTATTTTCGATTCTGAGGGGGTGAGATTTCCAGAATTGTACTAGTATTTTCACATTTTTCCTCAATGTCATGGTGGCATACCAAAAATCCATGAAATTTCTCTAATGTTACCCTGAAATATCCCTTCACCAGGTTCATCTCCAACTATGTTTCTTCATCATTTCTAATATTTTATAAAGCTCCTTGGGGTGATCACATTGTTGTTTAGATTTCATGAGCATTTCATCAACATAAAATTCACTTATATTTTCCAAATAAAGAATTAAATATATGATGAATGGTGTATTGATAAGTGGTCTAAATATTCTTGAATTCAAAAGTCATGACCTGATTGAAAAAGATCCCATGGGCTGCTATGAATGTTGTGGCTTCCTCATATTCAAGGGACAACTATATTTTTTGTACCATTAATACCATTCCAGGAATGTTAGGGCTTTGGATCCAATAGTTTCATAGATAAATAGTTATTTTTATGATAATTATAATTTATCCTTTGGGATGTGTTGATTAATTTCACTGAAATTAATACAGACCCTAATCATAATGTTATTTTTCTTGATAGGGATGATGTAGTGGAGAAATCATAGGTATTGTATCTTTCAGAAAAATTTATCTTTGATAAATTGGTAAAAATCAATATCTACATTAGTATAATGAGATTCAGTCATCATCATGGCCTCCTACTAGAAGCATTTATGGTCATCATGTATGATTATATGGTGTGTGGAAACATTGATTTTCAATCTGGGAATTTTTTCTATAATTCCAAGAGAACTAATATTGATTTATCTTTACATATAAAATGTATAGAACATTCTCCTCAAGGTGTATGCAGTCACTAATCAATGTGGGTTGTGGGTCTTCTTTCAATCCTAGACTTACCTACCTTTGCTCATCGATGGTGGTATTGAAACCTTCCTCGAATGATGGAGGGGAATTATTGAGGTAACCCTCTACTTCATCAATATATGAATGTGTGGATGAGTTGTTAGGTGAGGTAAGAAATCCGAGGGTTTCTCTATTACTATTGTGATGAAAGAGTCCACGTAAAGGGACACTGTCATCCCCAACTTCCAGAGTTATTATAGAGAGATTTTGGAGTTGAGATTCTTCTACATTGTCTCTGGGGAAAGAATGGGTTTGTACGTATGGAATTAATTCTACTACCTCAATATAGTTTATAGGATACATATAATAACTATATAGTATACAACATGGATTTTTAGGGGTGGTCCTAAAGCCATTTGGGGTTAAAAATTATACATTTTCTTCCTCCATTAGATTTTTCATCATTTTTTAGAAACATGCCTCATCATATGTGGCATCGCAAGTCTCGAAAGTGGCCCTATCATCTTGAAGTATGTCAACCATTCCATCATTGAGGTATTTCAAGAATTGATTAAATTTTGAATGTATTTACACATGACTATGATTTCAAGGTCTTATGAGTAACATTTTATATGCACCATTTTGCTGGATAACAATTAAATCTATGTCAGATGTGAGATCCCTTAAATGGGCCTTCATATTGATCTTCCATTATGACATTACTCTCTTGTATCATACCATTGAATGGTATTAGTTTTGAGGGATAAATCTACATCATTATATCCAAAACTTTTAAAGGGTTTGAAATGGATGAGATTGATCCTAGAACCATTATCAATTATTTCCCTTCAGCTGTTGACATCCTTGAATTTTCTTAAAACTTATAGGGGTCTGATATGGCCCCATATAATCTCTTCTCTGTCCTACCACTACTAAAAATTCAACATTTAACGACCGCCATTGGCTATCGCTAAAGGCCTCTAGAGACTGCCCAACGACCTCTATTTGGAAGTCGCTTTAGGCCCGACGTTGTAGGCCTACATCAACTACTAATGGCGGTCGCTGAATGTGGCCGAAATTCCGACCTATAGCGATCGCCAATGGCGACCGCTGAAGGATTGCTCGGCCGAGCATTAGCGTCCACCATTGGCAGTCGCTGCCCTGATGCTTGGCTGATCTCTAGTGGGCTATAGCGACCCGAAATGGGGGTCACTATCCTGGAGAAATTTTTTGTTTAAAAATTTCACGGTACCCAATCAAAAAAAGGGTCAAATTTCTAAAAAATAGAAAACAATTCCAAACTGCATAGACATCAGAATCGTCATAAACAATAAATGATAGACGTGATTCAATGATCCAAATAGGCCCATCCATTTCAATCCAGCTTCAATAAACCTACAATAAGATACAAAGAAAACAACTAAACAAAACAAACGTAAATTAGACATATTTATTCAGTTATTATATACATATAATAAAATTAAATCTGACATCAAATCATGGGTTCTATAATATTTTTAAAACCCAATTTAAAAAATTTTATCATTTTAGGATTTTTTTTCCTTGTTTAGGAGTCTTTGGTTTAGTTTGTGAATGTTTTTTGTTGTCTAAAAAGGAATGTTCTCCGCACACAAGGCGTACAACTACTGAAAACAACATATTCAGCCGTACTGCAAACACCGCATGTCTGATCAGCATGTCATATCCTCCCACATGTCATGAATAATATTTCTATTGTTTTCGTGTGACTTCATGTAATTATAAGAACGTTTTCTCTGAATTTTACTGTTAGACATTGTTTCGGTGTTTTATGACCACAGAAATGCTTTTCTGATCACCACGATCAAACGAAACCCCAAATTGACGTGCCTTTTACCCAACCATTTCAAAATTCACACCACAGTTGTTGTCTTATGATTTAATGTCATTCCGCGGTCGATTGGCTAGTTTTGACCACCCAACGTTCCCTTTTAGAGTGCATCGAACTGCTGAAAATGACATATTCGGTCGTACCATGCACACCGCATGTCTAATGGGTGTTTCTTCTCCTCCTACATGTCACAAATAATATTCATATTATTTTAGTGTGATTTCAAGTCATGCTGAACATGTTTCCTCTGAATTTGACTATTAGATGTCATTTCAGTGTTTTATGACTCTGAAAATGCATTTCCTATAACCGCGGTCAAAAGTCACCCCCGATTGACGTGTCGTCTTCCTAGAAATTTTACAATTCACACCACAGTCGTTTTCGTATGTTTTAATGGCATTCCGCGGTCGTTCGGCTGGTTTTGACTGTAACACCCCGAGATTTTATGAAAAATATTCTATTAATTTCATTGATTTCTTCTATTATACACCACGCCATGTTAGCTTTTAATATACGCAACATCGTATTAGCTTGCAGTATATGAAACGCAATTCTTGGTTCGTGTTACACACAATTACAAGTTTGTTTTATAATATTCATTCTACGCAACATTGAGTGTGTTTATATATATATATATATATATATATTCAATGTATAAATGAAATATGGTTGGATTCTGTTATACAAAACAACGATGTATTCTTGCACAACACATAACCCTGACTTGGCTTACATTACACGCAATCGCGACCTTCCTCGATAGCGTGTGTTGTACACAATACTGGGTTTTACTAAACAACGATATATTATTATAATATTATTATGAACTAGCCGTTATGAATATTATTAAATAAAATTTGAATTTTATAACATTATTATTCATCTTATACATTTTCTAGAACATGCTAAGAGAACAAAATAAATTTTTTGGGTAAAATAAGCATTTTTTAAAAAATGCAGTTTTATTGCCTTTTAATGGCCCACCCACATTAAATCTAGTTTTTGAAAAGTTTATAAGTTCAATTTGACAAAATAAAATTCTTCATTAGAATCAAGATATAAAAATTTACTTTGGATAAATTTTTCATATTATTCTGATAACTTTCATATTTTAATGAATAGTAAAAACACGCTATATTTTAATTAAAAACAACTTTTTTCATCGTAATAAATTATGTGGTTAAATAATAATATTGAATGGTTTCAAAGTATAAATATAATATATTTTTACCATTTAATATAATGTATGTCATTATCCTTGATTTTACATTGAATTCGTAGTTTAAATAAATTCAATCTTTGGCAATGTTTTAACTTTTAAAACCTGTTTTCTTAACTTCGGGATTAATTTTAAATTAATTGCTGCAACTTCTCTGTTTTGAATTTTGAAAAATGGATTCCATATTTGGAATCAGAGGGTCCAAATTATGTTAATAGGTTACTTTTTTTTCATATTATAAATAGTAACTACGGTAATTTGTTTTATTTACTACGGTTAAAGGTAAATAGGGTAATTCAAGGTTAAATGAATATTATAATAATTCAATATTACCTTGACACTTGTCCTAACCCTATTGGATGAGTAGTGGCCGACCATGAGCATCCTTGGGTCGATTTTGGGACCCCATGGAGTCATTTATGAAAGACTATGACACATTAGATTAATTAATTTAATGTAAAGACAAAATTGACTTTAACAAAACTCTTTTAGTAATTAATTTTTATAAGGGGTTATATAATTTATATTTTCGACTATAAATATTATTTGGAAATATAAAAAGATTCCATACATCATGGTATTTTTTTCATAATTTTTAGACATCAAATGATTTAAATTATTTATGACACAATAATGATGTAGTGTTTAACTCATTAATAAAAGATTTAAATAAATAAGATTAAAATGATTAAAATATCATCCAAAACCTGTCCAATTCCTATTGGATGATTTTATTTCGAATATGAGTCATCTTATCTTCGGCATTAATGTGTTTATTACCTCTTGAAACCGAATATAAGTTTATAATAAAATAATGTTTTCACATTTTCCTAAAGAGCCCCTACACTCCCTTATAAAAGGAGACCACTTATATGCAATTACTCAAACCTATCAAGCCTTTTGGATCGTCCAAACTCGGCCCAACTAAGCTCCCTACATCCCTCTCCTCCCCCTTGAAGCCTTACATTAGGCAGAAGACTCTCCAAGAAGTCCTATTGGTTCCAACCAATGGAAGTTACCAAAATTAAAGGTAACAGTTTCTCTTAAGTTGTTTTATTTTATTCTACTTCTCCAACCCCTAAACTCTATTTTTATCCTTTCTTTTGTAACAACACAAATATCCTAAATATACTAGTATGTTTTTATGAAAGGTATTAGAACTAAACTTACACACACCTCCATCTAATGGTTGAATAACATAATGTTTCTGTGATGGAAAACTAACGCCTCACGAAACGATCATTGTTCGATTTTCTCCTACCACCTCTCATGGTGGAAATTATGATGGCACTGTATTTTTATATAATATACATTATGTTTATGATTTTTTATGCTTCTTTACTTCCCAATTATATCAAGCCTTTATGGTTTCCATAGTCGGTAAATACGATAATCTCACTTGAGGAAGTGCGGACTACCGCCCCCTCAAAGTGATGTGATTCGTTAATACCTTATGTGGGATGTATAAAGGATGTGGTTAATAATATTATATATGATATTATACTGTAATTATAATATACTTATGTATCATTATGTTTTAATTCCATTAAAATTAGAAATAGAAATGAAAGTAGCGTTCATGCGTACGTACGGCTTATCGTCTCCATGAACGGTGCGCTTCATTTCTTACCTCCATATGTTATGTACTATTATAAATGCTTGTATATGCTGGATATATAATGAATATATATGATATATAAATCATTATTTAAATTTTGGACGTAATTAAATCATGATATAAGTAATAATAACATCAAGAACAACAAGTCCAAACATGTACGATAAATAAGATAATTTTACCCAAAACGTTGCTTTAACATGGGATTTACAAAAGAATAGGTAATATGAAGTCATAAGTGAACCATATATTATATCATAACAATGATTATGATTCTGTAATAAGTAAATGTCTTTATTTAAATCATTATATAGGAGGTTCAGACACTTACGAAGCAAATCGGACCTAAGGTAAGGGAAATCTCACAATCTCATTTTTATCCAAGATTGTTTATACTTTGGTATTTACTGGGGTGTATTTTATCATAAACATCCATGTTTTGTCAATATGTAATATTATTTCCATCCATCTACAATTTTTTAAATCCAATTTTACCCTTTGGTGAGTTTTTAGTAAAAGATATGAAAGGAATCTTTTGTCATTTTTTTCATACGAGGTACTTTTTGACTTTTCCGACAAAAGTACGAGAAGAGTGTTTTTTTAACTTATAAGGCATGAATGGATTTTTAAAATATTATTTACAAGAAGCTTCCTTTACATGTTTTCAAGTTTATTTTTAATTAAATTCTTTTAGTTTAGAATTGTATGACATGTTAAGAAAGTAAAAGTGTTTTTGAAGTAAAAAAGGATATTTTTTTCATGAATGGAGTTCAAGTGTTTTATCAAAATTATTTTCCATCTAAGATAATAAAGGGTTCTGTTTCTATCCCTATTATTACATTGATTTTATTATATTGTGATGGAATTATTTTTATCTTATATGAATTGTTTTATGATGTCACAATGTTTAAGAATCCCATTTTTTTACATGGGTTATGCTATGATGTATGGTATATGATTTTGTGGCACACATAAGAATAGTATCATTATGAGATGGGTGGGACCTATATCTCCCTCCAATTAATTGGGTAAATATTTTATATCTCATGATATAGACATGGCTGAAACGGTAGGTTATACCGGTTCAGTGAAACAGGACTAAAATGAGGAATGAACTTGGTTTAGAAATGAAATTTGTCCACTAAGATAGTCTTGACAATGAGTCTTGACTAACAAGAAATGATTATATATGATTATGTGTGTATGCCACCAAGTTTCATGTTTTATGTTATGATTATTGGGATTCCATTTCACTATTATGATTTATCCCATATTATGAAATTATGCTCTCTTTTTCAGGTTAAGATTTCCAAAGGTTATGTTCTTATGAATATGATGTGATTGATATTTCTTTTGTTTACCCTTACTGAGCATTTGAGCTCACCCTTTTATGTTTTCTTTTCCCCAGGATATAAAGAACGGTTTTAGGTAAGCAAAAAAAGGTAAGATCATTATCGGAGATGTTGAAGATCTTTCACCATGATTAGAAGACTACGTTCCGAGTTTCCAAAGACACTAAACTATTACGGTCCTTATGTGTGTGTTTTTGTTATGTACTAAGTATTCCGCAAAAGTAATGTAATGTCCATGTACGTCAGGCTTCGGGTTTCTACAATTGGTATCAGAGGAAAGGTTTAGACAACCTTTGGAAACTAGGATGCGAGAACTTTAGTAAGATCCCTTGAGATATTTCTAAGGTATGTCTAGGGATGTCCCTATGGTTAAGTATAAGTATAGGTTATAGTACTAGTATTACGGTAACCCAAGATGTTAGATATTGAAGTTACTCCCCCTTTATTATATTGTTTTCCCTAGCGTTATTTTTTCCTCTCACGCTATTCTTTTTGGGTTTTAGACGATGGTTGGACCCCGAAGGAACCGTGTTGATCAATGTAATGGACAATGTAATGATTGTCCTCCTGAACAAACAAATGTTATGGGAGATGGAGTGCAAAATCTTATTGCTATACTTACACAAGTTATGAATCATTCTGGACTTCCAAATGAGTAGAGAAAGGAACAGTATTCTATTGAGTCCTTCATGAGGCAATGTCCACCTTCTTTCTGTGGGTCTTCTGATCCACTTGTTGCTGAACAATGGATTAGTACCACTGAAAAGATATTTTCAGTTCTTCAATGTTCTGAACATGATAATGTCATCTTAGCAGTATATCGTTTGGAAGGTGAATCATATCAATGGTGGAATCTTATCAAGAATACGAGGCCAAGAGATGAAATTAAGTCCATGGAATGGGACGAGTTAAAGAACTTATTTTTCAATAAGTACTTCCCTCGTATTCTTCGAACAAAGATGGAGAAGGAGTTTCTTGAACTAAATCAAAATCATGATGAATCTGTTGGTATATACGAAGCGAATTTTACAAGGCATGCAAGGTATGAATCTGGATTTATCATCCAACCTGAAAGTAAAGTTGATCAATTCTTCAGTGGCTTAAAACCAAATCTTTTAAGGGCATTAGCTATAAGAGACTTCAGTAGCTATGAAGAAATTGTGTGTTGTGCTATCAAGGTAGAAATGAAAGTTGGTGTTACTTATCCATCTCATAGTTTTGACAAAAAACGAAAAATGGAGGTCAAGGAGAAATCTCAGAATAATGGTGAAAAGAAGATGAATGCTTCCTTATGCTAAAAGTGTGGAAAGAAGCATGGTGGATATTGTCTTAAAGGAACAATTAAATGTTTCAAATGTGGAAAGGAAGGTCATAGGGAATTTGAATGCCACAATGATGGGAAGAAGATGTCTAATGATGCAATCAAAGGAAGGGATACACAGAATGAACCTACTACACTTCAATGCATCAAGTGAAAGGAAATGGGGCATTGTGCTAATAAATGCCCTAATCCATGGGTTAGTGATGATCGACATGAGAAACCACTTAAGGCAAAGGGAAAAGGGAAGTCACATGTGATCACCATTGGAGATGTTGAATATGACAATGATGTCGTGGAATGATTAAGTGTTTATGTAATGGGATTCCATAATAATGTTGTATATAGTATCGTGGAATATTGGAATATTTATGTATTGGTCTATTGTGGTTTTCAATGGTACTGGTAACCATAGAATGTGATTGAGATATTTCTGGAAAAAAAGATGATATGCGCATAATGAAAGGAAAACGAGGAAATGAAATGTCTGACCGTATTCATGAGCTCATGACTGATATAAGGAGAAGGTTATATCATGGTTTGAGTATATAGAATTTTTGGATTTTGGTATGTGGAAAAGGGTTAACTTTTGACTGGATTCATGTTTTCACTATGGTTAAATTAATGTGTATTCATTCTTCCTGAGAATAAAATTTTAAGGTATTCACATGTTTGTAATTTGACCAACAAGATATATCTTATGATATATGGGTGATAAATGATGGCATTCACGTGATTGTTATGTAATCATTTTCTTTATACTATGAGCTTGGACCGAAGAATTTTAGATAAGCCTAAAGATTGGAATGGATTATGTTGGACATAAGTTAGTATTGTTTAAGGATAAATTTTTTTTCGATATTATGGATGGGATAATATAGTAATTTAGTTTTAGAAAAAGGACAACCTACATGACGTGCGACAGCCCATCGCATCGGAAAAGGATGTGGGAATCGAACCCACAACCGAAGTGCGACTGGCCTTTATCGCCTACCACTGGCCTACAGGAAGTCCCTGGTGAGTAGAAAGTAGTATTATTTTATTAAGCGGTATGATAAATAAAGTATAAGTCCATTTTTGGAACCATATACGATTAATCTCACCATAACATGGACTCAAGACTTTTGCTAACCTTTTGTTTGAAACAGATGGAATGACCCATCATTCTATCACCTGATCTGCTAATGCTTCACGAATAACAAATTCAACTTCATTTCTTTATGATATGAAGTGTAAATTGTTCCATTCACGAACAACAGTGAGATTGTACCAAAATCATGTAAGTATTTCTTTTAATTCATCAACTTTAGGGAAATGATCATAAAAACCAAAAATGTTGTCCTAGTGCTCTTATATCTGATGAACTAGATAGTACCCTATATCATCACAAATTTATGGCTTTGTGATTGTTGGATTTTTCAAATCCATGTTCTCTACCACTCTCCATCAGAACTTGATTGTTAGATTTTTCGTCTATATCCATATTTTCACCTATGTTCTCCTACGTGGAAACCCAGTGATGAGTTAATTTGGGTAACTGTTACGTTTCATACTTTATTTTTTAAATCCAAGTTTTGGTATTCCTTTTTACGATGTGGTTTTCTATTAAAGAAATTTTCAAGTAGTAAACCATTTATAACCCCCACGAATTTCGAGGGAGAAATTCATTTTAAGGGGGGTAGAATGTAACACCCTGAGATTTTATGAAAAATATTCTTTTAATTTAATTGATGTTATCTATTATACACCATACCAAGTTTAGATTTTACTATACGCAACACCATATTAGCTTGCAGTATACGCAACGCTATTCTTGGATCGTGTTACATGCAATTTCAAGTTCGTTTTATAATAGTCATTCTACGCAACATTGAGTGTGTTTATATATATATATATATATATATATATATATATATATTCAATGTATAAATGAAATATGGTTGGATTCTTTTATACGAAACAACGAAGTATTCTTTCACAACACGCAATCCTGACATGGCTTGCATTACACGCAATCGCGACCTTCCTTGATAGTGTGTGTTGTACACAATATCGGGTTTTAATAAACAATGATATATTATTATAATATTATTATGAACTAGCCGTTATGAATAGTATAAACTAAAATTTGAATTTTATAAAATTATTATTCATCTTATACATTTTCTAGAACGTGTTAAGAGAACAAAATAAATTTTTTGTGTAAAATAAGTATTTTTTAAAAAAATGCAGTTTTACCGCCTTTTAATGGCGCACCCACATTAAATCTAGTTTTTGAAAGGTTTATAAGTTCAATTTGACAAAATAAAACACTTCTTTAGAATCAATATATAAAAATTTACTTTGGATAAATTTTTCATATTATTCTGATAACTTTCATATTTTAATGAATAGTAAAAACACGATATATTTTAATTAAAAACAACTTTTTTCATCGTAATAAATTATGTGCATAAATAATAATATTTAATGGTTTCAAATTATAAATAGAATATATTTTTACCATTTAATATAATTTTTGTCATTAGCCTTGATTTTACATTGAATTCGTAGGTTAAATAAATTCAATCTTTGGCAATGTTTTAACTTTTAAAACCTATTTGCTTAACAATGAGATTATTTTAAATTAATTACTGCAACTTCTGTGTTTTCAATTTTGAAAAATGGATTCCATATTTCGAATCAGTGGGTCCAAATTATGTTAATAGGTTACTTTTATTTTTTTTGATATTATGAATAGTAACTACGGTAATTTTTTTTATTTAGTACAGTTATAGGTAAATAGGCTAATTCAAGGTTAAAAGAATATTATAATAATTCAATATTACCTTGACATTTTTCCTAACCTTATTGGATGAGTAGTGGACGACCATGGTCATCCTTGGGTCGATTTTGGGACCCCATGGATCCACTTATGAAAGACAATGACACATTAGATTAATTAATTTAATGTAAAGACAAAATTGACTTTAATAAAACTCTTTTAGTAATTAATTTTTATAAGGGGTTATATAAGTTATATTTTCGACTATAAATATTATTTGGAAATATAAAAATATTCCCTACATCATGGTATTTTTTTCATAATTTTTAGACATCAAATGAATTAAATAATTTATGACACAATAATGATGTAGTGTTTAACTCATTAATAAATGATTTAAATAAATAAGATTAAAATGATTAAAATATCATTCAAAACCTGTACAATTCCTATTGGATGATTTTATTTCGAATATGAGTCATCTTATCTTCGGCATTAATGTGTTTTGGACCTCTTGAAACTGATGATAAGTTTATAATAAAATAATGTTTTCACACTTTCCTAAAGAGCCCATCCACTCTCTTATAAAAGGAGACCACTTCTATGCAATTACTCACACCTCCCAAGCCTTTTGGATCGTCCAAAAATATTCCCAAATAATCTCCCTACATCCCTCTCCTCCCCCTTGAAGCCTTACATTAGGCAGAAGACTCTCCAAGAAGTCCTTTTGGTTCAAACCAAAGGAAGTTACCAAAATTAAAGGCAACAGTTTCTCTTAAGTTGTTTTCTTTTATTCTACCTCTCCAACCCCTAAACTCTTTTTTTATACTTTATTTTGTAACAACACCAATATCATAAATATACTAGTATGTTTTTATGAGAGTTATTATAACTACACTTACACACACCTCCATCTTAATGGATGAATAACATAATGTTTCTTTGATGGCCAACTAACGCCTCACGAAACGATGATTGTTCGATTTTCTCCTACCACCTCTCATGCTGGACATTATGATGGAAATTTATTTTTATATAATATATATTATGTTTATTATTTCCTTATGCTTATTTACTTCCCAATTATATCAATCCTTTATGGTTCCATAGTCGTTAAATACGATATTCTCATTTGAGGAAGTGCAGACTACCGCCCCCTCGAAGTGATGTGATTCGTTAATACATTATGTGGGATGTATAAAGGATGTGGTTAATAATATTATATATGATATTATAATGTAATTATAATATACCTATGTGTCATTATGTTTTAATTCCATTAAAATAAGAAATAGAAATGAAAGTAGCGTTCATGCGTACGTACGTCTTATCGTCTCCATGAACGGTGCGCTTCATTTCTTACCTCCATATGTTATGTACTATTATAAATGATTGTATATTATGGATATATAATGAATATATATGATATTTAAATCATGATTTACATTCTGGAAGTAAGTCAATCATGATATAACTAATAATAACATCAAGAACAACAAGTCCAAACATGTATGATAAATAAGATAATTTTACCCAAAACGTTGCTTTAACATGGGATTTACAAAAGAACAGGTAATATAAAGTCATAAGTGAACCATATATGATATCATAACAATGATTATGACTCTTTAATAAGTCAATGACATTATTTAAATCATTATACAGGAGGTTCAGACACTTACGAAGCAAATCGGACCTAAGGTAAGGGAAATCTCACAATCTCATTTTTATCCAAGATTGTTTATACATTGGTATTTACTAGGGTGTATTTTATCATCCACATCCATGTTTCCTCAATATGTAATATTATTTCCATCCATCTACAATTGTTTAAATCCAATTTTACCCTTCGGTGAGTTTTTAGTAAAAGATATGAAATGAATCTTTTGTCATTTTTTTTCATACGAGGTAATTTTTGACTTTTCCGACAAAAGTACAAGAAGAGTGTTTTTTTTACTTATACGGCATGAATGGATTTTTAAAACATTATTTCCAAGAAGCTTCCTTTTCAAGTTTTCAAGTTTATTTTTAATCATCTTCTTTTAGTTTAGAATTGTATGACATGTTAAGAAAGGAAAAGTGTTTTTTGAATTAAAAAAGATATTTTCCTCAAGAATGGAGTTCAAATGTTTTATCAAAATTATTTTCCATCTAAGATAATAAAGGGTTCTGTTTCTATCCCTATTATTACATTGATTTTATTATGTTGTGATGGAATTATTTTTATCTTATATGAATTGTTTTATGATGTCATGATGTTTAAGAATCCCATTTTTTACATGGGTTATGCTATGATGTATGGTATATGATTTTGTGGTACACATAAGAATGGTATAATTATGAGATGGGTCGGACCTATATATCTATCAAATGAATTGGGTAAAGATTTTATATCTCATGAGATAGACATGGATGAAATGGTAGGTTATACCGGTTCCATGAAACAGGACTGAAACGAGGAATGAACTCGGTTCAGAAATGGACTTTGTCCACTAAGATAGTCTTGGAAATGAGTCTTTACTAACAAGAAATGATTATCTATGATTATGTGTGTATGCCACCAAGTTTCATGTTTTATGATATGATTATTGGGATTCCATTTCACTACTATGAGTTATCCCATGTTATGAAGTTATTCTCTCTTTTGCAGGTTAAAATTTCCAAACGTTATATTCTTATTAATATGATGTGATTGATATTTCTTTTGTTTACCCTTACTAAGCATTTGAGCTCACCCTTTTATGTTTTATTTTCCCCAGGATATAAAGAAAGGTTTTAGGTAAGAGAAAAAGGGAAGATCTTTATGGGAGATGTTGAAGATCTTTCACCATGATTAGAATATTACGTTCCGAGTTTCCAAAGACACTAAACTATTACGGTCCTTGTATGTGTGTTTTTGTTATGTACTAAGTATTCCGCCAAAGTAATGTAATGTCCATGTATGTCAGGCTTCGGGTTTCTACATTGACCACCCAACGTGCCCCTTTAGAGCGCACTGAACTGCGAAAAATGAACTATTCGGTCGTACCGAGCACACCACAGGTCCGATGGGCGTGTTTTCTCCTTTTGCATGTCAAAAATAATATTCCTATTCTTTCCGTGTGATTCCAAGTCATTCTAAGCACGTTTTCTCTGAATTCGACAGTTAGACGTTGTTTCTCTGTTTTATGCCTCTGGAAATATTTGTCTGGTCACCGCGGTCAAAAGACACCCCCGATTGATGTTACTTCTGCCCATCCATTTCGCAATTCCAACCACATCTTTTGTCGTATGATTTCCTGGAATTCCGAGGTCGTTCGACTAGTTTTGACCACCCAATGTGCCCTTTTAGAGCATGTTGAAATGCTAAAAATGACATATTCAGTCGTACCACGGACACCGCATGTCTGATGGGCGTGTCGTCTCCTCCTACAAGTCAAGAATAATATTTATATTTTTTTGTGATTTAATGTCATTCTGAGCAAGTTTTCTATGAATTCGACCATTAGACGCGATTTTGGTGTTTTATGACTCTGGAAATACATTTCTGGTCACCACTGTCAAACGACACCCCTGATTGATGTTCCATCTACCCGACCATTTCAAAATTCTCCCCACGGTTGTTGTCATATATTTTATGGCATTCCAAGGTAGTTCAGCTAGTTTTGACCACCCAACGCGCACATTAAGAGTGCGCCGAACTACTAAAAATGACATATTCGGTCGTACCACGCACACCGCATGTCCGATGGGCATGTCGTCTCCTCTTACATTTCACATATAATATTCGCATTGTTTTCATGTGATCTAAATGTTTTCTCTAAATTGGATCATTAGACGCTGTTTCAGTATTTTATGACTCCATTAATACGTTCCCGGTCACCGCAGTCAAACGACACCCACGAATGACAAGTCGTCTGGCCGACCATTTTACAATTCACACCATGGTTTTTTGTATGATTTCATGGCATTCTAAGGTCGTTCGGCTATATTTGACCACCCAACACACCCTTTTAGAGCGCGTCGAACTGCTGAAAATAACATATTCAGTCGTACCACACACACTGCATGTCTGATAGGCATGTCGTCTCCTTCTACATGTCACGAATATTGTTCCTATTGCTTTCGTGTGATTTCAAGTCATTCTGAGCACGTTTTCTCTAAATTTGACTGTTAGAAACCGTTTTGATGTTTTATGTCTTCGGAAATGCATTTCTGGTCACCGTGGTCAAATGACACCCTTGATTGATGTCCCATCTACCTAGAGTTTTTAAAATTCACACCTCGATTGTTTTCCTATGTTTTCATGGCATTCTGAGGTTGTTCGACTGGTTTTTACCACCCAACGCACCTTTTTAAAGCGTGTCGAACTGTTGAAAAGGACATATTCGGTCAAACCGTACACACTGCACGTCTGATGGGAAATATGTCTCCTCCTACATGTCAGGAATAATATTCCTATTGTTTTTTTGTGATTTTAAGTCACTCTATGCACGTTTTCTCTGAATTCGATCGTTAGACGCCATTTTGGTGTTTTATGACTCCAGAAATGCATTTTTGGTCACCTCGGTCAAACGACAACCCCAATTGAAATGTCATCTACCCGTCCATTTCACAATTCACACTGTGGTTATTGTCGTATTATTTCATGGAATTATGAGGTTGTTCGGATGGTTTTGACCAACCAACGTGCCATTTTAGAGTGCGCTGAACTGCTGAAAATGATATATTCGGTCGTACCGTGCACACCATACGTCTGATGGGAGTTCCGTCTACTCCTACATGTTACGAATAATATTCCTATTGTTTTCGTGTGATTTGAAGTTATTTTGAGCACAATTTTTCTGAATTCGACCGTTAGATGTCGTTTCGTATTTTATGGCTCCGGAAACGCGTTTTCGGTCACCACGGTCAAATGACACCCCTGATTGATATGCCTTCTACCCGGCCATTTCACAATTTACACTGCAGTTGTTTTCGTATGATTTCATGCCATTTCAATGTCGTTCGACTAGTTTTGACCACCCAACATGCCCATTTAGAGTGCCCTGAACTACTGAAAACGACATATACAGTCCTATTATGCACACCACAAGTCCAATGGGTGTGTTGTCGCCTCCTAGTTGTGAAGAATAATATTCCTATTTTTTTCAAGTGATTTCAAGTCATTCTGGGAACGTTTACACTAAATTCGACCGTTAGACGCCGTTTTGGTGTTTTATGACTCCGGAAATGTGTTTCCGGCCACCGTGGTCAAAAAACACACCCGATTGATGTAACATCTACCTGAACATTACGCAATTCGCACCATAGTTTTTGTCGTATGATTTCAAGGCATTCCAAGTTCATTCAGCTGGTTTTGGCCACCCAACGTGCCATTTTAGAGCGCGTCGAACTGCTGAAAATGACATATTCGGTCATACCACACACAACACACTACCGATTGGCGTGAAGTATCCTCCTACATGTCATGAATAATATTACTATTGTTCTAGTGTGATTTCAAGTCATTATGAGCTCGTTCGCTATGAATTCGATAGTTAGACGCCATTTCGGTGTTTTATGCCTTCAGAAAATCATTTCCAGTCACCGAGATCAAACAAAACCCCCGATTGATGTTCCTTCTACCCAGAAATTTCAAAATTCACACCACAGTTTTTTTCATATGATTTCATGGCATTCTGAGGTCGTCCGACTGGTTTTGACAACCCAATGCACCCTTTTAGAGCACGCCAAACTGCAGAAAATGACATATTCGGTCATACCGCGCACACCGCACGTCCAATTGGCATTGTATCTTCTCCTATATGTCAAGAATAATATTCCCATTAATTTCGTTTGATTGTAAGACATTATGAGCATGTTTACTATGAATTCAACCGTTAGATGTCATTTTGGTGTTTTTTGACTCCGGAAATGCGTTTCCAGTCACCGCGGTCAAATGACACCCCTCAATTGACGTGTCATATACCCGACCATATCAAAATGTTAAGCGTGATTGTTTTCTTATGATTCCATGGAATTACGAGGTCGTTCGGCTTGTTTTGACCACCCAACGTTCCCTTTAAGAGCGCGTCAAACTGCTAAAAATGTCACATTCGGTCGTACCGCGCACACCGCACATCTGATGGGCGTTCAATATCCTCCTACATTTCATGAATAATATTCCTATTTTTTGTGTGATTTCAAGTCATTCTGAGCACTTTTTCTCTGAATTCGACCATGAGACGCCATTTCGGTGTTTCATGACTCTGGAAATGCGTTTTCAGTCACCGCGGTCAAATGAAACATAGATTGATGTGCCATATGCCCAACCATTTCACAATTCACACCTCGAATGTTGTTGTATGATTTCATGGAATTCTATGGTCGTTCGGCTAGTTTTGTCAACCCAACACGCCCTTTTAGAGCGCTCTGAACTGCTGAAAACAACATATTCGGTCCTACCGCGCAGACCGCACATCCGATGGGTGTAACGTCTCCTCATACATGTCACGAATAGTATTACTATTGTTTTTTAGTGACTTCAAGTCATTCTGAGCACGTTTTCTTTGAATTCGACCGTTATATGCCGTTTTGGTGTTTTATGACTCCGGAAATTCATTTCTAGTCACCGCGGTCAAACGACACACCCGATTGATGTACCGTCTACCCGGAAATTTTACAATTCACAACATAGTTGTTGTCTTATTATTTCATGGAATTCCGAGTTCGTTCGGCTGGTTTTGACCACCCAACGCGCCCTTTTAGAGCGCTCTGAACAGCTGAAAATGACACATTCGGTCGTACTGCGCACACCGCATGTCCGATGGGCGTGACGTCTCCTCCTACATGTTAGGCATAATATTGCTATTGTTTTCGTTTGATGTCAAGTAATTATGTGCTCTTTTTCTCTGAATTCGACCGTTATACATCATTTCAGTATTTTATGCATCTAGAAATGCATTTCTGGTCACCGCTGTCAAACAAAACCCCCGATTGATGTGTCGTCTACTCCGAAATTTCACAATTCACACCACGGTTGTTTTTGTATGATTATATGGCATTCTGAGGTCGTTCGGCTGGTTTTGACCACCCAACATGTCCTTTTAGAACACGCTGAACTGCTGAAAACAACATATTCAATCGTACCACACACACCGCACATCAAATGGGTATGTCATCTCCTATAACATGTCACGAATAATATTCCTATAATTTGTATGTGATTTAAAGTCATCCTGAGCACGTTTTCTTTGAATTCGACTGTTAGACGTTGTTTTGGTGTTTTATGACTCCAGAAATGCGTTTCTGGTCACTATGGTCAAATGACACCTCCGATTTACAAGCTTTCTACATGACCATTTCACAATTCACACCGCGGTTGTTGTCGTATGATTTCATGGCATCCGAGGTCGTTCGACTGGTCTTGACCACCCAACGTGCCCTTTTAGAGCGCGTCAAAATACTGAATACGACATTTTCAGTCGTACGGTGCACACCGCACATCCGTTGGGAATTCCATCTCCACCTACATGTCACGAATAATATTCCTATTGTTTAAATCTAATTTCAAGTCATTATGATCACGTTTTCTCTGAATTCGGCCGTTAGACGTCGTTTCGGTGTTTTTTGACTTCTGAAATGCGTTTCCGGTCACCGCGGTCAAACGACACCGCCGATTGACATGTCATATGCCCGACCATTTCCCAACTCAAACCGCTGTTGTTGTCTTATGATTCCATGGGATTCGGTGGTCGTTCGGCTGGTTTTGACCACCCAACGCACCCTTTTAGAGCACGCTGAACTGCTGAAAATGTCATATTCGGTCGTACCACACACACTGCACATCCGATGGGAATTTTCTCTCTTCCAACATGTAATGAATAATATTCCTATTGTTTTTGTGTGATTTCAACTCATTTTGAGCACGCTTACTATAAATTCAACTGTTAGATGCCGTTTTGGTGTTTTATGACTCTGGAAATGCGTTTATGGTCACCGCAATCCAACCACACCCCCAATTGATGTACCGTCTGCCTGACTATTTTGAAATTCACATCGTAGTTGTTTACGTATGATTTCATGAAATTACAAGGTCGCTTGGCTGGTTTTGACCACCAAACGCACCCTTTTAGAGCGCGCCGAACTGCTGAAAACGACATATTCAGTCGTACCACACACACCGCAAGTCTTATGGACGTGTCGTTCCATCTTAAATGTCAAGAATAATATTTCTATTGTTTTCAGGTGATTTCTAGTCATTCTGATAATGTTTGCTATGAATTTGACCGTTATATGTTGTTTCAGTGTTTTATGACTTTGGAAATGTGTTTCAGGTCACCGCGGTCAAACGACACCCACTGATTGACGTGCCATCTGCCATGCCATTTCACAATTCACATTGTGGTTGTTGTCTTATGATATCATGGCATTATGCAGTCGTTCGACTGATTTTGACCACACAACGCGCAATTTTAGAGTGCGCCAAACTATGGAAAATGACTTATCCGGTCATACCGCGCACACCACACGTCCGATGGGATGTGGGCGGGGGGGGGGGGGGGGGGTTGTTCATGCGGTGGGGAGGGTTATCCGGGGGTATGGGATCTATCTTGTGGGCGGGGAGGGCAATCCGAGGTGTTGGGAGGGCTATCTAGGGTGTAGTGGGGGCTGTCCGGGGGGGAGGGATGTCTGGCGTGCGAGGGGGGGGGTAGTCTGGGGGTGGGGAGGGCTGTCCAGGAGGGGGGGCTGTCCGGGGTGCGGGGAGGGCTGTATGGGGGCGAGGCACATGTCCCTAGGGTGGGGAGGGCAGTCCGGGGTGCAGGGAGGGATGTCCGGGGTGCAGGGGGGGTTTGGGGGGTAGGGAAGGATTTCTAGGGGGTTTAGATGAGAGTGTTAATGATAATGTGTTAATATAGGGGTTAATCACTTGTTGTGATATTGGTGGTACCTCTAATTGTAAGGCTATCTTATTGAGGATTTTTTTGAACATATTAGAGATTTCATGATAAAATGATCGTTCTCCATTAACTTCTATTGTTATCATTAGTATTGGGGAATGTCCTATGCATTCAACGCTTGAGTAGAGTCCTCATGACACTTCTGCCAGCACAAGTTTGGTTGGTAATCACACTGTGCAATCTGGAATTTATGATTTCTCAAGAATTGATGTCGATCCTTTAAATGAGGATGTACAAACCAAATCAAAGGGAGGATGGGACTACTCTGTCTGGAAAATCTCATCCTACCCTCTAGCCATACGATGTGTAGGTGACGACATCCAATTCATTTAATGATCATGATTCCCATAGTAGAAATTCAAGAACTTTTTTTAGAGGGGGTTCTCCCACGAATCCTCCTCGGGAGGAAATAGAGGATAATGCCACCTTGGTACTGTCTCAAACACTACATTCTAGCCCTTATTCAGAGGCAGAAGAGATGTTTATAATGGAGAAACAATATCTATTTATAGAATAAGAGGAGTTGGATGGATCATGGAAACAATCTAAAACGAAACAGGGATGTCATCCTATAGGTCACAAGTGGGGATGCGGTTTGGCACACTGGATTTCATAGATGGATGAGTTGAAACATGTGGATTCTGGCTCGGATGTCATCCTATAGGTCAAAAGTGGGGAGGGGGCTATTCAGGGGTGGGGAGGGCTGTCCGGGGGTGGGGGGGATGTCCCGGGTACAGGGAGGGTTGTTCGGGGTGCGGGGAGGGTTGTTCAGGGTGCCAAGGGGTATCTCAGGGGTAGGGGCAGTATAGAGGGGGGGGATATTTCCGGGGTGCAGGGAGGGCTTTCTAGGGTGCAGGGGGGGTGTCCGGGGTGCGAGGGGGGGGGCTGTCCGAGGCATACAAATAGTGAACCTGAGCTCAGTCACCAAAAACAATTTTCATGATTTATATTAGGAAACACATGGTTTTTTAAAACTATTACAGAACATGCAATGGAAAAAATTAAAGAATTAAATGAACTAGAAATATCCAAATCATTAATCAGTATCATGGTTAATTCTCAATTCATTCACACAAACATTGCATCAGGCCAAAACACACATGATACCCCCAAATCACAAAAAATATCACTATAAACCCAATTTAAACATCAATAGACACCCAAAAAATAAAAAATAAACCCACCTCATTTATATGATGCATCATGCATGGTCATGACTACTACCTCCATATGGTGGGACAAGGGCCTACAAAAATACAAATTATGAATATTTTCATAACAAAAATAATATAAATTAAATAAATAAATATGGTATAAACCTATACTGTATGATCCCCTACACCGTCACATGGACACACATATTCTCGTAGTGCTCTATCCTCAACGATCAATTGCGCATTTACCTCCTCAAAAGTGCACAACAGGGCCTCAAAATTTGACAACTACTGTGTCATCTGAGCAATAGCTGGACCAACAGCCATTGTGTGTTTTACTATAGAATGAGGAATCCATGATCCATAGGTCAAACTATATCCATGCCCATCCCGACCAATAATGCGATGAAATATCTCATCCCTTCGCATGAGAATCCATCGCTGGTCATCTGGCAGTTGTTCTATCTCAGCTTCAAATTGAGCCTGTGAAATATTTAAATATATATACATATATATATATATATATATATATATATATATATATATGTTAATATAAATATTTATGTAATTGTTGGTAATCAGTACTAGCTCTTACTATCAATGCTGCTGCCTCTACATCATTTCGATTATGAGTCCTCATCCACACCGACATTTTGTCCGTCGATGCACCTTTGTCCCGTAACTGTATATGAATAGAATATAAACACATAACCATATTAATTAATAAATTCAAAAATGAATAATAAATACGTCATATATGATCTGAGACAAGTAACGAGTCCCGAGCCTGTGAGGTTGTCCCTGCAATTCTCCATTCCCATAATGGCGTGTTGACCCCCCAACATTCAATAATTAAAATTTCAAACAAATCACGCATTCTTGAAAATATATATACCAAAATAAATATACAAATAGTAACACCCTAAGTAGACCAATATGCAACTATTTTACGCCACTATGCCGAGAGGACACCTCTCAGGAATTTCTCCATAATGTCTCGGGCACCCACATTTGGTACCAATGCTCCCTCTTCGATTTTCCTTTATAATGTTTCCACATCATACAACATTTTCTCATACAAACGGGATGAAACTCATCATGGTATAGATTCAATTTTTTCTATAAAATAAAAAAATCACATTTTTTAGTATTGTTTATACATAGGGAAGAAATTAAAATGGTCTTCTTACCTGGACCTCCCTCCATAGAAGATCTAATGTGTCCTGATCAATAGAAGCCCAGTCCCTTGTGGTCAATGGAAATCGATGTGGGTCACGTATGTTATAAACTATCTGATGAATAAATATAGGGGAATTCAGTCCCACAGGATGAAATACCTCATCAAAAGAAACATCAAATGTCGTGTTGGAATTCCATGATAAAATGCCACGGCCAGGGCCTCTCTTGCGAGAGGAAGAAGAAGTCAGGTCTGATCCTATAGAAAACAATTTAATATATAATTTGATAGATGTTATAAATATATATATATATGTGTGTGTGTGTGTGTGTGTGTGTTTGTTTATCAATTACATAAAAAATAGAGACAATGACATTCAAACATACCTTGACCTTGAGAGGTAGATGCTTCAGATAGATGATATAGATCTGTTGTCTCTTCCCCTAACATGCCTGCAGTCATAAAAAATATTAGTAAGAGGACTATCCAATGTGTCGAAAAGAAAAATTGGATTGTATTTAAAAAAAATAAAACTGGTACAATTTTTAATAAAAAACGTATTGAATAATTAGTTGTGAATGAATTTTATGAAATTTTAAAATTAACAAAAAAGATTTAAAAATTCTGTACAAAACCAATCAATGCATAGCCAAATTTCAAATTGAATTAACAAATATTCAAGCAGCACATGAACAAAATAAAGAATAACTCAATGGGAAGATACACTAACAATTACACGAAGATACCAAAAGATAAATCACCCTAAATATTTATAAATTAATAAACATCCAAAAGTGAGGATTATAATGTACAAGGACTTATAAAATGGTTAGATGATTTATGATATCCTAGGACATTCAATATTGAATAGAGGGAAAACAATTATAGCTTTAATTAAGCATGAAAATCAACCGTTTCTCCTTCAACGTACACTCTGGCCCAATACATATCTTATTCACGTTGAACTATGGTATGTTGATCAAGCTGTTAAGAAACAAACGGAACAGTCTCGGGTTCATCTTGTTCAAAGAAAAACACTCCTCGCCGGGAAATTTTGACAACAACTAGCCAACTTGGATTCGATGGCAATGTAATCAAGAATACTTGTTCTGCTTGTGATGTCTAAATAAAGGGTTTATTATCAACTCGTTATTTTTTGTATAACATATAGTTAAAATTCACCAATGAAAACTGATATTGATCGACTTTACATCCACGCATTGGATCAACCCAATTACACTTTAACAATATGTACTTCAACTTGTGTGTGTATAAAACATCAATGATGTCTATAAATTGACCATAGTAATAACCAGAATCAACTAATGGACAACTAATGCCACTTTTTTGGGTTGTTAATTTGTTGTCAACGTCTTTATTGTGAAATCAAAAAAAATTGCATCTATAGAATTATAACGACGAGCCATTATATATGGACCCTCATCTAGTTGGATAAATTCTTCAGTTAGTGTGGGGTCCCCTAAATCCCTCAGCTTATGAACCTACATAACTCATAAAATTCAATAATTATTTATGAAAAAAAATTAGTATAATACTCCACTCATAATGAAAATCAATGTATACGTACATAATCCTTCAACAAATCATGAAATAATGCATTATCAGATTGTTGAATTTGATACTCTGTCGCACGATACATCTATTCTTTTATCTCATTAATGTTTTTCCTGTAAATTACAACTCATTGTTTAAATGATCAACTTATTTAAAAAAACACGTAAAAGTTAAACAATAAATGTGATAAGACACTTACTGCATTAATGGTGCAACTGATGGAGTATTGTACAAGATATATCGATTTGCTTGTATCCACTCGATGTTGTCCATATAAAATATGGTTCCTTCTCCAACTGGACCATCATGAATTCAAGAGGGATTATCTAATTTTGTTTCAACATCTGTAAGATAATCTGTACAAAATGTAGTACACTCATCCATCAAATAGCCATTTTATATTGATGCATCTGGATGAGCTATGTTGCCTATAAATCATTTCAATGTACTCAAATACCGCTCAATAGGATACATCCACAAGAATTGCAATGGCCCAGTAGCCATTACTTCATCGATTAGGTGCACTGTAAAGTGGACCATAACATCAAAAAATGTGGGGGGAAATTGTTTCTCAATGTGACAAAGCATATATACAATTCGATCCTGCAAACTTTTTAAATCACTCATTCATTGATTTCATAAACAAAGCTGTCTAAAAAATTACTCATCTCAATCAATGGCTGAACTACATTGTGGGATAAACAGTTACAAATATCAATTAGAATCAACTGTTGAAGTAGTATGTGATTTTCATGATTTCTCATCCATTGCAATATCCTGCTCTTCATTTTCACACACATTGAAATATTAGAAGAGTAACCATCAGGCACCTTGATCATCTTCAAAATGGAAATAAATGTCTCTTTCCCCTTTGTAGTCATCGTATACTATGCCGTAGGCATATATGCATTGTTTCCATCAGACAACTATAAATTCAACTGTTTTCGTAAACCCATTTCTTCCAAATCATGACGTTTATTAACACGATCCTTTTATTTTCCACTGAAACTAAAATGGTCCACAATATGTTATCACAAAAAAAAAATTAATGTGCATGGCATCCAAATTATGCCTTATCATGTTAGTTTTCTAATACGGAAGAATATAAAATACTTTTCTTTTTCCAATTGTGACTATGATGCCTACCCAGAGCACGAATATTACATACTGGATGAGCCACCAAATCCTGAATTTCAAATACCGTGCAGATGTTTTCTTCTTCAATATACGATAACATTTTGACTCCTTTCATGATCTTTGGTGTTGGGATGAACTCTCTAGAACTATCAAATTCCACTCTGTCATTTCTGAACTTGTGCTGAGGGGGAAGAAAACATATGTGACACATGTATGCCCATTTTTTGGAATGATTAAGCCATACCAATTTTTTACTTTTATTGAAACAAGGGAAAGAAAATTTTCCTTTCGTACTCCAGCCTGATAAATTTGAATAAGCCAAGAAGTCATTGATTGTCCAGAATAATGCAGCCTACAGTTTGAACACTTAATTCATTTCACGGTCATAAGTCATCACATCATCACCCCAAAAGTCATTCAACTCATCCATCAATGGCTGAAGGTAAACATCAATCTTATCCCATGAACTTCTAGATACATAAATAAGATCAGAAAGTAATATAAATTTTTGATTTATACAAATACACAAAGATAGATTATACGGAACCAACACCATGTGTCATGTGATATGAGTTGCACCAACTATAGACTTGAATGGATTGAAACCATCAACTCCCAACCCCAATCAGACATTATGAACATTTTTAGAAAATTCGGGATGTCTCTTATCAAAATCCTTCAATAGATGACAGTCTTCCGGGTGGGTTAACATTTCACATTCATGAACTCTTTTTGCATGACAAATAATTAAATTAGAAATTTTAGATGACATAAAAAATCTTTTCATCCTCAGTTTAAGGGGAAATTAATGCATTTTCTTTACGGTGATCAGTTTCCCCTGTATCGCAATCTGACTTTGATGAGTCTGATTTCCCTTGTTCCCTTTCCACTTGGAAGCTCCTCAAACTGTACAAATATCCAAATGGGCAGTTTCCTTTCTAAACAAAGTATAGTTGTTTGCACATGCATCTATGGTCTCGCATGTAAAACCTATGTTCTCTGTCAACTTAAGAGCATAGTAATACGAATCGGGAATATTAGCGTCGAAAGGAAGAACCTTTTTCAATAACACCAAAAACATGTTGAATGATGTGTCTGAACACTGATTCAATGTCTTCAAATGCAACAACTCCATGATAATTGACAATTTATTGTAAGAAGTACATCGAGGATAAAATTCTATTTTTTGCATCATCAAGTGCCTCATAAAACCTCCTCCAATCACGATATGCACCAGAGTGAAGATTTATCTCACTGATCTCAAGATTCTGGATGTCAATGCCTTCAGGATCTATCCCACGTACAATTTATTTAAGCATTTAATGCATTGGATCATTCATCCTTACATCAACATCCATCCAAACTGCATCCTTATTTTTACAATGAACATATTCTTCTCCATGATGAGTCCAACTCTTATAATTTTTCAGAAATCCACTAAAGAAAAGGTGCTCCCTCACAGTATCTCGTGTGAATTGATTTTGTTAGCACATTTTCTACATGGAAAACTAATATAGTCACTTTCAAATCCTCTGATGAAGTGAATAAAATGCATAATCCATTGAAATATTCTATAGATGTTCGATTTCAAAGATCAATCCAACTCTTATCCATAATAATATATGTATAAAAAATATTTACATGAGACTTATAACATATACATTTTTGATATCAAATTAATTTAAAATAAATACTAATCAAATGTTTGTGGACCATTTATAAAATAATCAAATTATATATCTGAATAATAAACAAAAGAATATATAATTGAATTTAAGTGAAATCTCGTGTCATACCTGATTGCGCTACAAACCTAGAAGGGAGGTTAGCCAAAGGCGGTGATGTGAGGGTGAATAGAGGCAGCAGAGGAGAGCCAGAGCCGGAGGTGGTGTGGTGAGGGAGAGGACGGGCAACTGCGGTGGTGGCGAGTCGGAGGAGAGGAGGCGGTTAGGTGGAGACAGTGCAGCGAGGGTGGGACGACTAGGGAGGGGACCGTGGACAACAGGGAGTCGGAGGGAAGTAGGAGGAGGGGACAAGTAGCAGCCATTCGGGGAGGGAGGGGACTGGGCAGAGGTGCTGCAGTAATAGAGGGGATGGGCGACAGTGGTGTGACAAGGGAGGGGGATGAAGAGGGAGGGGACGGGGGATGGTAGGGAGCCAGAGTAGAGGGAAACAAGGGGACATGGGATGGGCAAAGATGTGGTAGAGGGAAGAGGGCCAAGGGGGAAGAGGCCGGAGGCTAGAGGGAGGAGACTGGCCAGATGGCATAGGGGGCGGAGGTCGGAGGGTGGAGCCAGGAGGCCAGAGGTGACAGAGGGCGGAGGGGGTAGAGGGCGGAGGGTGGGTGGAGGGCGGAGGGTGGGCGGAGGGCATGCGGAGGGCAGAGGCCGACGAGGATGGTGAGGGGTGGATGGCAGCGAGGACGGATGGTGACTAGGGAGGACGGAAAGGACGAGGGGGTACGGCAGGGTTTCGCGAGCGGTGGGGGCGGGGAGAGAGGGGGCGCCGAAGCCTCCCCGATGTTCTTTGCAAAAACCCAGCAACCGCCAAAGGAGGTCGCCCATGTTATGGGGGCTTCAAATCCCATTATTATAGTAGTGTATTCTTTTAATTAGATTGCAACATAATATTATAATGGAATAGTCCCCATAAGATAATCTTTAGTTTCATAAACATCTAGCTAGAACTATTATTGACTCTATAAGGATTTTACTGGTGCATTATTGTTTTCATTAAAAATATAGAGAGCATCTTGGAATGAGTTTTTGGCTAGGGAAACTTCCAAATATTTCAGAATTTCATACTTTTATACCATATGTCTATGCTACTTGATATGGGGGTTCTCCTTATTATGTGTCTCGGGAGCTGTGGTGTCGGATGGGCATATGTATAATGCTAGTTCTAAGGTTGATGTGTAATTTTCTTATAGTGGTGTTGATCATTTCTGCCTTCCACGCTTTATGGGATGATCTAAAAATCAAACCCCTACAAATCAATCAACTAAGATGACTGGGCTAGGGTAACCACTTGAGGGATCTAAGGCACATCATGGTTTTTCATCGATCTCACTGTAGTGCTTTCCTATGGATATCATCTATAAATATTTACTCTATGGGGATGTGACCATGATATTGGTTCTTACCATGCCCATAGTGTTCCCTATATGCTTGGATCATCCCCATGTGGCCTATACATCCCCAATTAGGTATATGGAACTCATACTCAGATGAATATTTATCATTAGATAAATTTTATACTAAGTGAATTATGTTAACAAAACCCCATATGAGCTCTTCATCTAATGAGGGTTTATTTTGATGGTGCAGTGAATATGATTTTGACATTGTAGGAAATTTTTCATCCCGAGTTGGATCTGACATTAGAGATAAATATTAATCTTCCCCTTTAATATAAATTTGGTTCTTATGTTTATTTCCACCTTCGTGTGGGATATTCAATGTGTCCTCCTGGGTTGAGGTTTCTGTTACAAATTTTCTAAGATGTGATCATGGAATGTCATGATATTGGTCGACTGTCTTTTGAGTCATCCAACTGTCGATCTTCTTCCCATACCAATTTGTAACTTCATTTCAATCACCCAATTCTTCTAATTGGGTGAATATAACAAAATTCACATGTGTTGGGAACTTTTCCAGCATCACCTGATTGGAATCCACCATCCTTTTGAGGTTTTATTTAAAGATAAATCAGTCCTTTATTGTGTGAACCTGCCTATTATGGAAAGGGAATTAGTAATGGTGATACATGAGGTTGACCTTTTGGGTTTCCTAGGCTATCGAAGCATGAGAATTTTATTTTCTATTTCTTCCAAAAAAATAACATGGGAGTTATTCATTTCAAAAAGAGTATGATTTATTCATATGTTCCTCAAATCAAGAGTAACCCTAATCAGTTCTCAATTCTATTATAGAAGGATATTTTATTTCATCCACTCGATAGGAGGAATGGGGTCATTTGGAGCATTTTTAAGTTCTTGATTCAGAACTGATACTGATTTAATGGAAACAACTGACATGTCTGCATTACTGTTCCTTTCCCATTATGTTGAGGGAATGGGCTTAAATTAGGATTTTCACTATCGAACCCATAGAAATATTTCATTAGGATCAGGGGTGTTTTCAACTCATTTAGGATATTTTCATCAAAAAGTTATTGAAAGCTCATCCAAAATAGAGGGATGCAGAGTGAATATGTAATAAATTTCTAGTTGTCTATGAAGTCATACGCCCTCTCATTTTCATGATTCTTACAGTTTTCAGGTTGAATGTTGAAATTTTCCATAGAGAAGAGATAAAATAGTAATGAAATTGATGATGAAGGTTTTATCATACAATAACAGATCCTGTTAGGAGGCTGTAGTTCCAAACAGAGGTTCACCCTATTAGATTTTTTCAATAAATCCTCATCCTAGTCACTACCTCTTAATCTTGAGAGCTCATATCTAGAACACATTAGGACACTTAGTGTGTGTGGTGTATTTTTTTATCTCCTTAACCATCAAATGTGAGGAAAGTTGAATTAATAAATTTGGTTTGGGGAATTGTATCATTCATCCATTCGGTCCAAGGCTTCTATTTCTGTAGCCAATAACTCTTTGGCATCGAGCGGTTCTACGGGTAATAATGTCCATGTCATATCCCACATGTAGTTATTGAGTGGGTATTGATGATGTATGATTGTTTTTATATCTAGATTATTCTCGATCTATGTACTGGCTGAATGATCACATGTTTAGGGGAAGGGATTTCACCGTATTGAATTGAATTCATGATCATCATAACCTTAATTGTTTATGTAGACTAGATACCAATATCTGGAGATGGTTTCACTCTAAAAAAATGTTCTTGTATTTACATCAGGTATTTTTTAATTTATAGGGGTATTAATATTAATCATAGTCTGAGGATGAATCCTTGGGGTAATGATGACCCTGAGTAGCTTGTCTTTGAGTTTTATGTGATATCATTTCTCATTATCATATTTCCCCAACTGATCTTTCCAGTAATGAATTTTGTATATTCTAGGTTATTAGTGAGACATGACCACTTAATTCCCTTTGTCCATGCAATTGATCTATCATATAGGTGGAAGCTCATTATTTTGAGGTGACACATTTTGGATTATCCTCTAGTTTTTCATACATGCAACCACAGTTGGTGCATCCATATCACCCTCCTATCAAGGTATGTTTTCAATATTATTTCACTATGTATTTATGCCTTTATCCACATTAACTATTGGGTTGATGGTGACTACTTTCATATAGGTTTATCAAGATATGGTTGTTTCTCTAACACTCTCAACATAATATGGTTATTCTGCACAGCTTTCATTAATATTTTTTTTTCTAAATCCCGTGTATATTTGACATTTTTGGGTTACGCAGCACCCTATGGGTCCTGACAACCTTTTCTATACATTCATATCATTTCTTCCTATGATTAGTTACCTTATGGAATATTATGGCTATGATTTACAAAAAAGCCATGAATTACAAGTGTTTATCATTTGGCGGAAAGAAAATATGGTATGTCGATCATCAATAATAACCTTATATCCTAGTGATAACTGATTCTTTCTACAGTGATAATGAGTATGAAAATTCCTTCAACGTTGTTGGTTGTAGAATATTCAGGTCTATAATTGGATGTTTGTGTACTATTATTGAGGATTTGATGATTCTAGTTGGGGATTTAATGACACAAGGGATGTGATTTGATATATAAATGCCCCCATCCCTATTGGATGGGATTGATCTAGAACCGAAACTGATTTTTCCCAGACCAACTCAGGGTGTGATGAACCCTGTGATAGAGATTGAGATTAATATTTCCCTAGACCTATGGTATATGATATTAATGACCTCAGGGGTTGAATTTGTGCTAAATATTCCCCCATCGTTGTAGGATTGCTTCACTCTATGTCAGTCACTATATCAGCTACTATATTAGCCTATTTGAGTTTGAATAGTTGTGATCATATACGAGTTGGGTACAATAGAAACCAATATTGGGAGTTAAATTCTACAAGATGATTTTGGGTTGGCCATGTCATCGAATTTCATGTCTAAAATGTGTTCCCATTTTTTTAGGGACTTTTTCATTGATATTTTTTTTGTTCACTCCACCCATTTGTGATGTATTAGCATCATTAAAGAAGGGGAATTCCATTACAGTGAAAAAGTTACTTATGTGTTACCCAATCCCCTGACCTCACCAGATGCTATGATGTATTAGTATTCAATATTTTGAGGGTGCGTATTTTTTGAGGAGTTTGGTAATGTAAAATACTACATATATTTCCCATCCTCGGATACAGATACATGAAAAATCATCACTAATCAGTTGTGAAAGAGTTTTGATCCAATGGAAACATGAATGTTTTCGATTTTTATTACGATTTTTCGGTTTTCAACCCTGATACATGGATATAATTTCAATAAAAATTTAATAACATAGTATGTTTACTGTTTTATGGTGACCCTCATACCCTATAAAGTAGTGTTTTTTTCCTTCCATCACTAATTCTTTTTCCATATATTTTTCATTCATAAAGAATGAAATATTTTTATAGCCCATCTAGTATGTCATTGTCAGGAGTGGAAATGGTCCAAAATATGGGTGTGATGTTTTTTTATATTTATCTCTCTCTATATATCAATTTTGGATTCCACTTTATCATACTTAGATTCCCCTATGTGGTAATACCACAAAATATACTTTTCGGTTCCCTCCTGACCATGGTGGTGGGTTACTGGTAGTTGACGGGGAACTATGTTCAGTTAACTATGGTGTTTCTATAACCTATCTATATGAAAGAGTACAAATTTTGAGAAAATATTTATACATAGTTTTCCTTGAAAGGGTTGGATTTTCTTGTTCTATGGAGATATCATCTTGGGGAGTTTGACCGCGAGGGATGTTAGCAGTAGTGCCTAGTGATATATCCCCACACTACCTTGAAAAGTTATATCAAAATAATTATTTCCTTATTATTAGGTTGATAATTCGACAGAAACTTTACTTATTGTGTAAAATTTTTGAATAACCTCAATGACACTATAATTTAGAAGATCAGGGATATGAGCCACATTTTGGGTCATGGGTGGAATATGCCAAACTTCTTTATGGGGTTGTGCTAGGATATGAGCCTAATCTGTGGTGACTGGTCGTAGGTCTTCACACCATATAGTGGTATGGGAATGTGATATTATTGATGACAATCTTCTAGTAAGATTATATATTTTCGAAAGTAGTATGATCCATCATATGGCTTGTTGTCGGAACATGTCGGTTAACCCTAGCTAGATTGGGGATATGAGTTCGGTCTAAATATGACTTCCACAATACAATATGTTGAAAGACCTATTAAAATATAAAATGGAAATAACCCTCCTACTGTATATCAGTTAAAGGATATTGGGGAAATAATTCATCCCCATAAGTAGAAATATTAGCATTGATTCGATTGGCTATTGTAATATGCCACGATTATTCATTGATAGGAATATGTGCCTATCTCGAGGTGTGTCTTGCTCTCACCAAGTGGTACATGATTAAAGTGGGTATATAAGCCTGATCCTATGAATAAATAGTATTCCTAATGTCCTTTTTGACTGATATAGGAGCATGTTTCAATGCATGTGTTCCTCTAACAAGATGTCCCCAGGTTGGAATGAGAATATGAACCCATTTTGGTGCCTTTGGAGTATGCCACATATCTTTTTCAACAAAATGGGTGCCTATCTAGAGTAATATTCCACACTATGATGGTTAGTCCTGATTGAAATGAGAATATGATCAAGTTACAATGCCTCAACCATTGCCAGAATTTGACAATAATTCTCTTGGATGGGAGCAAGAATGTGTGCTTACTATGGAGCAACCACTTGTACATATTGATCAGATTGTTGTGATTCCTTATATGTAGGGATATTAATATGTTCCAATCATTGTATCTCTTCCATTTTCATAATATACTATTTCTCTATATGTTTCTAAAATGTATTGACATTTTATAAAATTGTGCATATGAATGTAAGTTGGTAAATGTTCTATCTCTAATTTTTACTGACAGATATCTTCAATTAAATCAGGGGAATGATCCCGTTGTCATGACCCCATCAATCAAAATATACAATAATGATGGTTGAAAAAAATGAATCCCGATTCAAACCATCATTAGGCCTTAGGTGGGGGACTAGGACTGAAGGTATAAAAATATCATGTTTGGGAGGCATTTCCCTCTATTATGTAAATAGGATCAGGAGATAAGATGAATCATACACAGTAAGCTACATTACATAATAAAAAATAAAACCAAACCATTCAACCATGCATGTATAAATAAAACCAATACACATAAAAATATCCAATTTAAATACCCAAAAACATAGATAAGTCCATGGCAAAAAATTACCCAATCATCCGAGCTCATTATCTCCAACATGGTCCATGTAATCCACTAGGAATCCTAAAATAGATTATATTGGTTTGATAGAAAAACAATTATACTCATTTGTAAAACCAATGACTCTTATATACATGTGAAGGAACCATACTAATTCACCGATGATAAAACATCAGATCCAACAAAAAATAAATAGGTCAACTATCCACCCCAACCACACTAGGACAATATCACTGAATAATTCCATCCAAGTAATATAATATAATAAGAATAAAATGTATATCAGTACATCACACCACTTTCTCACTATTATGACACTCTAACATAAAAAATCATTGAACTCTCATATCATCTCTATACCTCACCACCCAACAAGCATGGTCACAACATGTCTTGCTCATAGAAATTGGGCCTCGCCACCCCACATGAACATCCACATCCCGTCTCACCCAAAGAATCCTTTGTTACAATACTACAACTGCCAAAACCAGAGTTGAAAGGTATCATGAACATGTATGATAACAACCTCACTATCACCTCCTACCCGGAATGACCCCCACTAGAATCCACCACACAATAATGGTCACATCACATTTTAAAGTAGTTATACTATCAAATCTCACACGAAAAGACCATGTCTTTACAACCACCATCTAATAGACTAATAGACCGTTTTCTACCATAGTCTATGTAATACCTACCTATTTTGGAATAGATAAGGGGATAGGATAGTTACCCATCCATCGGTCATCATCACCAGATATTGAGAAAATCCCATGGGTGACTATGCAGGTGTCGACACATAGTGCTTGATGTGGGTGGGGTGTACATAGAAATCAAAATAATATACATGTATATACATATAACCACAAAAATAAGTCCAATCTATTGGTTCAAAACCAAACATTAAAAATCATCAAATTGTTTTTGGACACATCTAAATGGATAACACCAAAAAACAATCCGCAAACACCATTTAACATTTTCAACCATTTTTATTTTATCATTTCATTCATTTCATTATTTAGAATCAACCATATTTATTCAAACAACACATCGTTTAATTATTCATTAACAATTGTTATCACATCCACCAAACCAAAAAAAGTAATTTCAAACAATATTATTGAATTATTTATTCCTTCACTACATAGGCATCAATCATAATGAAACCGACACCTCCCCACCAAAATAGTACAGCAAAAAAACATCACCACCCAATAAATTAATACAAAAAAAACCTACTCACCACCCAAAATCACAGCCACATAAACTACCACACCATCCAAATAGTATAAAAAAACAAACCACCATCCCCACATGCACCAACCACACATCAACCACACATCTCCACCCCACAATCATGGCCAAAAATCACTACACATCAAGATCATTTTACCAATTTAACAAGGGTATTTTTTCACATTCCACATAGTTTTAGAGGTTTTGTCACACAAACCTTGATCCTGGGGAAACCATTTCATTATCCAGATATATGTGGTTAATCAATTTCTATTTCAGGGTGATATCAAACAATCACAACAGATGAAGAAGTAATAGCACATATCATCTAACACAATCAAATCCCCCAATAACCAATATTTTTAGTGGGTTATGAAGCTCGTATATTCCACAATATCATATTCATATCATATCCATTGATGAATCTGAATCAAACCCCTTGAAATTTCTTATTTAAATTTAACTAATTTGATATCTTTTATTAGTCCAGATAAACCATTACCCAATGATAAAAAAAAGAAATTCCCACCCACATGATATAGAATAAAGAGAAACAAGGTATTCCCCAGAATAAAAAAATATTTTTCAAGTCTTTTTGTATTGTAGGTTATAGAAAAAATTATAGAAAACCACAAACGCATGAGGAGGAATTACATGTCAACCATAACAACACAAAAGATCTATCAAAATGCATCCCAAACACATAATCCAAACCAAACAACAATACTAAAGTGAATCTCTAAATAAAAATATAATGAAATATTTATGAATGATTGGATAAAACAACAAATGTTGATGATGGGAAGCGTGGAATAAATCCCTGTCAAAAGAAATCTCAATACTCTAAATGAGGAAGTTACTGGACTCATGGAATGAGAGAGGGAGGAATTTTCAAAAGGTTTTATTAACAACACCATGTGTTACAAAATTTAATGAAATGATTTATGGGAAATTTTAATTTCATGTAATCCTTACATGTCATATAATTTGTGGGATTCAATTCCATTGAAAAATGCATCACATAAAAGTATTAAACATGCTATTTATTATAGGTCATGAATCCCACTTAAATGATGTGTACCCTTTAAACAAGATAATATTTTTTGGAATGAAATCTATGGACCAATAGGATAAAAATCCATGAACTAGTCTTAAATGTCATCTAATAAATTTAAACATCAGCTTATTTCTTATTGTTACTCTACTGCAGCTCAGCCTCCACTAAATACTCTCAGAACCACCTCTGAATAGTGCCAACCACCAAAATTGGGAATTTAATGAACAAAAAGGAATAAACTATAATAATAGATTCATTTAAAATTATTCTCACCCTAGCGAATCCTAAAACAATATGGGAAGAAAAGAGATCAAAACAACCACCCTACAAGATAACTCTCAAGGATCACATTTTACTTCAAATCCTACAACTATCTAATCAAGATAAAAAGAATGGGCACAAACATCTCACACAATCTCATCAACACACAACCAGAACCACCTCATATCACACAACCTCTTCAACACAACATTCTTAAAATATATTCATCCCAAACCAATAAACACTCAATAAACAATAGGCACCTCCCAGAACATAGAACTCATTGATTTCTCTCCCCCATGTCATGATAATATATACTATGGGTGCCACTGAAACATCTTAATGGGTTAAATAAAATTAAAAATAATGCATATTGATTCAGATTCAGGTCCCCCTTTAAATATGTCAGAACATTATCACACACCACACAACACACATCACATAATGGGAAAACAACACATCTCATAAAACAGGTGGATCATAAAATAACACCACAATGAAAAAAAGAGAAAATAAAATACTCAAAAATCTAGGTACAAGGAATGCAATTATGTCTCTGACTCCCACGTACTCTTCTCCATGACACCATCCTCCATAACACATGAACCAAAGAAATGGTCCATCCACTCAATAACTTGTCTTGGTGGACATGGATCTCTACTGGAAACTCTATGAATGTCATGTCATCATCGATATCCAATAATCCCCATTCCATGACTTTTTATTCATAGTGAATATATCAATGAAGATGAGAAATGTGTAAAATTTCATAGATCCTCTCCAGTTGCAGTAAAAATTCTAACCAATATTCCACCTCACCAACTCTCCCTAGATCCTCAAAGGGCCCAAAAAACTAGGAGAAAGCTTAATCCTTTTTCTAAAACTATGTTTCCCATGTATAGGGGAAACAATCATGAACATGTGGTCAAAATTCTCAAACTCCATGGGTCTCCTCAAGTGATATGCATAAGACTTATGCCAACCCTAAACTTGTTTCATCCCCTCAAAAACAAAATGAATTTCTCTATTTTTCTCTTTAACACATCGTGACCAATAATGCTTGCTTCCAAAAACTCAATCCAACACAACAGAGAAAAACATAGTTTCCCATACAAACCCTCAAATATATCCATGACAACAAAAGAGTTATAGGTATTTTGATAATGAAAATAAACCAAATTCAGGTGTCATACACAAGATCTACCAAAGTACAAGATGCATTCCCACAAAATATTCTCAAATGTCTGGATAGTCCACTCCGTCTACCCATTTTTCTGATGGTGTAAAGCAATGTTGACGTGTAACTATGGGATAAAAGCATGTTATAATACAATCAAATCTCACAAGGTAAAATATGAATCCAAATATTATACAATGGATCTTGAAACTCTATTTAACTACACCACCTCATTCACATACCTCTTAAAAAACGTTTCCATTGTTCCTAACTCCTAGATCACTATGAAGTGGTTTGATTTTTCCAACTGATACACGATTACCAAAATATCATCACAACCTCCCAAAGATCTGGGTAACCTTGTAACAATAACCATCTATATTTCATCTAATTTTTACTCATGGACATCAAATGGATAAAAAAATCTTTATGAACATGATGTGTGGCCATTACATTATAGAAAACCAAAAAACCATGCAACAAAATCTTTCACCACCCATTTCATCTAGGACCACACAAACTATATCCTCAACCAATGTTTCATCTTGTAAACTCATGGGTGTGTCAACTTCCCCATCAAATAACTATACACTCCATAACACAGATCATTCTAGAAATTTTTTTGGTCTTTATAGTGAACCTCACTTTTCATACAAAGACAATACATGACTATTGTAGAGTACATAAAACATTATACAACTAGATTGCAAAATACCATAATATTCTAGTTCCATTAAAAACATGGAAACATAAAAAATTGTTAACAAATGAGTTACATTATCTCCCACTAGGATCTTCTTGACTAGAACTATCACGACCCTCCTTCACCAAGATGAGGGAAGAGACAGCAGAGTGTTAGACTCTTCATTATTCAAGTTGAAGGAGAGAAAATGACCCACACGACCCGCCTTCAATAGGTCCCAGAGTGAAGAATAGCACCAAGGGTATATAATCACACACAAGATGGAAGGGATAACCCTTTTTTTAACAGGACCGGGAGATAAGATAGTAAATCCCACAACACCAAAACTGAAAGTTCATGTAAGACCAAAAAACCATTCCGAGATGCATGTTCCAAAAGTAAATAATACAAAGTACATGGAGACTACAATGGTAAAGTACCAAAGAAAAGAAAAAAACAGCAAACTGCAACTATCCCAATGTCCGAGCAAGTACGGCCCCATATGATCCCTGAAGTCCTCCTGGAAAACTGAAAAATGTTTTATATATGTAGGGTGAGCATTAAAGTATACTCAGTAGGGAAAACCAAAGACTCTCATGCACATGTGTAAAAGCATTCTAATTCTTTGTGATAAAAGAAATAACCAAAGCACCTAGTTAGGGAAACTAACCACCCAAGCCACACCAAGGCACACTCCCAAAATAATGCAAGTCATGTAATATATAGTATTAGAATATTGATGTTTCGGTACCCTGCGCCACTTTACCACTGGTTATTAAAGACATCCTATGCATCGAACCAATCTTGCCATTCTCACCACAGTACCACTACCACACCCCGCCCGTACACACCTAGGCCACAACCACACATCCCGCCCGTAGACACCTGGGCCATAACAACCACATGTAACCATGCCCGCAATAAACTAGGCCAGAACAACCACTGCCACGCCCGAAGACACTTTGGCTAGAAAGATACAGTCACGCCCGAAGACCCATGGGCCTCATCCCGACGATACTTGGGAAACAACCAGCCCGCAAACACCTGGGCCAACCACCACACTACCTTGCCTGAATATTCTTGGGCTAATAATGGACTTCAGGCCATCACAGCCTACCCGAAGAGTCTTAGGATATTTGGGAAAGGGAGTAGAAAAGGAGCTAATAATTTTCCACTCATAGTAGTGTTGGGAAAAACACCATCCCCCATGTAATGGGGGTGTTCGGCACTAAGTTCTCTACTTGGGTGGGGTGAAAATAAGAAACATAAGAACTACAATATATATATGTAGGTAACAAGAACTCATCCCAACTAAGGGATATGTGAGATCCCTCAATGTACTAGAATCAAACCATGCCTCGAGATACATCCCCACAACATAAAAAAAGAAAATGTGAGATCCCTCCAAGTATTGGAACCAATGTAGGCTTCAAGATACATCCCCACATCCCCAAAACCCTGAACCAACGATATAACAATAGTAGAGGATTCCACCCCAAATCGCATCACAAGCAGAGCAACCACACAGTTTCAGACTCACAACCAATAGGATCCCATCCTCACCCACATCACCCCATAGGCAATAAAACACACCAACCACTGAAATAGAGTTGGGAAAATTCTAGGTTCAAGCACATCATTCATTACTTTCTTCTATCTGTTGGTTAGCCAAGGTGACCACAGAGGGCTTTATGTTTACAGGGTATCCATTTAATCCAATAGGTTTACATGATTAACCAATTTCAAAGTTATAGTCATTTAATCATCATAGAAGTCAAGGGTTCATTAGTGCAAAAGGAAAGACCACCAACGACCATGATTTTCCATGAGCATTGGACAACAGTTCAGAACATAAGCATCAATGAAGAGAAAAAAACAGAACAACATCACATCGTTCACACTCGTTCCCTTTATTCTTTAAAGTCTGTTTTTTATCTTCATTAAGGTTTGGTTTCACCCACTCCCATAGAAACAACATCATACCCAAACTGTATGATACACAGAAAAGAGAGACGAATGAAAATCCCTACCCGGTTGGTCAAGGATCTATGTTTTTCTTCACATTCCAAGAATAGGGGATGCACGGCTTGCAGGGGAGGAATTATGTGGACTCCAAGAGGTGAACAAGTTTCCAGAAGAGGCGCACCACAAGCCATGGGAAAATAGGATCTCTAGATGCAGCAGGAAGAAGAACGAAATCATGTCGAGAAGAAAAAGAAGAAACTCTAGTTGGAGATATAAAGAATAGATCCTACTGTTACGGGATATGTTATTTTGAATGCCTAAAAAGTCGGATCGTGGATTCCCATGTGGTTTGGGCAGTTAAGCATGATGATATTAAGTTTTTATTTAATATCCCCCATCAGGGATATTTCTTGGGAATTTTATGTATTAATTATGGGCTTTAAATGGATTTAAAAAGGTTAAAAAATTAATTTATATCAAAAAATCACGTTGCGGGAGCGGGACTGGAAAAAGAAAACAGAGGGCTGGGTGAGGACACGGTGCCACCATGGCCGATTCCACTGTTTTTGTGGAGACTTATTTTGGAAAAGTAATGTCCAGAGGGGTCCAGGCCATTACATCAGATACCTCTCAAACTATTCTCTCCCTCGAGAATTAAAACCAGACCTGAAGAAAGGACAGGGGTCCGAACAACCACCTCGAAATATACCTCTCAGGAGTTGACCTGAACAATCACAATCATACCACTCCTCTCCCCCATTCAACCATGCAAAACAAAAGATTAAACCATTCGGTCATGTGGTGTGGGGTTTCCCTTCCTCCATGTTAAGATATTATCTGCTTTGTGTGGCACTGACTCGTCCGCACGGGTTTAGGAGCATCCACTATAATGAGTCTTAACTAGTGATTCTGTCCCCCCCCCCACATTTCAGGACACTTCACACACATCCACAAAAAATGAAAATCACACATTCCACAGTTAACAAGGTAAAGGGTTCCATCAACCAAGTAGAAACAAAATAGAAAAAAACTCAAAATAGCTCTGGGTACTAGGCACACATCTATGTAACTGTTCCCAGGTTCTTTCCTCAATCCCACAGTGTCTACACAACACACGAACCAAAGGAATGGTTCATCCATGAATCACCTTCTCTTTACGACCTTCGATCATCATTGGTCGCTCCACGAATGTTTCATCGTCTCCAATATCTATCTCTCACTAGTCAAGGACATGTGCATCATCATGCAGATACTGATGGAGTTGGGATACATGGAAGACATCGTGCACCCTTTGTAGCTGTGGTGGCAACGCCAGCTGATAAGACACACCGCTGACCCGCTGCAGCACTTAGAACGGTCTGACAAACCTAGGGGAAAGCTTACTCCCTATACCGAACCTCTACTGCCCATGCCGGGGGGAGACATTCATGAATACATGGTCCCCGACCACGAACACCAAGGGCCTCCTCCTATTATCAGAATATGAATTCTTCCGGTCCTGGGCTGCCTTCAACCTCTCTCGTATAAGCTGCACCTTCTCTATCATGATCTGCACCACTTCGGAGCCAAGAACACCTACTTCTCCAACATCGGTCGAACACACGACTGAGCAGCATTTCCTCCCGTAAAAGGCTTCCAATGGAGCTATGCCAATGGTAGAGTGATAACTATTATTATAGGAAATCTCCACCAGAGGCACGTGTCGCACCCATGATCCTCTAAAATCCAGGATACATGCCTGTAGCATATCTTCCATTGTCTGGATGGTGCGCTCCATCTGCCCATCTGTCTGGGGTTGGAAAGGAGTGCTAAGACGTAGTTGGGGACCAAAAGCATGCCTAAATCCTCTCCAGACTCGTGAGGTGAACCGCACATCCCTATCCGAGACTATGGACCTTGGAACTCCGTGTAACCACTCCACCTCATCCACATACCTCTGTGATAAGGCATCCACTGCACCCGACTCCTTGATCGCCAGAAAGTTAACCCATTTCGTCAACCAGCCCACCACTATCTAGATAGTATCACAGCCTCCTCGAACCATGGGTAGCCATGTGATGAAATCCTTCGAGATGTCATCCAACTTCCACTTGGGGAAATCTAAAGGTTGCAAAAAACCGCCTGGAACATGGTGTTCAGCCTTCACCCGCTGACACACTAGGCATTTGGCCATGAACTCTGCCACCACCCACTTTACCCCGGGCCATCAGAACTGTCTCCTCAGACCCCAGTACATCTTGTAAACTCCTGGGTGCATTGTTAGGGGTGAACTGTGTAACTCACAAAGAACCCTCTCACGAATCATATCTAGAACAAAGCTCTTCCCTCAGAAAAGCAACTAATTCTGACCATCCTCCATCCCCCCTTCCAGGGCATCACCATGGTTAACCCGGTCATGCATCACCTCACTTTTTGAGTCTCCCCACTGAAACTCCTCCACCTGTTGTAGTAGAGAATACTTCACTGTCATTTGATACAGGACACCCCTACCACCATCCATCCTTGCAACCGGGTGAAGGGTATCCAACTCCTCAATCACCTTCCAAGCATCTGCCGACTCTCGAACTGCATCCCACTGCGACTTCCTGCACAAGGAATTAGCAACCACATTCCCTTTTCATGAGGTATAGGAAATCTAGAAGTCATAGTCCTGAAGGAACTCCATCCACCTTGGCTTCTGTAAGTTCAGGTCCCATTGGGAGAAGCTATACATCATGATTTTGTGATCTGTGAAGACCAAGAAGCATTCCCTGATGAGGTAATGCCACCCAAACTTTCTTACGAACATGACCGCTGCAAGATCCATATCATTGGTGGCATAATTACGTTCTTGAGGATGTAACTTCCTAGACCCATAAGATATCACCCCTTGTTGTTGTATCAGCACATACCTGAGGCCTTGTCCTGAAGCATCACAAAATACTTCATATGTCACCCCTTCTTCTGGAAATATCAGCACTGGGGCACTTACCAACTTCTCCTACAGATAATTGAAGGCCACCTCGCACTGCTCATTCCACACGAAAGCCAGTTTCTTCTTGGTCAAGGTTGTAAAAGGTTCCGCAACTCAAGAGATTTTGGGAACAATCCTACGATAATATCCTGCATAACCTAGGAAGCTACGAACTTCTTCCACGTTCTTGGGTGCTGCCCAAGAAACAACCGCCTCGACCATCGATGGGTCCACTACTATTCCCTGCTCAGACACTACGTTCCCAAGGAAGTGCACTTCTCGCGTCCAGAACATTCACTTGGATAACTTCCCAAAGATTTGGTGCTGTCGGAGAACCTCTAAAACCATTCTCAGGTGCTCAGCATGATGGTCCTATGATCTTGAGTAGATCAGGATGGCGTCAATATACACAACTATAAACCGATCAAGGTTTTCCCGGAAGATGGAGTTCATGAGCCCCATATATACAGCTAGATGATTTGTAACGCCGAACAACATGACCACAATCTTGAAGTGCCCGTATCTGCACCTGAAGGCAGTTTTCGAGATGTCACCCTCTTTCACCCTTAGATGGTTATATCATGACCACAAGTCAATCTTGGAGAACCACCGTTCCCCCTTCAACTGGTCAAATACATCCTCTATCCTCATAAGTGGGTAGAGATTCTTGACTGTTACCTGATTCAGTATCTGGTTTTCTACACACAACCTGAGACCAGCATACGCCATTTTTGCGAACAAGGCAGGAGCACCCAACGGTGATGCACTTGGTCGAACAAAACCCTTCTTCATCAGATCGACAATCTGAATCCACAAATCCCGTAACACATAAGGTGTCATCTGGTAGAGGGCCATCGAAATCGGAAAGGCACTAGGTTACAAGTCTATCTCGAACTCAACATCCCTTTCAAGGTGGTAGAGTTGTCACCTCTTCAGGGAAGACCTCCATAAACTCACTGACGACCCCTGGAACTACCACCATCTCTGTGTCCACCGACTCCACTGATAGCTCATGTAACAAGGAAAGGATGGGAACCTCTCGCCTACTTCTCTTCTGGACACCCAGTTCGCCGATAAAAGTTACACGTCGGCCGCCCAAGTCTGAAAACTGGACCCTTCCTCTGAATAAGTCAATGACGACACATACAAAGAACAACCATTCATTTCCTAGGATGACATCGTATGGAATTATCTGCAAGAATAAGAGATCCCTGACTGACTGATGTGGCCCTATCATCATTTTACTCCCCTAGAAAACATAAAAATAGTTGGTCTATCCTCCGACTGGTGTGCTCAGTACTAGGGGCAATGGAAGTCTCTCAACGTCTAAACCCATATCACGGGCAGGACTGGGTGCAACAAAAGAGTGCAATGCTCATGTATCGAATAAGGAATAAGAAAGGGTACTAAACAAGCTTATCGTACCTCGAACGACCTCTGGCCCTATTGGAACTGCTGCCTCCATGGAGTGCAACTACCCACACCCATCCCCTATGCCTCTCGGATGTCGGCCACATCCTCGACTACGTCTGGGTCAAGGTCCCTGAGAAGTGCTCTGAGGTCGGCCTCCTCCTACAATGCATTCCATCGGAGGAATGGGAGCCCGCTGATCCTACTGCTACTGAGGTGGGCGCTGGGCATGCCCACCATCGTCGTACTGCACTCTGTCCGGGCACGAATTTCAAAGGTGCCAATGGCTTCCACAGATGAAGCATCTCAGCCCTAGGCCTAAAAGGAAAGGGTGAGGGCTAGGATATCGGAACTGGAACTGCTGAGGCATGCTCCCTGCTAATCGAAACCTAGAGGGACCTGATGCTGGAGGCCTGATGCTGACGACCTTCCCCTTCGACGAGCCCAACTTGATTCCCTATGGCGATAAACCTCCCAACGTGTGCATCCTCTCCACAACTTCAGCCTTCTTTTGGACCTCCAAGTATGTCGGTTGGGTGAAGGGAGTAAAAAAATACTGGAGAGAAGGTCGATGCGCCTCCTCCAAACGTCTCGCCCGAGACTCCCCATCTGGAAAGAGGTTTGGAGAAAAGAGGAGGAGATCCTTGAACTTGATCACCAAATCTCTTACTAACATGCTCCCCTGCTGAAGGAAGAGTAGCTCTTGCCTTTTCTCAGCCTTCATCGTTGAAGAGAGGAATTCCGCCCAGAACTCCTTCTCGAAATCAGTCCATGTCACCTCAGCCTCCATCTTCTCCCCAAGGTAATGTTTCCACCACTGACACGCCGATCCTTGCATCTGGCTCACAGCCAAAGGAACCCAATATTCTACCGGAGCCCGGATCAAGCCTAAAGCTATCACCATCTCCTCTAGTTATCTCTCTATCTCCATGTTTGAGATGCTACCCTCGTACTTCCTGAGGGACTGCCGCTGAAAGGCATGAAGCATCCTCTGCCACTAATCGTCCTCCTCCTCTCGGTCAGCCCTATATCGATCAGCCAAGTCAACCTTCTGGCCCTTGATCACCTGCACTACTCATGTCCATATCTTAGGTTCCATTGATGCAAGGTAAACAAGGAATTCCTAATCCCAAGTAGTGTATAATATTGTTCTTAAATTTTTCATGGACTTCTTATTCATTTTAAATTCCCAAATACCCATGAAACACAAGAACACAAGTCATTATGATGCATGTACATTCTCTAGGGTCTCTACCCTCCAATCAGTGCAGCCTCACTTTGTCGTTCGATTGGATGAAATTCCTCGCATCAGATCACGGGGGGACTTAAAATCCCATGTCCTAGCCGGTCTTCCCTAACTTATTCACACACCAAGATCACCCAACATGGTTTCCCTATAATCCCTTGAAATCCTCACTATGCCTAACTCCAGACTCCATCCTATCTCTCATCCTCTTGCTCTGATACCATTCTTTCACGACCCGCTGTCACCAAGATGAGGGAAGGGACATCAGATTGCCAGACCCTTCCTTATTCAAGTTTAAGGAGAGATAATGACCCCCGAGACCCACCTTCAACAGGTCCCAGAGTGGAGACTAGAACTAAGGGTATATAATCACACACAATATGGAAGGCATTACCTTTTTTCTTTAATAGGATTGGGAGATAAGATAGTAAATCCCACAACACCAAAACTGAAAGTACAAGTAAGCCCAAACAAACCATTCTCATATGCGTGTTCAAAAAGTAAATAATACAAAGTACAAGGAGACTGCAAAGGTAATGTACCAAAGAATAGAAAAAATAGCAAACTGCAACTGCCCCAACATCCAAGCTAGTATGGCCCCGTATGATCCCTGAAGTCCTCCTGGAAACCTGAAAGCAGTTTTATATACGTAGGGTGAGCATACTAGTAAACTCAGTATGGAAAACCAAATACTCTCATGCACAAGTGGAGAGGCATTATAATACCCTTTGAGATAAGAAATAACCAAAGCACCTAGTAAGGGAAACTAACCATACAAGACTCACCATGGAACACTCCCCAAATAATGAAAGTCAAGTAACATATAGTAATAGCACATCGACGTTTGGGTAACCTGCGCCACTTTCCCACTAGTTATTGAAGACATCCAAGGCATCGAACCAATCTCAACATTCTCACCGTAGTACCACTGCCACACCCCACCCACACACACCTGGGCCACAACCAAACATCCCGCACACAGACACCTGGGAAATAAGAACCACGGGTAACCATGCCCACAAACACCTAGGCCAGATCTATAAGGCCCCCGCCTTAATCTTTACTTAATCTTGAGTTATTACAAGATTACACATTGAGGATCTTTTCAGGTTTAGTGTTTTAGAGAATTAGATCATAAAACTTGCATTGCATTCCACATTTAAACAAAGTGGTTACATAAAAGATAGTATTCATTTTTCCCATCAAAGGAAACATATTTAAAATAAAACATGGATTCCTTGTTGACACTTCCTTGACACTATCATCACATCATGTACCTTTCCCTTGACCTGTGAAAAAAAATTCAAAAACATGGGATGAGAATAAAAAGCTCAGTAAGGGTTATAAAAATATGGAAAGGAAACATGAGTTCATATATACATAAGAATGAAATCATGCTTTACCCATAAAACATAGGCACTTTAACATACCACATCAAATCATGAATAAATCATAGAAATCATAAAACATAAAGGTAACTTGAGGCATTCATAACATTCTTACGTAGGGAGTAACTCTCTTGGTTACATTTGGAATACCCATCATAGTATATTCCCTAAATATCTTCTGAGAAACCTTAACATTTAACTCCTTCGTGTTACCCAATGCATTGGAGAGCTATATCGGGCTCACTCGCCCTTAGATTATCACAGAACCACCCATCTTCATAATAATTCCCAATAATAATAACATAATCGTATCACATAAAACATGCATAAATGGAACATAACATTTCCACATTTCAATCACAAGATATCAATACAACACATTAATATAATAAAAACATTATGAAAACCCTTTTCAATACCAAAATAAAAGAAAAGTAAAACATGGTATTTATTTTTCATTAAATAAAAATGTATGTCTTGTAGATGAAGTCGAAACTCAAATAATGGTCACGACGGCGGAGAAGTCGTTGTTGCCGCATATTTACGACAAAAACATTCCCTTTTGTCATTTCGTAAAACACTACGTATAAAAAGATTCCTTTTGGAAAAATGTAAAAGTCAAATTGGTTTATACACTGTATAAAATAAGGTTGTGTATAAAACAAAATATGCGTCAATGAAAAGAGATTGAGACAAAGTCCCATAAAAAGATCATTTTTTAAATAAAATAGATCTATTATGTGTATTCACAATAAGTACACATAATGAAATTAAAATTACAGATAGGACATAATAATATCATGACATAATTTGAAAGTTGGATATTAACCCAGAGAATGGAAATTAGGTTAAGAAGTTCCCTTACCTCAGGTCCGACTTGACTCGATCATTATTTAACCTCCTGAATAATAATCTTGAGTTAATTTCTACTTTCTTAAGAACCTTTCTAAAGTTCATTATTCCTTTTATATCACTTATTACCATATTATGAACACTATGTAATTATTTATATTAATAATGTTTGTTTTGTCAATATTTGGTCCTTAAGTCGAAAGTGGACTTCTTACAATTACATGTTGTTCGTGTGGTGAAAGGTTCATTATATCCAGAATGATATTCATTATTTGGATATCATATATATCCAGAATATACATGTATTTATAATATTACATAATCATTTAGAGGTACGAAATGAAATGCACTGTTCATGGAGACATTAAGTCGTACGTACGCATGAACGCTACTTTCATTTCTATGTCATATTAGTGGAATTAAAACTAAATGAGGGATATGTATATTTTAATTCCAGAATTATATTAATCATTTATATGTAACATAAATCATATATATCCATTATATATATGTACTTATAATATTACATTACATTTGGGGATAAGAAATGAAATGCACCGTTCATGGAGATGGTAAGTCGTACGTACGCATGAATGCTATTTTCATTTATATCTCATACTTTAATGGAATTAAAACTTAATGATGCATAATAGTATTATAATTCCAGTATGGTATCATATATAATATCATTAAATCTATCCTTTATACATACCACATATGGTATTAACGAATCAAATCACATTGAGGGGGCAGTAGTCCGCACTTCCTAAAATGAAGATATCTCATTTACCCATAATAGAAGCCATAAAGGTATGCCTTAAATGAAAAATACATAATCTCAAGGAAAAAATAAACATATTATATATCATATATAAATATAGTGACACCTTAATGGCCACCAATGAAGGTGTTAGACGAATATTGAACAATCTTCGTTTTGTGAGGCAGAAATTCGCCATCCACAGAAACAGTATGTTATTTAACCATTAGATGTAGGTGTGTGTAAGTTTAGCTCTAATTATTCTTATAAAAACATCCTAGTATATTTAATATATTTTAGTTGTTACAAAAGAAATGAATAAAATGAGTTTAGGGGGTTGGAGAAGCAAAATAAAACATAAGAACACAAGAGAATACACTACCTTTAAATCGGGTAACTCTTTTTGATTTGAGCTCAAAGGCATCCTTGGGAAGACTTATGCCCAATGTGAGGCTTCAAGGAGTTAGAGAGGGATGTGGAGAGACAAAATGGGCTGGGGTTGGTCGAGTCAAAGGCTTTGGAAGTGTGGGTATGGTGGTAGAGGTGGGGGTCTTTTATAAGAGGAGAGGAGGGGCACTCTTGGAATGTTACAAAAGGATACTTTATTATAAAATGATTTTCAGATTCAAAAGGTCCCAAAATTATAAATTTCGAGGTTAAGGTTATATGGGTTCGAACTGCACCCATCCAATAGGTTTTTGACAAGTTTAGGTCTTATATTTTACATTATAGTTTCATTTTATTTAAATCGTTAAATAATGAGGTAATCGCTGCATCATCATGGTGTCATAAATAATTTTATTTATTTAAAGTATAAAAATTATAAAAAAATACTATGATGTATGAAATCTTTTTATCTTTTTGAGGAATATTTATAGTAAAAAATATGACATGTATAACCCCTTTGAAATATTTTTTAGTAAAACAACTCATGTTTGTGACATTTTTACTTTAAGATTAAATAAAAGTCATTAATGTCATTATCTTACCCATGTGTCTCCATGGGGTCCCAAAAATCGACCCATGGGTTTTCTGGGTCGGCCATGACACATCCAATAAATGTAGGACATGTGTCTAGGTCATTTCATATTATTAAAACATTATTTTTACTATAAATTACACTAATTACTTCTAATCGCGATTAAAAACTTAAAAGTTACTATTCATCAAAAAATTATTTCAATCCCATTGAACCACATTTTACATCTTAATGACATCCATGTATGTTGGATTTTTGAAATTCAAAACACAGAGGTCGTAAAAATTCATTTAAACGAAATATCAGTTTTTTAAGTACCACATAGTGGTTTCACTATTCATAAAAAATTGATGTTTTTCTAAAAAATACCAAAACTTTACCCTAAGCAATATTTGATATTACAAAATCCAAAATCATGTATATTTTACAAAATTAAAAACATATAAGTTACAATAATTAATTTAATAATTTATTCCCGCTGTCAGAGCAAATAGCGTGTTTTTATGAAACAATAAGTATCAAAAGATCGACACTATTTCAAGTACAATTTCAAAGTGAAATTAATTCCAACGACCACTATTGGATTAAATGGTAAATATATATTCTAATTTAACTTAAAAAAAATTAAAACGATAATCTAATCATATAAATAAATTAGATTTAAAGGAGGTTTCGAATAAAATACAACATTTTTCACTATTCATTAAAAAATGTACTTTATCGGAAAAATACCAAAAATTTACCCAAAGTAAATTTCAATGTTCCAATCATAAAGAATCAGTTTATTTTGATAGATAGAGCTTATAAATTTATCAAAATTTTGATTTAAAAATGGTTTCCATCAAAAGGCAGTAAAATAATCTTTTAAAAATATTAGTGTATTCCATGCTTAAGATTGGAATTATTCTCATTTTAAACCTCTTAAACACTATCTAATTCATTAATAGAAATAGATAAAAAAATGTCTATTATTCATTACTTACTTGGGATGTTACATCCTTCCCCCCTTTAGAAAATTTCATCCCTTCAATTTATTTACATATCGAATAAATGAGGGTATTTAGCCCTCTTGTATTTTCATATTCCCATGTGGCCTCTTAAACCATGTGGTTTTTCCACAAGACCTTTACCTGATGAATCACCTTATTCTGTAACACTTTCTCCTTGTGGTCAAGAATATGGATCAGTTGTTTCTCATAAGATAGGTTCTCTTCCAGCTGAACTACCTCTGGACTCAGACCATGATATGGATCTGGCATGTACTTCCTGAACATTGAAACATGAAAAAATTGTCTACCTAAGATAAACTCAAAGGTAAATCCACTCAATAAGAAACTGATCCAAATCTCTACAGAATTTCATATTGTCCAATGAACCTTGGACTCAGCTTTCATTTCTTACCAAATCGCATCACACTTTTCCATGTGAGACTTTGAGAAAAACATGATCACTTACCTCAAAAGAAAGATCCTTCCTCCTGTTGTCCGCATAACTCTTCCTCCTGCTCTGAGCTGTTCTCATGTGTTTCTGTATCAGCTGAAATTTTTCTACCAACTCTTCTACCAATTCTGTTCCCATCAGCTTCCTTTCACCCACTTCATCCCAGAAAGCTGGAGTTCGACACTGCTTCCCATATAACGCCTCAAATGGTGCCATCTGTATACTAGAATGAAAACTGTTATTATATGAAAATTCAACCAAAAGAAGATGTTGGTCCCAACTTCCTTGATAATCCATCGAACAAGCACGCAACATATCGTCCAAAGTCTGAATCGTTCTTTCTGACTGCCCATCTGATTTAGGATGAAAAGCTGTAGTAACGTTTAATTCAGTACCCAATGACTTTTGAAGGCCTTTACAAAAGTTAGAAGTAAACCTGGGATCACGATCGGATACAATGGAGAGGGGAACTCCATGTAACATGACTATCTCTTTAAGATACAAACGAAAAATTTGATCTAGTGAAAAAGTATCTCGTATAGTAAGGGAATGAGCAGATTTATTCAAGCGATCAACAATAATACAGATTACATTATTACCTCGAGGTGTCTTTGGCAATCCCACAACAATGTCCATGGATATATTCTCCCATTTCCACTCTGGCACTGGTAAAGGCTGAAGCATCCCTTTCGGTAACTGCCGCTCTTCATTAACCAGCTGAAAAGTCAAACACTTTACAGTAAAATCAACAATATCTCTTTTCATTCCATCCCACCAGTAATACTCCCGCAGATCTCTGTACATCTTAGTACTACCAGGATGAACTGAAAATGAAGAACTATGAGCTTTACATAATAACTCTCTCTTCATCTGTGAATAACAAGGCACACACAATCTCTTCCCAAGTCTCAAAACACAATCATTATTAATGTTGACTTCAGGCAACTTACCCTTCTGAACCAGCTCTACCTTTTTCTACAACTCGCTGTCTTGCTTCTGTGCTTGCTTGATTCTGTCTGATAGAGAAGATTTCACTGATACCTGAAACAAAACAGAAGTACATACTGCACCAACAATTTCTATTCCAAAGTTCATCAAATCCTTAACCAAAGGATCACATTCCAAACACAACAATGTTAATGAAGTATTACTTTTGCGACTCAAATCATCAGCCACTTTATTTGCTTTTCCCAGATGGTAATGAATTACACAACCATAATCCTTGATTAATTTTATCCATCTCCTCTGTCTCATGTTCAATTATTTCAAATTGAATATATACTTTAAACTTTTGTGATCAGTATATATTTCACACTTTACTCCATACAAATGATGCCTCCAAATTTTTAAAGAAAAAACAACAACAGCTAACTACAAATCATGCGTAGGATAATTTACCACATTAGTTTTCAACTGACGTGAAGCATAAGCAATTAACTAATCAATCTTCATTAGAAAACAACCAAGTCCTTTCAATGAAGCAGCATTGTAGATAAAAAAACTCCCCATTCCTGGAAGGTAGTGCCAAAACCGGACCATTTACCAATCGTCTTTTCAACTCCTTAAAACAATCATCTCATTCTTTTGTCCAAATAAACTTAACACCCTTCCGAGTTAGCTTAGTCATTGGACTAGGTAACCAGGAAAAATTTCTAACAAACCTTCGGTAATATCCTTCCAAACCAAAGAAGATATGAATCTCAGTTACATTTGTGGGTCTTGGCCATTCGCCAACAACCTTTGTTTTTGCAGGACCAATAGTTATCCCATCTTTAGAAACAATATGACCACGGAAAGAAATTTGTTGCAACCAAAACTCACACTTGATGAATTTACCATACAATTTATTTTCTTTTATGGTCTGCAAAATAACCCTTAAATGACTTTCATGCTCCTCTTTACTTTTAGAAAACACCAAAATATCATCAATAAACCCAAAAAACATTTTTCACCTGAGTCAACTGAGCCATCACTGCAACAAACTGTTTAGTTCCGATTTTGACCATCTCCGGATACTGATTTGAAAGTTCATTTCCCTCTGTATGCCTTCCCAGAAAATCTGTTATGTTTCCTCTATGAAAAACTATTCTTAACACAGAAATATATCAGGCGAAGCAAAATGGTAATCTTTAAATGCTATATAATTTCAACTTGACCATAAAAAAATATTTTTGGATAATCATTTAATATAATTCTAACTCCTAAAGTTATATAAACCAAACTATGATACCAACTATAAGGCCCCAGCCTTAAACATTACTTAATCTTGAGTTATTACAAGATTACACATTGAGGATCTTTTCAGGTTTAGAGTTTTAGAGAATCAGATCATAAAACATGCATTACATTCCACATTTAAACAAAGTGGTTAAACAAAAGATAGTATTCATTTTTCCCATCAATGGAAACATATTTAAAATAAAACATGGATTCTTTCTTGACACTTCCTTGAAACTATCATCACATCATGTACCTTTCCCTTAACCAGTGAAAAACATTTCAAAAACTTGGGATGAGCATAAAAAGCTCTGTAAGGGTTATAAAAATATATAAAGGAAACATGTGTTCATATATACATAAGAATGAAATCATACTTTACCCATAAAACATAGGCACTTTAACATACCTCATCAAATCATGAATAAATCATAGAAAACATTAAACATTAAGGTAACATGAGGCATTCATAACATTCTTACGTAGGGTGTAACCCTCTTGGTTAATTTTGGAATACCCATCAAAGTATATTCCCTAAATCTATTCGGAGAAACCTTAATGTTTAACTCCTTCGCGTTACCCAATGAATTGGAGAGCTATATCGGGCTCACCCGCCCTTAGTTTATCACGGAACCACCCGTCTTCATAATAATGTCCAAGAACCATAACATAATCGTATCACAGAAAACATGCATAAAGGAAACATAACATTTCCCCATTTCAATCAAAAGATATCAATACAATACATTGATATAATAAAAAATATTATGAAAACCCTTTTCAATACCAAAATAAAAGAAAAGTAAAACATGGTATTTATTTTTCATTTAAAAAAAGGTATGGTTTGTAGAGGAAGCCGAAACTCAAATAATGGTCACGACGGTGGAGAAGTCGTTGTCGCGGCATACGTACGACAAAAACATTCCCTTTTTTCATTTAGTAAAACACTTCATATAAAAATATTCCTTTTGGATAAATGTAAATGTCAAAGTGGTTTATACACTGTAAAAAAGAATGTTGTGTATAAAACAAAATATGCATCAATGAAAGGAGATTGAGCGGAAGTCCCATACAAAGATCATTTTTTAAATAAAATAGGTCTATTATGTGTATTCACTATAAGTACACATAATGAAATTAAAAATACAAGATAGGATATAATAATATCATGAAATAATTTGAAATTTGGAGATTAACCCAAAGAATGGAAATTGGTTTATGATGTTCCCTTACCTAGGGACCGACTTGACTCGATCGTTCTTTAACCTCCTGAATAATAAACATGAGTTAATTTCTACATGCTTAAGAACCTTTTTCATGTAAATTATTCCTTTTATATCACTTATTACCATGTTATGAACACTATGTAATTATTTATGTTAATAATGATTGTTTTGTCGATATTTGATCCTTAAGTCGAGAGTGGCCTTCTTACAATTACATGTTGTTCATGTGGTCAAAGGTTCATTATATCCAGAATGATATTAATGATTTGGATATCATATATATCCAGAATATATATTTATTTATAATATTACATAATCATTTAGAGGTATGAAATGAAATGCACCGTTCATGGAGACGGTAAGTCGTACGTACGCATGAACGCTACTTTCATTTCTATGTCAAATTAGTGGAATTAAAACTAAATGAGAGATATGTATATTTTAATTCCAGAATTATATTAATCATTTAGATTTAACATACATCATATATATCCATTATATATATGTACTTATAATAGTACATTACATTTGGGGAAAAGAAATGAAATGCACCATTCATCGAGATGGTAAGCCGTATGTACTCATGAACGCTACATTCATTTCTATCTCATACTTTAATGGAATTAAAACAAAATGATACATAATATTATTTTAATTCCAGTATGGTATCCTATATAATATCATTAAACCTATCCTTTATGCGTACCACATATGGTATTAACGAATCAAATCACTTTGAGGGGGCGGTAGTCCGCACTTCCTAAAATGAAGATATCGAGTTTACCCATAATGGAAGCCATAAAGTTATGCCATAAATGAAATATACAGAAGATTAAGGAAAACATAAAAATATTATATATCATATATAAATATAGTGACATCTTAATGGCCATCTTTGAAGGTGTTAGAAGAATATTGAACAATCATCGTTTTGTGAGGCCGAAATTCGCCATCCAGAGAAACATTATGTTCTTTAACCATTAGATTTATTTGTGTCTAAGTGTAGCTCAAATGCTTTTTATCAAAAAATCCTAGTATATTGAAGATATTGTAGTTGTTACAAAATAAATGAATAAAAAGAGTTTAGGGGTTGGAGAAGCAAAATAAAACATAAGAACACAAGAGAAGACACTACCTTTAAATCAGGTAACTCTTTTTTATTTGAGATCAAAGGCTTCCTTGGAAAGACTTCTGCCCAAAGTGTGGCTTAAATGAGTTAGAGAGGGATGTGGAGAGACAAAATGGGCAGGGGTTGGCTGAGCCAAAGGCTTTGGAAGTGTGGGTAAGGTGGTAGAGGTGGGGGCCTTTTATAAGAGGAGAGGAGGGGCACGCTTGGAATGTTACAAAAGGATACTTTATTATAAAATGATTTTCAGATTCAAAAGGTCCCAAAATTATAAATTTAAAGGATAAGGTGATAAGTGTTCGAAATCTACCCATCCAAAAGATTTTTGACAAGTGTATGTCTTATATTTTACATTATATTTTCATTTTATTTAAATCGTTAAATAATGAGGTAATCACTGCATCATCATGGTGTCATGAATAATTTTATTTATTTAATGTATAAAAATTAAAAAAAATACTATGATGTAGTAAATCTTTTTAACTTTCTAATGAATATTTGTAGTCCAAAATATGACTTTTATAACCCCATTTAAAAAAAATTTAGTAAAAAAACTCATGTTTGTGACATTTTTACTTTAACATTAAATAAAAGTCATTAATGTCATTATCTTACACAAGTGGCTCCATGGAGTCCCCAAAATCGACCCATGGGTTGTCTTGGTTGGCCATGACACATAAAATAAGGGTAGTACATGTGTCTAGGTCATTTAATATTATTAAAACATTATTTTTACCTTAAATTACACTAATTACCTCTAATCACGATTAAAAACTTAAAAGTTACTATTCACCAAAAAATTATTTTAATCCCATTGAACCACATTTTACTTCATAATGAAAACCATGTATGTCGGATTTTTGAAATTCAAAACACAGAGGTGGTAAAATTTCATTTAAACGAAAAATCAGTTTTTTAAGTACCACTTAGTGGTTTCACTATTCATCAAAAATTGATGTTTTTCAGAAAAATACCAAAACATCACCCTAAGATATATTTGATATTCTGAAATAAAAAATGAAGTCAATTTTACGAAATTAAAAACATATAAGTTACATTAATTAATTTAATAATTAATTCCCGCTGTCAGAACAAATAGCGTGTTTTTATGAAACAATAAGTATCAAAAGATTGACACTAGTTTAAGCCTAATTTCAAAGTGAAATTAATTCCAACGACCACTATTGGATTAAATGGAAAAAATATATTCTAAATTAACTTTAAAACCAATTAAAATGATAATCTAATCATATAAATAAATTAGATTAAAAAGAGGTTTTGAATTAAAATACAACATTTTTCACTATTCATTAAAAATGACTTTATCGGAAAAATACCAAAAATTTAACCAAAGTAAATTTAAAGGTTCCAATCATAAAGAATAAGTTTATTTTCATAAATATAGCTTATAAAGTTGTCAAAATATTGATTTAAAAATGGTTTTAGATCAAAATGCAGTAAAAGAATCTTTTAAAAATATTAGTGTATTCCATGCTTAAGATTGGATTTATTCTCATTTTAAGCCTATAAAACACTATCTAATTCATTAATAGACATAGGTAAAAAATATGTATTATTCATTACTTACTTGGGATGTTACAAAAACAACCACTACCACGCCCGAAGACACCTAGGCCAGAAATCTACTGTCATGCCCGATGACACCTGGGCCTCATCCTGAAGATACATGGTAAACAACCTGCATGCAAACACCTGGGCCAACCACCACACTACCATGCCCGAAGATTCATGGGATAATAATGGAATTCAGACTATCACATCCTTCCTGAAGTGTCTTGGGCTATTCAGGAAAGGAAACAGAAAAGGAGCTAATAACCAGCCACTCATAGGAGTGTTGGATAAAAACCCTCCACCATGGAATGGGGGTGTTCGGAACTAAGTGCTCAACTTGGGTGGGGCGCAAATAAGAAACATAAGAACAACAATATATATATATATAGGTAACAAGCACTCATCCCAACCTAGGGTTTCAAAGGCCAACCTAAGCACAAACACACTTGTCACTATTCATAGAAAGCACATTACTCATAGCTGAGTCACAACTCATTCCCAAAACTGATTCCCTATTTAACCCATTCTTGTCTTCATGTGTAGGTGATCCCATTTGAGTAAATTCCTACACTACTGGGCAACTAACAGGAATAACCACAAGCCAGGAAAGAGAAACAACCAAACAGAAATTTAAGCATTCACACCCGGTTCTCTTGTGAAGTCACAACAACAATAGGGATAAGTGAGATCCCTCAAAGTACTAGAACAAAACCAAGCCTCGAGATATAGAACCAAACCATAAAATAAGTCAAAGTTAGATCCATCCAAGTATTGGAACCAAAGCAGACATCAAGATACAACCCCACATCCCTAAAACCTGGAACCAAAGATGTGCCAACAGTAGGGATTCCACCCCAATTTGTATCACAAGAAGAGAAACCACACAGTTTCAGACTCACAACCAAGAGGATCACATCCTCACCCACATCACCCCATAGGCAATCAAACACACCTACTACCAAAACAAATTAGGGAAACTTCTTGGTTCAAGCACATCATTCATTATTTTCTTCTTTCTGTTGGTTAGTCGGGGTGACCAAAAAGGACATTATGTTTACTGGGTATAGATTTAATCCACCGTGTTTATGTGATTAACAAATTTCCAAGTTACAGTCACTTAATCATCATAGAAGTCAAGTGTTCATTAGTTTACAACAAAAGACCACCAACGACCATGATTTTCAGTGTGCATAGCCCAACAGTTCACAACATTAGCATCAAGGAAGATAAGAAAACATAACTGCAGCACATCATTCACACCCCTTCCCTTCAGTCTTTAAATTTTGTTTGTTATCATCATTATGGTTTGGTTTCACCCACTCCCATAGAAAAAACATCTTACCCACCCCACTTGATACATATAAAGGAGATATGAAGGAACATCCTTACCTGGTTGATCAAGGGTCGAAGTTTTTCTCCAATCACCTTGAACAGGGGATAAACAGCTTGCAGGGAAAGAATTATGTGGACTCCAAGAAGTGCAGAAGGTTCCAGCAGAGGTGAAACACAAGCCCCGAGACGAGAGGAACTTCAGGTGCACCAGAAAGAAGAATGAAATCCAACCGAGAAGTAAAATAAGAAACTCTAGTGGGAGATATAAAGAGGAGATCCTACTGTTACAGGAAATGAAATTTTAAATGCTTGGAAAGTCAGATCGTGGTTTCCCACATGGTTTGGGTGGTTACGCATGATGATATTAAGGTGTTATTTAATATCCCCCATCGGGGAGGTTTCATGGGATTTTTAGGTATTTATTATGGGATTTAAATGGCTTTAAAAAGGGTAAAATAATTAATTTACGTCAAAAAATCACATTGTGGGAGCGGGACTGGAAAACAAAAATGGAGGGCTGGGTGAGGACACGTTGCAACCATCACGGTGTCACTGTTTTTGTGGAGCCTTATTTTGGCAGAGTAATGACAAGGGGTCCGGGCCATTACAAGAACCCTTCTTAAAAACATAAAAAATAATACATACCATCATAACTAAGGTATGAAAACATAAAAAGGGTTGGTCTCAAATTCATAGTAAAGGTAAAAATGGATATATGTAATAATAATCATGGGAATAAGGTTATGGCAATTTCATTTCATACCATATATATCAAGGATCTTATACATGGATTATGGCTTAAATAATTGTACATCATAAGACATGAATCAAATGGAAATAAAGAACATAATACATGAAATCATAATATAGGAATAAAATATGGAATTATATCAAAAACATAAGAATATATAATGGTTTCCATAGTAGTAAAGGTATCACTTCCAGGTCTATCTTAGTGGAAAATGTTCTTTACTAAACCGAGTTCACACTGTGTTTGAGCCATGTATTGTTGAACCGATATCACTCCTCATTCTAGCCATATATTACTAAACTGATTTCACTCTTCATCCTAGATCTATATTATTGAATAATGTTCATTTGTTTTTTCAACCCTATAATACTAAACCAAGATCATTTCTAATTGTATTAGTGTGTATCTTGTGAGATATAATGATTTTCTTAATGCATTTGAGGGAGATATAGGTCCCACACAAGTCATAATGAAATCATTCAAACATGTTCCATAAAATCATAAGTAATCATATCCTAACCCATGCAATGAAATGGGTATCATAATCATGAAAACATATAAAAACCTATGAAATAATATATAGGGTTCATGATCACTTCATCAAAATCATTACACTTGAAAGGGAAATAGATCTCATAAACATACAAACCCTGAATGAGAAATGGGTTTCCAAAATACCATGACATTAATAATAACCCATTCATAGAATTAATATGAATAAAAACATAATTTCATTTACAAGAAGAGAATTAGTAACATCAACCTATGTCATCTTAGATGGAAAATAATTTCTAAATATATTTCAAAAACATTTCTTGAAAAAAATAACTTTATTATTTGAAAAAAAAATATTTAATACACTAAAACATTTGAAAATAATTTTATTAAAAATTACCATGGAAAATTATAAATAATACATGAAATCATATTTAAAACCTTTTTCCTTGAAAACTTATAAAATAATTTTGAAAATATTTTAAAAACTATTTTCCTTGAAAAAACTACGAAATCATTTCACAAAAGATTAAAAATATAATGAAATTTTTTTTTACTAGAAATCAATTGAATGAATCATGAATGTTTTTCGAAAACCAAATATATGAAAATAATATGGAAACATATAGAAATGTCTTGAAAAAGTTTTGAAGACAATTTTACTTAAAACATATTAAAGTATCTTGAAAATATTTTGAAAAACAATTCCATGAAAGTTACATTTAAAAAAAATTATTAAAAATATCATTTTAAAAATAAAAACTATGCTTCCACGAAATGATGGTTGGTAAATCCATATGGGACATACAAGGAAAAAAAATATTCCTTTCTCATGGTAAAAAGGATTGAAAATTTTCTTTTTTGAAAAAAAAAGATTCCTTTATAGAGATTGTTAAAAGGAAAAAAGGGTACTATTGTATTTTAACAACTATAGTATAATTATACAAAATTATTGGAAAACCATTTTATAAAACATTGATTTATTATCAAGGAGTGTAAATCTGGGGTTTTAAAAAAACACTTGTATAACTATCCTTTGTACCGAAGAGTTGAAAATTGGAAATAATACATGAATATTTCATGAATATAAAAATGTGAATAAATTTCTTGAATATTATTGAGATATGGATTATAAAATTTCATAAATGGAAGAAAAAACATTAAACAAACCATTAAAGGTGATGATATTTTTTCATTAAAGACATATCACTTGGTATCTTGGGATCATACTCTCCATGAAAGAATAGTAAATTACATAAAGTTTAAAATATCATGAAAATATGGAGGTTCAATATATATATCATGTTAAAAAGATGTATATACAACTAAAAAATAATTTAGGTGTATAAAAAACATAATTCCTTATGAAGGAAAATTGAGAAAAAAAAATTATACGAATTCGGTAACTTTTGAAATTTAAACCCCATTAAATAATGTTCTTTTAATGAATATCTAAATACTCTAAAATTTTTGTATAAGAATCATTGATTACATACAATGTAAGTATAAAATCCACAAAAAATTAATGGTTGTTTAAAAAATAATGTATCTAAAAAATAGAGAGTGATATTAAATCCCCTTATATGGTGTCTTTAGTCTCTTCCTACTCGTACAAACCACCTCTTAATCAGGTAACTCCTTTTGGTTGGTTCCAAATGGAATTATTTATTTATTTAATCCTAATGGGAGGACTATTGGAAGAAGGTGGTGATTTTTAGAAGTTTAATTTAATGATTTTTTCCAATCCTATTTGGTTTGAGATGTGTTAATAATATTGATAGGTGGTGGATTTTTATATGTAAGAGAAAAGACACACAAGTAATTTTTGAAAAAAAAGTTATGTGAACCCATGTTTTTAGCTATAAAAAATAATAAAAAACCAATTAAACTAAATAATAGAATTTCACGGATAAATTATGGACATCCGATAGATTTTGTAAAATTTGCAATGTTGTGTTGGGTCTTAAATTTTTGTTGTAGTCCCTTATTAAGCATAAATTTACCATAATCGATGTAATTATGTTTAATTACTTTCAATAATCATTTTAGGAAACAAATAATTTTTCCTTATTATAAGTTATTATTATTCCAAATATAAAATTTATTATTTTAAATTCCAATGAATGAAGTGGAAAAATAATTTAAAACTACACTTGTTGTTGGGCCGATAATGTGGGTTTTTAATGTAAAAACATTCAAATATTTGTTATGTTTTTTCACCCATGTTCAATGTAAAATTGATATAAATTAAATAAATTTTGTTAATTGATGAAAACATTATATTATTAAACTTTTAAACATTTTAAAAATATAATTTTTTCTTAAAAATAAAATAGATGAAAAGATAGTTTTCAGTAAAAATTTTATATTTTCTCTATTTATCCAGAAATGATCTTTCTCAAAAAAATCCCAAAATTTCACCCTGAGATAATATTGAAATTATAAATTTAAATAATTGGTTTATTTAATGAAATTAATTTTCTAAATTTTTCTTAAATTAATTCTATTTTCATTTCATAGAATGATATGAAAAGTAGTTTTTTTGACAAAATAGTATTTTTAAACTTATAACGACATTATCAAAAATTATATCATTCATTATCAATAGTATTATTATATATAAAATCATTATAAACTATATTTTAAAATTATTATATTATAAAAATTGTAGTAATATTAATTGATATAATATAATTATCTCATTTGAATAATTAAAATAATAAAATAATGTTTCGTTGAAACATTAGTGTTTCAGGTAACGTAGACCAAGTCCTTGTTCCATGTAATGTACATCAATTTAATGGTTAATATAATGTACACCAAGGTAGTGTTGTGTGTATCACAACAAATGTTTGTTCCATGTGAATGAAATTTTCTACATAGTGATTTAACATAAAAAACTAATCATAGTGTCTCATGAAAAAATATCAAAAGTTTAAACTAATTAGAAAAAGAATTCACACAATCTAGGGGTGTTACATTAAAAACCCCTTAAAAGGAATTTATCTGTTGATTTTTTTGGTTTATCAAATGTTTTAGACATGAAATGTTATTTAAAAGAAATGTATATTTTAAAAATGAATACTAAAACATCCTTAAAAATGGATGGTCGGAACCTTAATGGCTTTCCATGGTAATATACAACTATCTTAACACATAAGAGAACATAGGTTGGGAGTGAAGATATGAAATTTTGAAAAATAAAAAATATTTATAAATTGGTATTGAGGTTATCAATGACAAATAATTTAATGATCAATGAAATTTTAAGGTCTTTGAATTCATAAATTTGTAATGATTTATAAAGCCATCGGTTTAATAAAAAATAAGGTATCATGAATTTTTTATCATTATACGATCATTGAGTAATTCATTTATTGGTCGATAATATATAGAAATATACATATTTTTTATATTTCCATAAACAAAATTTCATATGGTGTCTTTTATTTTATCTATTTCTAATTCATCCATTACTTCATAGAAATGAATGTCCAGAAATTTCCTTTGATTATTGAAGCACTAAATTACATTTTTATAATATATTAAGGCCCATAAGATAATGAGAAGTATAAATATTTGTTTATTAATATTTTTTATAAATAAATATGGTTGAAATAACTAATCTCTAAACATGAAAGGTAACACTATTATTTAACCATAAATAATTATTTATAAAAGATAATTATACATCAACCATGACATCCTGTAGGAAAGTGGTAGGCAGGAAACCATTATCATCATTAATTCATGGGTTCAAGACCTACAGACTTACAACACATGATTGGTTTTCACCCAACATAAATAATTTCGTTTTCTATAACCACACTAATTTATTTTTCAAAATAAAAAATTGATAGACATCCTTAAAAGAAGGTTAATCACTAAATAGACTTTTGACCCTAGTTTTTAATACAACTAAATGGAAAAATACTTTAACTTAAGTTTATCATAAACTTTTCTAGAATATTTAACCATATAACCCATTTGAAATATATTAAGACCCAAACAATAGAAATAATTCCACGAAATTAGCTTCACATTGATTCCCCCATTTATCACAATGTACTCTTGGTTTTTATATTCCTTGAATGCCAATACCATTATCATATATTCTCTTTAAACATGGATATAACCTAAATTACAATAAATAATTCTCGAAAACATTCATTATTTCTTATTCCACATATTAATCGATATATTCCATTAATACATGATGTTGTAAAATTCATCCATGATAGCATAAAATACATGTCAACAAGTCCTTAATTAGTTTCAATATAACCATCACACACACCTCCTTTTTGATTCTCTTCAGGTGAATTTTTATTAGGACATTGAGTTGCATAATACCTTGTATTACACACTTAAATGAATTAACTTTCAATGATTCTCACGGGAGGCCAACATTTCCAACCATTTATTAACTGAACTTGTCATTTTTACCTAGTAGTCACTTTTTTCCTCATTATGTAAAATTAAAACATCTTCTTGTTCTAATTAGACATTCCATTAGGTGGATAATTCAACATTATTTATAGAACGAAAGAAAAATATTATTTCCTCTGTGGTCTCTAATACCGGAAATCTCAACAAAATCTTTCTTTCTCTACCTCGGGGATTTTGGGTGTTGGTTAAGATACATTTTTTAATCATTCGTTGGAAAAACTGATTATGAATCATAACAAAATTATCCACTCTAGTGATCATCCTACATGACAACTCTTATTAAAATAAACCATCACATTATATATTAATCTAGTTCCTTTCAGTTCCCTCTTTTGACTAAAACCAGAAGCATAGTGTTATAATTACATACCATAAAAGAAAAATAAATAATCATGAAAAAACATACATGTAGGATTTATAAATCATGACATCTTACATAATCCATTACACCCTTGGTTCATCCTAGGATACTAATATCTAACTAATATTTAAATAATTTAGGAATTTTGGTGAAGTGTTTATGAATTCCCAAAGAATATCCCCTGAGAGCCTCATACTATGTGGGTAGAAATGCCCTTTTTCCGGTACTAGATTACCCCAAGTCAGGCCCAAAACATATTTTCAGAGTAGTTACCCCTATTTATATTTGTGAAACATCCACTTCAACTTTTATTTTCCAAATAAGGATGTATTTCTAGGATCCCAATTACTCTATCATTTAACAAATTTCTAGGAAATTTTCTTTTACATTCCCTTATCCTTTAACTTTTCCTTACACTTGTCCTTAAGGTTCTCACTTAGGAGTTATCATCCTTGCATACAAAGTTTAATTAATCATTTTATTTGTTACCAAATATAGAGACCCTCTATTTTCATACATAGACATGACATAACATTTGTGGAATAAATAAAACATTATAAAAATAGATGCCAAAATATCGTACTATTCTATTGGCTTTGGAATCATGGAAACATAAACACTGATACATAAATGAGCTACATTATCTCCCACTAGGTTCTTCTTTACACGGAATCTTCATAGACATATCAAAAATAATACACACCATTTTAACCTGGGGAAAGAAACATAAAAAGTGTTGATATCAAATTCTTAGTAAGGGTAATCATTAGAGATAATTAAGAATAATCATGAGAAAGATGGTATGAGAACATGACCAATAAAATAGATTATCATACCCTAAATATCAATGATCATATACACGAATCATGGAATAATGAATGTTACTTCATTAGACATGGACAATAAGGCAATAAAGAACATAATCCATGAAATAATACAATAGGAATAAAACATGGAATAGTGGAAGACACATTAGAATATATACTTATTTCCAAAGTAGTCAAGGCATCATTGTTAAGGTCATATTTGTGGAAAAAGTCCTTTAATAATCCGTGTTCATGCCCTATTCCAACACAATATTACTGAACTGAGATAAATTTTCATTCCAACCCTGTATTATTGAACTGAGTTCACTCCTTTCTCCATCCATGTATTACTGATCCATGTTCATTTCTTGTCCCATCCCTGTAATATTTCACTTTGTTCATTTCTCATTCAATCCTTTTATATTGAATGAGATACAAATCCATTACAGATGAATTGGAGGGAGATATTGGTCTCACCCATCTCAAAATTAAATCACACATACATGTTTCAAAAAATCATAAACAATCATATTTTAACCCACGAATTGAAATGGGTATCATAAACATGTAACAGTTCATATCTTGTGGGAAAAGAAACATGTTTCATAAGAATTTCATGAAAAGTATAACACGTGAAATGGAAATAGATATCATAAACAAATAACCCAAGAAAGAGAAACAGATTTTATAATTACCATGACATTAAAAAACCCACTAATATAAATAATATGAAAGAAACCATGATATCATTTCCCAGATGGGACTGTAACGTCAATGGATGTCATATTTGATAGAAAATAAATTTGAAATAACATTCAAAAATGATTTTGATGAAAAATATACATTCTTCATTGAAAAAGGATTTGTAGAAAATCAAACAAATTATAATATCCTTTTTAGAGAAAATAAAATTCAAAATGTATAAAAAATGTTTGAAATAATTTTGAAGACCATTTTCTTTCAATAGTAATAAAATAAGATTCAAAAAATTTTAAACATTTTTCACTGAAAACGAATTTAAAATATAAAAAGAATCCTTGAAAATGTTTTGAAAACATTTCTACTTGAAAACATATGAAATAAGATTGAAATTTTTTGAGAACCATTTGTTCAAAATTACTTTTAAAACTGATAAATATGTCTAGAAAAAACATTGATAACTATTTTCCATGAAATCTTCAAAAAGAATCATGAAAAAATAGTGAAAACAATTTTCATTGAATATTACATTTAAAAAAATCATAAAAATGAACCGTGTAAAATGAAAGGAAAAACATCATTGAAATGACAATGGGTAAATTAGTACATGTTGTATGAGGTAAAAAGAACATTCCATTTTCATGATAAAAATGTTTGATAAATTACTTGTTTGAAAAGTAATAAGAAGATTCATTTAAAGATATTGGTGAAAGAAAAAAGGGATAAAATTTAGTTTAACAATTATATAAGAATGAGACAATATTCTTGGAAACTCGTTTTAGAAAACATATATTTTTGACCAAAGAGATGGTAAAATTGGAGTTTCATAGAAATAATTTAATTTCTATATTTTTCAACAATGTGTAGAATAATGGAACCAGTACATAAATATATCATGGGTATCCCGAGGTGAATAAATTTCATGAATTGTCTTGAGATACTGATAAGATGATTTCATAAAACTAAACATAAACCTAACCATTCATGATAATCAATGATATTGTTTCAATAATAACTTATCGCTTTTTAACATGGTATCATAGTATCCATGTAAGAGGAGGAAATTACATAAAGATTATAATTTCGTTTAAAATTTAAGGTTCATGATATATCTTGTAAAAAGAAAATTTATACACCTCAAAATGAATTTAGGAGCATAACAAAACATGATTCTCGAAGAAGAAAAATTTATACAGAATTATTTAATTATTTTAAATATTTTGAAATTTAAATCTCATGAAATTATGTTTATATAATGGATACATAAGTACAAAAATATTTAACTTTAAGAATCATCGTTTATATACACGGTCAATATAAAAACCTCACAAAAGTAATGGGTGGGGAATAATGAATTCCTCTCAGAAAAAAAATAGTAAGATGAAATCCCCAAACCTTTTGTCTTGACCCTATTTGTTCTCATATAAACAACCACTTAATTGGGTAACTCCATTTTGTTTGTTCATAAAGGCTTCCATTAATTGATTTCAACCCAATGGGATGATTCTAATAGGAGAAAAAGGATATTGATAAGTGTATTGGGTATATGATGGCCTAACATAAGTGGTTTGAGAGGTGTGAAGAAGAGGGGGAGTTTGTGGCTGTTATGTGTAAGGGAAAGGGAACACTTAGCATTTTTTACCCAATTTCAGGCTACCCACATTTTTACCTAAATAAAATCATACCAATCCAATAAAAACTCAATAATATAAGGTTAATGACTTAAAAATAGCCAATAAATGGGTTTTAGAAAAGTTTTTATGTTGTCTAGGATCTTCAATTTTGAGATTAGTTCTTTATTAAGATTAATTTTACATTAATCAATGTTATTAATTTCTATTAATTTCACTAATGACTTTGTTAAAAAAATAAAAATATAAGACATTGTAAATTAAGGTGATTCAAAATAGTGAATCCATTTTTTAAAAATTAAAATCATTGAAGTTATAGAAAATAAATTAAAAAAATCTTGCAGTCGGGCCGAGAATGCAGGTTTTTAATGAAAAAAAATCAAAAAGATTCTAAGATTTTATTCAAATTTCAATTTCAAATTGATATAAATTTCCAAAATTGAATTAATTGATAATAATATTATATAATTAATCTCTAAAACCATTTTAAAATATAATTTAACCTTATATTTAAATTATATGAAAAATTATTTTTTGATTAAAATATTGTATTTCTCACTATTCATCCAAAAATGACGTTTATCTGAAAAATATGAAAATTTCACCCTATGATAATTTCAACATTATAAATTAAAAAATTATGTTTATTTTATAAAATTAAATTTCTAAATTTAACAAAAATTAATTTTATTTTATTTTTACAGAAGGTCATGAAAAGTAGTTTATTTGAAAAAATTGTTTTTTTAAACATATAAGGACCTTAACAAAAATAATACCATTCATTATCAATAGGTTTTATTTATATAAAACCATTATAAAAATTATTTTAAAAGTATTTATTAATATTCATGTTACATTGTTTAGTGTATAGGTTATAATTGTATCATTTGATTAATTATAACAATAAAATGATGTTTTGTAGATACATCAGTGTTTCATGTAATGTACTCCATGTGATTATTCCATGTAACATGCTCCATGTCAATGTTTCATGTAATGAACACCAATTTGGTTTTTTGTGGAGTGAAATAAAAGTTTTTTCCATATGAAAAGAATATATGACCTGGTGATTTACTAAAAAAATATTTAGTGTCTCATAAGATACAAAATATCAAAAGATTAAATTATTTTGGATAAAAAAGTCACAAAATCTCAGGGTATTACATTACTTCTTGGTCAAAGAAGTCAATGGGGATGTATCATGAGATAAATCTGGTAAAAACCTCTGATGATAGCCTATAAGACCTAGGAATCATTGATCCTCTGCCACTTTTTTGGGTGCGGCCGATGAAATAACTTACCTGAACATTGATGGGTCCACTGCAACTTCCATCTGGGCACCACATGCTCAAGGAAAGACACCTATCATGTCCAGAACATACACTTGGAAAATGTTCCACAAATCTCATTGTGTCGAAGAACCAGTATAAGGATTCTGTGATTCATGGCATGATCCTCCTCTATCTCAACATAGATCAATATATCAATGCTGAATACGGTGACAGGAAGGTCCAGGAACTCATGGAACATTGAGTTCATTAACCCATATAAACATTGTTAGTTTGTATCATAATAGTTAAAGGCATGACTACAAACTCATAGTTCCCATACATAAAATTGGAGTTAGTGTTCAAGATATCTCCCTCATTAACCATCAATTAGTGATATCTAGATATAAAATATATCCTACAAAACCAACTCGCCCATCTCAACTGGTAAAAAACATCATGTGTCCTTGGAACAGGGTAACTATTCTTGGTTATCGACTAATTCATCCTCCAATAGTCTACAAAGAACATCAAAATTTTTGGTTAAAAACATTCGAGCACTACAAAATGACATACTAGGTCGGATAAAATCCTTCTACATCAGATCATATACTTGATTACTCATCTACAACAACTCAATAGGTAACATCTAATAAAGATAAATCAAAATTAGAGAATCACCAAGCTACTTGTTTGTCTCAAACTCACCATCACATCAAAGGGGTAGCATAAGTACCTCCTCTATCAAGACAACCATGAACCCCACAATGATCTCGTGAACTTATTCTATCCCATTATCTAATGGTTCAATAGATATCTCACTCACTAAAAAATCAAGGGGGTTCACACTCTTACTTCCAACCTAACAACTTGGCTCAAAAATGAAAACAACACACTGTCTATCCATATTCGAAAACCTGAATCTCCGTAAAACGTAGTGTATACCATAAAATAATGAATAAAACCATTTTATTTCATGAATAACATCGTACAATTTTATCAATAGTAAGAAAATATCCACATAAGACTAGTCTATACCCATTATTATATACACCCTATACACTCAAGAAACAAGATGTTATGGCCTCCGACTAGCGTAGCCAAAATAAGGGGAATAAGTAACCACTCTATATATATTACTAGAGTATTAGCTATAGTGGGTGAAATAATGGATTGTGTGGATATTGAATCTAAAAATTCACAAACAAGGGTACTAAAAAACTGATCGTACATATGGCGATCTACAACCCTCTAGCACAGTCACCCCCACTATGTGAAACTGACCTCACTGTGCTCCTCTAACTATATGATAAAAAACATATGCCTGAAAATTTATGGCTTGAGGTCTCTAATTATGAGGATCATCCTATCGACGGTCTCTACTTACTCTATATTCCCTCAGTAGACTGTAGGCCTTCTACCCCTACTGCTGAATAGACCTCACTAGAAACTTTTGTTGAGGATGGAACTGAACCTATCCACCTCCACCAAATTAATCTTAGGGAAACAATGAAAAATGGATCTAGAGATGGATAATAATATCATAATAAAACACATGACTATAAACAACCTATGAAGAATATGAAAACCACTAGACCCCAAAGGACGGAAAGGAAGCTACCAATGTCATATATGAAGTAGTAAAAACCTAAAAGGGTTGGGAACCTAAGACCTACCACTAAAAACACTTCCACACATGCAACCCTTATAGTTACCCATTAATGTTAAACCTACTCATCATTATATATTATTGATTAAATCAGCCATATTTAGAACTTCTAGATACATTGTATATGCAGATGAAGCGATTGTATACTGGATGGAAGGACAAAGTGCCTCCACAAGAAGTCTGGCATGAGTCCCCTTATCTAGATACATTTACTATGGGGGAAAAGGCTCTGAAAAATGATTCTTAGATCCCTCACTATCATAATACCATGATTAAGAATAATAATCTCATGCCCCATTAATACCTTCATGGTCTGTGAAAGGAAGTCTTCACAAAACTCCATTTGGAATTCAACCAACAAAACATTATCCCCCTTCACCTCTCTCATATACAGTGTCCACCACTAAAGCATAGCTCCCTAAATCTTGATATCTACCTAAGGTACCCATTACCCCAATAGGGATTATATCAATCTAATAATGACCACGATCACCTCCATACATCTCTCTATCTTCGAATTTGAATAGTATTACTCGTATTTCCCCCAATTACATTAGCTGAAAAGCACACAACTCCCACTACCAAGCCTCAAACCCAAATGTGGAATCATCATACAATGATAAAATAAATCATCCTACTAAACCATGACTTCCTAATTTAAATTTGTATAAAAACTGGAATCATTTCTGAAAGAATAAACAAGGATTTTATAGGACTAGGTTGAATGAAATTTTATTAAGACTCGTTTTAACTGATTTTATTTATTTTATCCTTCCAAAAGATAACCCTGATTAAAAAACAACATAATTCATCATGATGGATGTTCCTATCTTAGGCATCCACCTTGAATGAAGTTCCACATCACTTTTCATTTTAATATGCTTAGATTCCATGCACTGGATCATATGTGAATAAATTCCCATGTCCTAGTCAGTCTCCATCATCTATGTCACACATTAAGGTTAAATAAAACAATTTCCATTCAAACCCATTCAATGATCACTCTACCTAACTACAAATTCCATTCTATATCTCAAACAATCCTTTGATACCACTATGTGAAAACCCCCTCTCTTCCAAGATGCTCTAATGAGTGGAGAGAGATAATGACCCCTGAGTCCCGCTGCTAGTCGGTCCTGGGTTGGCGACTATCAGTGATGGTTTAAAAATATCATATATAGGATTCATTTTCCTCTGTAATGTAACTATTATATAGTGATAATGTGAATCAGCTACAATATATTCCTTAATATATTATAAAATTAACCCAAACCATTCCATAATGAATTGATAAATAAATCCAATATAGATAAAAGAATCCAAATTAAATTCCCAAAAACAAATCTGAGGTAGCGGCACAACCACAATAAAAATGTATGAGCCTATAATATTCAGAACACTCTATTTAATCCTCAAGGAAACCCAAAATAGTTTATATACATAGGGTTAGCACGCAAGTATACATTATAAGAGAAGAAAACTCTATCAAGGATATGTCAAAAAATCATGCAAATTAACATATGATAAAACAAAACAACCAACAACACCTAAACATGTCAACTATACACCCCAACCTCAGTAAGCCACACTCACCAAATAGAATAATCCTGGTAGTGAAATAAAATTAGAATCACATTGATAAGGGTATCCCACCCCACTTTCCCACTAGTATGGAACTCCCAAACCCCAACATTGTACATCTTAATGATCCTGTTAATTATTTACACCATGTCACCCTCAATAGGCATGGTCAGAACACATCTTTCTGACCGACATCTGGGCTCACCCCCCCCCCCACAAGAAGGACCATATAAAGTCTCACCCAAAAACACCTAGTCCACAACACAAGCACTGCAAAAATCAGAGTGGAATGGAATCATGAACATTTAAGATATCAAACATGTTCCCACCTCCCACAATTCATGACCCTCAAGAAATGTGTCCTAGCAATCATGGTAACATCTCACATTAAAAACCTTCCATATAACATCTATCATAAAAACATGTTCTCTCACAACCACAATCTAATGAACTAATATACTATTATCTATCACAACATGTGAAATACCTACCTCACTTGGATGGTAGATAAATAAAGTGTATGTACCAATCTGTCTACCCTCCTCACTAGATGTATAGAAAAAACACCCCCACATGACTATGTGGGTGTTTTCACATACTGCTCAATATGGATGGGGTGTATGTATAAATAAAAGTTAATATACAATTATATAAATGTATTCAATCACCAAAACCAACCCTATGGGTTTATAGCTAAACACTAACCATCGTCTTTACTTTTTCTACGACCTCTAAATGCATAACACCATACAACAAGACACAAATACTGTTTTACATTTCCAACCAATATCATCTAATCATACAATTATTTTCATTATTTAGTATCAAACACATTTACTCACACAACCCATATTTTAATTTTTCATTAACCATTCCCATCCCATCAACCAAACCAACCCATGGCATATCAAACAATATTATCCAATTATTTATTCCATCATTTCTTGGGAATCTGACATAAATTGAACACCACCATTCAACCCCAAAATCATATCCCAACAAACCACCTCTTCACCCCAAAATCATGGACAAAAAAACCAACCAACTACCCAAAAAAAAATAGACAATCAAACCATCATCCCCACATGAAGAAAGCACATACCAAGAACACATTGTGGCCCACAAGTGCAGACAAACATCAGAATAAATATTGATAATTTAACCTATTTTACAACGGTATTTTATCATAATATACTTTATTTTAGGGGATATATCACACAAACCATGAACTTAGGGAAAGAATTTCATTCTACAAATATAAGTGGTTAGTCAATTTCCAATTTAGGGTCATATCAAATAATCACATAAATGAAGCAGTCACAACACAAACCATCAAATGAAATAAAATCCGTCAACCATCACAATTTTCAATATGGAATAATGCATATATAATCCACAATATCGTAATCATATAAGTGCAATAAAATCATGAATATAAAACCCATTTTCTATTTCAAGTTCACTTTAACAAATTATTTATCTTTATTTTAGTAATAAAAACCATAACCCATAGATAATTTAATGAAAACCTCTCCATCGTGACACAAAATAAAGTGAAATGATGGATTATGTGCATTAAATATTCTTTATTAACTTGTTGTGTGCCACATGGTGAAGAATAAATTCCCACAAGCCACAAAAAAATCACTATAAAATTTGGTGAAATCCACACCACACCATATATCCATCAAAATGAATATAAAAACACAATCCAAACTAATACGGACCACTATAGTGAAAATCCAATAAAGAATTGAAGGAAATAGGAGGGGACAAGGGGAGAAAATTACCACAGATCAATGATTTGAATCCGAGAATCAACCCTCATTTTAGTAAATATATAAACTCCATGTTGGGGAGACACTAGATGCCTGGAATGAGAGAGGTAGGAACTGATGTAGGTTTTAGAAAAAAACAATGTGCACTGTAATCTATAAAGATTCTTTTCATAGGAAATTTACATGTATTGTATTCTTTACATGTCATGTAAATGTCTCTATTTATGCTTCCTCAAAAAAATGTATAGCCACAAAAGGAGAAACACCCTAATTAATTAAACAACAAGATTCCCAATTATATGAAGTGTAATTTTTTAATGGGATACCACTTATCCACATACAAGTTGTAAACCACCCCGCTAAAAAATATGTGAACAACCTTTAAAAATCATGTAATACATTTACATGGTGTGTAATTCCTACAAAAACTCTATTGTAGATCAGCCTCCTTCAAAAACTCTAGGAACCTCCTCCAAACAATCTTACCTCCAAAATCAGTAATGTAAATGACCAGGAAGGATGAGACCAATACACACATTGATGAACTTATTATACCATCAGAATATGTTGATCAGAATCATGTGTAGGGGTCAGAATATTCATCTACCCTATTGCTTCTACAGGAATATTCCCACATACTAGATCCAATTAAGCAGGGATATAATTCTACACATTGGTTATCAACAAAATATGTCAATGGTATTTGATAGTGGAAGTGGGAATATGAACCCACTCCTAGTTATCCATAATTTATTTTTCTTAATGTGAATTACTTGGTTCAATTACTAGATCCTTATTGGGGGAATATTCATGTGGTTCTATAGGTAGAAGGATTAGGGGGGAAAACATGATGATGCAATTGACGGTAGATAATATTATCCCTCCTTAGATGTGCGTCAACAAGAATAAATTCATAGTTTACTCTTTGATCTTCCCCCATCTGATACTAATGGTGATAATTTTCATGCTCTATCGATAAAATTTTGAAGTGATTGGCAGTGGAAATGAGCATTGATGTTTTGAATATAGATTTTTTTATGATGTAGACTCATTGGTTTCAATGTCTAGATACAATTTCATGCTTCTGGAAGGGTTGAGCTTGTACCATGTCACTAGTATTTCTAAACCATTTCATTCCGCAACCCCCATGCTGATGTTGTCTGGTGGGTGAGTTCATTATGTGATTCATAGGAGTTGTATTTCTAGCTAATTTTCCTAAATAGCTTCTATATTAAGACATGATATCATGATAAGTTATTATTTTTAGAGTTTTACCTATATTCATGAATAAAAAAAGGAAAAAGGTATCCAATTTTTGTATCATTGCAGGCATGATACATGATCAATCATATATTTGCAATTAGCATAATTATCATTTCAAATTCAAATTCTAGTTTCTCTGATTTAATGGACATGTCAATTCATTGATAAACATATTTCATGAGGAAACCATTAACATTTAGTTGACAATCATTTTTTATATGATAGATTCTCTGTTGGTTCACCATTTCTTCAGATGAAAATGATTAGTGGTATGAACTTAATGATCTAATAGTAACTAGTCATTCTATGGTATTTAACATGTGGAGAATATTCCAAAGTAATATGATTTCATGTCAGCTTGAACATATTTTTTAAAAGGAAAAACCTCAACTAGTTTCACCTAGAGATTAATTATGTGGAATATAATGTCTATATAGTCATTTATATCATGATTACCATTCATTCCATAAAAAATTTAAAACTGTTCCAACATCCATAACTAAGTATGGGAATTATATTCAGGGGAAGGTGGTACTTTGGGGTTTTATACCCAACTGTGCTTTATAACTCGCATTATCCCAGAGGATGGGAGTTTTGGATCATCTTTCCCATTTGGAGGGAATTTTTTCATTCTTCGAGACTCACTTATAGGTCTAAGATATGTTCTAAAATATCTTTCTAATCCTGATACGAGACTGGTTAACCTATTATGATGATCATGAGATAAATCATTCTATGTTTAAAAATGGGTCTATTGATGAGTTCAACTGAATGTATGTCATGTTACTCAACCATTTCATTTTTTCATAATGATGGGTAACTTATATGTTTTGAGTCTATATCACTAGGAACTCTAGAGTTTTAATCATCTAGGGTGATTAATATTATAAGGATGGTAATGAACCATTATGAGGCTTCCTACATATAAAATTTTAATAGGAATAAAATTCCATGTAGTTCATTGAAACCATGTAGTTTTGTGTCATGAGGAAATGTCATATATGAGGAAAATGGGGCACTGAGTATTTTTACCATTCCTTATGAATGATTTTCATATGTCTTATTTATAATAGGAATTAGATTCGTCATAGTTTGACCATTTTCTCAGGCCATACTCCAAGATAGATTCAATTATACAAGGGGGAAGTCATATATGCCACTAGATGGTGATTATAGGATGTGGTTTCCCTTACTGAGGGAAATTCTTGACATTAATGATATGATTATTTCAAATACCTAATACCTCATGATTCATGATAATTATGAGAAATAAGGAATTGAATGTCATTAGTCACATTGTGTATAGATGGGAGACATAAAAACCGAATAAGACCATGTGGGATTTTATTATGGAACTCGAGTCTTTGGAGGGAAACCAAAGAATCCTAGTAATAGTAGGAATAAGAGGTCTCATAGTTTAGTTTGTTTCACAATACACTAATAGACAAGGGAATATGAAAATCCCATGAGAGATATTGAGATATAGGGGTTAGATTGTTGAAGACAATGAGTGTCGTACACCAAGGTGGACTACCATTTGATCTCAAGATTTAGGAAGGTGCCCAAAATATCCTATTTATAGTTGGAATCAAAGTTATCAGTGTGAAATTTGGATTCTCAATTCGATGATGGATGATGTATGTATGGTGTACCAGTAAGATATTTTGGGTCCCATGGAATTATATTCTAGAGACATGGAGAGGATTACTCTAACATGGATTCCCATTATAGGTTGGCATGTACAAAGTCATCCTATGTATCATGTTTATATATAGAATATGAATCATCATAGTTCATTTTTTTCATTGATAAGTTGAAGGATGAGGTAAGGATGGTGTACATGTAAGAGATTTTGGGTCCCATCAGTTTAATTTTCAGGGATATAGAGGGGCTTACAATAATGTGGATGTCCCCTGGATCATGGTTCTTATGAAGGTATCCTAAATATCATATTTATTTAAGAAATAACATTCTTTTTTTAGTTCAATGGTAGTATGTACAAATTTTTCCCCTGTACAAGGTTATCATGTCCTGGGATGTAACTCTGACATGTCTTGGTTTCTTACATGACATATCATGATTATCTACATGACTTTCTCGGGTTTTCATTATGATATGTACGAGGATGTATAAACATGTCATGATTGGATAAAGGATATTTTAAATTATAATTTCAAGATAAATTTTAATTTTTCTAATTAAAATGCATAATTTAATGTGAATTCATTTTGAAAATATCATAATCAAAGCTAACATGGCTGCAGGGTGTTGTGTGACCTGACTTATTTTTCTATAGGGTGTCACATCACATTGTTGACACATTTGGAAGGTGTCACATGACCTAGATGACATGTCTATAAGAAATCACATGATATTGATAACTTGTCCCAAGGGTCATAACAAGACTTGTATATAATGTTTAGAGAGCGTCACATGATCTAGATACTTTTTCTTGAAGACATCACAAGATCTGGATGACTTGTAAAAAGGAATCCACAAGACATGGGAAGGATTACATAATTATTCCACGTGACTTAGGATACATTCCTAGAGGACTCTGTTTGTCCTAGATGGAAATATTATATAAATTTGCAATAAATTGTTGGCATGACTGTAGGGAATCAATTGAATTTCTTGTTATGTTCATGGGACATCATGTGATCTAAATGGCATGTCGAGAAAGTTTTATGTGACATAGAAGACATGTATTGGAGTTATCTCCTGATCTCGGTTTCTTGTGTAAATTTTATGATGGTTAGTGTGTTGATATTCTCATAAGTTTCCTATGTATTTAGTCTTTATTCAATGTAATAAAGTATATGTTCATCAAGGTTTTTCCAATGTTAACTTATTTTAGGTTTCATGTGACACAATCGACATGAAAGACCATGTTTTCATAATCTGTATGAAATGAAGGACATCCTTCACGTGGTCTATAGTGTGAAAATGAAAATCACATATTCATTCCACATGGTCCATGAGGTCATTCCCTATGTTATGCCTAGTGGAATACATTTGTGATCATGGGAATTTACACTCTGATATTTCTTCCCATGTGCTCCTGGGTAGCAGTCTCCTGTCATGTGTGTGTCATATTTGTTTTGTGGAGGAGGAGTTTATAGGACATGATAGCCTAGTTATATTCCACAATTCATGGTTTGTATCTTATAATTTTGATTAGGAGTCTATCTAGGGAATTTTATATCACATTCTTTGTATGAACATGCATTGTGACATCCTTAGGGTAGTATGATGATAGTGATTGCGATAATTTTCATCCATTAACATTTTAGGAGACCCCAAATGATCAAAGGGTTCTATCCTTATAATTATAAAATGTCAAGGAGAACGCAAAAGGTTATCTTGACATGTCTAGTAGTTTTTTGTGAAATTAGGATTCATGTTGGAAGGATTTTATATGATCGAAGATAAATTTTCTAGGGTCCTCTGTGAGACTAACTTGAATTGTCGAGGTACCTTCACAGGATCATGACAACATGTTAAGGGTCCCTCTCAAGATTATGTTTTCATATGGAGGTGGATTCATGTAACTGATATATATTGTTTAATAACTTTCACATGATAAATGATGATCACTAGAGGATCATAAAACATATCACCAAAAGATATGAATATCTTCACCTCATGAGGAGCTTCTGATAGTTCCATTTTTTATCTCTTTATTTATATTACATGGGTAGAAGATCTAAAATCATAATGAGAGTGTTTTTTATGAGAATCCCTCTAATTTTATGTTGTGTATCACATGATTGATTGTCAGTATCACAATTTTGTCATGAGAATTGTAACATACAATCCTTCCATTTTCCGTTGGTACTAAAGTGGCGTCGCATTATTGAATGGAAATGTTTAGTTTGATCACATAATATAGGTAAAATGTATGTTCCCACTCCCATGAAAAGGTTGAAATATCAGTAGGGGCTTTATAAGGTATTACAAAATGTATGATCATGTCACATGAATATCAAAATAACTCTCTATTTTATGATAATCCTGCCTTTCTATGACTATATTATATAAGGGATTTTGGATGATTCTCATGCATTCATCATTTGGAAAGGAACAATATATGTAGAAACTTTTATGGAAGCCACTTCGTTATCATTAGATATTGTCAATATTCCTTCACAAGAACAATAGATATTATCAATGTGGCTTCACATGATCATAAAGAGATCTTTTATAATGCATAATATATTTTCATGACCTTTTTACGTTTAGGAATTATCATATCCCTATAAAGATTATGTTATCTGTATAATCTAGTTACATTCCCATCCATTTTTTCGTAGACAGTAGTGCCCATATATTGGGTATTTCTTTCATTCCATATTTTACATTTCATATTTAGAGGGCATAAATAATAAGATGGTTATGTAGTGTAATAATGTTTCTTCTAGTAACCAGGTAGGGTCATTGAAACAAGGAATTATTTGGGGGAAGGAATACAATTTCTTTATGATGTAATTTTCCAAAATACCTAATAAAGTTTTGGAATGTATATGTATTGTCTATTTTGGATAGTAATATTATAGAAAGAAATTTTTTGGTTAGTAGTGGTAAAAAAAACCAATAATATACTGTATAAATGTTATAAATATATAAGAATTAAAATTGAAGGAATGAAAAGATAAATAATGTATTTTTTATTAAATTAATGAATCAATGTGTTACAAAATAATTTCATAGATAAAAATGAATATCAAGCGTTGATACATATTACTAAAGTATGTGTATAGTTATATAATTTCTATTGTGTAAAGTATGTAATCATTTTTAAAAAAAAGTATTTTATGGAAAATATTAGATTAAATAAATTGATTTATGATTAATAAAATTATAAAAAATAATTTGAGATGAATAAATGGATAAATTTTTTTATGTAAGATAAATGATTTTATTAATAATCTTTTTATTGTATGAGGTATTCAAATTACACTACTTCAGTGGAACAATTTAAATTAGAATATTCTATTCTTAGAATTTATCCGAACACATATAATATCTTACAAGTTATGGATAAACTATCTTATATTATAAATACCTCCTCTAATATGAATAAATTTAATTTCCTAAAAATAAATGTGTATCTAAATTTTTATAATATATTTTAATGATTATTTTGTTTAAGAGGATAGTGAATTTATTTGTAGACATAAAGTTGTTCAAAGATAAAAAATAATAATATTCTGATCAAAATAAACAGTTAGTTTTATTATATAAAAAAGAATTTCAATATATAATATAAATTAATTCATTATATTCCAAGGGAAATATTGATGTAATTGATTGTAAAAGATGATGAAGATGATGAACATGGAATGAGTTTTACGTAAAAAAGCAAGATATTTACATTATGACAATAAATGGTTTAATGTTATGAAGTTAGAATACGTTAATGGAGTTAAAAATTAATAATATGATTACTATGGGTAAACATTATACATACTTGATATCTTTGTAGATGTTACCCACTAAAGAGTTTAGTGTGAGGGATTTTATCGGTTCGACGCATAGTGGTGTACATAGAGATGTAATGTCTTAAACAAAACCCTATAATGTGTAAAGGAAAAAAGGATCTTCTTGAATTTTAACATGTATAATATGTTAACAAATTTCTTATAGATAGTTTATTAAGTATTAGGAATAATGTTTATGTTTAAAAATATATCATCAATTACAAAAGAAATTTTCTACTTTATAATTTTTCACACTTGATACATGTGTTTATATTTAATGATGTGAAATTATAATTTACATCTCAATGTCTATCATTGTGTTAACCCTAACTAATGACCATTTTATATTATTATATATTTTGATAAAATGTTAACATTAACATGTGTATGATTAATATTTTGGGATATAAATTATTCCCATGAATCAAAAAAGGAGTTTTTTCCATTCGATTGTCTTTAAATCATACCACATGGAGTGTAAATAATTATATATTTCATAAAAAAGATACATGGATTATATTTTGTGTCCCTATTACCAACCCCAAGTAAGATACCATGCATAAAAACCATTATTATTTGATACCTTTGTTAGATAGTCCTAAAGGAATAACTTATCAGGAAGTGATTGGGTATGTTATTGATTACGGAATCAGTTGGAGATTGACCAATATGTAATTTTTTCCCTCATATGAAAAATATTATATTTTCTCCTTGTGTTGACATAGGTTGATGAAGTGTTTGGTTGTACTTGGATTGAACATATGACGTTTTTATCAATTTTCATGCGGGTAATGTGTTGTTATCAACTATAAATATGAATAACATATGATGTATTCAAAAAAAATGGTTAGTAAATACTCCATAAATCAAGAAAATATATCTTAGTTATACGGGATTTACATACTATGTGTCCCATAATCACTTCACATCTTGGATGAAGTGATCATATCTAAAATCAAACTTGCATATGATGAATCTTATGGAAATAAATATATAGATATGTGTGATAAATGGAGAACATGCCAGATCAATTTATAAATTATGTTTCATTGATCTATGTTAACTCTCTATTTTTTTCCATTTATGAATTCATGAATTAGTATTTGTTGTAAATGTTTCAAAGTCATGTGGGCTCATAGTTTATGGTAAACTAAAACGGTATTAATATTGACCTAGAGAGATTCTGTAAAAGTATTTTAAAGTTGTTCAAAAAATGTATTTATGGTATGTATTTACATGTTCTTACAAACTATACGATACATGGTAAAGTTAATGATAATTTTTTTGATGTCATTTAAAATTTATCTAACCAGTGTTCTTGATTTGAATTCACATGTTTTTGTATATGATATAATATTAGGTGAAATGGAACTACAACTTTGAGGGTTTAGAGTAAGTGAGATATTGAAAGATATATACCCTATATTCTATATAAATATGATTTACTAAGGATACATCATATAGAGTGATATGGGATATCATAACAGAATTATATAAGTATCATGAATGTTTCCATGTATGTCATATTTTATGAATTGTCATCCCTTAATTTCTTTCATATAGTTGTTCTATGATTCACTAATGGAAACTGAATGATAAGAGGTAATGTTAAAACCTCCTGTAAATATATTAAATAAAAAGTCATCATTTTTTATGGTTAAATTCATGGTGTCTAAATCAATAATATGGTAAAAAATCAATTACTAATACTATTATGATATATGTGAGTTCATACATGGGACCGGGGTAGGTTATCAAGATCCTATATAAGTAAACAGTTACAATGAGATGCTAAATATTTGAGTCCCTGGTAATTTTCTTAGTCTATATCTCTTTACCCATTTGAATTTAAAATATTAGACACCATCCTGTTGTAGAATATAAGAGGATCTAGGCTCAGTATTGGGTTATTGAAATCAATACATGGATACACTAGATAAGAGTGATGTCATTTGGATACCTCTTCTGATATTTATCAATCTCATACAATAAAAGATCACACTACAACCACTAAAATGTAAGGCTCACACATGATTTCGTCATTTATAGTTTATGGTTTCATATATTCATGTATATTGATCATAGTTTATTGGTATTCAATCCATAACCACTAATTGTTTGAAATGTTAAATGATCCTTAAAAACCAAACAATTTATCTACATTAGGGGAGGTTAGTATTCATATTTGTGTTCATGATTTACGATTCTTTTGGTGTTCTGGGTCTAATGGGTGGAAATGGTTTGGATAAGACAATTCCCAGGTTATAAACCATTTACCATGACTATGGTCATGTTTTGAGATTTTATGGGTTAGGTTTGTTTGTATCTAACATAGTGTTAGTATATTTTAATGTTCTATAAAATATCTATCATGTTTGAAACCATGGGAGAATGTTTTCATTATTAGAATTTGTGGTGAATTATGGATTGTATTTGGTTTCTTATGAAAAAATATTCTTTGGATAATATGACAGAATTTTTATTTTGTAACTCGATGTAGTTTCAAACTAGGGGGATGTAAAAAATAATGTTAGTGGAAATGAAAATAAATGTTATTATTAGCATGTTTTTATATGTAATTCCAACTTAAGGGATTGTTATCAAGTGGTTGAGAATACTTTCAAACTTAGGGATTATTATCTAATAGTTTGATATAATATAAACCAGGGCGGTTGATTAACATGTAAGTTGGTGTAATGAAAACATAGGGGATTGTGATCATCTGGTTGAGTAATATTCTAACACAGGGTATTATAATAATGTGGTTGTGTTTAATTCCAACAGAGGCGAATATTTAACACATTATAGGGAGTAATTATATCTTGCGTGATTGTTATCATTTAGTTGGGTGTAACACCAACTTGATAGATTTTATAACATTAAATTTGGCGCCTTGAAAAATTAGGGTTTTATTTATCTTGTGTTTTGGTTTAATAGAACCCCATAGGATATTTAATTATTATTTTTGGGAATAATTCCAAGTCATTGAATTTTTAACAATGTTGTTGGGTGTAATGATAACTTTGAGGAATTATTTCCATATAATTGAGTGTCCTTCCAACCATGGTGATGTTGTGATATATGTTGTATGTTATTCAACTTGAGCGGATTAATTATTTTTGACATGATTCTCACAATGATTATGGTTACACAATTTAGACGTGAAGCCTCATGAGATGGTCTTTATGAAAGTTTTACATGATCCCTCTGAAATAGATTGAGTATTCTAGGTGTGGTATACTAACCCATGAAAAGTGATAGGATTTATAGGTTGGATTTGATACCCTTAACTATTTGATATGTGTTTTATTATATTGGATTAGATCCTCAATTTAGTATTGTTATAGACAACCCTTAACTAAAACAGTAAATAAAATTTGAGCTAATAGTCCAACTTGCTTGTTAATTACCCTCGGTTTGATAGGTGCAATGCACCCAATGATTATAGACATTGTTTTATTAAATAAATCAATGATCATTTATATATATATATTGATTTTTATCAGGGTCATTATTGATGTTTCCTTATTGAGTTTTATTCTCACACCAAGGAAGGGTAATTTGGTGAGCATACAGATCTTATGTTTGACATGAAATCTTTGTAAATATCTAGTGTTTATATTGGGGATCTTATGAGGGACAACTGAGTTTAGATAAATTTTTGAGAGGAGGCTAAGGGTAGTGGTTGGGTATTCTGTTAATTTATTTATATTTCAGTATGTACTATTTCAGATCCACCCATTGTGTGATCACACTAAAATGTATGAATATATGTCCGGAAAATAAATTTTTATGTGTGGATATTATATAATTATTATTTCCACCAACTATAATTCCATATTATTTTCTTAGGTATAATTCATATAATTTATTTTTTAAAATATTATTTATTTACTATGATTATACTATAGGGTATAGTCTCCCCATGAGTTTAAACAAACTCTCACAACGAGTTGGTCGCCTCTGGCATTTGAGGAGGTTCACATAATGTCATGTGGGGGACCCAAATGATGATAGAGGTTGGTGATGAGTACGAGGAAATTAAAATATAAAAATTGAAAATAATCATAATAAAAAAATATTAAAAATATTATAATTTTCATTAAAATAAACACAACCATTATTTTTACTAATTATATAAAAAGGCCAAACTAGAATTTTCAATGATCCGAATTTTATTAATAAAATTTATATTTATGATTATATTTATATATATGAAAACATATGTAAATATAAATGTAATTCTGAATTATATATATGTGATTTATTAAATCATTGATGGATAAAATTTTGGTTCCTCTCCCACTTTGACTGTATGTACATAACCAATCGGGGTAGATTAAACTATGACCATTCAACGGTTTGATATAATAAATCTAAATTAACCATATATACAACTATGGTTCTTGGGTATCTACATTATAACCCCATCACATTTATCTCTACATGGATTCATCACAACATACATTAGTCTAAGGCACTACACTTTAGCATTGTTCACCATTATTGAGCCTACAGTACCCTATATTGTCCGCTATGAGTTCTTTATGTTCCACCAAAAAGGCCAAACCATAATCACATATCAACTTCCTCTATCACATAGTACCACACTCCCATATTATAAATTTCACACTCCAATGACTGTCACCATCAATCCTAGTTGATTTATTTAATAATGATCCACCACCATTAATATTTTTAAATTTTCTACACATCAGTTATCCAACTCTATGTCCCCATCATAATGTTTTCTAGACATCAACACTTTATCCTTTTAAATAACATATTCACATATAGTGATTATATATTATCACACATCATACTTTTACTTTTTTGTAATATTTGTATTCACAACCATTTTGTTGAATATAATATTCATAACACCTATGGTACTTATATATTTGGAAGAAACATCTTTATGTTCATCCAAAATTTGGTTCACAGGAATCATTCTTCTACTAATTCTTAATCTTGTATTTTTAACCATTCTATATACTTTAAACCTTTTCAGAATATACTTTTTTTATTTTCTTGGATTCAAAATGTTATCTCATTAATATAATTACTTGAGGGGTGAATTAAAAAATCAATGGAAATTATCCTTTTTAATGTACGATAGGAAATTTTATAGTGAAAAGAGAGTATATTGTTTGATAAAATCAAAGAACATGGGTGTTTAAAAATGCGTATTGAACACCTACCAAAATAAATTTATAAAAAAGGTAATTACAAGCTGTAAAAGTAAAAATATGGTGGAATTTAAATCAATATAAATATATAAATTAATATAAAATTAATTTATAAATTAGTCTAGGAAAATAAATATCAACTTATTATATCGTTATTATTGATGGATAAATAAGTTTATATTATAATAAATTCATTAATTTTGACCAATGGTGATGGGATAATTTTATTACCATATTCAATCGACTTTCACTAAGTAAATACACTTCCCAAAAATTTACAATGAGCCTTCAATCAAATACTCTTTTAATCAAAATAAAAATTGAATTAAGTTGGGGAATAAATTTGATGGACTCATTATTATATGGAATTCAATAATAGATAATAAAAATTGGCCATAAATTATAAATCATAAATTACAAGTAATGTATAGTCATAATTATTTTTACCCATTTATAAACAAGTTGAACATTCAACTAGAGACATATTATTATATAGTAGAGAGTAAGATAATTTATAACTTATAATTATATAATTTTGAAAATAATATTAAGCCTTTATAAATATTATTTAATATGACATATTACAAAATTATTTATTGGTATATTGAATATATTATTTACATATTTTATTCCATTTAACTACTGAAATATATTTGATAGATTTGGAATTTCGTGATGACTTTTCTTATTGAATTGAATTGTTTGTCAATTAAAACTTATTTAATCTTGATTGTGTGACAATGTCTTTGTCTTTATTAGGAAGTTTGAACATCAGATCAAATGTTTAATATTTATAATAAATTAATTTTATCAATCATTCTCTACAATGTTTCATATTTATTTTATATGATAATTATCTCTTAATATTACTTTTGATGAAAATTAGATAACTAGGAGTCTGATAAATACAAATAAATTTATTTGTTAACATTATTCAAATTATATTTATTAGATAATAACAACAGTGTGTGGATATAATCAAAACCAAATAAATAATTGATTTTATTTAAATAATGACCCAAAATAGCCCCATTTTAATGGAATAGTATGTTAAAAACATAAAGAGATTATATAGTAAGGAATATGTGTATATAAATTGAATTATTATATTTATAAGATAAAATTTCATTTTATTTTATTTATCTGCATTTTTTATTATCAAAAGAAAATAATGGAAATAGAAACAAATAAAATAGATTAGTAACGTTAAATAAAATTCATTATATTTTAGTCTAGGGTTAAATAAATAATAAGAATTATTTAAGGGAATAAATGGATAATAGGTAAGAATCAAAATAAGAATGTAGTTAAACCTGTTTTAAGACTTTGAGGGTTTAAATTAAGCTTATCAATCTTTATATTATCAATATCACGAATTTTTCTATTATCCAAATTAAAAAAATTATCTATACAGTTTTTAAATATACTTTTAGATATTGATATTCTCTTCTAATGATAAATGATCACATGACAAAGATATTCAAGCATAATGGATACTGAATTAATAACAAGGTAAACGGAGATTTTGTGGGTTTTAATAGGTGTGGAAACATTCATAATAGTGTTAAAGTTTACCATAAGATTATTTCCTGAAATGATCTACATTTTATCAAATTTTTTATCATACTAAAAAATATTGTGTTTTTAAAAAAGGACTTGTTTTTTTGGGACTTTCTATAAATAAAATAATTCACATCTTCCAATAATAATGAATTTTATTAATAAAAATGAATTAATCTCTTTAACAAATGTATATACCTGATTGGATTTAGTGTTAAATGTTAAAATGAAAGAAGTATAAAAGAGAAAATAAAGGGCATAGACCTCAATATATGATAACTGAACTACCTTCAATTAAAACCTAATGGAAATAGAAAAAACATTTTAATTTATAAATAAACTGATCAGTAAAAATTTCTGAAAAATCATATTCATCGTCCAGAATAAAATTACAGGAATATATGTCCAAGTCTAATGAATATTGGAAGAAGAATAGAGAATCTATGAAACTAATAAAAGTTATCTAGGAATTTTATATACAATTCAACTAATGTTAATATTTGACGAATATATAATAATTTAAAACAAATAAATTTTTATATTTCCTAGTATTTTCTCATCATGGTTATATTTTTTACATATGATGATGTCAATAATGATTCATAATATAATCTTGAAGGGATGAATGTGAAATGATCATGAAAAAACACACATCAAATTCAATGATAAAATGTGTTGTAAGATCCCAGTTTTAGGAGCGGCATGTTTTTGTTGTATTTTGGGTTGAACCATTTGTTTTTGGGTTTTAAAATGTCTTCTGAAAGTGTGAGAGGCCATGGGGGTGTTCCGGAGGCTTGGGGCATGAATGAAAAGGATGTTGGGCAAGACAAGCTAGGGCGCACGGCCTGTGCATGTCTAGGGAAAACCGTGCGGCCTACCCAAGTAAACTGTGCGACCCGTCCACCTCCGGACAGTAGCAAGAGCACGGTTTGTGCATGGTTTGTTAAACTGTGCAGCCTCTTAAAGCAAGGAAAAATTACGAATTTTCCACTTTGGGATTTTAAGAACCCACTCGGGTTTTCCCCTCATTCCCTCCCTCTTCACCCTAGGCACAAACCAAATCACCCAAGAGCTCCAAGTGGTCGATCTCCCTCATTTATAAGGCGTTTTTGGTGCTGTTGGATGCGAATCGAAGCTCCGGGTAAGATTAATCCCATCCTTTCTTCTATTTTTGGTTTAGGGTTTGTATCTTCTCTCTCTCTTGTTCTGAACCTCTAAAACCCTATCATTTGGGTGAGATTTACGTTTAAGCTCCAAAGGATGGTCAGAACGAGGTCTAAGGACTCGATTGAGAGTGCTTTCAACCGCGGTTTTGAGGTAGGTGGTCTACAAGATATATTCCATGCTTATTTGGGTATTTTTTTCTTTTTTATTTGTTTTCTTGTTTGCTCTTGGTTATGTTTTGAATAAACTTGGCATGTTTGGTAATAAATGTGTTTAAAATGGAAAATGGGAACCCTTAAGAAACCCATGAGATGTGTTGGGATTAACTTGACCTAATTGGGGCCATCTATGGGATGTGCCGGCTTCCCCCGGGATTAGGGTTTGTTATTAAACACGTGACCTTATTGTAATAAATGGTAGATCCCTTGAAGAACATGTTGGCATGATTGGCTGAATTTGGAATAGATGTTAGGTGATGCACCTAGACATGGAAGTAACCTAAGAGGTTATTTGGAATGGGTTGAATGGTTGATTCATGGAAATGATGAACGGGTTAAATGGGTTAATGTGTAAACTGATTAATGACCATAATGGGATGGATTATGGGTCTAGTGTTGACTGCCTAGTGAGATAAGCATAACACATGGGAATTGGGTGAATGATTAAATGATGTGAAATGGTAATGTGTTAATGGGTTAAGTCATAAAGTGAATTCCCATGTGGGTTGTTGTGAATGGTGTTTGTCCAAGGGAAATGGTATGATGGGTTGATGGAAACTTATATATATAAGCATGTGAACATGTCTTGGTAGAGTTGGGTTTGACTTGAAGATCTACATCCATGGGTCGAGGGAAGACTGATGCTCTGAACTCCACCCTAAATGCATGGGTTAGGAATGGGGACTGATGATCTTTTCTTCTAACGGTTGCATCCACCCGGACTGATGCTTCGAGGTGAGTTTATGGTTATCCACACGGACTGATGCTTCGAGGTGAGGTATGGTTTCTATGAGGGGTTTAGTCCTGGTGAGTTAGGATAACCATGTGTTTACCCTCTTGCATGTGATTGTTGACCTTAGACCCATATAACATAATGTATGTGTTTAACCCATAGAAATGAGATGAAGTGGTAAATGATGATGATTGGTGTGAAATGAATGGTAACGGAAGTGGAAATGGCTATTGCTCTGAACTGGTTAATGGAACCTTGAATAATTACTTGTCAATTGTCATTCATATTCCTTTTTCATGTACTACTTATTCATACTGGATATTTTGTAGACAACGTTGGTGGTGGCCTACTCAGTTGTACTCACACCCAGCTCGGGCCGCCGTTGGGTACTCGAGCAGACATCATGTTTCCAGGTCAAGAGAAGGGAAAGGGTCCTTCATAGATAGTTTAGTGGACATGTGTAGAACTTGCTGAAGGATCCAGACTTGGAGTCGGGACCATTTTTGGGATTTTTATGTTGTCTTTATTTTGGGTTTTGTTCACTCGTGCACTTGTAGTATGACTTGGCATACTTATTGTTGTAAATGTTTTTCATATATGTTCCTTGTTTATTGGTTATTGTTTCCGCTATTTGGTTTATTTCTGTTGTGTCTTACTCTGATAAAAAGGGGGTATAGTCTCCGCACATAACTCCACAGACCCCTGCTACTAGTCGGCAAACTTTGGCATATGGGTAGGCACACTTAATGCCATGTAACCACCATGATCGGAGCACCATTTTAGTGGATTCCGGGTCGGGGATGTTTCAAAGTGGTATCAGAGGAGGTCTTTCATCACCTTCTCTATGTTCTTGTAATTTGGGATTGTTATCCAAGGGTTATGATTTTCCAGGCCTTCATAAATGAGATGGTGCTTGGGAGTAGCTAACCCATGTACGTGGGAAAACCCAAGTCACCCTGGGTGGGAAATGTTGTTCTTAGTTATGTGTTGTTACAGTTGATGATATTTTACCGTTTGGTGATGCACATGTGGTTTGATGTGATTGTTTTATGTTATTTGGCTTGTGGCCTTGACAGAATGAGGATTTTCTTTCATGCATCATTATAGGAACCGAGGGAGATAGGTGACATGCATTGTGTTATGCACATTCACGGGGTGGGTGTGTGAGGAAGGAAAGTAGGGTGCATCATGCATTTCATGAAACCAAGAAATAATGAGAAGAATGAAATAAAAAAAGTGGGTAGATGATGTTTAATGGGATATAATGGTTTGAAATGAAGTGGACAATGTTTTTGTAAAATGTTGTGTGAGTTTGGTGGAAGTGCATGGTTGTTTACCCCATCTGGACCATGGCCCATGGTAGGGTTGTTCGGGGCGGTGAATTGATGTGTTAATGTTGTTAAATTAGTATATGAAAATGGGTTGTTGTAGCTAGTAAGGATATTTTGAAGAAGTCGGGAATGTTTTATGGTATTTGTGCTAAATCTCATGCTTGGCATTGTATAGAGATGCCACCACGACATCGGTTACTTGTTGGGAAACCTGAGGATGTCACAGATAACACTCCTCCAGTAGAAGAGAACGAAAATCTGGTGATCAATGAAGGTAGAGAAGACCAGTTCCTGGTGAACATGGATAGCCTTATGCAGATGATAGATCAGGACCTAAGGAGGGTTGCACCGAGTATGTTTGAGCTGACCACAGAGTTCCATATAAAACACCTTCCGACCATCACCGAAGAGGGTGGGCCAGAGGCAGTGGAGTTCTGGTTAGAGTCTGTGCAGACGATACTGGATCATCTAGAGACCCCTGTTGAAAAGTGAGTAAAGCTAGCTGTATATATGTTGCGGGGCCAGGCAAGGTGTTGGTGGGACATTCAGGCTCAGACTGAGCAGGCTGAGGGAATGTCGTGGAAGGTTTTCCAAGATAAGTTTCTAGAGAATTTCTACACAGAGAATTTGAGGCAGGAGCAGGCTGTATTGTTTATGAGCATGACTTAGGGATCGCTATCAATGATAGACTATGCGAGTCGCTTCACAGATTTGCAGCACTTTTTCCCTGTGATAGAAGTGGATGCGGCACTGGTGGCATGGAATTTCCAGGATTTGTTGAGACACAAGATCAGGTCTCAAGTAAATATCATTCACATGACGAGGTTTTTAGAGGTGATGGATTGGGCACTCATCTCTAATGGGAACCTCAAGAAAGATTTGGGTGGTGGGCTTGTCGTGCTAGCTGGGCGGACAAGTGGTGCATCTTCTGAAGGTTGAAAGCTTTGTTTGGAACGTTTCTAGAAAGGTGAACAAAAGAGAGGGTCAGCCTCTCAGAGTGGGAACATGGTGTTCTATTATCAGTGTGGTAGGTCGGGGAATTTGCGTGTTCAGTGTCCTCGACCTCCAGTTGAGTGTCGTCCATGTGGCAGGATAGGTCATGTGCCAAGGTTCTGCAGGAACCCTCGGCAGACGGGTGATCCTGATGATGAAATGAAAGTACCAGGTATGGGAAGGGGATCAGTTGCCCTGTATCAGGCAGGCAGTTAGAGCTCCATAGGCCGTACCGGCTGGGTTGGTGGACGTCGAACTTCAGGGAAAGATTGCTCATGCCAGCAGGGCAGTACAACACATGGTGCTTAGGCTGGAGCCCAGGGTAGAGGGGGCAGGTCATCTTCAGGTAGTTCAATTTGCGCCTGGCAATGGCGAGGCCAGACCATCAACTGTTTGAGGTACAATCCTTGTAACTTCGGCATTTTCTAGTGCATTGTTTCACACTTGTTCCACACACTCTTTTATCACTGATAAACTTGTGGTATCGATGGGTTTAACTATGGAGAGGGTGTATGGAGTTATGTCAATTGACACTCTGTTGGGAGTGTGGGTTGAGGATATAGAGTAGTGTAAGGGATGTTCCTTGGAAGTTGGTGGGTATCATTTTCAATGGGACTTGTTCATTCTCGGGATGTTAGGTTTTCACCTAATCTTGGGAATGTATTGGTTGGTGTTGTATCGGACGCACATAGATTGTTATTGCCACAGAGTATTGTTCAAGTCACTTGAGGGAGACACTTATGTCCACCGTGGTGAATCGGATGTTTGAGCAGGGCGTGCAGGACACTTTGGTCAGTGATTGAGTGGACTCACTGCTCGAGTTGCATGTCTCATAGTTGATGATAATGAAAGAGGAGAACAGTCTATTTTCCCTCCGGTGGTGGATCGGTTTCATGAAGTGTTTCCTGGCGATTTCTCAGGGTTACCACCCATGTGGGATGTTGAGTTCACGATTGATTTGCTACCGGGAGAGGATCCAGTTTCTATTCGTCCATACCGAATGGCACCGACAGAACTCCAGGAACTGAAGGATCAGCTTGAGGAGTTTGAGCTTAAGGGGTTTATCTGTCCTAGTATGTCTCCTTGGGGATCTCACGTGCTTTTTGAAAAAAAGGTCGATGAGTTATTGAGGCTGTGTGTTGACTATCGAAAGTTGAATTTGATGACGGTGAAAAATCGGTACCCTCTTCCTAGAATTTATGACATGTTTGATCAATTGAGGGGTTCATCGGTTTTTTCTAAGATTTATCTGAGGTCGGGTTATCACCAGTTGAGCGTGAGGTCTTCTAACATACCAAAGACAGCTTTATGGAGTCGGTACGGGTTGTTTGAGTATGTGGTAATGCCTTTCGGCTTGATTAATGCACCATTAGTGTTCATGGCTTTGATTAACCTGATCTTTCATCCCTATCTAGATCGTTTTGTAGTTATCTTTGTTTACAATATCTTAGTGTACATGAAAACTCACGACGATCATGCCCAACATCTTGACATCATCTTGGGTACACTAAGGGAGAATCGGCTATATTCCAAGCTATCCAAATGTCAATTCTGGATAGGTGAGGTAAATTTTCTAGGTCACATCATCATAGAGGTAGGTGTGTCAGTTGATCCAGAGAAGGTGCAGGCAATTGTATCTAGGGAGCATCCCAAGAGTGTTTTTGATGTTCGATGTTTCTTGGGTTTGGCTGGGTATTACCAAAGGTTCATTCAGGATTTCTCTTGCTTCACAGCACCACCCTTGGGATTGACCAAGAAAGGAATCAGGTTCAAGTGGTCTAAGGCTTGTGAGAACATCTTCTAAGAGTTGGAGAAGTGGTTGAAAACCACACCTATCTTAATCTTACCTGAGCCGGGTAAGAAATACGTCATGTTTTGTGATGCATCTGGAGTCGGAATGGGGGTTTTGTTGATGCAGGATGAGCGGGTTGTGGCTTATGGGTCGATGTACTTGATACCAAATGAGCGGAATTGTCCCACTCATGACCTTGAGTTGGCTGCTGTGGTGTACACCTTAATGTGCTGGAGGCAATATCTGTTAGGAGAATGGTTTATTGTGTTTACTGAACATAAAAGCTTAAATTAAATCTTCTCAAAAAGGGATCTGAACCTTCAGTATCGAAGATGGGTTGAATACCTCCAGTCTTTTGACTTTGAGTTGGTGTTCACACCAGGAAAATGAAATAGTTTTGCTGATGCTCTGAGCAAGAAGGTTCAGAATTAGGTGGTTCAGGAGTCCAGCACTGAGTGGAAGGTGATGGCCTTGTTTGTAGAGATGCACCTGGAGGTGCGGGAGGAGAGTGTTCAAGTCATTCTTTCTTCCTTAATGATGTAGTCGATTCTTTTGAGTCTTTTTCAAGAAGTTCATCTTGAGGATCCTGATTGTTTGATCATGAAGGAAAATCTTTATGGTGTAGAGCTACCTTCTAGTTGTACCGTTGGCATGGAAGGTGTTGTTTGTGTTCGTGATCGTGTGGTTGTGCCAAGGTGTCTCCAGGAAGAGTTGATGTGTGAGTTCCATAAATTATAGTGGGTAGTGAATTCTGGTTTTACCAAGATGTACCATGATCTCCGAAGGCATTTTTGGGGGCCTGGAAAGAAGAAGGAAGTTGCGGGATTTGTGGCACGGTGCCTTAGCTGTCAGCAGGTGAAGGCTGAGCATCAACACCTAGGTTGTTTGTTGAATCCATTTCCCATTCTGGAATGGAAGTGTGATGATATAACAATAGATTTTTTCATGGGTATTCCGAGGATGCTGTGGAAGAATGATGCAATCTGGGTGGTTGTGGATCAGTCAACTAAAGTGGCCCATTTATTGCCGAATCCAGAGACCTTTACAGTCGACCAGTTGGGTGAGTTGTATGTTCGGAAAATAGTGTGGTTGCATGGGGTCTCGCAGACCATAGTTTCGGACTGAGATATGCATTTGACATCGCGTTTCTGGAAAGGGTTCCAGAAGGTTCTTGTTATGTAGGTGTTTTTGAGTACGGCCTTCAACATGCAGATGGATGGGAAGTCGGAGCGTAATATCCAAGTGTTGGAACACATGTTAAGAGCTTATGTCTTGTACTTTTGTGGTTCTTGTGAGAGGCACCTTTCATTAGTTGAGTTTTCCTATAACAATAGTTTTCAGGATACACTTCAGATGACACCGTTTGGGGAACTCTACGAGAGACCATGTAGATCTCCGTAGTGTTGGTTTGAGGCCGGTGAATCTGAGTTGTTGGGGCCAAGTCTCGTGCAATAGACTTCGGAGAGAGTTAAGTTGATCAGGAAGTGGATGGCTATGGCTCAGACTAGGTAGAAGTTGTATGCAGATCGGTGGTGTAGACCTCTTGAGTTTGGGGTGGGGGATAAAGTGTTCCTTCGAGTGTCTCCAAGGTTGGGTCACCATCGGATTCGAAAGCAGGGTAAGTTGGCGCCCAGGTATTTGGGACCATTTGAGATTGTGGAGAGGATCATACTAGTGGCTTACTAATAGGCTCTTCCACAGTGGTATGGAAGGATGCATGATGTGTTTCATGTGTCGCAGCTTTGGCGGTATCACCCTGACCCTTCTCATGTTGTTGATGTCGAGGATGTGGAGCAAGAGGCTGAGGCGTCCTTTGAGGAGCATCTGGTTTGTGTGGGGGATCATAGTAAAAAGGTCTTGTGAGACAAGGTTGTTCCATTAGTTTGAGTACTATGGAAGCATGGGAATGTTCAGAAGAAACATGGGAGCGGGAATCAGATATGCAGGTTCAGTGGCCCAAACTCTTCTCTTCATTGGATAAATGAGGCTTGGAAACTCAGCTCAAGGACGAGCAGTTATAAGGTGGGGAGGATGTAAGATCCCGATTTTTTGAAAAGTATGTTTTTGTTGTATTGTGGGTTTAACCCTTTGTTTTTGGGTTTTAAAATGTCTTCTGAATGTGTAAGAGTCCTTGGGGGTGTTCCAGGGGCACATGGCACGAAAGAAATAGATGTTGGTAAAGACAAGCCAGGGCGCACGACCTGCGCACGACCAGGGAAAATCGTGCGGCCTGCCCAGGTAAAACACTCGACCCCTCCTCCTCCAAACATTAGTATGCGCACGGTTTGCGCACAGTTTGTTAAACTGTGTGGCTAAACTGTGCGGCCTCTTAATGTTGGGAAAAATTATAAATTTTTTACTCTAGTATTTTAATAACCCACTCGGGTTTTCCTCTCATTTCCTCCCTCTTCAGCCTAGGCACGAACCAAATCGCCCAAGATCTCCAAGAGGTTGATCTCCCTCGTTTCTATGGAGTTTTTTATGCCGTTAGATACGGATCGAAGCTCCGGGTAAGGCTAATCCCATCCTTTCTTCTCTTTTTGGTTTAGTGTCTGTATCTTCTCTCCCTCTTGTTCCAAATCTCTAACACCCTAATTATTTTTGTGAGTTTTAGCTTAAAGCTCCAAAGGTTGGTCGGATCGAGGTCTAAGGACTCGATTGAGAGTGCGTTCAACCGCAGTTTCGAGGTAGGTGGTCTACAAGTTATATCCCATGGTTATTTGGGTATTTGTGCATGTTTAGTTTTGTTCTTATTTCCCCTTGGTTATGTTTTCAATAACCTTGGTATGTTTTGTAATAATTGTGTTTAAAATGTAAAATGGGAACCCTCATGATCCCCATGGGATGTGTTGGGATTGACTTAACCTAATTGGGGACATCCATGGGATGTTTCAGCTTTCCCCAAGATTAGGGTTTATTATTAAACAAGTGACCTTGTTATAATAAATGGAAGAGCCCTTGATTAATATTTTGGAATGATTGGTTGAATTTGGAATAGAAGTTAGGTGATGCACCTAGACTTGGAAATAAACTAAGGGTTACATGAAATGGGTTGAATGGTTGATTCAGGGAAATGATGAACGGGTTAAATGGATTAATGTGTAAACAGATTAAAGACCATAATGGGATGGATTATGGGTCTAGTGTTGAATGCTTAGTGAGACAGGCATAACACATGGGAATTGGGTGAATGGTTAAATGTTGTGAAATGGTAATGTGTTAATGGGTTAAGGAATAATTTGAATTCCCATGTGGGTTGTTGTGAATGGTGTTTGTCAAAGGGAAATGGTATGATGGGTTAATGGTGACTTATATATATAAGCATGTCCACATGGCTCGGTAGAGTGGGGTATGACTTGAGGATCTACGCCCACGGGTTGAGGGAAGCGTAATGCTCTAAACTCCACCCTAAATTCATGGGTGAGGAATGGTGACTAATTATATTTTCTCATAATGGTTGCATCCACCTGGACTGATGCTTTGAGGTGAGTGTATGGTTATCCACCTGGACTGATGCTTTGATGTGAGGTATGGTTCCTATGAGAGGGTTAGTCCTAGTGAGATAGGATAACCATGTATTTACCCTATTACATGTGATTGTTGGCCTTATACCTTTGTAACATAATGTATGTGTTTAACCCATAGAAATGTGATGTAGTGGTATATGATGACGATTGGTGTGAAATGAATGGTTTTGGAAGTGGAAATGGCTTTGGATCTGAACTGGTTAATGGAACCTTAAATAATTACTTGGCAATTTTCATTCATATTCCTTTTGCATTCACAACCTATTCATACTGGATATTTTGTAGACACTATTTGTGGTGGCCTACTAAGTTGTAGTCACACCCTGTTCGGGCCACCATTGGGTACCCGAGCAGACTTCATATTTTCCGGTCAAGAGAAGGGAAAGGGTCCTTGCTAGATAGTTGAGTGGAAATTGGTAGCACTTTGTGGAGGATCTGGACATGGAGTAAGGACCATTTTGGGGATTTGGTCGTTGTGTTTATTTTGAGGTTTGTTCACTCTTTCACTTGAAGAATGACATGGGATATTTATTATTGGAAATGGTTGTTATATATGTTCCTTGTTTATTGGTTATTTTTTCCGCTATTTGGTTTATTTCTGTTGTGTCATACTCTGATAAAAATGGGGTATATTCTCCCCACATGACTCCATAGACCCCCACTCTTAGTCGGCAGCCTTTGAAGTATGGAGAGGCGCGCTTAAGGTCATGTAACCACCAGGCTCAGATCACCAATTTATTGGCTTCTGGTATGGGGATGTTACATGTGTTATAATCTTAAAAAGTCACATCATATACATTAAATATATTTTTCAATATTTAAATTCGAATAATTTCTAAATTGATAGATTACTTAAATGAAAAATTTCTTATAAAAGTCAAAAATAGAGAAAATAACATAAAATATCTAGGAATAGTAATGAATATCAACACAGCCATTCCCTCAGGTTCCTAATAATTATCTAAAGATAAGACAATTTAATTTTTACCATCGTTGGATTTCTCTTCGTCCCATTTTGTTTAACAACCCTTATATTGTAATTAATTCAAAAAAATATGGGATCCATATTTATAGATTCATTATTTTACAACCCAGTATTCTAATTTAAGATATCTAGAAGATAAGGAATTTACATCTCTAGATCATCTGATTGCGTAAGTATTGAGATTTGGAACATGTTTACCATTTATATATAATTAACTAATAATTATTTATTTTTAACTTGAATGTTATTATCTATTATTGTGTTACTTATATTCAATTTTTCTATTGATACTTCTCATACAAGATTTTTAGTTCTATATCTTATTACTATATGTTTTATCAAAAATTATTTTTATTGATTTTTTATTTTTTTTAAACTTCCTTCAACTATTTTATCGTAACATAGACTATCCAAATATGGTGATAAATTCCTACTTACTATCAAAAGGATGATCATTTATTTATTTTTTCAATTTTCCTTTATATTAATTTACATTATCTTGTGAAATGGGGTATTAAAATCTAATCATAAAAGATTAAGCAATTTCATATATAAAATGTAATAGAGAAAATATACAAAGAATACTCTTAAAAGAATATATATTTTTTGTAAAAATTAGTTAGAGAGTAATGATAAAATTAAAAACATTAATTTCCATACTGTTATATATCATATTAGTTTTATATAGACTAAATCTTCTCTCATTTATGCAGCCTAATTATATTTTATTGGTCATTGGATATATTTTTTTTCATAAATAACCCTTTGGTAAATTTTACCTTCCCTTCTCTTCTCATTTCATCAACTTCCAAAATGTCTTTTAGGGGTTGTTAAATTTCATAGGAAAATGTTTTCATGAATGATTTTTATAATGTATACCATGATAATATGTAGATATCCTCTTAAATGGTCACCTTTAAAATTAATATTATGTGAATAACATACAACATTGTAAAAATTTAATTCCTTAATAATACACAATTACTAGAATTCCAAAACCAAAACCATGAGTCGTAACTACACTATATCAATTATTATAAGAAAACATTTATTGAGGGTGTTCGATATATTTCTATTAGGGGACAAAAACTCTTACTCTTGATCCTCTGGATTTCCCTGCCACAATTTATATTCCAAAAGTATGTTTTTTTAGAAATAAATATGGTATATATAAAAAGGTTTTACATTTATCTTGGGGAATACAGTCTTTATATGTTAACATTTAATTAAAAAATATATCCTAATAAGTAATAATCTAAATATTCTAATTAGGTCTATGGTTTTCTATAATTTATATTTTTTATCAAAAAAATTGAAAAACAATGCACTTGCAATTTCAAATAATTAAATATTAAATTTAATAAACATGTTAAAAACAAAACCTCATTGAATTTGTGTCAAACTTCCACAACATTTTAGTATTAATATTCTGAGATCAAAAAAACAATTATAAAGATATTTATGTCATATACAGGGGTGAAATTAACATTTTACCCTTGAGTGTGTATTTACTATAATATTTGGAAATTATCATTCCAAAACATGAGTTTTTTGGATTTATAACAAAAATATCTTGCAAACATTTCATAATTGAAAATAAAAAACATCCTAATAACCTAAAAAACATCAAATGTATGAACAATTAAAAATCTATTACACAAACATATAATGAACATACACCTTCAAAAAGGATCAAGAAATAATTCAATGATGGTTAATAGAAGATATTTAAATCAATTAAAAACATTTATTTAATTTAACTATCCATTTACCCCACTTTACTCATGAGTTTCATTAAGATTAAAGGAGAGGAAACTGAAGATCTCTCTCCCACTCTATGTTGTTTTCCTTCATACATCCATTTTAATTAATCTATAAGAGTTATCTACCCCATGAAATATGTATTTTATAACCCCAGATGATTCTGTAGTACCTTAATTGAACCCAATAAATTATGTTTAATTGTTGTATAAATATAAATAATACCATAACATTAATAACACTACTACCTCATCATAAAAGTAAAACCAAAAAATGATTTGACATAAAAACTAGTAAAAAACTACATATAAATATTATTTTAGCCACATTAAATGTCACTAAGTCCAAATCCTCTACAAATTAACATTGGATAACTCATCCTATAGTTGTAATAAACTAACCACTAATCACCATTCCAAATGATTAAATTCTTCAAACATCAATTTCATTCATATTTAAATCATCATTTAAAATGATCATTGTATCTAGTAAAATCTATACAATAATTAAGGATTCTAGAACTTGTATTTAGTTAATTTTCACCATTCATTTGATCATTGATATGTCTGTTTTTCTCTTTTGGGTTTTTTATGATTTTATTGAATTTGGGAAGCCCAAGGGGCTATGTACGATTGCCTCAATGTTAAGGAGAGCCATGAAGTTTTCCCCAGAAAGTAGTGCTCCCCATTTTTAGCCACTTGGAGGGGTGCATGGTTTGATAAATCCATGAATTCATTCCCCCCCCCTCCGCACACCCAAAATTCCCCTTATATAATAGGAGTTCTTTTTTAGGGATAATGGTTTATATAATAGTGTGACTGACTAATAAAACAATGCATACGGGATACTGAACATCAAATATTTTAATTAAAATTTCCCAAACCAAAAGATTATTTTCCTTATCACCCCACTCATCCAAATATGATTTTCCATTGTTCTTGGGGGCTCCAAATATATTTATTAGGATCCTTTACCCCATTTCATTGTGAATAAAATATATAGTTGTTGATATTAACTCTTTTTTGGTATGTGATATCTTCTTTGTTTATGTTCTTCTTACTCCAATATTTCTCCCCCATTGAAGATGAATGATTCCTACCACTATTGAAAGAATAGATCAATGTTTTAAGGGATATTTTTTTGTTGGATATTATTTTGACGTTTTTAACCTATAACACTTTTGTTTTTGTGAACTTTATTTATCTAAATTAAATAATGGGATAATGATCAGCGAGTATTCGCTAATGATAATAATTTAGGTGGTATAATTGATAATTCCCATCATCATGATCTTGATCTTATGTCTATAGTTGATTGTTGTGTTTCCTTGTGGGAAAATGACATCATGAAATTGGAAGACAAATCATGGATATTTTTGGAACCATTGGTGATTATTAGACCAGACTTGATGGTAACCTATGGGGTGTGGTTATATCCTTGACATTATGACTTATGGAATGTAAAAAACAAAATATTGTGTTTATAGAACTGAATTAAACCCATTATTCATGGTTATATAATTGGATTTAATGGTTTTATTGAATTATCCTTGAAGATTTAATTATTTGTGTATTTATTTTATGATCAATGGATTAATTATGGATTCCTCGTGTAGTTCCTTGTGATACATGTTAAGAACCATGGTACTGTTTGATAAATTAAATGGAGAAATTTGTTATTAATGATAAATAATAATATTAATGATGATGAACCATGATATATATGTATATGAAAATGTGAAAAATGAGTTTTGGGTGATGGACAGATAATAGGTGTACCTATGGGGTTCCAAACTGTGACTCTCAGCCTTTAATGCTTGAATGTTAATTGTTACTGGATTGAACATCCAATCGCCCATGATTTTTGAGATAGATTGATTCTCTAGGCACCAAAGTTAAAAGTATTTTAATGAATATCCGTGTGCCTAATATAATGATTCGAGACATATCCACAATGTATATTTGGTAATAATTTTTGGAATGATGCTTGAAGTCGTCGAAATGAATTTGGAAATAAATTTAATAAAACCCATGAATTGATAAAATGGTAAAATCCCAATAGTGAGTGATTTAGACTGTATAAAACACCGAAGTTGGTATGATCATCTCAAGTCTCACCATGAACCTAAGGGTTAATGATGTTAATTAAAAAACAAAAAAAACCGAAACATGTTTACTTTTATTGGCCTATATATTATTTCTATATACCACTGTATACACCTTTGTAGACAAGATATTCGTTAAGAAATATTTGGTTGTGGTCTGCTAAGTTTTACTCAGAAACTACATGTTCCTCTATTTAATACGTTCATATACATAATGTTTCTAGTTCAAGAAAATGGAAAGAGCCCTACAATTTATGGCTGAGTTGGGATTAGGGTTGGAGTAGGGACCATGAAACTAAACATTATTTCAGGACCTTCTTTGGAGTTGTTAGTGTGTCATTATTTTTATTAAATTTGAAACATGAAATATATATGGCATCAAAGTATCTAATGATTTATTCTATGTTCATTTCCCCTATTTTGGGATTATCATGTGACATTGGCAGTTGTAAGAACCTTTCCTTTCTCTCACGGAACAAATCATTTTTTTCAATTTAATCATTTTTCCAACATTGTTAAATGTGCATTATTACCTAAGGATGGTCCAGGAGAATATAAGCTTTTATAATGTCCAGTTTTTCATTGAATGGGGAACCATGGATGGTTGCACAGTTACCTCATGGTTAGTACATACCCTATGGGGTAACTATATGAAGAAACTTTCAATAGTAGGGGCGAACAGTTTGACTATAACTATGTGACCTAAGGTGCATGATCATGTGATATTGAAAACATTTGGATAGAGGATTTTGACAATTTATTTTCTCGGTTAGTGAAATCAAGAACGTTAACAATGTAGTGTGCTCCTTGGGAAGTTCGATGGAACAAGGTTGGCGCATGGTTTAACGAACTGTGTATCCAATCTATATGACCATATCTTAATGGGTGAAATTCTATGATTTCTAGAGAAATGATTTTAAAATAAAACCAATTATTCCTCCCAAATTATCCAAAATATTATAACTACTTCTTCATCCTATAATCAAACTCCTTACTTATTCTTCATTCTTAGATATCTCATAAATATGAACACCGAATCTAGTTTCGTCATAAGAATTGTATTACTTGAGGAATGATATCAAATCCACTTACTTATATTATATATTTCTCTTCCCCTTATATTTTCTATTTAGGTGCCATACCATTTTTCTTACTTTTAGGGTGTCATACTATTCATCTGATTTATTTTAATCTACTTAAAACATGAAGTCGATATTGGATGATCAACTGTTTATGACCCTAAGGTGGGTGGTCTAGTTTTCTTCCATCAAGGTGGAGTTGTTTTTATATTTGTTTCATTATTCTGTATGTCGTTCATTTTATCATGTTTCATATAAATGAGTTCATTTATTTATAATAATTTTTCCCATGTTATTACACTATAGAGGATCATTGTTCGATAATTATAGGATATCTACCTCAATCATAGACACACATTGGGTTTTTTGCCTTGAAATTCAAGTTTATGTTTAATTGATTAAAATATATGAGCAACTTATAAGTGTTTGTCTTGTTTTTAAATTGGATTTCCCACTCATTGGCATGTTCTCATAGATTTCAAAGAACCTACTATGTGCATGGCTTCTAATGAAATAGAATTTCCATGCCAGGGTTATTTAAAAATCTCATTGATATTGAACAACTTTTTCAACATGGTTTTCCATGATTATATTAATTAGAAATATTATTTTATTATATTATAATCAGTGGAAAGGCTATGAAAATAAATTTATTCTTGTTATATGTCTTATATGATTTTCTATACCCATTAATGTAAGGTACTTGGTGGAATTTATTTAAAAGTGGTGACACAACATGATATTATTATTATGCTTATTCCCTTGAGATTGTCTATGGAGTGATGGTTAAGGGACTTTTTGTGGAGGATGCTTCACTCTCCCTTATATTCTGTTTTGATCATGATGTATCTCACCATCATATTTCCATTTTTTGATGGGAATGATGATTTACACTAAAATTTTTCGGGTGTCAGTCTTGATGTCTCACACCATCTATCTGAATTAGGATCGTGATGTATCACATTAATTTTGAGATTTAGGTAATGTACCCTCAATTAGAGCATATATATCATTTGGACATGTTATGAATTTTTGAGTTACACATTAGTCAATCCAGAACTTGTTATGTAGGTATATGACTACATAAATTCACATGTACATAGTTAATATTGGTTGATAAAAAATATACTCTAATATAAATAAATATTACTATATATAATGTTCTGGGTCATACATATTTTTGCTTATTTCAGAGTAGTTATTGCCACCATGAGTCCTATAGAAGCCTGAGCTGGCTGGTATTTATTTTTTCATAGTTATTATTATTATTATTATTATTATTATATACACACTTATATTACTATGTACACTTCTTGGATATCCTTTAGACACCATTGGTGGTTAACTAATAGGATTTTATATCACACCCTACTCGGCCCTCCTTTGGAACCCTCAGTAGGACATATGATTGAAGGTATCAATAAGGGAAAAATCATATTACAGGTTGTTGATATTCATTACTTATTTTTTCACTATGGGTGTTTAGAACAGAGAAAATTCTAGACATTCTAGTGGATAATCATTTTTTATTTTTTGTATTTTTTATAGCATTTTTTATATGCTTGTCCCATGTATCCCTATTTTGTATATGTGTATTCCAAGAAATAAAATATCCAAATCATCCTTTTTTATCTTTAATTATTATTATTTTTCTCCATTATTTATACTTCCATGTTTTATTATTATATCTATTGTATATACTTCCCCTATGGTGGGTTATTGGTCCGGTAATTATAGTATATGTTTATTTATTATTCTTATAAGGTATGTTCATTTATCATATCCATGTTGCCACTATGATATGAGGGTATATTCTCCCCAATGTACCACCTATACACCCTTTCTTCTAGTTATTATCCTCTAGAGTATGAGGTGGTGTGTTTATGGTTTTGCGGCCCAATAGATCAACACCCTGATTTAGTGCACACTAGGTCTAGACGTTTTATCAGAGGTGTTTCTTTTCCTTACATTCTACCATTTGAGAATTATACATGAGATGTTGAGATTATAGAATTTTTTTAATGGGCATGTTTTTTGGAGTAGCTAATCTATGTATAGGGGATACCAAAATTTCATGGGATGGGTAATTGAAATAATTTATTATATATATTTTGGTCGATAAAACATCACCATTTGTTGAGAAACATTTCTTGTATTGATTTTATTGTTTGTTTTATGAAAATTAGAATTTGGTTACCGTGGTCATGATAAAAATAAGGAATGTCATTACATGCACCATTATTGGAACAATAGGAATAATATTCCATTTATTTTTTCATTCCATGTCTACTTTCACCAAGAAATTTCATGTTCCATATTATGAGTGCATTGATTAATTATAGGAATATTACTTACATGAATCATAAAGAATAATTGAAACAAAAAATATTTTCGTTAACCATACAGAGTGTTACTTAATTGGATAATGTGAACGCCATGATTAGTCTGTTATGTCATGATGAGCCATAGACCATTGGTCGTAGGGAATGGAATGTGTTACGGTTAGGATTAAGTTGATGCCATATTTCAGTTTATAAGGAGTATGGGTCCTTCTAAATTTGAATTTGGGATCCTCATATTTCATAAATTTAAATTGATTTAATTATAAAATGAGAATAATTTAAAATGAATAAAATTTATTATGTGAAATTCTCGTATTATACGCATGATATGAGACTTAAAACCAATCTCTCTTCTACTAGTAGTTATTTGGTTGTCTCTTACATTATTATGGCCATTAAATTCTATCTATATCATCATGACCTATATTTTGGAGTCATAGAAGAGGTTTGATATATTCATGGGAAGGCTATGTATCTATCATATTTTTCAGTATATGGTCTTTACGACTATTAAATTGACTTTTGAATCATTTTTTTGGCATTGTAGATGCTTTCAACCATGAAATCATCTAGTCTTACACCTTTAATGGGGTGAAGACCAAGAAATTGAGGTGTTGGTCCTTGATATTTCAATGATCCATCCAATAGTTCCCCCTATAAACTCCCAATTTTTTTAATATGGGAACTAGCATCTAGTTCTTTGGTGGATTTTTTTTCATGATGAAAAATATGAAAGGTGTTACTCGACCAACCCTGACTATGGCTGTTATGACTCGGGAGTTCCAAATTCATAATCCTATCACATGTTCTAGGGATGGAATACCATATACTATGATTTCATGTACAGATGTCATGTATTCATTTTTTGACCATATAGAGATAGCTCTAGAGTGGTGGGTCAAACTCACTATATATATATATATATGCTACGTCATTATACTAGGATATGGTGGGATATTATTACTTCGAGTTACTGACAACGAGATATGATTTTGGATGATTTCCAAAAATAATTCTATGACTACTTATTTCAACAGACTCTAAGGGCTGTATGTACAATAGACATTACTAATATACAATATCATGAAATATTTGTCTTCGAGTATTCAAAGTGAATTACTAAGCTATAATAGTTTTAATCAACCCTATCTGATGATGACTTTATGACCATAAGGTTATTAAAGGATGCAATGGTATATGCCATCCGATCACAAGTCAGCCTTTTTAGGATGACTACTATTTATGAGATTTTTTCGAGACTCTTTTTACTGAGATACATCTAAGAGAATATGATGGTTCAATTTAGAGATATATAACACCAAGATCTGTTAGATCTTCTTCAATAAGATACTAGTGTATATTCAAGGTTTCTCATAGAGCAAGTAGTTGTCAGAATCCTCATTATGATGGTTTCTAGATATTTTACTAGTTTACGAAGCCAGGACATACAAAACCTCTTTGTTAAAAAGATTTTGTATAATGCAGAGGATGTAGTAGGATGGGATATATTTAGTGCTTTTACAGGGCCTTTCCAATAGTTACTAGTGATATGGGATCTACACCTACCCGAAATTCCATAGTGTGGCCAATTGTATATATATAGGTAGGAAGATAGAATAACAATGACCATTAAAGATATGGTTCTAATCAAGGAATAGGAATTCATGCTCAAGATTCTCATTTTTATTAGAGTGGGCTTTCAAAGGGTAGTCAAGTTATAACTTAGAACTACGGTATATTCCAGTAACATGTAGTGAAACCTATGATGTAGGGGAAGAGCCCCAGACCTTCTACTATAAGAGGTATTGTTCTAGTAAAGAAAAATCCAGTTTGTTATTTTTTTGTAATAGGCGTGTCTCATTTTTTTATATTAGAATGAATCATGGTTAGTCTAGGCCTTGATATTAAACACATATGCGGCATGATGACACATGATGAAAAATTTTGTATTAGAAAAAATGTTTTATGTTTTCTTATGGATTGTACCCTTGTGATAGGTGAATTTATTTTAATATAGAATCTCTAAATCCTTAACATGAAAGTGTTCAATGAAATCAAGAGGATTGACTAGTTAGTTACCTATTGAGGTCATATTTAATATTAATTTAAGAGGGTGATTTTTATATCACCAGAGGGTGGTAGGTATGTATATAACAAAGAATGTGAAATTATTTTGAAACGAATGGGAACTGAGCTTTAGAGGCTGGGTAGAGTGAAAAATAAATATCCTCTCTTTTTTGGATGATTATCAGTTACGACCAAATATTTTCCCTCTGGTAATTGATTATTTTATTGATTTATTCCCTAGAATATTTTCTAGCCTAACTAAATTGTGAGAGGTAGAATTTATGATTTCATATTATTCTAGGAATTTCATAATTTCCCATTCCACCTTATAAGTTTGAACCTATAGATATTCTAGAGCATAATAATTAGTTGTAGGATTTGGAGGCTAATTGATTTATGTGACCCAACACCTTTCCAGGGGGCTCACAAGTCTTTTTTAAAAATAATAAGGATAGTAACCTAAGGCTATGTATAGATTAGATTCAATTTAAATATATTAAGGTAAAGAACATGTATCCACTACCTTGATTAGAGGACCTCATTGATCAAATCTGAGTAGAGAGAGCATTTTCAAATATTGATTTGATGTCTATCTATCATCATGTGCGAGTTAGGCTATCAGAAATACCTCACATGGATTCAAGATCATTTATTGGGTTTAATAGTACATATTTATTTCATTTTGTCTCATTAATTAACCAACTACTTTTAAAGATATGGTAAATAGGGTTTTCCACCCTTAATTGGACTCATTTTTTGGTTGACTATATGGTTGATATCATAGTGTATTCGTCCTCATGACATGACCATGACAACTATCATGAGATCAGTTTGAGTACTCTAAGTGAGAATCTTCATTATGGTATGCTGAGTAAATAATGTTTTGTATGGAAAAGGTATACATTATATTACATATCATCTCAGATTCAGTAGATCTAATGGACCTAATTTAATTGGGAGTTGTAGTTTCCGGGGAACATCCCAACAACTTCTTTGACATGCAGAGTTTTATGGTGCTTGATGGGTATTATAGAAGATTAATACATCATTTATTATACCATACAACACCACTTAATTGTCTAACACAGAATAGTGTTAAATTAATATTGTCAAAAAATGTGGTGAAAAGACATTTTGGAGTCTTAGGGTATTTTTACTTCAGTTTTGATCCTGATTATTTCATAGTTGGGAAAGAAATATACTATTTACTATGAAGAATCTAGTATCTAGAAGAGAGATATATTTATGTGAGACTGTTCCACCTATATCATATTATTCCCACTCAGAGCATCAGTTACTACATTTCATTTCCAAAAATATAAGAAAGCTCAAAATCAAAGGACTACAGATACTCACCCTATCATTATTTCCTTATATTCAAATCACACTACGTAATGATATACATAACTATTTAGTGATTAGTGAATAAAAAAACTCTCTCCATGTAAATGGTGTCTCCAATAGAGTACAACATTTAACTACTGAATATAAATCTAGGACATAGATTAGGTAATTTTGCTCATGAGGCCTCATCTGATGACACTCATACATAAGGACTCACTTTTGGCCAGTGGAAAATGGAATTTCTTGGAATTTTTTTCATATATTCAGGTTGATATTTTGGAGGATCATGGGAAGAATATCCACTATTCCTTATTAGTGAACTCTACTATTAAAAAACAAGTGATAATGAGTCAACATTCAGATCATGAATGCTTAGTCTAAATGGAAAGTATCATAGATAACGATTTATCTTCAAGTTGGAACGTAGATGATGATGTGAGCCTATATTTTCATTGGTGTTCATGGGTCCTAGAAGATATTAGAGAGGTTCTATTTTAAGAATTTCATGCCTCAACATGGGAAGTAAATCCCAATGTCCACAAGACATATCAATACATGTGTTTGTAGTATTGGTGGACTACTATGAAACATGAGATTGTCAGTTTTGTAACCCTGTGTTCCACCTCTCATCAGGTGAAATTATAAAAATAGTTATCGTAAGGAATTTTATAGTCATTGTCCATTCCATAATGAAAATTGTATGTTGTTTTTATGGATTTTTTGTCAGGATTACCTATAATACCTCATGGAAACCATACAGTTTGGTTTTGTTTGACCATTTGATGATGGTATCACATTAATTACCCATGAAAAAGATATTATTTTATGAAGTTCAAGGGAGGATATACATTATAGAGGTCGTACAACATCATGGAGCTCTATAGTCTACAGTTACTTATAAGGATTCAGGCAACATATCTAGGTTCTAGGAGGGGTTTCAAATACACTTTAGTACATAGGTACTTATTATCATGACATATCACCCTCATATAAACAGATATATTGAGGGTATATTTAGGTGTTCAAGGATATTCTTTATGGATGTGTTCCATATATTGGGTGTTCTTTGGAGAAACACATATCCCTTTTTGAGTTAACTTATAATAATAGCCTTCGAGTTTGCATTTAGATGGATCTTAACAAGGCCTTATATGGTTGGCCTTGCTGATCACCACTATGTAGGTTAGAGACCTGGAGGAATCATTGACTCAACCACCTCTCACCTAAGAGGCTACAGATTCGGTCTAGTTGATCATAATGAACATGGTGAGAGCTCAATGTAGACAACTATCATATGCCAAGAAAAGTTGAGGACATCGTGAGTTCGAGTTCATATATCATGTTTCCCTAGGATTTTCATCCAGGTTGGTCCATCGACTTATTATGAAATTGGGTAAGCCTTCACCTAGATTCTTTGGACTGCTATAGTTTTTGAAACAGATCGGAGAAATCACTTATCTAATATCATTTCCTAAGAGATATATATCATTTAATGATTTAATTCATGTATCCATTCTTCTTTGGTATTATCCAAACACATCATATGTCTTTCCTCCAAAATTGGTCTAGCTATATATGGATGCTTCTCTCATGGAGTATAATGTATGTATTTTTTGTTAGAGCATGAAGATAATCTGAGGTAGGTCAGTACATTGGGCATGGGCTCTACGGTAACATGGATGAGTACAGTATGAGACCTATTATTTAGAAGATGATATATGAGGTCAGGGGCTGCCAATATCCTCTTATGATCATTCTTTACCCATAGAAGATTGACTTGGGGAATAGATTCTTTATGAGGGGGTGGTATTAAGGATCAGTTCTTTTTCTTGTGGTAAAGCTAATTTTTTAGTTAATCCTTTTATTAACCTTTTTAAATTTGAACTTCAGCCTCTGAAAGGTTATAGGAGTATTTGTGGATTGTTCGAAACCTTGAGCTCTAGAAATTGGTAAATCATGGTAGGTTCCATGGTTATTGTACGATTTCTACAAACTATGTATGATAACCATGTTGTATACCATTAAAAATAGGGGGCGACAAGTTTTGTATGTAACCAAGCGACATGAGGTGCACTACATTTCAATATTACTATAATTTTTGATAGAGTATTTTCACATAATTTGTATGGGGTTTGGGGAACCGTGTTCCTTAGCAATGCAGGGTCCAACATGGGTATTGTACTGGCACACAGTTGATGCATGGTTTGTACATCCATGTGGTCAAACCATGTTATAATTTATGTCTGGGAAAAATTTCACTTTTTCCATCAAATATTTTTCATAGAAAACCCCGTATTCTACAATTCCTCCCCAGCAGATGAGAACCCCATCATTATCCCATAAGAAAACATCATGCCTATTAAATTTTCATTTAAATATCCTTGATCCGAACACTAAATCAAGATCTATTAGATTTTTTGGATGGATTGATGTATGATCTCAAATCCACATCCTACCATTATCTGTTTCTATTCCTATTTATTGTGTTGTTTAAGTGAAATCACTTTATTCCTACATTCAAGGCATTGGACCATTTATTCGATTTCATTCCTTATAATTTGAATATAAATGTGATATTGGATGAGGAGTAACCCATGGCCCTATTATATATTATATTTTTTCCTTTTATATCTAGTTAGTTCATTCTTTGTCCCTCTCCATAGATAATGTCGTACACTTCCCATAAATTAGTTCTTTGATTCAAAATAATTTTTCATAGGTTATTATTATCCCAAGGATCATTATTAGGAAATTATAGGATTTCTGCCTCAATCATAGACACCCCTTGAGTGTTTTAAATTTAAATTCCACCTTTTTATTTAGTTTATTAAATAACCAAAACACCATCTATGTTTTCATCTTGGTTTGTGAGTGGATTTTCCCAGTCTTATAAAATATTTCATAGTTTCTGAAGATCTTTTATAGTGCATGGATTATAATGAAATTGATTACACATTACTTGGTTAATTAAAAATTCTTGATCATATTAAGATATTTTCATAGAGATGGTTTTCCATTCTAAAGTGAATTTAATTTAATAATTGATTTCATGATAATTGGTTGAATGGACATGCTAATTAATTTGTGCTTGTTATTTGACTTATGTGATCTATGATACCCATTTATGTATGGGGATTTATGGTATTTATTAAAAAGTTGGGACCCCATGTGATATCATAATTATTATGCATACACCATTGATATTGGTAGTGAAATAATGGTTAAGGAACTTATTGAGTTGGATGTTTCATTTTCTCTTACATTGGGCGCTGAGGTTGAAATCTCATTCTATTATACTACTATCTAGGTGATGGAAATGAAGTTACACATTACACAATTTTGGGTGTTGACAGTGACGTCTCATCCAAAATTTATTGAAATATAATAATTACATATCACATTCAGTATGAGATCCAGGTTATGTACCCATTTTTGGAGCATATAGCTCAATTATATTAGTTAAGGATTCCTTAGTTAAAACCTTGACTAGCGAGCAACTAGTTTCTAGGCATATTCCTAATTATTTCTGCATGTACATAGTTCATATAAGGAGATAAATTATATAAATATTATATATATATATATATATTAATATTATTAAAATATAAATGGTTATATATCAGACATATTACATCCTATTTTAATGTAGGTAGAGCAACTAGGTGTCTTCAAACAATGTAAGTTGTTCGGTATTTATTTGTTCATAATTATAATTAATCTTGTTACCAACACACTATTGTTTCTATGAACTTTTTTTGGAATACCTATATAAATCAATTTTGTTAACCTACTAAGATTTTATCTCACACTATATGTAGGATTTTGTTAGTAATTGAGTAGATTATATGTCTTTTATTATGGCTAATGGAATGAACTAGGTTATCGATTCTTAATTTTCATTACTTATAGTATGTGAATATTAGTAAAGGACCGATAATATTATAGATATTCTCAGGGATTATCCATTATTTTTATAGTTTTTTATATCATTTAGATGACCCTTGTCACATGTTTTCCCTCTTGATAAATCAGTGTTCCATGATGTCATGTCTCAGAATCTGAATTATGGATTTTGAATTATTGTTAAATTTATCTACTCTTAACACATTTTTAGTTTATTATTATAATTATTTTATATGATTCCACTATTATGGGGTAACTCATCGAGTCATTATAGTGTCTATTTATTTATGGATTCATTGTTTCCTGTTTATTTATCATATCATATTTCCCACTCTGATATGAGGGTATAGTTTAATGGCCCCAACCCATGTTTCCCAGATATGGTTCCTTACATCATTAAAGTTTCATATTAAATACGAAATTCATATCCTGAAGGACCAAATATTTTATAAGTATTGAAGAACCTGGTACATACAGAAGTTTTACATTACAATATTGAAAGGATAACCAATATGGTGATTCCATTGGAAACATTTGTAACTCCTAGATTATCCTGGAAAGTCATTCATAATATTCAACTTCAAATCCTGGGAAAAATATAACATAAGAAATGGGTGTGATCAGATGATCAATAAGGTTATTTAAAACAATGAAATCATAAATAAAAAGGCATGGTGAATAACTAAAAGAAGACATCCCATTAAAACATACTCTGGAACATAATATGGAATGAATAAAAACTGATTAAATAATTCCATAATAAAACATCACCATATATTTTTATACTAGTCGAATATCCACATGAACAATAAATTAATACTTTCATTATGATGTAATTCATAATTAGGGGCATCATGCCTCGTTCTATGACCATATAGAAATGCGTAAAACTGAAAACTAGTTTGTATCATGAGACGTACCGATGCACCAAGTTGATATAACATCCCCACCTAACACATAGTAAGTATAATTCATTTCGCATATGTAATGGGTGAACGATAATCAATACATACAACCATATTAAAACTAACATATGAAATATCAATAACATTACCCAATCAGTAAATATAATAGTTAACCATTCAGTGTAATAAGGTTAATGGTACCAAAATAGAATATCTACATTAAAACTAGTCATAAAACAATTAATAAAATATGGTAGATGATTTCATATATTTTTAATCCCAATTAATCATATGAATCAACCATTTTTTTTTGAAATATATGAAAATACTATTGTGAAATCATTGGTTAATTATTGGTAGAAATACACTTTTTACTTCAAAAGTAGTGTTCTTTTAGAAAAAAAAAATCATAAAACTAGAAATGAAGTTATATAGTTTTTTCATAACAATATGGTAGATTTTTCGTAAATAATTTTTTCTTAAAAAAATTATAGAGTTCACTTGAAAGCAGGTGAGAAATCAGAAATTTCCCTTAAATCGGGCTTTTGTATCATGAAGAATTGATAATGACCCTTATTGTAACACCCCAAGCTTCTACGATACGCTTCTCTTTGAATAATGCAATAGCGCGTGTTGCAGGCAACATCGAGTTCTAACACACGCCACAACCGATCAAACTTGCCGTTATGAATAGAAATACATACTTTTTGAAATTTTATAAATTTTATCTCTCAAAATGGAATTCATTTTTGGATTCGGAGTATCAAATTTAGCCTAATGTGAAATTTTGGTACTTTTCGGATTTCTTTAATATTTTGATGAATAGTGAAAATTACTAAATTTTAATTAAAAACAACTTTTTAGATCAAAATAATTAATAGTGATAAATTATGAATTTGAGTGGTTTTAAATTATATTTAGAATATATTTTTACCATTTAATAAAATCTTGGCCATTGGACATAATTTGACAATTAAGCCGAACATAAACCAGTATCAATCTTTTGATAGTTATTATATCTTAAAAACACGCTTTTGTTTTGACAGCCGGAATTGATTTTAAATTAATTCTTACCACTTTTGTGTTTTGAATTTGGAAAAATGGATTACATATTTCGAATCAGGATGTTCAAATTGTGTAAATAGATAACTTTTATTTTTATACATTTTGAATAATTATTTTGGCAAATATTTTATTTACCATGATTAAAAGGTAAATCCGGTAAATAAGGGTTAAAAAATAATATTATAATAACAAAAAATTACCCTAAAACATGTCCTAACCTTATTTGTTTATACATGTCCGACCATGGTCATCTTTGTGTCGATTTTGGGACCCCATGGTGCCACTTTTAAGTGATAGGGACAGATTATTTTAATTAAGTTAAAATCAATACAAAAATTACAGAAGCATATATATTTTAGAAAAAAAAATTTACATAGGTTTATATATGTTGTATTTTAGACTATAAATATTCATTATAAATCTAAAAGGATTTCATAGATAATGGTATTTTATTTATAATTTTTAGACATTATATAATTTATTTTATTTACGACACAATGAAGATGTAGTAATTAACATAATAGTGACAAATTAAAATAAGTGATATTATAAATACCCAAATAAATAAAATTTAAGACTTTTTATGAATTAAACTAATTTTATTGGTTAATATGACATGTTAGGAATTATTTAATTAAAATTTTTTGAAGTAATCATTCTGTTATGAGTTTTACAAAAATCATTTATTGAATAGTGTCAAAATTGACATAAAGGAGTTTTTAAAAAAAATATTTCATTATTAATTGATATAAAATTCCTAAAAATCTAAGGATTGGCCAATAGACTTATATCATGATATTTATATCATTAATGGACCACTTTAGAGTCTCTTGGATGTATATATTATGTTTATTAACCATATAATATAAAAATACAAAGAGACATTTTAAAAGTGAAACTAATTAACAAAGAGTTAATATTTAAAGATAAGGTTAATATAGTAACCCAAACCTGTCTAAATTCTATTGGTTGAGTGGTTTTCGACATATCCCCACATTATCCTTTAAATAATTTACTTTGGAGCCATTATAAACCGAATATAATTTTATTATAAAATAATATTTCTAGCTTTTCCAAAGGTGCCCCTCACTACTCTTATAAAAGGGCACTCTCCACTCGTATTAATTCACACCTTAAAAGCCTTTTGGTTCGGCCAAACTCTACCAAAATACTCTCTCAACTTCCCTCAATTCATTCTAGAGGCCTTCCTTTAGTCAGAAATCCATCCTAAGATCCATTTTGATAAAATCAAAAGGAAGAACCCGAAGAAGAGGTAATGATTTCACCACCCTTTTCCATGTTCCTTTCTTCTTCCACTTCTTCATCCTTTGTTATTACCATTCTAATATAATAACTCCAGTATCTTATATATACTATGATGTTATTACAAATATGGTACAACCATATTCAGTATTCTATCCATCCTTTGAATAACATGTCACCATACGTGCATACGTACAGCTTACCGTCTCCACGTCGTGGTGTAATTGTTATTCAATAAATTATTATTTGGATGGGTATAATAATGATTTATAATTCATTTAAATAATAAATATAACATGATAATAATTCTGTATATATGATATAACATCCAATTATATATTATTTTAATATCAAAAGAATGATATTGTCGCTCATGCGTACGTACGGACTACCGTCTCCACGAACGTGATGAGATTCATTCTCCATAGTATCCATTCAAGTATATTTATCATATGAGGATTTAAAATAAAGTTTGAGGACATGATATAATTCTGGATATGAATAAGATACAACCTATCCATTACAATCATGGCTTACGTAATAAAACATATAAAAGAAAACGAGTAAGTTAACACCCGAAACAACGATAACACTAAGATATTATTAACAAATCAATGTTAAAAGATCATATATGATATCATATTAATTAATATGATTATATTATAATTTAATGACAATTATTTCAACATTATACTAGAGTTTAACCTATTCCCAACCAAGGAAGATTACAAGGTATGGGTTTATTTCGCAATCTCTTCATTATCCAAGGTTGTTTATACGTAATAATCTATTGGGATCTCTTTATCATCCACATCCATGTTTCTTAAAAATGTATTTCAAAACATTTTTACTATTTAAAAGAATATGGGTTAAATTCATTTATACCCTTTTTTGACTTTTTATAAGAGTTTTATAAAGGAATCTTTCCATCGTTTTCCAAGCAAGGTGCTTTTTAACCTTTTCGACAGAATTAAGGAAAGAATGTTTTTTTAACTTATACGGAGGGTGAGGCTATTTTCCACCATTATAAAATCTTCAAAGCTTCCCTTACAATATTATAAGAATATTTTCAAAGAAAATGTTTTATTTTATAAATATATGACTCTTAAATTGTTTCAAAATAGAAAGATATATTTCTCTAAAAAGAGTTTTGATTTCATCCATGTGAACATCCTTTGATGGATTTTACGCTTATTTGAAGTTGATTTATTATGATAAAAAACTTCTATATTGTATTGAAGGTTTTGTGATATGTTTGACTGTGGATGTTCTATTTTTATACCATTCATCGTTTATGGTGAAAGTATTGACATTTCGTATGCTAGTTTTAATACGAATGTTTATGTTATGTTTAAACCTTTTCATATGGGAATGCATTGGACTTAATATGTGACGGGTGGAGCCCGCTATAGCTCCACGATGCATCGGTAGGTCTCATGAGACAAACTACTGTCTTGGAACAAGTCCTTGGCAAAATCTTATATGTAGTCTTGGCACGAGGCATTGGCTATGTTGTTATGATAGTCGGGCATTATGCATTCCATCATTATGAAAGTGGTTATTCATATTGCATGTGATTATTCGATTAGTAGAATATCCATGTGAATAAGTAAATAGAATTATTTCATTTTATTTTTTCCATAATATGTTTATGTTCAAGTTTAAAAGGATTTTTTTAAGTTATACACTGCTTTAAATGTTTATTCTTATTTATGAAAGTTTACACTATATTGTTATCCTTACTAGGAATTTGAGCTCACCCCTTTTCTATATTTTATTTTTCCCGGGATGTGAAGAAGTAAATTGTGAATGACATGCAGGGATAGTATGAGGGGATAATAGTGTGGACTATGGAGACAATATGTTGTTGTAGTATTTTTTCACTTTATGATGTAATGTAAAACGTTATGAATATATCTAGTGTTTCCAAGGCTACTAAAACAATTAGTGTTTCGAGATTTGATCTTTCTTGTGATCATGCCAATGTTATGTAATAATGCACCGACTCTAGGTAACTGGGGTTGGGGCGTTATAGTTGGTATCAGAGGAAGATTAGTACAAACCTTGGAAGCTTGATTTAGATAAACTGTGATTAGAGCACATAGACCTAAGATGGACTTTGAGGATTAGTATAGAAGAACTTCCTAGAATTTTGGTATTGTAGAGATTTTGTGGGTTTTCCGAGAAATACATCCCTGTCTGGATACGAGGAAGTAGGGGCAGCTCTGGCACATATATACCTAGGGGTAAAACCAAAAAACACTGCTTTGAGCTAGACTCGAATGGGAACTGGTGCACGACAACGGGACTTACTGCACTCTTGGTTACGACACTCCCTGGGGATATTCTTAGGATAACTCTCATTTTCTTTACAAATCATTATGAAGGGTTTATGATTATATAATTCCTCAATGAAAACATTTTTATGATTATGGATTATATCCATAAATAGTTCAATTTATGTTAAGTGTTTTATAAGTATAGAATTATGCATTTTGATTCATAAACTGATCTAGTTTATGCCATTGATTAGAAATGGATCCTAGTGGAAGAAATGGAAACCGTATCAATGCACACACTCCATTTAGGGATTTCCCTCCTGCTCAAGATAATTATAGTGGAGCTGGTGATGCAATTGGTGCCGATCAGCTAATCACCATACTGGGACAACTCACTCAGGTTATGAATAATAACATTACCCGTATGGAGAACCCTGATCTCCAGCATGTAGGATCAATGTTATATCGATTCATGAGGCAAAAACCACCAACATTCAATGGGAGTACAAATCCCTTAGTAGCTGAGTAATGGATAAATTCCCTAGAGAAAATATTCCAGGCTTTGGGGAGTAGTGCAAGGGAAAAAGTTATCATGGTAGTTTACCGCCTCACTAGAGATGCTGATCAATGGTGGTCATTGATTCAAAACATGAAATAAGATGATTAAGTATAAAATATGGAATGGAGTGAGTTCAATGATCTATTTTTAGAAAAATACTTTCCTCGTTACCATCGAGCAGATATGGAAAGACAATTTCTGAGTCTGAGACAAAAGGAGGATGAGAATGTCGCAAAGTATGAGGCTAACATTACAAGGTTTTCAAGGTATTCTGGAGATTATATACATAACCCAAGAAGTAATATTGATCGTTTCTTTTATGGGTTAAAACCTTTTCTATGTCGAGCATTAGTCTCACAATCCTTCTCGTCGTACGAAGACATTGTCTCATGTTCTATCAAGACCGAAAAGGAATTCTCTAAGTCTTATGACTTTAAAGCAAAGCAAGAGAAGAAGAGAACTGCTGATTAATCTGGGAATGGAAATAAGGGGAAGAAGGGAAAGGTTGAATATCCATCCAGTGGAAAATGTGGGAAGAAACACCTCGGTACTTACATGAAGGGAATGGGTGTCTGTTACAAGTTTTGTGAAAAAGGCCACCAAGCTCGTGATTGCAGAGGGAAGAAAGAAGCTACCAATGTTCAGTGCTACAATTGCAGGGAGATGGGACATTATGCAAATGAATGTCCTAAGTGTCATGGGATCTTACCCCAGAAAAGGCCAAGGGATCAAGGCCAAGCTTATGCTATCACTACTGCTGAGGTAGAAGCTCCAAAATATGTGGTGGCAGGTAATTTAATGGTTTCCTCAAGTTTAGAAAATGCATTTTTTGATTCTGGATCATTGCATTGTCTCATATCTTCCCGGTTTACTAATAAAATTAGATATTTCCAATTTTATTTAAAAAGGGAGTTGTTTGTTAAAACTCCTAAGGGAAGTATCATTGCAACAATGTTTCGTGAATCAGTCCCCATTAAATCACATAAATGTTCTTTATCTTCTGATCTCATCGTCATACCTATGATTGAGTTTGATATAATCCTCAGTATGGATTGGATTTTGGATTATGATGCAAATATTTATTGTAAGAAGAAGGAGGTTACGATTTTTGATGATGATGATAAAGAACACCTTATCTTTAGAGTAGAATCATCACCACCTAATTCTTATCTAGATCCACCCCCAGTAGCACAACTAAATTAAATTATTGTGGAGGAAGAGAATGAAATGTCTGTGGGTGAGGAAAATAATGTTAAAATAGAGGATGTACCTGTAGTGAAAGAATATGTAGATGTATTTCCGGAAGATTTACTTGGAAATCCTCCAGAACGTGAAGTTGAGTTTTCCATTGATTTAATTCCTGGATCAAGGCCTATATCGAATATCCCTTATAGAATGGCCACTGTATAATTAGTCAATATAAAGAAACAACTAGAGGAATTGAGTAATAAAGGATTTATTCTCCCTAGTGTTTCTCCATGGGGATCCCCTGTTCTTTTTGTTAAAAATAAAGATGGATCTATGAGGTTATGTATTGACTATAGGGATATCAATGCTATAACAATAAAGAACAAGTATCCCCTACCTCACATTGATGGTTTATTTGACCAACTGCATGGACCTCAATACTTTTCAAAGATTGAACTTCAATCTAGATACCATCAGTTGTATTTAAGTAAGGAAGACATTCTGAAGACAGCATTTCGAACCAAGTACGGGCATTACGAATTTACTGTAATGACTTTTGGATTGACTAATGAACCCTTTATATTCATGGATATGATGAATAGAGTTTTCAATGAATAACTCGATGAATTTGTAGTGGTATTTATTGATGATATCTTGGTATACTCTAAAAGCTATGAAGATCATGAAAGTCACTTGCGCATTATCCTGAAGACTCTAAGTAGACATGAATCATATGGAATGATTAGCAAGTGTGAATTTTGGCTTCATGAGATTTGTTTTCTTGGAAATATTGTCTCTAAAGATGGAATCTCTTTTGATCCTTCTAAGACCAAGGCAATCCAAGAATGGCCAGTACCTATGAGTATAATTGAGGTATGTAGTTTTATTGGTTTGGCAGGTTATTATCGATGTTTCGTCCATAATTTTGCCCGATTGGCTAACCCATTAATGAAGCTCACACGTAAAGGGGTTAAATTTGTTTGGACAAAAGTGGGTGAAGAATGTTTCGAAGAACTGAATAGAAGATTAGTCAATGCTCTTATATTGACTCTACAATTGGGGAATGATGGGTTCGTTATTTATAGTGATGCATCGAAGAAAGGACTTAGTTGTGTCCTTATGCAGAATGAAAGGGTTATTGCCTATGCATCACGACAGTTGAAAATTCATGAGCAAAACTATCCTACTCATGATCTCTAGTTAGCAGCTGTGATCTTTGCTTTGAAGATATGGAGGCACTACCTCTATGTTGAAAAATGTGAGATTTATACTGATCACAAGACTTTGAAGTATATTTTCTCTCAAAAAGAACTCAACATGAGGCAAAGGATATGGCTTGAATTACTCAAGGATTATTATTGCGTGATACACTACCACTCGGGGAAGGAAAACAAGGTGGCAGATGCTTTGAGCAGAAAATACCATGGAGTTTTGAACAATATGAGAATTTAAAGGGATCCAATTTTCATGGATCTAGTGAAGATGGACATGGGAATAACCAGGGAAGGTGAAACATCAATGATTTTTCAAATGGTTTCCAAACCATCATTACTAGAAAGGATTAAGAGTTCTCAGACCGATGATGAAGAATTTCAAAAGAAGATTAAAGCTGTGAATGATGGGACATTAAGAGACATTGTGTATGAGGATGGAATTTTGAAATTCGGAAAGAGACTTTGTGTTCCCGATATACCTGAACTAAAAAGGGAATTGCTGGATGATGCTCATAGTTCCAATTTCTTTATACACACTGGGAGCACCAAAATTTATATAGATTTGAAGGAACATTTTTGGTGGGACAACATGGCGTGAGATATTGCTGATTTTGTGTCAAGATGTATGGTTTTTTAACAAGTGAAAGCTGGAAGGCAACAACCTGGAGGAGTCATGCAACCTCTTCCCATACCCGAGTTGAAATAGGACAATATTACGATGGACATTCTCATGGGGCTACCAAAGAATCCTAGAAGGAATGATGCAATATGGGTTATTGTTAATTGCCTTACAAAGTCAGTACATTTTCTTGTTATAAGAGAAGATCTGCCACTGGAACTTCTAGCAAGACGATATATTAATGATGTCGTGAGACTTCATGGAGTACCCCTATCAATTGATTCTGATCGTGATCCCCGTTTTACTTCAAGATTATGGAAACGTCTTCAGAAATCCTTGGATACTGAACTTCATTTGAGCACTGCCTACCACCCTCAAACAGATGGACAATAAGAATGAACTATTTAAACCTTAGAAGACATATTGAGATCCTACTCACTTGACTTTCATGGTATGTGGGATCAATATTTACCTCTTGTAGAATTTTCCTATAACAATAGCTTCCATTTGAGTATTCAGATGGCACCATATGAAGCATTATATGGAAAGAGATGTCGCACATCAACCTTTTGGGATGATGTTGGTGAAAGAAAACTTGTAGGTCCATAACTGGTGTAGGAAACAATGGAAAAGGTGAAGTTAATCCAAAATCACATCAAAGCAGCTCAAAGTAGGCAGAAGAGTTATGCCGATAATCGAAGGAAGGATGTGGAATTTCAAGTCGGTGATCATGTTTTCATGAAGGTATCTCCATAGAAGGGATTCATACGTTTTGGTAAGAAAGGTAAATTGAGTCCCAGGTACATCAGACCTTTCAAAATTCAAGAACGAATTGGGGTTGTAGCTTACTGATTGGCAATGTCGCCAAGTCTCTACAAAGTTCACGATGTGTTCCACATATCTCTATTGAGGAAATACATGCCTCACCCAATGCATGTACTCACCTATGAGGAATTGGAACTGGAACCCGATCTGTCTTATTGTGAAGAACCCATCAATATTATTGATATGAGGAACAAGTACCGTGAAACCGGACGATGTGTCTGGTAAAAGTTTTGTGAAGAAACCATAAGATCGAAGAGGCAACGTGGGAACCCGAGGAACTTATGATGAAGAACCACCCAATTATTTTCATGAGATAGTATTCTAGAAATTTCGAGGAAGAAATTATTTGAAGGAGGGGAGAATGTAACACCCCAAGCTTCTACGGTACGCTTCTCTTTTAATAATGCAATAGCGTGTGTTGTACACAACATCGAGTTCTAACACACGCCACAACCGATCAAACTAGCCGTTATGAATATTAATACCTAATTTTTGAAATTTTATAAATTTTATCTCTCAAAATGGACTTCATTTTTGGATTCGGTGTATCAAATTTAGCGTAAGGTGAAATTTTGGTACTTTTTGGATAACTTTATTATTTTGAAGAATAGTGAAAATTACTAAATTTTAATTAAATACAACTTTTTTAATCAAAATAATTAGTAGTGATAAATTATGAATTTTAGTGGTTTTAAATTATATTTAGAATATATTTTTACCATTTAATACAATATTGGTCATTGTAAATAATTTCACAATTAAACCGAACATAAACAACTATCAATCTTTTGATAGTTATTATATCTTAAAAACACATTTTTTTGACAACGGGAATTATTTTTAAATTAATTTATACCACTTCTGTGTTTTGAAATTGGAAAAATTTATTCCATATTTGGAATCAGGATGTATAAATTTTGTAAATAGGTAACTTTTATTTTTAGACATTTTGAATAATTACTTCGGTAAATATTTTATTTATCATGGTTAAAGGGTAAATCCGGTAAATAAGGGTTAAAAAATAATATTAAAAAAATAAAAAATTACCTTAAAAAGTGTCTTAACCTTATTGGTTGATAAATGTCCAACCATTGGCATCTTCGGGACAATTTTGGGACCCCATGGTGCCACTTGTAAGTGATAGGGACACATTATTTTAATTAAGTTAAAATGAATACAAAAATGACACAAGCATATATCTTTTAGAAAAACAATTTTTGTATATGGCTATATAATTTTTATTTTCGACTATAAATATTAATTAGAAAGAAAAAAATATTTCCAACATAATGGTTGTTTATTTATAATTTTTATACATTATATAATATAATTTATTAATGACACAATGATGATCCAGTAATTACCATAATAGTGAAAAATTAAGATAATTGATATTATAAATACCCAAATAAATATAATTTGAGACTTTTTATGAATTAAACGAATTTTCTATGTTAATATGATATGTTAGGAATTATTTAATTAGAATTTTTCGAAGTAATAATTCTGTTATAATTTTTACAAAAATCAATTATTGAATAGTGTCAAAATTGACATAAAAGAGTTTTTAAAACAAATTTTATATTATTAATTTATATTAAATTCCTAAAAATCTAAGGTTCAGCCAATAGACTTATATCATGATATTTGTATCATTAATGGACCACGTGGGAGTCTCTTGGATGTATATAGTATGTTTATTAGCCATATAATATAAAAATACAATGAAACATTGTAAAAGTGAAACAAATTAACTAAGAGTTAATACTTAAAGATAAGGTTAATATGTTAACCCAAACCTGTATAAATTCTATTGGATGAGTAGTTTTCAACCCATCCCCACCTTAGACTTTAAAAAATCCACTTTGGAGCCATTAGAAACCGAATATGAATTTATTATAAAATAATATTTCTAGTTTTTCCAAAGGTGCCCCTCACCCCTCTTATAAAAGGGCACTCTCCCATATCATTAATTCACACCATTAAAGCCTTTTGGTTCAGCCAAACTCTACCCAAATACTCTCTAAACTTACCTCACTTCATCCTAGAGGCCTTACTTTAGTCAGAAATCCATCCTAAGAGCCCTTTTGATCAAATCAAAAGGAAGAACCCGAAGTAGATGTAATGATTTCACCACCCTTTTCCAAGTTCCTTTCTTCTTCCACTTATTCATCCTTTGTTATTACCATTATAAAATATTAACTCCAGTATCTTATATATACTGTGATGTTTTTATAAATATGGTATAACCATATTCAGTATTCTATCCATCCTTTTAATAACATGTCACCATACGTGCGTACGTACGGCTTACCGTCTCCATGTCGTGGTGTAATTGTTATTTAATAAATTATTATATGGATAGGTATAATAATGATTTATAATTCATGTAAATAATAAATATAACATGATAATAATTATGTATATATTATATACCATCCAATTATATATTATATTATTATCAAATGAAGGATATTGTCGCTCGTACGTACGTACGGACTACCGTCTCCACGAACGCGATGAGATTCATTCTCCATCGTATCCATTCAAGTATAATAATCATTTGATGATTTAAAAATAATGTTTAAGGACTTGATATCATTCTGGATATGAATGATATAAAACCTATCCATTACAAACATGGATTACATAACAAAACATATAAAATAAAATGAGTTAGTTAACACCCAAAACAACGATAAGACTAAGATATTATTAACAAATAAATGTTAAAAGATCATATATGTTATCATATTAATGTATATGATTCTTGTATAATTTAATAACAATTATTTCACCATTATACAGGAGGTTAACCTACCCCCAACCAAAGAAATGTACAAGGTAAGGGTTTATTTCGCAATCTCATCATTATCCGAGGTTGTTTATATGTAATAATCTACTGGGATCTTTTTATCATCCACATCCATGTTTCTTAAAAATGTATTTCAAAACATTTTTACTATTTAAAAGAATATGGGTTAAAGTAATTTTTACCCTTGTTTGAGTTTTTATAATATTTTTATAAAGGAATCATTCAGTCGTTTTCCAAACAAGGTGATTTTTAACCTTTTCGACAGAATTATGGTAAGAATGTTTTTTTATCTTATACGGTGGGTGCGGCTATTTTCCGCCGTTATAAAATATTCGAAGCTTCCCTTACCAGCTTATAAGAATATTTTCAAAAAAATGTTTTATTTTACAAATATATGACTCTTAAATGATTTCAAAATAGAAAGAGATATTTCTCTAATAAGTGTTTTGATTTCATCTATGTCAACATCCTTTGATGTATTTTACACTTTTTTGAAGTTGATTTATTATAATACAAAACTTCTATATTGTATTGGAGGTTTTGTGATATGATTGACTGTGGATGTTCTACTTTTATACCATTCATGGTTTATGGTGAAAGTATTGACATTTCATATTCTAGTTTTAATAAGAATGTTTATGTTATGTTTAACCCTTTTCATATGGGATTGCATTGGACTTAATATGTGATGGGTGGAGCCTGCAATAGCTCCTCGATGAATCGGTAGGTCTAATGAGACAAACTAGTGTCTTGGCACAAGGACTTGGTAAAATATTATTTGTAGTCTTGTCATGAGGTCTTGTCTATGTGGTTATGATAGTCTGACATTATGCATTCCATCAATATGAATGTGGTTATTGATATTTCATGTGATTAGTTGATTAGTAGAATATCCATGTGAATAAGTAAATGGCATTATTTCATTTTATTTTTTCCATACTATGTTGAAGTTCAAGTTTAAAAGGCTTTTGTTATAGTTATACACTACCTTAAATGTTTATTCATATTTATGAAAGTATCCGCTATATTGTTACCCTTACTGGGCATTTGAGCTCACCCCTTTTCTATGTTTTATTTTTCCAAGGATGTGAGGAAGTAAATTATGAATGACCTGCATGGATATTATGAGGGGATAATAGTTTGGACTATTGAGACAATATGTTGTTGTAATAGTTTTATACTTTATGATGTAATGTAAAACATTGTGAATATATATCGTGTTTCCAAGGATACTAAACCAATCAGTTTTTCAAGATTTGATCTTTCTTGTGATCATGCTAATGTTATGTAATAATGCACCGACTCTAGGTAACTGGGGTCGAGGCGTTACACTTATAAACATGTAACTCCACAAAAACTAAAGAATGGTTATGATTTCAAAAAATATATATAACATTCAAATAGAACATTGGAGGTGTAAATAAAAAAAATTGTGAATTTAATTGGAGTAAAACACGAGAATGTTTAATCCTAAATGAAAAATGGATGTTCATGAGAAACAGTTACCTTATGTGAGAATGTGTTATTCACATGACCTTAAGGTCATGTCATATGAGATATGACTCATTAATAATTTAATAACAAACTATTATATCTTTTTATAGTTTATTATAATTATATTAAGTTCATTTATGGCCTTTTCCTTAAGTTATAAGATTGAATTCTGTTGTTTTGGAGTATTCGTTTCCTTGATTGTCATGATCAGTTCACTTTATTATTATAAGTAATGGATTCAAATAAAATGGGTATTATTCTTGATAATTGTTATTAATGAAATCCCAAAACTATAATTGGTATTATATATATTCTATATAAAATAATAAATCATTAGATAACCTGTTAAGGGTTATCGTTTTTCTAAATTTTACTAGTTTTTCAATAACAACGAACAAGTTTTGATCAATTATTTAATATAATTTATATATGAGGGTTTCAAAACCTTACCAAATATGTAATAAATATTTTATAATATGATTCAACTATAAATTTGTTTTCATGACCATCCTTGATCTATAAATTGAATAATGAACATTCCTCGTCCACGAAGGTTGTAAATTGCCACCTCCCAGAATATGATATCATTTTTAAAATAAAATTTAGAGAGTGATAAGATTGATAATTGATATTCCATTAACATTATATCATTCATATATATGTAAGATACTATATTCATCATGATCATATGGACATTAAATGTGAGGAAAGGATATGAAAAATAATCAAATTGAAATGAAAATTAATGAAAAAGAGAGGGTTTCCCTCTTGAATTATCCTCTTTGAGAACCTCAGGGGGGGAAGGGTTTTGGTATTTTGGAATGAAAAAGAGTTCCTGGATTCAAGGGAGAGATGTGGGGAATATAATTTGGGAATATTTTTATCAATCTTCCTGTCTAAGAGGTGTGAGGATAAGGTGGGTGAGGGATGGTTTTTGAATATCTTATTCATTTTTTTATTATTTTGGCTCAAGACTATGAATAGTTTTAATACTATCATCAAATATATCAAAATAATGAAGGGAATTTATTGATTTATTCTCATTCATCATGAATTATATTTATAATTTACGTATTTGGATTTTAAATAAAATATTACAAATTACTATATTTCATTATTCACCCAAAATTCAACTATTTTAGAAAAATCCAAAAAAAATCACAATAAACATTTAATCAAATATTTAATTTTAAAATAGAATCCATTTTATCAAAATATTTTTATAGATATGTAAATTTAAATTTTAAAATAAAATCATTATTTACTCAAAAAATATAGACTTTAAATTTAAAACTAATTTTATTACACTTTGAAAAAATAATAAAGTATCATAATACTATACTAAAATGACTTATAAACATATTTTTCTTTAAAATAATTTAATTAATTTTAAAAATATAATTAAATATTTATGACTTACAAAAATACCAACATTTAATTTCTAATTTTTAAAATATTCATATAAATATATTATGAAAAAAAATTCATACTTTTCACTTATGATAAGAAAAAATATGATTTATACTTTCATCGGTGAGGATACATTTAATTTTGTTGGTTTACTATTAATAAGGTTCATATTACTAATCCATTTTTTGTGTTAATATTTCCTCACTAAAGGTTCTTGAACTTCTAGAAATACATATTAAATACTTCATTATTTATTTTCAAATATTGTAGTATGTTCTATATGGTGTTTTTATGTGATTTATACACTATAAAATAAATATAAGAAAGTAAATATCAATGATTGAATTATGCGTAATTAATTATAGTTTCTCCACATTACCACCTTTACACCCTCGCTCCTATTCTGCAGCCATTAGCATATGGGGAGGCGCCTCTGAATCCATGTAACCCACAAGCTCAGGGCCTTTGTTAAGTGGAAACTAGGTTGGGAAATTGAAATCATTTTTTGTTATTGTTGACTACTTTTTTTGTTTTTTTATTTATTTTTGTGGTTTTCATACTATGATAATGATTTTATACTCCATCTTTGTGAAATATTAGACCAAGATGGTAGTTGGTAGCCTTTAGAATTTGAGGAGGTGTACCTATGTTCATATAATGAACTAGCTTCGGCCACTGGTATGTGACACCCAGGTTGCGATGTAAAAAAAAGCATTAGAGAATGATTTATTTTATAGTTGTCTAATTATTTGGTAAATGTAAATAAGATACTATGTTTATTAAGGCCTTGGTCGTGAATACGTGCATCATAGTTGTTAACCCATGGGTAGGAAAAAACCGAAGTACCTAGGGTAGGATTTTTGTTCATGATGTTGGAAGATACATTTGTATGTTATTTCTTCATCGGTGATGCAGTTATTCTATGATGTAATTTTTTTATGATATTTAAATCATGGAACGGTATGGAATTATATTCGAGTATGGATGGATCATTCTAGGAAATGAAGAATTTATTTGACATGAATAATATTTTCCACGCACTAAAAAATTAGCAGTGAGTGAGTTTTGGGGAATGAAAATGATTTATTTTATTTTATAGAATTCAAAATATATTGTTCAAAATTATTAATTTATAATAGAGGACAATTTATGACGTGCTAAATTCAAATCGTTAAAAATGGATGTATAATATGAAACATTTTCTGTGAAATTTATTTTTCCCGGAGATAGCCATGATTAAAGATATGGATTTTTAGGGTTATGATAGTGCCTCAGTTTTTATGATAAGGTGGTTTATCTGGGATGAATCTTAAAAAATTATGTGAACTAATATTTTTTACATGTGTTAATGGTGTTTTATGTTTCATAAAACAAGTGTTTCATGTTTTGGAGACATTTCACCGTGATGATTATTGTTGGTAGGATCATATGAGGAAATTTATAAAAACAATCCTATAGTAGAGGGAAAAGAGGCCCAATAGTTTCTGGTGAAGTAGCTGGAGAGCAGTTATGAGAGAACATAACTCTCTATATGAAGTTCACAGAAAGAGACCAAAGGCGGTATATATAGAATATGCTTGATTGGAAATAAGTGTCAAGCTTTATCACCATATGAACTTCATAGTTGATGGTGGACATAAGGAAACTGAGTTCTAGAATGAGTCAATACATAGAACTCTTGATCATTAAGAGACTTCTATAGAATAAATATTCATGTTGGATTATTATATGTTATTCCACCATGTAAAGAATTTATGGGATATTTTGGATCAAGTTGATCATATTGAGGGAATGTTATGAAAGTAATACTAATGGATTTGTTATAACACATTTAACTAGAATCCTTCATAAAGAGGAGAGATGTAGATTTTAAATAGTAGATCCAAATAGTCATTTCATTGATGGACTATGCAGGTTACTTCACTGAATTATATTGCTCTTTACCTACACTATAATGAGATGATGAAATTGTTATGAGATATTTTTATAATAGATATAAATGTAATATTAAGTCCCATAATAAAATGTTCTGATGGAAGAAGACTTTTGGGGCTATGAATTAGGATCTCATTTCAAAATGAATCTAGAAGGGGTATTCTATTGGAGGGAATGTTGTTTTTGTTAAAATACCAATAGGTACATACTTATAGGGTAGGAAGAGTGACTATGATAAAATTTACCATTGAATTCTAAAATAGAGTATCAAAGTGGAAGGATTAGTTTCCCATTGTAGTAATCAAGTGTTCATCCATCAGTGTCATTGGATGGGTCACATTCCATGCCAATGTCCATTCACATTGGCTGAGTTCCAAGATTCTGGCATTATGGGATACTTATAGTGGAATTTTAGGAACCGTTTAAAGGTTAGTAGTGATTTATGAGCTAGGAAAAGATATAACACTAGAAGGGGGTCTTCCACATTGTACCATTAATGTAGTTGGAGATCCACATGGCCATGCTAGAAGAGAAAGATGATGTGGTACTTCAGGTTGAGAGAACCCATATTAATAAAGGATTAAAAAATAAGTAACTCAAACTAGAGAATATGTAAGAGATTAAGGTTAGTTATATTTATTTCAAACTACAACTGTCGATAGAGTGTTTGGGACCTCGACAACTATAGGTACTATTCTTGTATCTTCAACATTTTCTAGCCCTTAATTAGATATAGGAACATCACATTATTTTGTACCTTCACATCCTTAAAATGGTTTGTGTATAGTGGTGGAGTCTATGAGTTTTGTTATAAATATTAAAACACTTCTAAATGAATGGTAAAAGTAAATCTATTTATTAAATGGTTGTTCCATTGAGTTTTTTGAGTATCATTTCCTTTAAGATTATTATGTACTTAAAATGTTTTGTTTTGACAAGATTTTGGGAATGGAATGGCTGGTATCATAATGATACCACTTCAATTTTTATCATAATGTAGTAAAAATAGCATATATTATGGGTAATGGTTATGTTCATTATGAAGAATGGGATATCCTGGAAAGGCATGTATGGATGACTCATTAGCAACTAGGGGAGCTCACCGCCCAGATTTCATGATTTCTATTAGATGATTTTGGAGTTAATAGTTATATTTTTACACCTATAGTGGATCTATTTGAAGACATTTTTTCTAGAGGAAGTCTCAGGGATTCCACCTGAGAGATATGGTTTCTCTACAATTAAGCTAATTCCCAGAGTTGAACTAGTTTTAATTCCACCTTACTAAATGGAGCCAATAGAGCTTCAAGAGTATAAGGCTCATCCAGATGAATTTTTGTAGAAATGATTTATCCATATGAGTACTTCACTATGGGTTCTATAAATTAGTTTTCTAATATTGTTAATGGCACATTGAATTTATGTGTCAATTATATTAATTTTAACATGATTAATGTTATGAACTGGTATCCTTGTCAATTTATCAACAATCTGTTTAACCAACCGAGGGGTACTTATGTTTCCTCCAAGATCAATTTGATTTTTGTTATCAACCTTTTAGAGTGAGATTATATGATAAAACAAGAGTGAATTCATCAGTAGGTATGATTTGTATGAGTTTATTTGGATACGTTTTGTTTGTAATGTTACCATGTTGTTTTTATGTAATTAACTAACTATTTCTTACACTGATTAATAGTTCATTTTTTGGTTGTTTTCTTTAGTGACATATTTGTGTGTTACCAAACTCAAGAAGCTCATTCCAAACATCTTGACATTGTCCTACACACCCTGATAAAACATAGGTTTTTCTCAAATATATATATGTGTCAATTATGGATCAACATGGTAAATTTATGGGATTAAATCATCTCTAATGAAGGTGTGTCAGTGGACCCAGAAATACTTCGGTATGTCTTTTCTTGGCAGTAGAACACGATTTTTTTTATATCTAATGTTTTTTTGGTTTATTTTATTATTGGAGATTGATCCATGAATTTTATCACTTAGAAGTACTTCTTTCCTGCCATACCAAGAAGGGTATCAAATTTTAATGGATTATAGATTGTAAGAATGCCATTTTGGTGTTAAAGAAACATTTTACCACTGCACCAATTTGGATGCTACCTGAAATGGGTGAAGAATATAAATTTTTTTTGTGAAGAATTAAGAATCGTACATGGAGAAGTGTTGGAGTATAGTGATTGATCTATGGTGCACCAATAATGAAAATTTAAGACACGTGAGTGGAATTATCATATGCATGATTTCAATTTGGGTATATTGGTTTTTTCCTTAAATTGTTAGCATATTCACCTCCTGGGAGATATGTTCATTGTTTATAATGACCACTTTATTTGGAGTAATATCATCATACAATGAGATTTTAATCTCCAGATGATGGGTTGGGTTGAGTATATGAAGTCATTTCACATTGATCTAGACTATATGATTGATAATGAAAATAGTGCATCAGATGCTTTGAACTAGAATGAATAGACTCAAGTTGTCCTGGAATATTGATCTATGTGTAAGATGATGAAATTTATAACTAATATTCATATAGAGTTTTAGGATGGCTTGGGTTTGATGACCCTTGTATCCTTATTAATTGATTTCAAACATCTGAGATAGATCATTGAGAGGAAGTATCGGGATCTAGACTATTTGGAATTGATGGAAATCCCTATTTTTTCGATTCACATTATACATAGACTATAAGTGTGGATGATATCATCTATGTTCGGGGTTCTATTTTCATGCCTATATGTATGCGTGAAGATTTAATGCATGATTTATATGCATCAACGAGGTATGTTCACCATGGTTTGGACAAAATGTATCATGAACGTTGTAATAAATATTTGTGGGTATGAATGAATAAATATATGGAAGTGATAAACATTAAATTAGGTAACAAATTACTATTAGTGACTGGGTAGTTTTATATAGTCATTTACCATTCCAAAATAGAATAGTGGTGATGTTACCATACACTTTGTGGTAGGTCTTATAGGGATCCTCAGTATAATTATGAGATCTGGTGATTGTGGATTGGTTAATTATGGTAACCCATTTAATTCCAATTCGAGATAATTTCATGGTTTATCATTTCAGTGATGTGTATATTCAATATATTTTTCATTTTCATGAGGTTACTTGTTGTATAGTTTCAGATCATGTTTTCTATTTTACATCATTCTTATAGTAGGTACTGTAGAATAATCTTGTTAATTAAGTGTTTCATAGTATATATTATCATGCACAAATAGATGGAAAGTTAGAAAATAATTTATAGGTGCTAGAGGACATACTGAGGGAATGAAACCAAAACTTTGGTGGGTCTTTGGATAATCCCTTCGTGGTTGATGAATTCACCTATAATAATAGTTATTAGTAAAATATATAGAAGGAACCATATGAGGCTCTTTATAAAAGGCCATGTAGCTCACCTTTATGTTTAATGGAGGCTAGTGAAGTAGAGTTTTTGGGACTGAGTCTTGGGCAAGAGACCTCAGAACTAGTTCAGTTTATTTTAAAACATTTGGTTATAGAATAGAGTTTACATAATTCATATGTTGATCTATATCATCCATCTTATGATTTTATAGTTTTTGATTGTGTATAATATCTGAATTCACTGAGATTGGGTCACCATATGATTCATTATAAGGGTTAGGTGGCACCCCAGTTTGTTATTCCATCAGTGATTGTGGATATGATCAGACTAGTGAGGTATCGATTTTATCTTTTATAAAGGTATATTTATGTAAATAATTTTTTCTATTTGTCACATCATCGATAGTATCACCTAGAAAATTCTCATGAAATCGATGTGGATGATATTGAGCATGAGTTTGATGAATCCATAGAGGATCATCTAATTTGTGTTGTGGTTAGTAGTGAGAATGTCTTGTGGGGAAATAATGTATTGATGGTCAATGTGTTTTGGTAGTACATCCAAGTTCACAGGCCGCATTGGAGAGGAAAGAAGATATTCTGGACCAATGGCCCAACCTTTTCACCAAGGAATATTGGGAATTCATGGGAGTGAAGCTCAATGATTAAAAAATTTAAGGTGGGTAGTTAGTATGATTATTACTATCCATGAGGCCTATCTCACTTGTTTTCACATACTGTTTACCGTTTTTATATAATATATATGTTGGGGTTTTCTTAGGTATCATTTTTGCTGGAAATTAGATAATTTTTGATTCCCAAGGGGCTTTTCACAGTTGGCATCGGGTTAGAGAAAATTGTATGGATTACTCAACAAACTGTTCATCCCATTTTGAGCCTCAAGTAGGGGGAATGGTTTTACCAAACCATACCACACCAAACCATGCACCCATTTATTATAGGGATGCATGTTTAGGATTCATTGTTTTTCAAACCATGTATCCCATCTAGGAAATTGTGCGTGTGGGATTCTAAACCCATGAATTTATAATTAAAAACTTACAAACCACATTTTATATCTCTATTCACCCCCACTCGGCCTCATATAGTTTTCTCAAGATCTTGGAGGCTGTCAATAAGAGTTAATAACTCCTAAAACCCCTTTCCATTTCAAATCACTAATCTAATGGAATAAATAATCTCCCATATAGAATTTTCTTTCTTCTTTTTTATGTTCATATCACTTCAACCATTCTACCTCTTTTAGTGAGATGTGTAACATCCTAGGTATTTGTAGAATAACAAATTTTCATATCTATTATTATTTATGAATAATATATTAATTTTACATTAACGGGGAAACTTGTTCTGATAGCTTACTCAATACATAACAATGGGTTTCTTTGAAATCTTACATTACACGCGACGTTGAGTTATTCCCAAAAATAATACCTTATTATTATTATTATTATTTTAAATGGTAGATAAAACAATGTTTTCTTATTTGAAGGAATGAACATAAGTAACTACAATATTATTACACATGTTAGTTAATAGTGTTTACATTTTTTTAACAAAATTTAGAGGCCTAAAATGAGAATGAATCCATTCCTAAGCCTAAAATACTCTAATATTTTTTAAAGCTCATTATACAACCTTTTGATAGGGAACCATTTTTAAATCAAGTTTATTTCACTTTTATATGTTCTATTTAACAAAGTAAATATCTTATTGGAATGAAAATATCAAAATTTATTTGGATGAAATTTTGGTATTTTTTTGATAAAATTCATATTTTAATGAATAGTTTAAAATACTTCATTTTAACTCAAAACTACATTTTCATAAAATTTATTCATATAGTCCAATTTTCGTTTTATTTTGTCTTAAGGTGTTATTAGGTTATGTTTTTATAATTTATTCCAATTTTTATCATTGAAAGTAATATCATATTGAAATTTTATGTAAAAACAAGTCAATATTTTAATGGGTTTTTTATTTAAAAACTTATTTTCTCATTTTGACATCAAGAATAAATTTTATATTAATTTTCTGCAATTATATATTTTGAATTTGGAAAAATCAGATTCATATTTGGAATCACAAGGTCTAAATTATGTAAATAGGTCGATTTTAGTTTTTCTCATTATGAATAGTAACATAAGAAATTATTTTTATTACCATGGTTAAACAATATATCGGGTAAATACGGGTAAAAATAATATTATAATAACATAAAACTACCCTTAAACGTGTCATAATACTATTATATGAGATTTTTCTGACCATGATACTCTGTGGGTCGATTTTAGGGCCTCATGGAGCTATTTGGGTGTGATAATGACATTTTATCATAAATAATTTAATGTAAATAGAAATATAACATAAACATGCAACTTTTTTACTAAAATGACTATAAGGAGGGGTTATATAACCAATATATTTGAATATAATATGTAATTAGAAAGATAAAAAAATTTCTTACATCATCGTATTTTATTTATAATTTTTCAAAATTAAGAAAATAAATATATTTTTGACATAGTGATGATGCAATGATTAACTTATTAATTAAAAATTCAAATAAATGATATTATAAATATTAAAATAATTGTAATTTCAGCATTTTGATTCTATACATGAATATTTTGGATGATTATGACATTTTATTTTTGATTTAAAGACATTTTTTAGAATCAATCAAGTTGTCATGAATCTTAAGAAATCAATTACTAAATAGTTTCCAAATTGACATTAATGATATTTTAAAACAAATAGTATATTATTAAATGATATAATATTAATAATAATATTAAATTGTGAAACTTAATTATATAATGATAATAATTTAATTAATAATCTACTTAAGGTTCATTTGGAAATTTTTAGTAACCATATTAACCATATAATGTAACAATACCATAAGACATGGTATGAGTTAATTTATTTAACTAGGGGTAAAAGACAAAATATAAAGTTTACTTTGAGACCTAAACTTTTCTAAAACCTATTTATCGAGTGGATCTAAACCCATCCATATCTTATCCTCTAAATATAACACATTTGATATAATATATTTCTAAAATCAATTTATAATAAAATAATATTTCAAAAAATTCTTAAATTGTTGCTACCTCTAAAAAAAGGACACCACCTCTACCCACATATTCACACCTCTCAAACCCAATGGATCATCCAATATTGACTGAAATAATCTCCCAAAATCCATAACTTCCATTTATAATCATAATCATTAGATGAAGTCAATGCAAGGATGCTATTTGGTTTAAATCAAAAACGTCTACCTGATTTATAGGTAATGTCTTCTCTCAAGTTCATTTCATTCATTTTCATTCTTCAAAACCCTAACCTCTATTTATTCTATTGTTTCAAAACAAGACAATTATGATAAATATACTAGGGTTTTTTATGTTATGGTTTCAATCAAAACATCCACACACTTCCATCTAATGGTTATATGACATACTTTTTCTATGTAAGGTGAACTACTGCCTCACGAAACGATTGTTGTTTAATTTTATCCTACCACATCTCCTAGTGGCCATTATAACCAAAAATATATTAATATATGATAATATATATATATATATATATTTCCTCTATACATCAATAATTTTTATTTAGAACAAACCATTTTGCATTCCATGTACTGTAAATACTATAATTTTGTTTGAGGATGTGTGGACTACGACCCACTCAAAGCAATTTGACTCATTCCCAATATACATGTAATGAATAGCGGATAGTTTTATTAAAACTATTAGACATAAATAATATTATTAAAAAAATATAATTATAATATATATTGATATCATTCCATTATTATTCTTTTAATATGATGACGAAATGCAAGTAGCGTTCATGCGTACGTAAAACCTACTTTCTCCATGAAAGGTTAATTTCATTTATTATCTCCAAAAATTATCGATATTATAAATAAATATATACATGATATATTTTATATTTAAATCATGAATAATATTCTGGATATGATTCACTTTTGAATACACAGAAAATTTACATCAAAAGAAATTCATTTTCAACTGAAGTACTGAATATCGACAAAACATTTGATTTGAACATAAATAATTATGTAATTATTATAACACTATAATAAGTAACATAAATTTAATAATAAAATTAAAATAGGTTCTTGAGTAAGTATAAATTAAAATATGTTTATTATTCAAGAACATAACGATTATACGTGACAAGTTGGACTCAATGTAAGGGACTTCATCTCAAATGCCTTTAATTGAGGAATATTTTGATAATATATACCTCTTTATTTTATATAGTGTATAATAAACCCATTTAATATTAATTTCATTTGAAGGGAATCTTTTTTTCTATGAATCGATGAACTTAACTCTCTAAGGGAATTATTTTAACATATGTGGGGATAAGGAATCCCCTACCACCGTAACTATAATTTTATTTTTGGCATTCTTTATAAACCTTAATGTTTTTAAAAGAAAATCAAATCCATTTTCAATTTGGGAGTATTGGTATTGAAAATGGATTTGATAGTGTATTTACTATCTTAATATCTTGAAACGATATCTTGTGATTTCAGATGAAATTTTATGAGTGAAATGTTGATAATTGAAACCGTTCTTGTTATTATTATATAACAGTAGTTGGACATTTGATGGGTGGTTACATGATAAGTCAATAACAGGCTGTTATGTGAGAAACCAAATATTCTTGGTTCTGTGATAAACCATAGACTGGTTGTAATTTTGTAACCTCTAATGCATTGGTTTTGGTAGTCAGATGTATGGCTAATCCATTTAGTGATATGTGTGGACCTCAATAATATGGTTATTCTATTTATGAATGTTTACGTCCCATGTGACCTTTATATGATATAAATTTATTTCTATTGGTTTATGGTAATCATTTCATTACAGAAAAGTGTTAGAAATGGTCTCATATTTAGTGAAGAGTATTTACTACTTCATAAAGGTGAAAATTATTTCACTATGATAAAATATTCATGGTTTTCAGTTTTTCACAAGACTAATTATTTTCCTTCATTTTTAATCCCTTAAACATATTTTTATTCTCATACCAAGTTTTTAAATGTTTTTCACATTAGTTAATTAAGAATTGTGTCATGGATGGGATCCATGAAAAGTTATGTTGTTAAAACATCAAACAATACGATGTTTCTTTTTAAAGAGTATTTTATATTATGAAAAACGGATAGTGTTTTGAACTATATAATTTTAATATTTAAGATGTTATGTATGAGTTATGACCTAATTCAATAATGATCAAAACCAAAAAAGATCATCTATGTGAATTAAATTCAAATTATTGATTTATCTCATGATTATATAATGCTTAAGGAAGGGGCCTTATAGTTGGTATCAGAGTTCAGTTTAGATAACATTAGAAGTTAGAATATTATTAATAGTATATTCATAAATAATATTTACTTAATGGAAAAATTGAAATGAAAAATAAATTGAATATTACCACATTACATCATCTAAGATATGTTTGATCAGATTCGGTTTCCACAGAGGAAATAGGGAAACTGTGTTGGGAAGGCATACGAATGGAAATAACATTCCAAATCAAATTCGGGAGATGGTCATAATCAGAACTAAATAGTTTTTTGTAGTGACGCCTCAGTTCAATCAGTCGATAAATGGTAGTGGTGTCCATGAATGAGATCAACCAGACCAATCACAGAGGAAAATCTCTATTGTTAAGAATTTTATGAGGCAAATCCCCCCATCATTCTTAGGATTGCTTGACCCTGTGAATATATAATAGTGGATTAAAGCACTTGAAATGATTTTGGATATAATGTGGTGTTCAGAAAAACAAAATGTTAGTCTTTATATATATCGTTTTATTGGTGAATCCCATCAATGGTGGTGAACGATTAAAATATCAGAGGAAGTGAATAGATTGATGCTATGGAATGGGGTGAATTTAAGAATATATTCCTTGATAAATATTATATTAAGGCTGTTCGAAATTGGATAAAAATTGATTTTGGAATTGATAAAAAATGAAGATGATTCTGTGGCTGCATATGAAAAAAAATTCATCAGTTTTTCAACATATGTTCCAAATTTTTTCTTGGATACTAAGATTAAGATAAATCGGTTTTACTCATGAATGAAGCCGAAATATCGAAAGGAGTTGTCTTCTTGTGAGTTAAAATGCTATTAGAATCTTGACTTATATTCTGAGAAGGTAGAAATGGAGTTTTCTGATGATCATAAGTTCCAATAGTGGAAATAAAAGAGGTCATCCTGTTGGCAGAAAATGGGAAATAATTCATCAAAGAATCCCAGAGGTAAGAAATCCAAATTTATATCTAGTGAGATGTGTGGTAAAAAGAATCAGGGAGAATTCCACTCAAAGTTCACGATGTGCTTCTAAAGTTGTAATACTATACATATTGTTCATAACTACAACGAAGATGATCTAGGAGGCAATGAAAACCCCACAATAATATGTTTTAGTTTCAATGAGATAGCACATTATGATAATGTGAGTCCAATGATTATTACCCAATGTGGAAACCAACAAGATTGAAATATGAAGGGAATGGAAAAATCATTCTCTACTACTAAAATATTTATGGGACCATCATAAGAAGTGGTGACAGGTATGTTACACTTTTTTCAAAATATTGTACTACTCTATTTGACTCTAGATCTTCACATTCATTCATTATTGAGAGATATTAATGTAAATTTGAAATATAAACTCATAAATGTGATATAGAAATTTTTTTATGACTCCTAGTGGAATTATTAAAGCAACCAAGATTTATAAGCATCGTCCTATTATCAGTAGTTGGATAGTCTTTCTAAAAATCTTATTGTAATTACCATAATAGATTTTTATATCATTTGGGTATGGATTGGCTTTCATTTTATCATTATAAAAGGGATAGTAAAGCTATGAACTTTTTACGCAATGATTTAATACCATTTACAACATTTTATAAAGCTGAAATGCTGATTTAATATGGAAGTGAATGTTATATGCCTTATATTGTTGGAAAGATAGAAATAGTATTGATTATTGACATTTCAGTAGAGAATGAATTCAATGGTGTTTTTCATGATTAATTTATTATTATTGATCCAAATCAGGATGTTTAATTTACTATTGATATAGTTCTTGATGCAAAGCCAGTTTCTAAACCCCCTTATCATATGGATCAAGTAGAACATGATGAATTAAAAATATTTTCGCAAGAATTACTTGATAAGTGTTTCATTCGACTTAGCACTTCACCATGGGGTGCCCAAGCTTTATTTGTGAAAAATAGTGATGGTTCAATGAGATTTTGTATTGATTATAGAGCCTCTAATAACATAACTTTTAATAAAATGTATATGTTTATTCATATTGATGACTTGTTTGATCTGATTCAGGGAGATCATTATTTTTCAAATATTGATTAGAGGTTTAGGTACCATCAACTAAAGGTGAAGGGGGATGACCGTTTAATTACATAATTTTGAAATAGAAATGGGAATTATGAGTTTTTGGTTATTTTTTTTGGGTTATATAACACACCTACTTTATTTATGAATTTCATGAATGGAGTATTTCTTTAGTTTTGTATCTTTTTTATGTTGTGTTTCTAGATGATAATTTGGTATCTTCTAAAATCCTAGATATACATGAAAGTCACATTTGGTATGCTTTGAAAACCATAAAATAAAAAAAATGTTTATTAAGAGAGAATTTTGGTGAAAGAAAATTCTTTCCTTTGTCATATTGTTTCAAAAGATGGCATAACCTTGGACCCTTCTGAAACAAATGTTGCTGAAGAGTGGACAAGACCTAACAATATCACAATGATTTTTAGTTTTCTTTGATTAGCAGGTTATTACCAAAGGAGTGATGAAACTTTTCTCTATAATATATTTCAATAACTAAGCTAACATGTAAGGTAGTTAAGTTCACATGGACAGATGAATGTGATGATTTTTTTAGGAATTGAAAAGAATATTTGTAAATGCTCCAGTTTTTTCTCTGCCTTCTAGGAATGGGGAATTTGTTATCAATAGTGATTCATAATTGAAAAGAAATGGTTGTTTCCTAATGTTGAATGATCATCTAATGTGTTATTATTCACTTCCTTTGAATCATCATGAGTTGGATCACAATACACATGATTAGGAATTAACTACTATTTTTTTCATTATAAATTTGGAGGCATCATTTGTATGGAAGAAAGTGTGAAATATATGTTGATCAAAAACGTTTGAAGTATATATTCACACAGAAATAATTAAAAATGTCACATAAGAGAGGGATGAATTTATTGAAGTATTATTATTGCATAATTCATTAACATACAAGATTTGAAAATAAAGTTGATGATGATTTGATTCAAAAGAGTAATTATAGATTAACCATTCTACATTTTGATGAAATAATTTTCTATTGATTTGATAAATTTTATATTGGATGTTGTTGGTGCAGGTAATTACACTATTTTTTATGGGGAAGTGAAATCATCTCTATCAAACACAAATATACAAGTGTAGAAAGAAGATAGTGAGTTGTAGAAAAAGTTGGGAACAATTGAGAAGGGTAATTTATAGGAATTTAACCTTGATAAATATTGTGTTTTAAGTTTTGGAAAGAGATAATGTGTGCCTTTTGATTCATAGCTGATGAAAGAGTTGTTTTGTGAATCTTATAGTTCTCCATTTTCAGATCTTCTGAGAAGTACTAATATTTACAAAGTTCATCATCATTATTACTGATGAGATAAAACGAAAAGTGATGTTTCTGAAAATACCCTAAGAAGATTTAATTTTCAAGAGGATAAAGAAAATCCATTGTTACCAAAAGAGATGATTCATCCTTTTCCAGTTCTAGAGTGGAAATGGTGATATTTGACACTGGATTTCATAATGGGATTACCAAAGGCTTATTAAGCTAACAATTCAATCTAGGTTTTTGTTGATTGATTGACTAAATCTAATCATTTTATTTATATTCGAGACACTCTATCTCTAGATCAACATTCTCAATTTTATATTAAAGGTATAGTCTAGTATCATAGATTTACCGAATCCGTTTTATTTAATCATTATCCCAGGTTCACTTTTAACTTTTAGAAAGGCCTTCAGATGTCTTTAGGAACTAAATTAAATTTTAGTATAGTCTCTCATACTCAATCATATGGGAAGTCATAATGAACAATTAATAACTTTAAGGATATGCTACGTTCTTTTTCAATGGATTACAATGGATGTTGGGATCAAAATCCTTCTTGGGATGAGTTTTTTTTATAATAACAGTTTTCATTCTAGGTTATCGATTGGACCATTTAATGACTAATTTAAAAAGCAGTGTAGAACTCTAGATTTTTTTGAACAAAGTAGGTTAAAAGATACTTAGGGAAATATAATTTGTAGAAGAGATGATAGGAAAATTTTAGATGATTTATAAGAACATTAGGACATCTCAGAGGAGGTAGAGATGTTATGGAGATAAAAATAGGAAGTATCTTTCTTTTGAGTTAGGTGATCATGTATTTCTCAAAGTTTCACCATGGAAAAGTGTGATGCGTTTTGGTAAGAAGTGAAAACTGAGTCTGCAGTTCATTTGACACTCTAAAATCTTAGAGAAAGTTAGATTTCACGCCACAATGGTGGATATACCTCTATAGTTATCCCATGTACAAATTCTTTTTCATGTTTTAATGTTAAGAAAAAATATGCTGGATTTATCTCATGTTTTGAGTCCAATGGTTGTTCATTTAGAAAAGAATCTTTTTTATGAGGAATATCCAGTGCAGATTCTTGAATTTGTAAAAATAGATTCAATATTTGGAATTTTAAGGTCCAAAATATGCAAATAGGATTATTTTATTTTTAGATATTATGAATAGTAACTTCAGTAATTTATACTATTTACCATGGTTAAATGGTAAATTGGTTAAATAATGGTAAAACATAATACTATAATTATATGAAACTAATATAACACATATCCTAATCCAATTTGATAAGATATGGTAAACTTTTATCATCTTTGGTTCATTTTTAGGATTTCATGGGGCCACATGGGTGTGATAATGACATGTTATAATATTTAATTTAAAGTAAATAGAAATATAACATAAACATGAATGTTTTTACTAAAATTATTTTAATGTGGGTTTATGTAACTGATATATTTAACTATAAATATTCATTATAATTATTATAAAAATTCTTATATGTTGTTATTTTTTTTATAATTTTTATACATTATATAAATTTATTTAATTATGAAACTATGGTGATGAAATGATTACCTTAGTAATGAAAGATTATAATAAATGATATTATAAATATTAAAATAAATTTAATTTGAACATTATGATGACATCCACGAATTTTATGGATGATTTTTCCATGTTATATTTGAGTTAATTTTGTTTTTTTCTAATGAATCTAGTTTTTATGTCTTTTAAAAAAATAAATTTCTAAATATTGGCCAAATTGGCATAAATAATTTATAAGACAAATTCAATTTTATTAAATCATATAATAGACTTAAAAAATAATATATTCATTCAAATAACTTAGATAATGTTATAAATTTCATTGATGATACACTTGAGGTTATCTTTTCATTTTTTGGAAACCTTATTAACCATATTATGTAAAAATACAGAAAGAAATGGTAAGAGTTAATTTATTTAAGTAATGGTCAAAGACAAAAGATATCGTTTAATATTTGACCAAAACTTTCCTAAAACCTATTAAATGAGAGGAATTAGAACCATTCAAATATATCCTCTAAATATATCACTTTAACTATTATAGTTCGAAAATAAATTTATAATAAAATAATATTTCTAGGCTTTCATAAAGTTCCCCTCCCCTCTTATAAAAGGCCACCATATCTACCCACATACTCAGACCTTTCAAGCCCATTGGATGATCTAAATTATACTCAAGTAATCTCCTAAAATCCCTCCCTTATAAATTGAATCCATAACATGGGAAAAGGAATCTTAATGAATCCTCTTTAACTCAAATTAAAAATAGTTACCTGATTTATAGGTAGCGTCTTCTCCCAAGATCCATTCATTTATTTTCTTTATAAAACCCCCTAAACTATATTTAATCCATTTTTTATAAGAACACCAGTATCCTAAATATACTAGGAATTTTTTATGATATGGTTTCTACCAACACTTACACAAACCTCCACATAATGGATAAAAAACCATTCCTTTGTACGACGAACTACTTCCTCATGAAATGATGATTGTTCAATTTTATCATACCACCACTCATGGTGGACATTATGATAAAATTATATTTACATATAACATATATTATATTTATACTATCTCGATTAATATGTAATTTTTATTTATAAAATATACTTATGTTTTCCATGTTGTGTAAATACGATAATTTCGTTTGAGGAAGTGTGGACTACCACCCCCTCAAAGCAATGTGACTCATTCCCTCTATACATGGAACGTATTAAATATGGTTTTATTAGTCCTATGGGAAATAAATGAGATTAATATAACACTGTTATTATAATATACATTTATATCATTTGATTATTATGCTTTTAATATGAATAAAAATGTAAGTAGTGTTCATGCGTACGTATGATTGTTTTACCTCGAATAAATGTCTTATAGGATGAATCCTAAAAATTGATCGAATAGATATAATTTTTAATGGAAATTGTTTCTTGGGATCATGATCCTATATCACATTTTCCATTGTGAACTCAATTTTTTTAACTTGAATGAATGTCTCTGGTTTGGTGAGCATTCATCTATGATCCTATGGTCAGTGGTATGATTGAAAATTCCTATAGTCATGATCATGATTTTTAGCTGTATAATTTCAATTCATTGTTGATTAATTAATTTAAAATTATAAAAAGTTAATTATATCCTCTTATATGGAGATAACCTTTACAAACCTGTTGAATATTACCAGATAAGACTGTATAGAAACACATGTGGTGTGATGATATGGTATAAATGATAACTTATTGAATCTAAAAAAGGAAATTGTGGGTTTATGGAATTGAACTAAATATATGTTCCATGGTTGATTATGGGATTTAATGTTTTTATTATCTTAACAGTGATATATTAATGAGTTTTTAATAAATAGTTGAGAATAGATTAATAGTTAAATTTTGTATTCTCTTACTTATAATAAAACTAAAAACCATTTTTTTTATAAATAAAATTGTTTACAATGTTGAAAATGATTGATAAGAAAGACAATAATGATGAAAAATTCTATATATCTAAATAGAAATGTGAACACATACTTTTCAGTGATGGAAATATGCTCTGACTACCCATGAGGTTCTATAATGTTGCTCTGGTCCCCAAATACAAGCATGTGAATTGGAGTGGGACTGAATCTCCAAGTACTCATGACTCTAGTGATAGATTTATGGTCTAATTACCCACGATTTTGGGGCTGGACTAATTCCCCCACGTGCATGAGATAATGATGATGGACTGATGATCCTTGTATTTGTGATAATGGTTCCTGGCCTAGCACTTCAAGACACCCAAATGAATTGAAAATTAAATTGAATAAATCCCATTAATTGGTAAAATGGTAAAATCTCTATTATGTATAGTTCAGACTCCAGAATGAGTGAATGATGGTATGATAAACTCAGATGTCACCATGAACCCAAGAGATACTGTAGTTTATTAAATAATAATAAATTTCAAACCTATTTATTTTTATTGGCTTATTTTCTATTTATTTATAAAACTCAATACACTATTACTAAATAGATATTGCCTTAGATTTCGTTGGTGGTGGCCTACTGAGTTTTACTCACAATCTACATGGGTGGTGGTATGGTACTCCAATAGAATTTATTTTTGTAGGTTAGGACAAGGGAAGAATCTCGATGTTTGATGGTTGAGATGGTATTAAATATAGATCATGGATTAGGGAATTAACGTGATTTTGGGACCCATATGGGATTTTTCCATGTGACTTTATTTTGGGATTCATTTAATGCTTGAAAGATTTATGACATGACATATATACTACTTTGGTTTATAGTGATCTCCCATGTTTTGGTATTATCAAGTGATGTTGGTCATTAGTTGTTATCATTGACTATTATCTTGGTAATTGTTTAATTATTTCCTCTATTATATTTCACTAATAAAGAGTGTATAGTCTCCCCATGTGACATATTAGAACCACACTACTAATCAGAATTCTCTGGCATAGAGGGAGGTTCTCCTGAGGTCATGTAATGAACCAGATCAGAGCACTAGTATATAGCCACCAATTTGAGATATTATGTGACTTATAACTCCCTCTTAAAGGAAATTCCCATAAAATGATATAATTGATTTCATATACTAATAGATTTGGAATTTATTAACAAATATGTATTGGAATGTAGGTATAACACTTCTATGTTCCTATATTTATGCAACAAAATATTACCAAATACCATGATTCTTTTTTATAATGACTAAATATAAATTCATAAAAAGTCACTTTGACTTATTCACCACTCTATTCTCACATTTCTTTCACAAAAAAACACATTACATGGATTATCAGACAATTTAGTATTAAAAATATAATTAGTTACTACATAATTAAAATATTAATTTCCAAAACTAAGGGTATATCCTTTTGACTCTTGTTTTCGAAACCAGTTTGGTGTAAAATGATTTGAATCCCCCATGAATATCAAGGAACCTATCATAATTTCACTACAAAACATACAGAATGAAAAATAAATTTGTCCTTATTAGCTCAGATATATTAGATTTCTCACATCAAATATGTCATGAAGAAACATCACCACTAAGTTTCATCTACTCCTAAGATACATCCACTCAAAATTTCTCTACAAAAAATAATGAATTATGAAATTATTTAAATATTACATCATCTAAGTTATGCATACTAACTTTATAAATCCACCATTAATACTGAAAAAATTCATTCCACAATCTTAACTACACCATTAATTTAAATTTCAAAAACAAATACCTCACAATCCCTTATGACACATAATATTTCACCATTAACGTTTTCCATATCATATTGTATCATATAATTAAAAGAAATATGTTACAGTTATTATTGCTTCTATCACATTAGTATCTATAGGTAGAATCAGAAAAAACTAATAAATAAATATTTTTAGCATCCCACATCACATATATGTATACTCTTATTATGAATATGGCCCATAGAGACACAATATAAAGAAAAAAAGGACATAGTTTCATTGAAAATATCAAAATAGCTACCACATACCCTTTAAATGTTTTTTGTGTAGAAATTTACTTCAACAACAGTAAAAAAATCATCTCTAAAATCCCTCATAATAAAAGAAACTTATGTTGTATAATTATGAAAATAATTTTTTTGTATGAACTAATGAGGAAAAGATAAAAATTTATCTCCATTTTTGTTTCTCATCAATATATCATGGTGGTATGAACTTATAATGCTCAAATCACAAGTGAAATAAACATCCAACATGGTATGTTTAAATTTATAAGATAACAAACCAATAGGTATGTTATCATGAATAAAAAATTCATACCATATATATCAGTATAAGAGTTACACTAGATTTTATATTCACATAAAATCAATTATCATCAATATAATATAAGTGGGATGGTAATCTCAAAACATTCTCTACTGAAAATTTCTCAAACAAGATAAAATTTCTTGGAACATTGAATTATGTCACAAAGTAGTATCACCGCCCAATATCATCTTGTAACTCATGGTCAAACAATCAAGTCCTAAAAATTTCATCCATCTACAACTTAATAAATTCAAAAAACCTCATATCATAATTTATTCTCTAAACCCATCAGGAAACATTTCAACAACATCATACAAGAATAATTTTATAAATAATCAAAATCAAAGAACAAAATTAGTTGAAACTACATGAAACATAATATCTTGATAATGTTACTCATATATAGAGATCAAATGTTCAATTTTCACTTCCTATACACCAATTCTGAAATAATATTATCAGGAAAGTGATTATTATATAAAAATTTATCATCATTAGGAAAAATCATTACACCAAACTTGTTCTTTCTATGTTATTGCGTTTGGAAAGAGGATCCACCACCAGGTAGGTAACATCAAGAAAAAATGTTAATTCAAATCCTCTTAAAAATGAGTTGACTTATCCTCAATAGTGGATGACTTAATATGTATAATCGTTGGTATGGAAATATAAATATGACCATCATACATAGTTTAATCAACAATCTCTATTTAATCCATTTAATCAATAATGGGTAAAATTAAAAATGTGAAAAGCCAGTCATTATTAGATCACGTATTTAATAGAAGTTTCGGTATCGTATGATAAAACATCAAAATGAGTCCAACAACCATAATTTTTTGCACAAAAATAAAGACAGTGACTGTCAAAAAATAAGTTATTAATATTCCAAATACCCATCTTTTAATATTTCCTTGATTATATGAAATCATTCTCATATATCATGAACTATGCTTTATATGATGACTTAACCAACCTATTTATAGCCTAAAATCAACAATATAAGTACTCAGATAGAAAGAATACAATATTATGCCTTATATAATAGTGTAATAATTATTAAAAATTATACTATTTTTTCCATTTAAACTACACTCTAATACATCTAGCATTATTTCAGTAGTTTTAAAAACTATCCATAAACTCACATGTGATTATCTTTAGACTCTAAGCTATATATCCTCCAAATTCAATAATACCACTCAATGAAAAACCCAAAATAATTGTAACCCTTTGCTATATCAGCTATAATATTGAGTATGAACCCTGAAGCACAATTATAATTTCCCACATGTTAGTATGTACTTATAAGGTTATAAATCCTACAAATTAGAAGCATTATCCTCTAACAAACTCAAAAAATACTATAAAAGATATAAAAAATCAAAACATGAATATTAAAAAAATTCCAAAATAAAATAATATAAAATAATTTATTATTTATTAATTCCATACTTCTTAATAATATAATAAAACATAATATGGAATAAAAACTACTAACCCCCAGTTTAGAGAAAACTCTAAATATCTTGTATGACTCAGTGGTATATAAATCAATACCTAAACACCAAGTTAATGATGAATGGTACCTCCAATAACATGAACATAAAATATTTTATATTAAAGAGGGGGGGATAATTTGTAAGGACTCTGGTTTTTTTTTACTTATTTTATATTAATTTTTATATATCTGTCTTTTTATTCTTAGTTAGAGAAATGGTTGGGGGTCTCTGAACCCAAAAAATAATATATTAAAAGTCATAATATATTTTAGAGAAATAGAGAAACAAAATTATTTTGAATTTTTTTCCTATTGTTTAGGACGTAAACTAATAAACCAGACACCACAATTGATTATGAAATATGGGTCTTACTCTAGTAATGTTATAATTTTTGTCAGGATCAGACATTTAATGGATGGAAGTCTTTGGCGGTGTCTCTAGTAAAATAAATAAATAAATAAATTATTTTATTTTAAATACTAAACCCAAACCCTCTCTCTTTGACTTCCCTATAATAAAAAATTCCTTAGGATAAGTGTATAACTGTGTTAGATTACGGATCTAGAGTAAGAATACTCTATAGGAATATGATATTTGGGATCAATGAAAAATGATTGTAGGATCATGTGGTAGATGACGAATTCAACAAGGTGATATTATTCATATATCATAAAGACATTATTCACATATGATCAAACCATCATCAAGGTATGACTCGTTATTTTCATATTCAATCCCTTTTTTAAATTTTTAATGCTTGGATTTTTTCTACTAGTCGTCTATTTTTATTATTTGAATGTGTTATTTAGTGTGGTATTATGAAGACCAATAGTTGTTTTCCTGATTGAGCACATTTATTTTGACCTAGTCATTTCCATAATTATTGTTTTTTCTTGAGGATCACATTCATCAATAGTGGAATTAACTTTTTTATGTTCTTTTACCCCATTATTCTTCATGTTTGTTATTTTTGGAACATGGGGAAGTAGTTCAACAATTCCATGATGGGTTCAAGCATGATTGTAGCATTATATTAATGGTGGTTTCATGAATTATGAAAGGATTGGTTTTTTTCAGATAGATCATGATAGATTCAAATATTTCTAGATGTATCATGGTAGATTCATGGTTTGGGGGATGGATTCATGGATTTTGGATCTAGGAAAACCTTGGGAGTTGTGGTGTTTTTACACAAGAGAATACATTTTTCCCATCCAATAGAGGTTAGGAATCAATGTTTGTTGATATTTTCATTCAATTATATGTTTTCAAATAGCATGTTTTTCACTGGAAAAGGTAGATCAAGAATATTCATGTTGAAAATGATTTACTAGATGTAAAAAAACATACTACACACCATGTAGAGTAGAGGAACACACACCAAGTACTTCAGTTTTCATGTCAGTTAGGATTTTGTATGAGTCCACATTCAATGTGAACCTACATAAGTGGTATATTTTTGTATTAGATTAACAAGCATAGGACCCCATGTGTTCTGACACACTATGTACCCCTAGGTACATGAGGTGGATTTTTATATGTCTATCCGAGTTTGGTGCCAGGTGTACATGCCTTGGACCCTATGTGAAAACACATGTCAGTTGATCATGAGAAAATTTGGTTTATTTTGATGTGTATTTCCAAAACCTGTCCAGAAGTTATCACACCCATGTGATGAGGCATGGTCACATGCCATGGGACCCAACATACATGTCGTATAAATCTCCAAAGAACTTCTACCATACATATCTCCCTCTTTAAGAATCAAATGTTTTCTTGTGAGTATCCTATTATATTTATTTTCATATAGAATTTAATTTTATACTACATTATTAAATTAGAGACATAGTGGATGGTTTCTCAATCATGATACATTACTAGGTGATACTTTTCTGATGGCAGTTATTGGGTAGGATCATCATATAGATATTGGGATCGATACTCCCTTGTTACTCCTGGGAATGTGTGCCCATACTCCTTAAATAAATTGAGTGGGTACTCCCCTATAATACATTGTGGTTTGTCTAAAAGGGTGAGGGATACCTTATTTGTGGAGAATAGTTTTTCTTTGTTGGCCCCTCTACTTTGATTCTTGTGTGGTTTCACATTATAATAGGAATTAGAGATGGTAATATTGAGCTATAGTCAGACTCATCATTCTAGGATTGGTTGTGGATACAGAGATCCCATTTCTATTTCTCTATGGTTTATTTTTGATCCTATATGTTGGGATTCATTACCCTATTACTATGGGATGAGATGACTATTATTGTGTATTTATATTCCCCCTTCATGATTTTTTTCAATCCTTCTAGGTATGTATATACTCACCCATGCATGGGAATTTCCATCATGTTTCTTGTATTATATAGACAATGTGAAGATTTATTGTGACATTAGTGAAGCATAGTAGTACATTACATTCATTGATCATGTTCGGTGGTCGAATTTGAAAATTAGGAGTTGAGGTCTCCTACTAATTTCATTTTTCCATTTTTTAGATTGGGAGTTCATTTATGGTTGATCATTTATTTTTATCCATGTATTATTTGGATTTATATTTTCATAATATGATGTATTTCCTAGAGGATATTGCATTCTTGGTTATAAAATATATGTTACAATTTTTTATTATTATTATACACATTTTCATTAAGTTAGTTTTGTGTATGATTATAGGTAAATTAGTCCAACGCCTCACATTTTAGTGAATTCCTTATCGGTTCTTATCATTGGCCCATATCCTTTTGAATGGGGGATTGTGGTGTCACCCTTCTCTTTCTACTAGTTTGGCAGGGCTTGGTGGGTCATGTCATAACATCTTGGTATCAACGGTGGTTCATCATGGGATTGGTGTAGAGAGAAAACCTGTTTTAAGGATATGATAGTATCTTAGGTATATCGGGTCAGAGTTTCATTAGTTTGGTTTCTAGTCTAGTAAACCTTGTGATTTTGTAGCGGCCAAAGTATCCATTCACTAGGAATCTAATTAACTTCTTGTCAAATTAGCATACAAATACATCCTTTTTAGGGAAACAATTGTATGTACATCATATAATATTTTTTCCCTATAATAGTTTTATTCATTTAGCTCCCCATATATTCCAGTCAACCCATGATATGTTCTGATCAGTTTCAAGAGTCACCACATGAAAGAAGTTGACCAAATTACTTAATTGTGATAGTGAAGATGAATAACTGATTGATGAGGCATCAGATCTTGGAAAATCTCATGATTTTCTTTTTCTATGTGGGTATGGATTAGTTCCATCACATATTGAGTAGTGGACAGCACCGGTAAGTCTACATGAATATGTCTGAAATTTTAGCATGCTTCACAAGTTTCAATTGCATAGACCACTAATGTTCAATGTCGAACCAGAGATTTAGAAAGTAGAGGATAAATATGATTTGGTGATCCCAGACATTAGTATTATTCATATTCCAACTGATTTGATGGTTGTTTAGAAAAAAAACATATTCTAAGTGTATCAGGGTGTTAGTGGAGAATGACTGTGAAGACAAATGATGAGTTGACACTGTCTTGGTCATAATTTTGGAAACTATTTTTTGATGAGTATTAAAAGTCATGTTGGCACTCAATATGGATAAAGAAACTTCTTCAGATGAAATAGTGTGACATAAATGTCATTTAGTATGTCGTGAGGTTCAATGAACACTTGTATTTATCCCTCAAGATAGTATGATATGGATACTTCCTTCCATGGAAGTCTGATCAGGGCCTCTTTATAGACATTTAAACTAGTATAGTGTCTTTATAAACTCTTACCTTTGCGAGAAAAATAATATGGGATTGGTACATTGAAAATATCTTATCATAGAATAGTTAGGTGGATAGATCATTCATTGGCCATTATGGGGATAATTTTTCAACATCGAATAGAAATTGATATATATCATGGTCAGTTTGATAGTTTTGATGTTCTAGGTCACATGTAACTTGATTTTTTGGCCTCAAATGCTATACAGGGTAAGAATTTGGTGGATATACCACAACCGTAGGGGAAACACCACAATAAATGATCTCCCAAGTGTGTTCAAGGTGGCCCCTAGGGAGTTTGTGATAATAGAGGAGAAATTAAAGATTTGTAAGTGAGAGATTCTTGAGGAGGATGATGCTACGAGATACTCCCAACACCACTATCAGGTGGACCATTATAGGATCAGGGATCTGGCTGTTGGGGTATCATGATGTTTTTCTATAAAGAATTTTGACTCGGTTACACATGATATGATTTTAGGTATGATCTATGACTTTAATACACATTAACTAGAACTTATAGACACTATAGTTAGTGATTCCTTCAACTCTATATCCCTAATGAAAGAGCTAGTGATCCTTGATAAAACACTATCTCATCAAATATTGTTATAGGTTCTAAATAGGTGTGATTCGTTGATAGCTCATATCTACAGGATGTGTGATTTAGTACTTGTTGGAGAGAGTTTCACATGGGAACTCTTGCCCATCACGATTAAATCTTCTAATTTCATCATTGGTATGGAATTTTTGTCCATGTTTTATCTCAAGATTTACTTTCATCATCAGAGAGTTAAATTCCTTCAAATATATGGGATGATATTATCCTTTTTCATAGAGAGAGATTTCATGGATAAGTGAGTAGGACCTCTGATCCTGAAGATTCATCTAATTAATTATTAGTTTGCGAGCAAAGACCTTGTTGTAATGGTCTCTTTAGATATATAGATTCTTTCATCAGTGGAGGACAACATAAAATTCTTCCTTGAATGTATTTTGGGACTACCACTATGTTGTGAGATAGAATTCTATATCAAATTTCACCCTAGGACCCCCCTAATATATTCTAAGACATATTGGATGACCCAAATTAAGATCCAAGTGCATAAGGTGATTTTATAGGACCATCAAGAAAATCATTTTATCAGATCTGGTGTGTCCACTAGGGAATCCCAGTTTTATTTGTGAAAAGGTGGATGAGATCTTGAGGATTTGTATTTATTGTTATTTGATAAATTGGGTAACGTTAAAGAAAAATTAACCCTTACAAAGGATTTATTACCTATTTCTCCAGTTGATAGGTGTGAATTGGTTCTAAAATACTAATCTTGGATCTACCTTGTACTATTTGAGGGTTCATGAGGATGATATTTAGAATATGGCATTCTATTCCTGCAATGGACACTATGAGTTTCTAGTGATTCCATTGGGTGTGAAAAAGTCCCCACTATGTTCATTCCTTTTATAAACTAGAACATATGTCTAGACATGGACTGATTCATAGTCATATTTATAGATGACATACTCATTTACTCTACATAAAATGAGGTGTATGTAGAGAATTAGAAGATGGTCCAAGACTTACTCAGAGAGAATCATATTTATAGTTATCTCTCAAAGATATAGTATTGGATCTGCAAGGTTCACTTTTTGGGGATTCTCATCTCTAAGGGTTCATTATCTATTGATTTAATGATGATTGATGTGGTTATTTATTGGGATCCATCAAATAGTGTTATGGATGGGTGGAGTATTCATTGTTTGATAGGGTAGCGTAGGAGGTCTGCGGTGGAATTCTGAAGTATTTTACCCCCATGGACTACCTTGATGTAGAAATAGAATCTTTTTTCCTATACTATGTAGTGTTAATGAATCTTCTAGGAGTAGTTTCATAGGTGGATCAATTCTCTCTTTTTGATAATACCAACAGATGGTGTCAATAATATATTGTTCATTGATTACTCTAGAGTTGGTGTTTGGTATTGTGTTGAATCTGAGGTTGTTATTTATTTCTTATGATTAAAGGCAGTTTGCACTCCATGAGATGAACTATGAAACTCATGATCTATATTAGATCATAGTTTTCTTCTCTTTAAATATTTAAAATAACTATCCTCTATGTGAGAATTTTTTTAACTCAAACCATCATATTTTCACATACATATTTACGAAGATAGATCATACCCTAAGATATATACATTATTTATAGTTCCATATCGACTATAAATTAATGATATTATATTCTATTTAGAATTGAAACATATTGGAATATTCCCATAGAATTATTTCATGTTCTTACTTGGCAGATGAGGTATATGATAAGTGGGAATCGTTGTAGTTAACCCTGATGGATGAGAGGCGTGCAATTTTTCTTCAATTAATACTGGTGACTCGTCTGCATATTCATAATTTGAGAGAAAATCAGTTGGGTAATATATATGTTTGTGTTTTAGGTGACAATATATCCTCATGAGATACACTGAATGGATTTTCTGATCTAGTGGTACATGTCATCATTTTCTACGGATGGAAGGGGGTTGTGGTATGGTTGTGTGAGGAGGTGGTGTGGGAGTTTCAATCATTCACCTTCATTTTATATCTTGGTGTGGAAAAAAATTATATGTACCTTCATTGGATGTATTGGTGGGCCATCATAAGCTGGAATCATGGATGCTTTTCTCTCCCACAATCACACAAGTCGACAAGAACAGGTTGAGCTCCAGGTTCTGGCATGTTCGACACGACCTCTTGAGATAATTGAGTAGAAGTGGGATAGAATATTTGGTGAATTATTTAATGTGATTCCATGCATATTTAGAGGACATGATGTTATTTGGGTTATTTTTAAATAAATTACCATTTCATAACAATTTATTTGAATAATGTAGCAGAGTTCTGGGGATATGTTGTAGAAGTTTTACATAAAAGAGATTATCCTACTTCCTTGGGAACCCATGAATATCATCTGTGATATTGATACACAATTTGTATCACTATTTTCAAGGTTTCTGATGTAGGATTTTGGGACCCTATTTTTCATGATAATGGTGTTTCACCCATAAAAGGAAGGGAATATCGAGTTCATTATCGAGGTATTAAAGTATATTATCAAGGAATGTGCTTTAAACATTGGCCAGAGCTTTGAAGATAACTTTTCATTGATAGAGTTTTTTATAATAACAGTTATCACTCTAATATTGTCTTGGAATGATTCAAGGCCCTTTATCTAGGAACATATCATTCATCCTTATGTTAGACTAAGATTGTTAATTCATCTCTAGTTGGGCTAAACATGGTTCATAGAATGATAAAAAAAATAAAAGTGATCCATGAGCATATGAGGGGAGCCTAGAGAAAAAATTATAATGATGAATAAAATCTTCATCCTTTTGTGTCCTATTATGGAGAACATGTTTTTTTAGAGTATTCCTTTAAAGAGGATTATAGAGGTTTGTCTACGAAGGTATGTTATCCTCGATGTTCTTCTGAAAATTCTTGATCCTACGAGTAGTTGGTAATGTTTCTTATCGATTGGCCTTTCACCCATAGCTAGACCATGTACATGAAATCATCTATGTGTCAGAACCAAGGTGAAATGATCATAATGACACACACATTATTGGCTTGGATTATCTAGAAATAATGTATGGATCCACCTTCTGGAATTACCCAACAGTGATAGAGGGCCAACTATATATAGACATATGTAAGAAAACTATCCATATGTTAGAGTATTATGGAAGTACAAGATCATGAAAGTGTGATCATTAGATCATGAGATTAGGATTCACCCTCAAGACCCCTCCATTGTAAATATCATATGATTTTTCAAGGAGAAAATCCTTGTAGATATAGAGAATGTAACTACTCTAGTTTTTTTGGAATAGACCTTTGATTATTTCTATGTATCTATCTTGATTATTCCTCAAAAATCATCTTGATGTTATGGTGTCTTAGGAATATAGAAATATTATATTAAAAATTATAATATATTTTAGAGCATGTGTGCACATAATTTCAGTTTAAATGGGTTTCCCATTGTTTGGGACCAAAAAAGAAATATACGAGACACTATTTAATTCTAGAATGCGGGGTTTTCAGTTTATTTGAAATAAAGTTCATCAGTGTCATACGATTCATGGAAGGAAGCCATTGGTGATTCATTAAGTAAAATTAATATATAATTTATTTAGATTGTTTTAAATAGGAAACCCTAACCATATTCCTTAAATGCCATGAAATGGAATATCCTTAGTATTATTCACATAACCTTGGGAGATTTAAAAAAGAAGAGAAAAGCATTGCTGGCAACCGAGAGCTTGGATCAACAAAAATGATTTCAGGATTGTGACGTATGCAGAAAATGCAATTAGATCCTCCTATTAACTTCTATAAAATTAGTTTTTCACCAAATATTTAACCATCATCGAGTAAGGACGTGTAATATTTATATTTCACCCCATTTAATAGATAGATAAATAATGGATTTTATCTACTTTGGTGTGATTTTTTTCTTCACATCTGTTATTTTTTTCACATTCATTTAACCGATAGTTTTTATCATGACTGTGCATACGTTTTTCACTCTACTTATTTTCATAATTCTGGGGAATAGGTCAGAATAAACTTTTCCAATGATGGTATTACATTATTTTTATACATTCCCCCATCATTTTTCATGTTCATCATCATATAACAAAGGGGTTATAGTTCTATGTTGTTAGGGTAGGTTTGAGCATGGTAAAACCATAAAATTCATGTAATTTTCATTAATGATGTAAGGAATTGTGATTTGAGTATGTATCATGATTTATTCACATTTTCAGGTGATATATTCAATGATTTGGGATCTAGAGAAACATTGGGAGGTACAACGTCATCACACGAGAGAAAAAATTTCCAATTTTTTTATTAGAGGCAAGGAATCAATGGCTTATGATTTTTCCCTTCTATTTCAAGTGGAAAATGGTGAGATTTAAAAAATAGAGTATTGGGAAATAATTTGAAGTCCAAGATTTACAAACTCGAAAAACTGTGTTGTATAAAAGAACACATGTTGTGTACTTAAGTTTCTATGATAGTTAGGTTTTCATCTAAGTTCGGGATCACATCATGCTTGGTTGAGCCCACACAACATGTGACACAACCCATATAAAGAATCCATGTTCTAGATACACACTGAAAATACCTTATGTGATCAGACACATCATGTAACCTAGGGGACACATTCTGTACATGTACAACTCCAACTGATCCAAGTGCTAGTTATACATGCCTGAGTCTTCAGGAAGAAATACATGTTGTGTTACCATGAGTACATGTTGTGTATTGTGACATAGATTACCAATATGTTTCTAGGGGAGATAACTCCCTTTCGATGAGGTCAGGTCAAACATCCCGTGACTCCTTATACAATCCATGTATTTAAACTAGTAGCTTCTACCTTCCAAATCTCTTTTGTAAAGACTTGATTTTTTCAACATTGGTAGCCTAGCCTTGGTTTTTTTTCATGTAAAACATGATGGTAAAATTCATTATGGCATGTATGATATGATGTGAGGTATTTAAATCATTAATTTTAACACCATGTTATGCCTCCCAGGAACTCCCTTGTTTATTATTTATTTATCATCCATGTTTGGGTGTGTTTGAGGGTTTTTTGTGTGTAGAGTTCCTTTTCATGGGGAAATAACCTAATGTTTAGGGATATATGATTATATGAATTAATAGATACTAGGTATAATCAGGAACATATATTAGAGGGGTTATTCCCATGTTCGGATAATGCTCAAAGTAGGTTCATTGGTTTTTTATGCCTTATCCTATTGTTTATGCAGTATTCTAGGTGATAACAGTGCGTATAAAGGTATAAAACTCTTTGTAATGTTTTCTAGATATATTTCAGGAATGATGATCAAGGTGTGAAGGGTTTACATTTCATGTAGTAGTTTCACATCCTTTACTATCAAATATCATATTTTTAGTAAATAGTTGATAGGTTTCTCGAGGTATTTGAGCTATGTGGACTACATTATGTGTAATGAGGTTACACGCCATGTAATCATCATGACTTGGATTTTAGGGAGTTGTATGGATGATTGAACATTTATTTGTATAAATCTATTTTCCCTCTCAACCTAAAATCTCCTAAGTTTGTTTTTAAAGGTATTATCATTTCAGATCATTTTTTACAATGATTGATCAATGTTGAAGTTGTGGTGTTATTGTCATGGTGATGTTTTGTTCTAGTTTTTATGGGGATTTGGTGGTGTTTGCGGTTATGTTAGTATTTTTGATTATATATCGTCTTTTATTAATCCATTTTAGTTTCATTGGGTGCGTTTTCATTCAAAGGACATTCTGATGGATTTGGATCTCCATTATCGATGGTAGTTTGGTTTATACTGGTTAGTGGTAGGTTTGTCAATAAAATGTGGTAATGCAATGAATTTCTTGTTGTTATGGGTAATATTACTTGGTTTGGTAATTGATTTAAAGTTATATTTGTTTTTAAAAGGAATTGATTATAAAAGAAAATACAATTAATTGTTTTTTCTATAGAAATTGATTTTATTGATTTAGAAATGGGATATTAAACATCGATGTTTATTTTCATGGATTTGAAAATTTTTATGAACATTTGAGAATTTTTTAAAAATGTATTATTACAATATGATCTTTAGTACCATTGGGTGCATTGGGGAAGAAACATGGGTATCCTTAGGGTGTGTGGAACAACTGCAAGCTCTCCTTCTGAATATTGATGGACTGTGGTAAGTTTCAATATTGGTTTGATATAATGTTCTAAATTTTTATTCTCATGTGTGTTAGTAACATATTGTTCCATATGATAGGGGAAAATATGGGTTTCTTTTTCATTTAAGATTATTTATCACATGAGTGTTTTTATCACCAATTAGTGCTCACATGTTTTATATATGGTCATATCACATATTTTCTCATGGTTATTTATTTAATGAATATTTCAATAATTTTTTTACTCTTGGTGAATGGATATGATTTCTTATTATATCCCTTATACATTATTTAGGTTTTTGAGAATTTGAATGGATTTTATGATAGCCAATGGGGAAAATTATAAACAAATGAACTGAATTTAGGAAAATGATCTATAATACTATTATTTTAAAGATAGAAATGTTTCATTCAAGTTCTTAGGACCTATATTGATTTTGTGGTGGGATCATACTGGTCATTGTAATAACACCCTATTATTTCATTTGTAAGTTTTAGATATTTTATGGCAGGATATATTTAATGGTAAGGGAATATTGTTTGATTCCACCTTCCCCTTTGGTCAATTCCATTGGTTTGAGTTGATTAGGAGGTGAATATTAGTCACATGGAGACTTGATGGTATTTATTAATTAATTTTTCAAGTCCAGCTATTTTTTCTTTGATTGTATGTGTTTGGATGTAAATATTTGTTACGATTTTAATCTTCTTGTATGTCTTGTTTTCCTATATAAATAATTTTCCAATTTTCATGCTTCACATCACAATATGATTTCATGCCTTGGTATGTGGTTTTCTTGACATAGGTTTGTTTATTAAAAATTGTTATTAGAGGGAAGAATCGGCCGAATGTGTGTTAACATTACGTTTTTTGGGTTTTAGGTCTTAGTTATACATGAGTAAGGGCCATCAAAATTCTAATAGTACATATGGAAAAGGGGCCAAGCCATCTCAATTCCACAACTAAACTTGATTTACCATGGGTGGTTAAGGACTTTATATAATTTGAGACTTAGGGTTTGTGGTCATTTGAATGATCTATATGGGTGGTTTATTTAAATAAACATTTTTCTTTTGGAATTTTCTTGTGTGGATAGAATTCATAAATTTTAATTAAATTTTTGTGGTTTGAAAAAAATTGATTTAAATTTGGGATGTGGATCTAATAATTTATGAATGTTACCATGATTTACTTGGTTGTTTTATTGTTTTTATTAGAAAATTCATTTGAGAAAACCTACTCTATATTTAGGAGATGAATATGTGGGATAGGTACTGTAGGAAAAATCCTCCATTGGACCCTTATTTAGTAGAATCTATAATATAAACTATTCAAACTATGGTTCAAGTTGGTGTTGGGATCGAAAGATATGTGGTGGATCATGGATCTATATTTACTAATTCGCATCCTCATGTATTTTGTGTTGATAAGGGACCATATAAATATGGTGTGTGGAATGAGTAGATTGATAAGATCTTCCATTTTTTAAAGAATCTAGAAGAATCGAGGGTTGTTTTTTCACATATGTTGTCAATAGATCAAGAATGAAATCGTGGGACTTGATTATGAAAGGATTGTTTCACAAGGATCTTACCTGGGAATCTTTTAAGAAAATATCTAATCAATAGTTTTTCCTAGAGACATTATGTGTGGTAATGACCTTATATGATTTTGACATTTTTGAAGGGGGATCCTACTATTTTGTGGTATTTTACACATTTTGGAATATTGGTACATCTAGACATAGATCATGTTAATGATGAGTAACTTATGTCGAGAAGGGTTGAGTAGGAAATAAGCCATTATATTAGGTAGATGTTGAGTCCCATGTGCCTTCTGGACTTTTTGGATGTAGTTAAAAAATGAATCATTGGACAAGGAAGACATATAGGGGATACATGTTTGGATCGAGCTTCAGTTTGTTTAGTTATTATATAAGGTGTATCTTCTGTCCAGAAGTAGATGTCAAATGGTTTTCATCTTTCATCAATACCAATTTTATATGATTTAATAGGGTAGCTAGAGGTTTTTTCTAAATTAGTGGTTAATGTGGTCATAATAGGTCTAACAATATGAATGGTCCTAGTATTTGTCATCATTGTGGATTATTGATCCATCTAATGAATTTTTGTGAAAACATGTCCCTAGGAATCAGGGTATGATCCACTATCACTAAGGGATTGATGGTTTGTATTGATACATCCAACGGTGGGGGTCAAATCATCATGCCTAGGGATATGTTCAATGGGATAAGACCTAAATTCTTTATGCGACTGAGTATATGAAACATGAATCAGAATAATGGACAGCTATTGTTAGAGGAATGGGTTTTATTTCATGTTCAATGGTTCATAATTTCTTAATATAGCTACTCATAATTTATTATATGTTGTTATATTTTGTTGAAGTGTTGGTCATGGATTCACAGAATATTCCATATTTATTTTTTCTTTCCATGCCTTTGTAAAAGAGGATAGAATTTTTTTCTTGAATCCCATGTTCTATATAATGATAACCTACATTAAGGTTGAATAGGACTTATTTATTATTGATCATAAAATATTTTACTTGATTATCAGTGTGGATTAGATGATTTTTATTAAGTATCAAAGATATTTTTATCAACAATAGGTAATTTTCTTATATATCGATGTGGCGACTCATGTATTTTAGGGTGTGTGGGTCTCAAGACTATAAAAGGAAGGAAATGTTATTATTTATGATGGGTTAATCTCATGTTAGTTTTCAGAGATTTTTCTTAATTTAGATGATCCTTTATTGGGTGGTTGACTTCTAGTAGTGGTGAGTATGTAGCCCAAGGTCTAACCAAATGATTTTTATTGTTTATCATCCTAAATAGAGGTCAATTTTATTATTGAACTTCCCCCTATTATGATATCAATTTCAATACCATATTACTGAATGGTATATTCTGACACGGTGGAACTTAAGGTCTAGCTTGGAGATCTAGAGGATAAAGGTTTATTCTTTCAGTTGTTCCACCATGGGATTCACATATTCTCTTTACTAAGAAAGAATATGATAGTCTTAAACTGAGTATTTACTATTAGAATTTAAATCAGGTGACTTTTAGGAATAGAAATCACATTCCAAGGATTTATTATCTTTTTTATCGGCTTAGTGGGGCATGTCAGTTTTTAATGACTGACCAGTGGTCAGGGTACCACAAATTCTGGGTCTGATTGGAGGATATACATAAGATAGTGTTTATGACCCAATATGGGAATTATGAATTTATGAATATGTCATTCGGTATATCTAATGTTCCTAAGGTGTTTATGGTTTAGATAAACAATATTTTTAATAAATTAATAGACTCTTTTTTGGTTGTGTTCATTAAATATATATTGGTGTACTCCAAGTATTAATAGGAGCATATAGACCATTTGGATATCAATTTCGGAACCATGAAAGAACATCATATTTATGGTAATATTTAAATATGATAATTATAGATATTTTATGTAATATTTATATGGAATTTAATATTTGATAAGGGTTTTTGAGTAGATACTGAAATGATATAGGTTGTTGTGTCTTGAGAGTATCCTAGAATTTTTTTTAGATCTGAATATTCTAGGTGTTCTCTAATTACAATAGATATTTTTCTTAAAATTCTTCCAAGATCATCTTCTTTATGACTAGTTTAACCCATAATGGTGAAATATTTTAAAGGAATGGAAATTGTGATATATATTTTTATGATAATGAGATCATTTTTTCTTAAATGACAATTTTGAATCTTCTAGAACCAGTTTTGGGTAATGAGGTTGTCTGTGGTGCTTCTGGAATTAGTTTGTGATGTTTCTTGATTCTTGGTAATTAGGTAAGATCCTTTTTCTCATTCCTATTATGCCCATAAGGGAGATAATACCCACCCAAGATCTAAAGTTAGATGTAGATATGCATGATTTGAAAATGTGGAATATCTATCTATTTAGAGAGAGTTTTACACTGTATTCATATCATAATAGCCTCAAATATATTTTTACTTTTAGGGATCGAAACTTTTGATTAAATTTATATGTATAGTATCTTTATACTTTTGTTTTTTATATTTCATTCAGCCATCAGAAGGGAAATGTGGTTATTGATTCTTTGAGCAGAAAATTACTGACACAATCCATAAAGGAATTAGTCTATAAGTGGCCTCACATGAGTTTATTCTCTATGATAATATTTGTAATGGAATAGGTTGGATGATAGGTTTTATTGTATTTTATTAAAGATTTATAATCTTCTAATGAGCATCTATGGATTGATCATGGTCCATACATCATGTTCTAATGCTTCAGTAAACTTCATTACGGTTGGGAGACCATGAGTGAGTGGTATCAATCTCTTAGGGGTTCTTTTGTGCTTCTATGGTAGTTTATTTGTTCTATTTTCACGGATCCAAGAGTTTTTATAAAGTATACCCTATTATTTTTGGTACATCCACATTTGGGATACAATTATTAATCAAAAATTGAGATGTAAGTATTGGTGGATGGGGATGAGGTGGTCAGTTTTAGATTTTTCATCATGACGACTCTCTTCTCAAGGTATTAATGGGGAACACAAGAGACATGTGGGTTTTTTGAAGTCGTAAATCATTATGGAATTGAAGTGGGATGATACCTCCATGGATTTCTTCGTTATTTTTCCATGGACACCTAGAATGTAAGATGGGATTTGGGTAATTAAAGATCAACTCATGAAATTATTTTATTTCATCCCATTCAAGGAGATGAATATGGTTAAAAATATTGGGTACTTGTATGTCAGATAAATTGTAAGACTTCATGGGGTTCCCTCTATGGTATAACTTGATAGGTGCGTGAGATTAATTTCTAGGTTATGGAACAGTTTATAAGAGGTTATGTTTTCCCATATTATATAGATAAAAACATGTCATCTTAATATGGATGGAAATATAGAGAGGTATATCCTGGTTTATGAGGATATAATTCAGTCTTGTGTATTTTATTTTGGTGGATATTCGTAAAATAATTTTCCTCTCATATATTTTTACAATAAATATTTTTATTATGACTTGAATTTAATGGTTCTTAAAGAGTTTTTCAATGCATGTACAAATACATCTCCCATGTGCTCTGAATAGTTGGGTGAGTTGTCCTTGGTTGGGCCAATTCTCATTCTGGAAATAATGAAGATAGTGCGATTTGTATGAAGTGTATTGATCGTGACACATAGTAATAAAAACTCTTATGGATACCATGTTAGTTAGTTTTTAATGTTTTATTTTTGTGATCATAATTTTCTAAATATTTTACTTCACTTGGGACATCATTGATTAGGTAATGAGGGTTTTTAGGAAACCGTGTTTGTTGTTGCCTTTGATATTGTTGAATTACTGAGGATGGTAACATATTTGTTTTACATACCATCTGGATTGAATTTAATCCCTGAAGTATTTAATTATTCCCATTTGAGGGGTCACATACCATATCCTTCCAATTTTATTGGATATGATGTTGTTGATCTTGAGAAAGACAACAACTTGGTTGAGTATCCATTTCCTATTTTAGATCACTGAGAGAAGGTACTACATGGTAAAATGATTCATCTTCTTTATGTATTTTAGAAGTGAATATGGGACATACATGAAATGAGGGATATGGAATTTTTGATGAGAAAGTTGTGGAATTTACTTGCAGAGTCAAGGAATATAATAGAATTTTAAGGGAAGATTGATTTTGTGTGTGGAAATTATAACACCTCGTTATGCTTTTTAGGTACTACGTTGTTTATGATTTGTTTATTGTCCTTGTTTTCGGGTGTTTGTTGGATTCTCAGGGATATAGATATTTTTCATTGAATAATAACCTAATATTTAGGGATGTCTTTTTTTCTAAATTAGAATATTCTAGGTATAAACATGTTAATGAATTAACAGGGATCTACCCATATTTGGAGAACTCTCAGAGTTGGAGGTCTGTGTTTTTTTGGATAACCCTATGGTTTTTAGCAGCATGTTTGGTGATTACATGGTGTTTAAATGTTTTCTATTTCACGTAATGTTTTCCCAGTATATCTTATGAAATATTTTATGTGTATGAAGGGATTATATGGAATGTAATAATTTCACATCATGTACTATAAAAAATTGTGTTTTTTTTAAAATGTGATGGGTTATTATATGTACTTGAGCTTCATGGATTACATGACATGTAATGGAATTACACCCTATGTAATCATTACAATTTAGGCTTTTAGGTGCATTATGGATAATTTCTCAATCAATTCATGTGTATCCCTTCTCCTTCTTGACCTAAATTCACATATATGTGATTTTGGAGTCCTCTAATCCTTCTAGATCATTTTGTATAACGATTGATCATTTTTGTGGATGTGGTCTGTTTTTCTATGTAAGTGTTCCTTCTAATTATTTTTTTATGTGGTTGTCGATGTCTTTATATTACTAATTGGATTGTGTTTTCTATAGATCCATTTAGTTTCTTGGAATGACATGTCTATAGGATGTCATTCATGTGGTTTCCAATCACTGTCATTGAAGGAATCTTTATTTATAAAATTATCTAGTAGGAATTTCTATAAAATGGGTCAAAAAAATGAATTGGTTGTTGTCATCGGAAAATTACTTTAGTTTCTTCTTGAATTTTAAGTAACAAGTGTTTTTAAAAAGGATTGATTGTAATTGAAAATGATTTTTATGACATTTTTATTTAGAAATAGATTTTCCTGATTTGGAAATGGGTTTTCAAACAAAGTAGAATACTGGTTTGGATTTTAAAATGTTATATGAAATTATGAGCATTGTTTTAAAATTTTAATTTTAAAATCTAAACATTCGGTGCCTTGGGTGTGTTGGGAAAGAGACATGAGATGCCTTATTGTGTCTCGAACCATAAGGAGGTAACTTTTGGATATTGATGAATTGTGGAAGGGCTTGATATTTTTTGGATAAATCGTTATTCATGTTTGGGATCATGAGTGACTAGTATATATTTTCCAATAAGATATGTGCCATTATAATTTAATTTTTCATTTGTGGTTATTTATCACATGGTTGTTTTTTCAAGGATTGTTTCTCATAGGTTTTATTAGAATTTTTATAACATAGCTTCAAATGATAGTATATTTCACGGATAAATATTTACTTTATTAACACTTGATAGATGAAATTTTTTTCTTGTATATATCATATCTTCTTGTCATATTTTAGGTTTTGATAATATCATAGTCTTTTAAGAAAACAAAAGGGGGAATGATTAATTCAATTATTGGATTTATGGAAATTATTTTTAAAAATATGTTTATTTTAAAATCTAGAATTGTTTAATTATTTATAATAGACCACATAAGGATTATTTTTAGGTATCCAACTAGGATTTGTCCTCACACCTTTTTTCATTCATTGTTATAGATGTTTTATTGTAGGATACATGTAATGGGAAGGGAATCATATAGCATTTGAGCTTCTCCTTTGGTCCATGCCTTCGGTTCAAGTTGGTTTAGAGGAGAATATTAGTCAAATTGAGACTTTTTATCCTTGAAATATTAATAATTTAGATTTTATTTTATTTGTATCGGATTTTATGGATTTTGTTGTATATTTTTCTTCTTCAAGTACTTTGGTTGTATTCCTTGTTTCCATACATACAAAACATTTTCTATTTTAATACTCCACCTCACCTCATGATAGAAATAATGGGTTTATGGTTATATTGATATGTGATGGTTTTTTACAATTTTGTATTATAGGAAAGGCTCAGATTGAAGTGGTTTAACACTTCTAGATGTTGGTTTTGTGTCTTGGGAAGAAAACTGTTAGGAATGTTGGAATTTAGATAGTAGGTGTGTTAAAGGGTCATATCCATCTCAATTTCATTACTAAACATGAGTTACCTTGGGTGGTCATACAATTACACCAATATTGATGCTTGGGGATTAAGTTTATTTTAATTAACTATGTGGGGAGTTTATATAAATTTACTTATTCCTTTAAGAAATTTGTTTTGTGAAAGTTTCATTAAATTAATGTTGTTTTAAAGCATTTATTTTAATACTTAAATCGTTCCTATGTTCATATAAGTCTCTCGAGATCTAATTGGTGATTTAGTTGTTCATATTAGGAAATTAATTAAAGAGGAGATCCTCCAATCCTGATAGAGGAAGATGGGATATAGTTTCTCTAGGTGAATCCTATAGTGGACCCATTATTAGTAGAGAAAATTGTCGACAGTATTCATACACTAGGTATATTTGTTGTCAGGAACCTAGGATGTTTAGTGGGTCATTGATCTATTATTAATAAGGAGAAAAAACCCTTATTTTATGGCCATAGGGGTCCACATGAATAGGATGAGTGTCATCAGAGGATTGAGTTGATCTTCAATTTATTAAAAACTCCCCATGAATCACGGTGAGTTTTGTAACATATGTGTTCGAGTGACTAGAAAAGAGATGGTTGGAAATTATTGTTCATGATAATGATCATGAGTACCTTATCAGAGATTCATTTATGAAAATATTTAATCATTAGTTTCACAATAAGATGTTATGTGCAGCAAATACCTCGGTGTTTCTGAAATTTGAGGTGGGGGTGTATACCTTTCTGTAGTATTCTACCCATTTTTATGAGTTGGTGCATATGGAATCAGTGATTGTCACAAAGGAGTAGGTTCAATTTGTTGAGTTGTGGATGAGGAATAATATTATATTGAATTTGATTTTCATGTACGTTATGACCTTTATAGAGGTAGTTGAAAAAGAAGCTTCGGTCGAGGCATATATATGTATGAAGAAAGGTTTGGGTGGATCTTTAGTTGGATTAGTTGTTAGACAAGGTGTATCTTGTGGTCAGACTATAAAATTCAAAGGGAGTCATAGATATTTATAACTAGTTCTATTGGATTTGATAGGGTAATAGTAGGTTGTTTACTATAAGTGGGGAAAATCATGTTATACCATTTCTAAATTTTCGGTGGTTCTTATGTCATTTCTGCATTGTGGATTATTGGCCCATATAAACGTTTTTTAATAATATTTCATTGGCAAGTTGGATAGGATTTACTATCACTAAGGGTTCACTAGTTCGTGCTAATTATTCTAAGTACGGTGGGTTAAATTATCATTTATAGTGGGATGTCAATGGGGATGGGACCATACATCATTATGTGAATGAGTATATGAAAGAAAAATATGATGTAAGGATGGATATTTTTATAGGAACACTGTTTATTACGTCTTCTATCACACAGTATATTTTTGATATGGTGGTTATTTGTGCTTTTGTATTATCAATGTCAGTTGATCTATTGGTACTTCATTCATAACATATGTCTTACTTTTTGTATCATTCCATGACTATGGGAAAGTTGTTCAAAAAATGTCTCATCTGTCTCACTTTTAGGTGAGGATAATAAAATATGAGGTATAATGGGTCTTGTGAGTGTTGGATCATGACATATTCGACTTGATTACCCACATGGATTAGATTTTTATTGACATTCCCAAGGTATAAAGTTATTATTGATTGGTTTAGATATCATCTACCTATGGGTTTATTCAAGAATTTCAAGGTGAGTTGGACTCTATAACGGGAAGGTAAAGGACTATTATTCCTTTTGTTGGGGTAAAATTGTGTAAGTTGGTAGGGATGTTTATCAATGTAGTTGACCATATTTGGGGGGGACCTACATCCAATAGTGGGGACTGTGTACCCTAATTTCATTATGAATGATTTTTCTTATTTATAGCCCCTAAAGGAATGTTAAGTTTTCTATTTACCTTCTCTATGTCATTATGACCATTTCTGGAAGATGTTATCGAATTAAACCACCTGAGATAGTGTAAAATAAGGTCCAAATTGGGAATATATGGCTAATTAATTTATTCATCCTATCTTTCCACAATATCCTTCTCATATCTTATATTCTGAGAAGGAAAATAGAAGTCTCAAACATTGTATTGACTATCCGAAGTTATATTGGGTCACCGTTAAGAAGCAATATCCATTTTGTATGATTGATGATATTTTTTAAAATAATAGATGAAATTTTTTTCCATGATTCAAAAGATGTTAGGGTACCACCAGTGGAGTCCATGAATAAGATTTACCTAACACAATGACCAATCTCACAAAGTTGATAAGTTCATATTGAAAAAGGAATGTGAAGAATGTTTTGAATAATTGAAGAGGGGTCAATGAATGCTCTTATTCTTTACCTACCATTGAAGAATGATGGATTTGTTATCTATAAAAATGCATCATAAATAGGAATTGTTTTGGTCCTTATACAGAAAGATCGAGTGATTTCCTATGCATATAGGAATCTAAAAATTCCTGAAAAAAATATCAAACTCCTGATCTTGAGTTCGCAGTGGTAATCTTTGCTTTGATGATTTGGAGACATTACCTCTCTTGGAGAAAAATGATAGATATATATAGATCATAAGAGTTTTAAATATATATTCTCAAAGAAATAACTCTACATTAGACAAATTATATGGATTGTTCAACTCAAAAACTATGATTTCACAATACACTACCACCCATGAAAAGCCAATAAGGTAGCGTAAGCTTTGAGTATAACGGACCATGAAATTACGAATAAGATGAGAGTTGAGAGGGATCCTATGTTCGTAGATCTAGTGAAGATGAATATGGTAATTATCAAGTATGCTAACACATCACCACATTTTCAAATAGTAGCCAAACCTTCTTTATTGGAAAGGATAAAAAGTTCTTAGGTTGATGATGTGGAGTTGAAAATGAAAATTAAAGCAATAAATGATCGTAATCTTACTAAATTAACATATAAAGGTGGAATATTGTAATTCATGAAGAGGATTTATGTTCCCACTATTCCTGAGCTAAATATGGAACTGTTGGATGATTATCCTAGCTCAATTTTTTCTATACACCCTGATACCACAATGATCTATTGAGATATCAGAGAAAAAATTTTGCTGGAAAATATGAAAAGGTAGATTGATTAATATAAATCAAAGTGCTTCGTATGTCAACTAGTGAAGGATGAGAGGAAAACATATAAGGGGATGAAACCACAACCCATACCAACATGGTTGTGGAATAACATTACAATGGACTTTTTCATTGTACATCCAAGGACATATAGAGGAAACAATGCTATAAGGGTCGTTGTGGATCTTCTTACAAAGATCGCAAAATTTATCACGATTCGAGATGACTTCTCATTGGATCAACTTGCAAGTAGTTACATAAAATAAGTTTTAAGGATTCATGGAGTACCACTATCTATTATATCTGATAGTGATCCTAGATTGACATCAATGTTTTCTAAAAGTATCCAATAAGATCTAAGAACTGAACTGAACATTATTATGGCTTATAATGCTCAAAATAATGGCCAATATGAGCAGATAATTCACACACTTGAAGATATGTTGAGAGAATGTTCTATGTAATTTATAGGATGGGACCAACATCTTCCACTGGTTGAAATATCCTAAAATAACAGTTTCCACTTGATCATCTAAATGGCACCATATGAAGACCTTAATGGGAAAATGGGCATAACACCGGTGTGTTGGGATGAATTCGGTGAGTGTAAGCTGATAGGACCAAAAATGGTCGAAGAAATGGTGGAGAAGGTGAAAAACATCCAGCAGCATATCAAGGCAGCCAAATGTTTACAGAATAGTTATGTGGATAACCGTAATTGAGGCCTTGAATTCAATGCTGCAGACAAGGTATTTCTATGTATATCTCCACGGAATAAGTTCAAGAGGTTTGGGAACAAGGGAATGTTATTTCCAAGGTATATTAGCCCCTTTTAGATCCTTGATCGAGTTAGAGTTGTGGTTTATCAACTGGTACTCCCACCTAACATGTCAAAAGTACATGATGTCTTTCATATATCCCTCTTAATGAAATATATACTAGACCCTTCACATGTACTCTCTTTAGAGGTGGTATGGTTGGAAGATGGTCTTTCCTATGAGGGGCAGCCAGTGAAAATCTTGGATCGTAGAGACAAAGTTATATGCAACAGGACTACTCATCTGGTTAAGGTACTATGGAGAAACCATAAGTATAAAGAGGAAACATGGGAACTGGAGCAATTAATGATGTTAAAGTACCCCCACATATTTTTGGCCTAGTTTGTAAAATGAAATTTCGAGGGTAAAATTTGTCAAGGGAGGAAGAATGTAACGACCCAATATTTTTCCTTGGAAATTCCTTTCTTATAAATATTTCATAATCCCATGATATCACAACATAATTAACTACTATGTGGTATGTGACCCATAAAACATAAGTTCGTCACTTCTGTAATGTGAATTTTGAAAAACAAACATTCACAGTTGCGATCAGTATGTTATTTGGAGTCCAATAAGAAAAACCTAATTTTTTGTTAATAGAAACCTACCCATATGAATAGTAAAATAACATTATGAGTAGTAATATACCCTAATAAATAGTAACCTTACCTATGATAGTATATAAATAATATTCAATTGAAAGTACAATATACCTATACTTTGGAATAAGTAAAAGAATGTTTTAAAACTGTTGTTTTTAGAATAAATTATGATTTTAATAAAATATTAAATAAATCATCTTTAAAAAATTATATTTGAAAATTGGACTTCATTTTTTGATTCTACACATCCAAAAATGTTTGGGGTGAATTTTTGGTATTTTTCTGAGATACATGAATTTCTGATGCATAGTGAAATACATTAAAATATTGTATATCAGTAAAAACAATATTCATGACATCAAAAGTGATGTAATCCAACTTGTTTCGAACTCACCTGATAAAAATACTATTATTGGTTAAGTAAGACTCACTATTTCTTTTCTTGTGGGGAAATAATAAATTAATCAATTTTACATTAAGAAATCTCCTCCCTCCTCCACTATAAAAACCTCCTCTCACTCCCCCTTCTCTTCACACTACTATAGCCTTGTTCCATCCCCAAATTCGGACCAAATATTCTTCCAACCTCCTATCCCACGTCCAACAATCCTTGGTCTCATAAAAAGGCCAAAACCTCTCCCTTAAAGAGGATCTCAAGGAAGTTTGGTTCAGCAGTTAAATTCCTCTATTCAATTCTTTGCCTTTCATTTCAAGTTCATTTGTTTTCTTTTTCTATTACAACTCCTTATCCAAATTTTCTAAGGACTCTAGTACCTTATATGTTCACGAATTTTGTCATGATTGAGTAATAATGTATCTTCATCTCTCTTTTTTACCATCTTTTATACTAATAGCAAGAACACTATTTGAGATGTGTCAATTTACCACATTCAAGGACGATGGGATTTCGATTTCAATTATCATTCTCAATTATGTTCATGAAAGCATTTTTTTATGGTTGAACCAGGTTATTATATATTTAATATACCCTATTTAAGGTATTTTAATCCCATTGTACACATGGTATTAATATATAAGGAAAAATGAGTCCATTGTAATCAAACCCCACAAATTAACCGAAATAGTTATCCTTAATGTTCAATATAATAATTAATACTCATGCCATGTAACAAAGTTTTATAAATGACCTATAACACCTAGAGATGATCATAAATAATATTCTAATTCATTTTTTTATATTTACATCAATAATACATGAACTCCATTACTTAATATCAAGTGAACATATTATGAAAATAATGAATACGAACACTATGGAATGACAAAATTAAATATAATAACTTATCAATAAGGGAATAAATAAACTAAACATAATTATGATAAACTCAATACATTTCTAATAGGTTCTTAAATAGGTTATTAATTTGAATAATTTCATATTCTAGATTCTTATGTTCAAGAGTATAACACGTTCGGATTTAAGGTAAGGGTTTTTACACCTTAACTTCAAATTGCATTTGGGTTATTTTCATTGTCTAATTACCTCAATGAAATTCTTATTTATTATTATATACACTTAATAAATTATGTGGGAGGGCTCTATATATGTACTCCAACCTGAATCCGTCTTTATTTTATGTGTAGTTATATTTTTTTAAAGGGGATTTCTAAATTTTTCCTGAAATACAAGACCGGTCCAAGGGAATATCACATCTTTTTTCATATTTTCAAGGGAAATATATGAGATGTTTTTTGGAAACAATTATATTTATAATATCACTAATTTTATTTTGAAAATAATTACTTAGTTCACTTTTGGTTTTATACAATTATTTTTTCAAAAGAACTCTTCTTTTCAAAGTAAAAGAGTATTAATTTAAAGAATTAATCGATGATTTTATATGAGTATCTTCCTCCATTTTAATACTATAGCTAATTAATATTTATTATTGGGATTAATATAATATGGTATCATCTACCATAGTCAATTTAATGGATTTTGATTAGTTTGTCTATTGATGTGCTATCTTTAAACCATTCACCAATTTTCCACAAATGGTTAGTGTTTAGGCTAAATGTTCGAGGAAATATATTTCCATTTCATATATTAATATAAATATTAATGTAGATGTTGTTTGTGTTTATACCTATTAATATGAGGAATTAATTGTACATAGTATGTTTTGAGTGGGGCCCGTTTGAGCCCCCCGGTGCATCGGTAGGTCTCATGAGACAAACTACGGTCTTGGCACAAATCCTCAACAAAATTATTTTTTATGGTCTTGGCATGAGGCCATGATAGTATAGATATATTTTCCTGCATTTTTCATTCCATCATTATGAATATATTGTTTATTTTTCATTTGGTTATTCGACTACTAGAATACCTATGATTATGTTATGTTATAGAAATATTTACAAAGCTCATATTTCTTCCATATTATGTTCAAGTTTATTTTTAAAGTCAGATGTTATAAATTATTCCCCATGTCTAATGTTTATGTTATCTTCCACTGTATTGATTACCCTTTCTGAGCGTTTGAGCTCACCCACTTATTATGTTTCATTTCCATTGGCCAATAAGAATTTTATTATGACTAACATACTAAAATAACCAAGGAGTAATGGACTTTTTCAAAGGAGTTTCTATGTTGTTTTTCAGGTCAAGTTGTATTGATGAACTTCTGTATGTATATTGTTTCCAACAAATCTAAACTACTCAGTCCTTCGGGATGCATATTCCGAGTTTTTATTCCAATGTAATAAATAAGGCATTAGCTTCGGGAAACTGGGGTTGGGTCCATACAGAGTCCTGTTTTTATGGATACATGGTCAGATTCATGAAGATTCTTGAGAACATTGGATGGAAATGAAAGAGTGATGGCTCGATCTCTTTCTAGGCAATGATGGTTTTACAAATTTTAAGGAATAAAAGACCAATTGTGGGGATAATGTAGTACCCCTTGTTTGTGGTACATAAACCATTCCTCATGTTTTTATGTAAAAGGGTGTTTTATTGGAGTGGTGTGTTTTTCAATGGATTTTTGGAATAAAAGAGTGTGTTTCCAAAAAAAATAAGATGTTTCTATAAAATAGTGTGTTTTCATAAAAATGGGTGTTTCTATAAAAAGGTATTGTTTGTATAAAAGAAGGTATTTCCATAAAATGTGTGTTTCCAAAAAAATGGGTTTTCTTTTAAAAATTGTGTTTACATAAAAAATTGTAATGGAAAATAATGGGAGATTTGGGGTACATGGATGGAGTTCTTGTGCCAAAAGGAATGTTGCATGGTTTTCCAAAACCGTGCGGTCATACTATGTGTAGACGTCAAAACTAGATCATATTTTCTAGGAACTTGTTAATATTTTCAATAATTATTTTGTTTTGGCTTTAAAACTCCCGTAATTCCAGATTTCTCTCCCTATAAGGCTGTAGAACATTTCCACATGATTTGGTGCCATCCCAGAGCCCTCCCATAGTGATTTCAATACCGATTCATAGGGAAAGTACTCGATCTTCATCGTTTTGTCATGTTTTCTTAGAACTCCTTCTTCCATTTTTTTTTCCTATATCTACACCTAATGTGTGTAAATCCATGATTTTTTACAAAAAATAAAGAAAAATATATTGGTTTTCTTAATAGTAGAGGAGATCTAATCCACTTCCTTTAATCGTCATACAATTCTTGAGGTATGTCACTATTCATTCATGTTTTTTCATGTTTTCTTATATCTGCTTAGATATACTTCAATGATTCCATTTATTTCTTTAATATACACCAATCATGGGTATATATATACAATTCTTGATTCTAAATAATTCTATATTGATTCATTATTATTCTAGTAGATGATATCTATGGTCCTTCTTGGAGAATTGACCCAACTTCTAGTGGGTTCTTCCTTTATTGTTGAGTATCATCAAAACCTTCGTGGTAGGTGGATTGACACTCATATCCTCTTGTTAAAATAGAGTGGATTAGTTTCAATTTTTTTATATTAGATTATATTTATTGTGAAATATTGGTTTTATATATGGAATAAATCACTTTAGTGCTGATTTATTGTTTTTGGTAGATTTTTTAAAGACGGAAAAATTATTGTGAAAATTGTTTTAGTTTATAAAATATAAAAGGGTGAATTAAAATGGTTGAGTTAAAAGAACTTATAAATTTTTATATTTGGCATGGTTTTTCAATTAAAAGGCATTTTATTTAAATGTGTTGGCATTATAATGGATTTAATGAAGAATGGTTATCAATATTAAGGTGATTTTATTGAAAGGGCTATTTTGCCATGAAATTTGGGCATATTTGGTGTGTGTGCATGTTTCATATATGTGGATTGGATGAAATATGTCATTTTACATGGTGTAAATGGTTAATTTCACATGGGAAACATTTATGTTGTGATGACTTGGTAGATCGTTTAAAAAACGACTAAATAGTATGGAACTATCATAACGTTTCACGCATGGATGGTTGCAGGTGTGTGTGGAATGGATCAGGTAGGACAAAAAGGATATTGAGAAATGGGTTTGAATCTTCATTAGTATTTTTATGAAATATTATCTTTTTGGAAAAAAAATTAATTTCACTTGTACATTTATGTTTTAAACAGTTTCTAAACATGTTAATATTTTCTTATAATCTATTTTGGAAAATTGTTTTGTATGAACTATTTCATAAAAATGTTTCTAGCTCTTCTAACCCAGATGAATTAGTAGGGATGTCATTGGGAATATCCTAATGAGTTTTATACTCACCCCTTCATTGGAAGATTTGTTATTTTGTAGATGTTATCATCTAGAATTAGCGAAAAGGTAATGTTTCACATGTTTTTATCACCACTTCGTGATGTTCGGTCTATTTGGTGATCGTGGATCATGGGGTACATAGAAATTGAGGTATTGTGGTCTTATTTTAGATTTTAGTTTGTTTTTTTTTGTATTTACTTTGATATTTTTTTAGCCTTTTTATGTTTCATACTTTGGATTGGTTTTGATATGAATAAATTATTTGAGATGCCTTTCTTTTATTCATGCATTATATAGTGAGTTTCTCAATTATGAGTTTTTGGTTAGTAGTATTATTATTAAAGGATAAATTTTCCCCAAATTTAATTGAAACCCTTCAGTATGTATTTCATGGCTATGGAATCTTGGGGATTTCACCTATGGCCAACTAATGACTTATTGTCCACTCAAGCCAATGAGAATTAGAGGTTCATTAGACCAATAATAGATAACTCTCTTTCCATATGTATGATCCAAACCTACCATTAGTAATGATAAAAATCCATAACCATGATTTGTGTACATAAGTAGTTATCTATACTCTATGAATACATTTCTCCAAGGGAGTATCCTATACATTAGGGAATAACCATTGTATTAAAAATTATCTTTTACAAGTTTGAATATCTTTTCCACCAGGGAATAACTTATTCTATAAAAAATATTGGGACAACTATAGGGAATATCTCAAATAGAATCATATTTTATATAACTATATGGTATGTAATTTTATGACCTATACTAGCATTTAATATTCCTATAATAATATATATTTACCATCAAACATGTTATGTTCATATAAATATATAAACATATACATACTTTAGTGAGTAGTTTGAGTACCCATGCCCTAGGGTAGTTATAGTACCCATTCCATAAGATTATTTCATCATTATTACAAATTCATCCCCAAATAAATAATTTATTTCAGTATATTCCATAAATAATAAACAAAAAACATGAATAATATTATATGATATAGGTGTAAACCTTGATAACTAGTAGAACTTGTGACCTAACAAAAAAATATCAAAGAACTACTCAATATTACATATCTATAGAGGATATTCAACATGAAAGTAGAAGTATAAGGTATTCCATAGAGATAATTAATGGACCATGCTGGCAACACAAACAAGAAACAAGATATAGAATAAACGAAAATAATGGCATTCTAGTAGTAATTAAAAAAAACCACGTGGTTAAAGATAAGTAACAACAAGGGACACAATACTCAAACCATATAAGTTATAAGATATTTATTTGGAAATAATCAATAAATGATACTAATTATCTAAAAATGTATAAGGGAAGAAACATGTAAAATCAAATTCTTACTAGTAACACACCAATCAAAAAACAAATCATGACTTAAGAAATAATCAAGTCATAAAAAATAAAAAAATGTATACTCTTATTCCGAATAGGTTTTCCCTGTTTTATAACATAATTTAAAAAAAATTGTATCTGAGAATATTTTTTAACCAAGAGGAATTGTTTTTACACAATAAAACATTAGAATTTAGGAAGTGTTTCATTTAAGAATATTATTTTGGTTCATAAGAAATCTTGAAGGACCCAAAAATGATTTTGATGGCGGAGTGTGATTAACATATTATCAAATATTGAATTCTATAACATTATATTTTTATAATAATAAAAAAACATATATAATTTATTTCTGGTTAAAAAACCAACTCATAATTGACACATTTTTCATATAATTGAAATTAGTGTATACTCAATGTAATTTTTCATTTAAATGCTGTTTTCATACTTAATTTATTATTAAAAATATTATCATTATTATTAATGATTTTTTAGTTTAATAATATATCTCATACTCAAAATATAATCCAAGTGGGAATAACTAATTTTTTTAAGGTTAATGTATATATTTAAAATTAGTCTTATGCTCAAATAATAAATTAGGGTAATTGAATCTAGTATTAAATGGGAAACATATTGGCTGAAGTTCCATTTTATAATTACTGTGTTTCCTCTCAATTGAAAAATAAACAAAATAATAACATTTAATAAGTTTAACAACTCAAATTCTTATTTTTTTATTTATAACTAAAAACATTTAATAATGAGGAATTATTTGGAGAATTAGTATAAAATTAAAATTCTTGAAGACATACTAATAATTAAACATTGTATAATCCCAGAAAACATTTTCTAATTCAATTATTACTCCAAAAATAGTATATTAAAAGTTGTAATATAAATATAAATTTTTCACATTTTTTATTAATAAAAAAATAAAATAGAAAATCTTTCCCATGACATAGTTGATGTAATTTAAATGGTATATAGAGCATAATAAAAAAACCACACCATTTTTATATCACATAGATAATTATCTCTTATTTATTAGTTATTTTCATAATAAATATATAATGTTGCATATTAATAATCTTACAAACCATATGAAAATACTTATAATTTTGTAATGTTAGAATCAAAAAAAGTAAACATGACTAATGTTAATCTTATAAACCATAGAAATAATCATGAAAGACAGTTTAATAAAATTCACAAAAAACAAGAGTGAAAACTAATTGATTAATTTCTTACATGAGTAACAATAATCTATCAACCCTTATAATTCATATAACAACATTTTAATAAAAAACATTATATACATAAGAAAAACAACTTATAAAAAATTTAAATAGAATTTCATTGTGAAAATTTAAAATAATTCACTAAATAAATCCATAAAAACATCCATTTTATGTTTTCAGAGTATATCGTTTAACAATAATATGTTTTTTGAAATAAATTAGTAGAAACTGTATAAGAAAAATAGAATTTAGATTTTAGTGAGGGTTGATACCACCTTTTATAATCAACAATCGGTGAGTTTTTCAAACTTTGATGACTTAAAAAAAATATTTCTAGAAAACATAAAGAAATATTTAAAAATATATAAACTCAAGTGAATAATATATAAAAATAATAGATAATTAAACAAGGTTAAACTAACCTAAATAAATCAAGGACTTTTGAAACAATAACAAACAGGAATTAAAATTTACACCACTTAAATAATTACTAATTTCAATCCTAAATTAATAAAATGATAAAATTATCTGTCAGTCAACTATTGTACATATAAAGAATTGTTCGAAAATTTAAATTCTCTTATTATGATCTATTTAAAATATAAATATAATAAACCCAAAGGCATAGGATATTATTACCACACTTTGGTAAAATCACCAAATTAAATTCATAATTCCCATGAATAAAAATTGAAAAGTAATAAGGAAGAGGGGAGAAGATGTTTAAACAAGAGGTTTCACAATGAATCAATGAATTTAATCCCTCATAAATACCATGGAATGAAATGATAATGGTGTTAGAAGGATGAGATTCATATAGGGACTCTCCTTATATGTGGGTTTCCTATAAAATTAATGAAATAAAGGGTATAAAAGTATGTGTTAAAAAGAAAACAAGGAAAAACTATTTCCCATTAGTTTTTAATTACAAATTTATCCAATTGAATCACATGTGTGTACCCAAAAGTATTCTAGTTACTAAAAATTTTAGATTATGTTCACTTTCTTCCTCATTGATCTAGTAACTCTCTACTTCATGAACTAAAAATTCCTTAACACTCTAAATGACTTTATTAAACATCTTAATAAAATAAGGTCATTAGTCTCATTAAAAAAATATCTAAAACTTAATCAAGAACATATTTTGACTTCAAAATTTATATATTAATAAAAAATTATATCTTAAGTGATATAATTAATACATATATAACAAAAAATTTCTCAACCTAATTATTATCATCTAAAATAAGTTAATTTGGTCACTATCCCAATATTATTTATCTCACCTAGCCTTAAATTCACTAGAAATTATCTTTATTATATAACAATATAGTTACCATACTTATAATTCAAAACTCTCAAAATAAAATCAAAACATTAAGGAAATTAATTTTGAATACCAAAAAGTCATTAATACACAACTAGTTTTCCAAAAATATAAATGGTTATGGGAATATTATCCATATGGTGTTTCTCGCTAGAAAAAACACAAACTGTTTTCCTCTTTATATCCTTTAAAAGAATTTATAGCTAACCAAAATATATGATTTATTTATTACAGTTTTGTATAATTTTATATTTTATTTTATAAATAACACATCATTTCATTTTAAAAATACATAGTTTCCTTAAAAACCATTCAAATTCAATAACCCCTTTAAATCCCACATTTTACAGTTCATTTATATATAAAATTATATTTTTATATATTCAACTATATTGAACATTATGATAATCATGGTTAATATAAAAAAATATTCAATTATAGAGTAAAAGTGCTCTATTAATTGTTTAAAATCATAGTGATAGAAATTTTCAATAGAATAACACGAAACAAAGAAAACATCAAGTATAATAATAAAAAAACATGTAAAGGAATTCAATTAATTACATCTCCCTGAATAATGTTTTCATGAAAATAATTATTTCATTATTAGTATCTCATAATTAATAGTTATTCATATATAATGTAATATCAAAAATTTAAATTCATGTGTATTAATATTATACTAACTAGATGATTCTTCAACAATGAAATAAATCACTCCCCACTGAGCCATATTACACTTTTCAAGCTCCATTAGTTTGAACATAAGATGTTTAAACAAAAAACACACCGAAGCATTTGGTTTTTACTCATTTCCCAGATACCCTTTTGTAAATTGATCATCAAACATAAATAGAATGATCACAACTTTTATTGATTTGATATAAAGTCATATAAATCCATTATTATGGCAATAAAACCCTATAAAACCCATAATGATTCTTTGATACCACTTGTAAAAACACATATCCTATTTTTTTATAACCCAATTTAGATCATTATTAACCCAAAGATAATTCCTCTATATCCAAGGAAAGATGATTAGTGCGATATGTTTTTTTATTGGGGAATTATTTATCCTATTTTGTTAATAAAATAAGTCATTATCAATTTCTACCATAAATTAAACATTAAAAATTTATATATCTGGGGATTTAATATGTAAAAAAATTATACTCTAATTAAGATAAATTTTATACTATTGGTAGCTGAAATAAATATATTTACATTTAAAATAATATATATATATATATATTAAATGAATTACTAATATAAAATTCATGCATATAAATATACCAAACAAAAACTAAAATATAAAAAAATTATACTAAAAAAGTAAACAGAACAAGAAATGAGATAACCAATCCCCTCCTATAAAAATATCACTTCCTCTACTCTAACTCCCCATGGAAGCTGAACCCAAAAATGTAAAATCTATAAAAAATATATCACAAGCATCCCAACATCAACCAACATACCATTATTCATCTAAAAATATAAAATTTATGCTTTATATCCATAAAACTACATATAAAATATGTGATTAAAAACCCCTATAGGCACCCAAAAGATCTCAACTCATTTATAATGAAAGGGAATGTGTATTCCTAAAATACATTTACAAATTTAAATATATAAAAATTAATATATTTCCTGAATAATAGAAAATAAATATTGATACCAACAAAAAACATTCTTGATCAATAAAACCAAAAATAAATTACTCTAATTCCATTAAGAGTATCTAAACATGCCTCCATCATTGTTTGGAATCCATAATAGAGACTCTTTTAAGTCAATATGTATTTTAACCTAATATGAACTATCCCCAAAAAATTAGAATGTCCAACAATGAATATTCTAGATATTAATGAATTTCAAATCCATTATAGAATATTATATCCATTTATGAATAGAATATTACATAAAAAAGTGTGTGGAAAGTCATTGACCATCCCAAGATGAATCATATTTTATATAAATAGATTATAGAGTATTTTGTAGACCATATTATCACTCCATTTCCATATCATTATATATATATTTGAGGTTACAAAATCTAGTGAAAACCCAATATCTAAACTTATAAATTATTTAATAGGTATTTGGTGTAACCATGCCTATTAATTAAATGAGTAACCATTCCTATTCATTGTTCTATATCTATAAAATTTTCCATTCCTTCTAAAATATTATAGCATTATATAAAAAAATAAACATCCTGAATAAGGAAAATAATTAGGGTATAGGAATCATCCTTTCTAATTAATGTTACCTAAAGATATACTTTATAATAATATCAAATCACATCCAATTATTACATATCTGTAGAGCATATCCAATAGGTTATGTTAGGTGACCCAATTATAATATACATAAAATAATACAATGTTTTAGATGAATGTTAAATAAATCTCAAATTAATATGAACCAAATAATTGTAAAGGATAATTGTATTTCTTTAATATTTATATGTCAAAATTTTTATGAACAATCTATATTATTTCCCAAAAAATTTATTCTCACTTTAAACCCTTCTATACATATCATACCTAATATAATTCATCACAACATAATGAAATAGAAAAATAAGAAGGGATCACCTCAGATTTTTAGTATGGGTAAACATGGGAGATAATATTCAAGGATAAAAAGTTAGAATAAGATGAGAATAAAGGTATGAGAATATAAAAAATCATTCCTAATGAAATTTATCTCATATTATGAGTGTTGTAATACAACATCATCATAACACAAATAATGATTTAATGAGTGAGTAAAATCATTGAATCATGATCCATGAGATGGTAAAACATGCATAATAATTTTTCATAAGAGTGTTCTATAAAAATAATAATAAAAATTATTGATTAGGGCTACCAAAAAATATATTAATCACATGGTAGGCTTTGTTTAACCACCAGTGTGCCTTCTTAGGCATGGTTTAATGACCAATGAACCCTTGATGTATTTTGATAACTTCATGTATAGACTTTGAGATCATGAAATATAAAACATTACCCAATTAATAGTAATGGTATAACAAACCCACCCATCACTTTAATATAAACTACTCATATGTATATAACAATAATATGAAATCATTTACCATTCCATCAAATTTTAATTAACCCATGGAAAAGAAATAAGTTTCTTAAAGCATTACCTAAAACATTATCATAATATATCTATATAAATAAGGTGTATATAATCAATAGTTCATAGGCCCATTGAATCTTCATTATCATTAAATTATATTGATATATATGAAAAATAATTTTCTATTAGAATTTTTTATACATTATTAAAAAAAATCACATTTTTCTTTTTGATAAATATATCAAAAAAACTACAATTAAAAAAAATGGGAATAGATTTTTCAATGACAATCCATAGAAAAATGTAGAGAAACATTCAGGACGAATCAATTAAAAGAATGTGGGAAATGAATTCATTTTTTTAATGTTAAAAACAGTCTTCAACACTTTTACAATTAATGTTAAAAATGAACCATTTTGAAAATTACAAAAAATATTATTTAAAATTTTTTTACATAAATTAAATTATATAAAAAAAATAAATTAAAATTATATTATAACATTTATAAAACAATTTTTTTGTAAATGGGTGTGAAGGAGAATGATTAAAGTTGAAAAAACCGAAATATGGTTGGCTTCCCTTCCAAGATTTATTCTATTGATTGTCAATAATAAATGTGTAAAATAATAAAATGATAAATAAAACACAAGAAAATACTTTTTAAAAGAAAATTTGTGGATTATAAGAGATATTGATAGAAGGAATAATATTTTCCCAATCAATATTTAATAATGAACAATCATGAATAAAAGTGAGATTGGAACATAAACACTTACCTTAGTTTTTGTCCTAGTAGAGCATGATCTAAAATCATATAAAATTAAATTAAATTTATTATATATCTATATTGTGGTCATATGTATATTTATAATGCTTAATAATACTCAATAATAACATATTATTATACTTTTATTAAAATTTCTTTATTAAAGTAAGTATTTGACTGTTAATTGTTCTATTTTCCATGAATGTTTTAGTTTAACAATTACAGTCCACACACTATAAACATTGATTTAAAATTTAAATAATTCCATAAATACCATTTAATTGTATTATATAATCATTTATAACTATCCAATAATGGTGGTGATGAAAAATGAAATATGTCATGCATGTATGTGGTAGTTTTCATACATACTGGAGATACGTTTAAATTTTCAAAATGATAGAAGTAATTGAAATAAAATTATATATTATCATTAAATAATAATATATTTTATTTAATATCATTTATATTCATTTAATTTATTTTTATTACCATCCATGAGAGGTTGTGATGAAAAAATAATATATCCCTTAATGGAGGCAGTTGTCTATACGCACAGATGAGAGATATTTTCATTTAACATTAGAAGGAAATGAGGTAGATTATTCTATCAAAATAATAAAATTTCTATACAAACATTATACACATACCATTATTTTTATGAGGGTATCAAATATTTTTCTAATACTTAAGATGAAATTAACTTAAAAGTACTCAGTTAAGTCGATTACAACTTTCTTGGGAATCCTCCATTAGATCTCTCCTTGTGCATTATTTGGATGTCATTTGGATGATTGTAGAACCTCCCGGACATGGGTAGGATTGTTTGGAAGATATTTTATTATATATTTATGAAGAAATAATATGTATGTGTATGATGAAGTGAGGAGGTTTTGGTTCTTTTTTTAAGTTAGAGGAGTGGCACACTTGTAAATAATAAGAACTTTCATTAAAAAAATTATATTCTAAAACTAATGCTTCACAAAAAGTAAAAATATTAAAATATAGTATAAGTTAGGATATACGTCCACACATATAGTCCATTTTCTACAATATTGGTTGAATGTTATATACTTATATATTATTTTAACCATTTACAACATTTAACCTCAACCCCAACAAATATTTATTACATAGGTAACCTATTTTTATGACCAAAAATGAAATTTACCATATAAAAAAATTTAAATCATGATTCTAAATAGTGAATTCATTTTTTAGATTCAATTTTTACTGGTAAATGAAATTCAATATATTACCAAAACACAAAACACATAAAAAAATTTAGAAAAATTATACCTTTATGTATAATTTTTTCTATTCATCTTAAATTACTAGTAAAAAACATTTATAGATTGTTAATTATCTAAATGAATATATTATCTATTAATTTCATTAAAATTATAAATAATTTTTTCATAAGTTATTTTATTATGTTAAAAATTCATTATTCATATAAAAACAGTCTTAAGAGAAATATCACTTTCTAACATTAAATGATTTTATCAATATTTATAACCAATTAATAATCATTTTACTAATGTTCCCAAATATTTCTACATTTAGAAAAAACAATTCAATAATTTTAATTCCTAAAAACATATTAATTTCTTTTTCATTAAAGATATATATAAATAAAACCATTTTTTAAAAGAAAACAATTTCCTTTAGTTTGGAGTTATTAAAATAGTATTTATTATCATTACATAAACATTTCATTTAATTAATTTATTTTTTTTCATAATTAAATTTTATTTCAATCCAACATTAAAAGTCTTAAATTTAACAAAAATTAATAACTGAGAAAATAGTTTAAAAATATTACTATATAATCAATGGTATTTCTTAAGTAAATTAGACCTCTTTGGATATTAAAAATTCAGTTAATTGATCATTTTCATAATGTATTAAATTATTGATATATTTATAGTGCCTCAAGAATAACTATATTTGGAAATAATTTTGTTCATTTATGAGGAAAATATATTATGAAATCAATGTGGGTTACATTCTACCGCCATAAAAGAATATTTACCTAAGAATTTCATTACTCTAATGAAAAATGAAGAATTTCTTTCTCATTACTTCTTCATGTTCTTAAATAGATTCTACAAAACTTATGATTCCACCATAAAACATTCACCATCTATGTGAATTTTTTATATAACTTTATCTCTGCATTCCAGAATCTTCCCTGATTGTTCTTTATATGATATATCATCTTATAGTTGTACCACCATTGACATTATTACATGTGATGGTTCAAATATATACATCCTAAAAAGTGATACACATAATATATCATGATATTTTAAGTGGTTTAGCATATGCACCACATGATAAGATACTATTACAATAAGATCAATAGTCTTATAGGGATAGAAATATATAGAGCTAAAATTCAACATCTTTCCAAATCTCATAACCGTATTCAAATGAAACATTCAAAGGAATAATATGTCACCAACATCAGAATCTAAATATCATGGATTATTAGGAGAATAAATTTTTTATCAACAATAACATTCCCTAATGTGGGGATAAATTGATCCCACATTCTCTTCCATTTCCTCATCTAGATCGGGTCCTAATAGTTTCTGTTCTCCAACTTTAAATTGACATGTTTGAGTTCTACTATTATTTCCATATGTAGATTCATAATAATTAAAATTAATTCTTAAGTGGAATATATTTTTAAATGAAAATTATACTAGAAAAAAGGTGTTGATCTGAGACATATTTTACATACATTGCAATATCTCTTAGAATATAATCTAGTTGTTGAATGGCCCTCTTATAAATTTCATCCATCTGAGGACTATATGAAGTGATAAAGTTAATCTTCAAATTAAACTCTTGTGAAATTATTATCCATAAATTCAATGTAAACCTTGAATATCACTCTGATAAATATTATATTGGGACTCTATATAGCCTTAACACTTACATAAGTTATATCAAGGAATGTTGATTTACTATTAATTATCCTATTATAGAAATGGAATGAATTGAATTAATATGGTGATCAACTACAACCCAAATAGATTATTTTACCTTATTGGGATTTCAGATTCCTTTTAGGGAATCCAAGATAGTGTTTCCCATTTCTATATATGCATAGTTAATTGTTGAATAATACCCCTAGACATATATTGTACATAAATAAATTAAATACATACCATTCAATAAGATATATGCTCGAAAATATTAGTGTTTATATTTTCCTATAAGAAAGGATCCTTGAAATTTTATTCAAAATAATATATCAAAAATAACATGTCTCTCTTCTGATTCAACTTGGTTAGTTGATTTGAATTCCATGAGAAATTTCACAAAACATCCAATAGTATCCATAAAATAAAACAACAATTTGGATCTTCATCATAGTGGTGGGTCGAGGACACTTCTGAATTACTTCTTCTATTGAGGGGTAAATAGATATACACTAAATATTTATTACATACCTAATAATAAGTCCTTCTGTATCCAAAATTAAAACTTAATAAATTTGTAATATATTTTATACTTTTTCAAGGATTCCAAAATAATCATTATTTGACCTTCATGATCTTAATTTAACTTTTAAAATATAAAAATATCATCTTTAAATACTATTATAAATTATATAGGTATCCTCTAAAGACTCTATTTTTTAGATCTAGGAGGATAGTGGGGGCATTCGTATGTATCAACATAATCAAAATAAATTCTTATTATAAATACCTCATATGTAATTTTATCTTAGTTATATACTCCCTTTAAACCATGATATGATGATATTGATATTAGTGATACATCTTGGAGCTATGTTGGTGAGTATTACTTAAGTGGGATTCTCATTAACTTGGTGTGTCAATGTAAAATTAATACCATTATTCCTTCATGAATTATGGATGTTCATTCTCATATCCTTTATGTCGATGAAATTATCCCCTTTATACAAAGGTAAATAAGAATGCACATAATCTCTCTGACAAACTTGAATAAATCACTTATTTTATTTTAGAAAATGTTTCTAGTTACAGGAAAAAAAAAGTATTGTGATTTATTTTAAAATCGAATAAGTGACCCTTTATTTCAACTACCTCAGTGTCCCTCTATTTATGGGATGGACTAGAAGTTTATATATTTTTAAATAAGGCATGAAATTATTAATAATCTATGTTCATGTAAATTAAAATCTCTTTCTATGATAGGGATAATATATCATATTAAATCCAACCATTGTTCTAGAATTTTGTATTCCTTGATGGTATATAAATGGAAAATTAGTCCTCCAAGAACCCGAATGTATCCATAAAAATATTGTTTAGAGTTGCTGAATTATTGAAAGAAAATTAATTATTGTCCCTTAGATTAAATTTTGAAATCTTTTATCTAATAATGTAATTATAATAAAAAAATCTAAAATTTATTGATGGTTCTCTTCAATCAAGATTTACATGGAAACTCTTAAACAATAATCACATAGCTCTTAAATTTATTAAATACAAATTTATTGACATATTGAAGAAAGAAAATTTGAACTGCAGGGACTCATTCATTTCCCCTTCTATGAAACATTCCTTTTCAAAAAATTTGTCACACTCTGGATGGGCTTTTAAAAGGGTTTCCTCTATCATCTTCTAGATGAAAAATTGGACTAGACTACCTATTATTACTATTATTGATCCCATGAATACATATGTTTATACAAAAAAAATATAATATTTCATAAATACTCCATGAAGGTATATTCCTCATGCTATTAAAAATTTGGTAAAAAATAACTTTTTTATCCTTTTAATGATTTGTTATTGCGGAACCTTGAACTAATGGTATTTTCATTAGAATATTTTGTATTAACATTATATAATTAATATTAATTTTTATTTTAACTAGTTTATGTTTTTTTTAAATATGGAACATTCTTGTTTTACTTAACTCTGCAAAATTTCTCATTATCTAATACATACAAATACATGTTTATAATCTTTCGGTATTCAGGTATGTTCTATGTGTCGAGCATGTATCCAATATAGTGAATATTCTCACCATATCCTCATATGATGTGATACTACTAATTGATTATATAAATAAATATTTTTTCTTTTTGAACATAGATTAATGGATGTTGATACACTTTAGATACAACTTTAATGATGTACTACTATTCATGATTTCCTTCAAATTAGAAACCTATTTTTGGTGGTAGTGGATGAATTGGTTTATATAATAACATATTAAAGAATGTAATTTATTCATAATTATATTTATTTCATCCTACGTGTAGAAAGTGTAAAAATATACACTGCTATGAGGGAGTTCTACAAAATATAGAGTGCGACATGCAGCAATTCTATTTTAGAAGTCACTGTTTTACTTTGTTTCAATGTGGCTGGAAATTAAAGGCAGCTTCAAGGAACCTTTAAACTATTTTGGAAATATCCACATCCTTGATTGATTAAATTCCACATTGATGGTTCCAAAAAACGATACCTATGTTATTTAGAAGGTGTATAAGTCTATAGAGATCGCAATGGGAAGATCCATGGTTGTTTTTATAAATCTAGTGGCACTACAACCACTTTTGAATCTAAAATGTCATTTGTCATCTCTCTAGTATGATTTTCAATAAAAATAGGACTTACCAACATATGGATGGAAAGTTAATCTACCACCTTCGTACATTCAATCTGAAATAGAATAATTTATCTTTCAAGGCCGATCCTATCTAAATGAATAGACTGTGTGAAATTTCTATCAAATATAAACTATACAATCACCTATAATTTTTGAGAAGTGAACATTGTGGTAGATGAACCTTCCAATAAGGTAACAAACATAGAAATAATACGATTGAATGAACTTCCCCAGGAGTTAGTTCTATTCTATGAAAATTATTATAATTAAAATTCTTAATATAGACTCATAGAAGTATTTTGATTTTGATAAATGTACCTACATTCATTAATTTCAATGAATTACTTTTTTCAAATTAATAAAAAATCATGGAAATGTGTGAAGCTTCACACGATTGATCAAAAAAATCATCAATATAGGGTAAATGATAACTATTCCTGATAGTGATCTTGGTAGGTTCTTTATAATCAATGAAAATACACATTAAACCATCTTTCATTAAAAAAAGAAATAGTGCACCACTTAGTGATTCACTAGGGAAGATGGATAACTTTTTATATTCTCCTAGAGTTACATCTTGAATTCATGTAACTGAATTGGGGATATTATATACATACTATTTAATATAGTCACAACACCATGTATGAGTTATATTGAAAACACAACTTCATGAATTAGAGGGAAGCCATGGAACTCCTTAGAAAAAATCTTTGATATATCCTTTCACAAAAGGCTAATCTTCAATTTTTAGTTACTCCGAAACCATTTATGCTGTATACTATTCAAGAGTAGGTATTGTGATCTATATAATTGAATTAATTTCCCTTATTATTTCATATTCATTCTAACACATATATATGATCATAAGATGATCCATGACAACAAATGTGACTTCTTTTTTCAAAAATTCATCTCGAGTATATATTGATATGTAGGGCCAATACATGTATAAAATCACATAAAATATGAAAAAATATAGAATAATAAAACATTTTGGATGGAAATTCCAACAAGATACTATTATAAAGGAGTTATATAATTGGGATTTAATAACTATTACCTTATAAATTTTCATCGATAGTTTAGTATCTTAAAGATGAGGTTGTGATGTGATACCCCTAGAAAACTCTCAAGATATAAAAGTATTATTAAAGCCAAATATAAAAATGTTATTTAATGTTTATGAATTCAAAATAATAAATCCTTTATCTGTTTGATACTGGTTCTCATAATTAAATTACACCAAAAATATCAATGTGAGTAGCAATAATCAGTAATTAAAGTTATAAAATCATATGATATTGAAGTTCATTAATGTTATTTCTTAAATTATATCTCTTTTTGACCCATGATGTTCTTGGTTCCTCAAATATCACTCTCACAATTGGTTTTTTATATTATAATATATTATTCTTCCTAACTTAATCCAAAAAAATAATTAAACTCAACATTAGTACCAATCTATTTGCATTGATCATAACTTATATAAATATTAAATAATTTTATATTATTATTAAATAAATATTAGAATAATACATTCTTAATAACTATAAATATTTGGATTATTTGGAACAATGATATATAAAAAACATTTTTATGAATATTTATCTATATTTCCCTCAAATTATCTTTTCATAGAGTACCCATCTCAACATATCTTATTTAATATCCTTCTTCATATCCAATGGAAATTGAAACATAATAAGGTGTCAGTTCAGATTCTTCTTAAGGGAACACATAGGAGATAACATTCAATGATCATAAGTGAGCATAATATAATCATAAGGGTATGATAAAAAAAATATTTCCCATATATAGAAACCTAAATTAATGATTCACGGAATAATGATCAGCATAACATAAGATATAAGCATTAAGAGTACATAAGATCAAAAAATCAGGAATATGATAGAATAAAATAGGAATAAGAATATTTCATAAGTTTTTTTGATAAAAATAATCATATAAATCATATTTTAAGGCTATACACCATGATAATCAATAGAAAATATTCTTCGGATAACCCCCATATACTATCATGAGATTGGGATAACTACATGTGTACCCACATGGGGTTGGGCTAACCACCCATGTACCCTTTGTTATCTTGGGATATTAAACATTACCCACCACATTATATATATATATATATTATACCCACCATTTATTTAATTAAAAATCACTCATATTTTTATAATAAATACATTAAAAATTTATCATTCCCACAATACCTATTTGAGCTATTAGAAAGAAATAGGGTTCTTGATAATTTCGAAAAAATATTAACATAAAACATATGAAAAATGATGTATGGAAGTATTTTTGAATATCACCTGTGAATAAAAATTATCAAAAAATAGTCTTCATATATATGTAAACTACATTTATAAAAACATTATAAATTCTTTTTTACAATAATAAGAAGTCTCGTTTTCTTTTTTGTAACATTAAAAAAATTAAAAAAAATTAAATAGTATTTTATTTGAAAAACAATATAATCTTTAAAATTACTCTCCATTATTAATATATTTAATTAAGGTTTTAAAATATGTTCATGTAGTAAACATTACAAAACATTCTTTAAAAATATTGTAAAAAATTAAAAAAAACCATCATAATATGTAAGAATAATATTTTAAAACATTTACAAATAAGTTAAAACATATCATAAAAATAAATTTTGATATTATATAAATTTATATAATAATATCCCATAATTAACATTAATGAACATTGATATTGAGGAGATAGATCCCTGGCCAAAAAAGAGAAATATGGAAAGATTCTCTAATAATATTTCATTTCAGTTAATTCTCAATCCAAAGGGGTGGGAATGATAATAATGAATATAATACCCAATAAAAATAGAAAATTTGAAAACTAATGGGTTATAATTGATTGATAAAATAAAATTTCACTAATAGAAATTTAAATATGAAAAATAATTATTAAAAGTGAGATTAATACATAAACCCCTACCTCGATCTTCCACTTAGTTAAACACACTCAAACCTCTTGTATAATAAATTTAAAATTATTATACTTAAATATTATAAACATATGTATATTTAATTTAATCTATTACATCCACTAATAATTTATTATTACCCATTTATTAATGAATTTTTAAATGTAGGTATTTGGATGTTAAGTATTCCATTTTCCCTCCATGTTTTAGTGGAGAGGTTATGGTCCTCACACCTAGTTCATGATTCCATAATATTAATCATATAATAAATGTAATATTTATTTATTATATATTATTTTTTAATAATACATGTATAGTAGTGATGAAAAATTGAATATATTGTTCTTGGACATGGAAGTCCTCACATACAAACGAGCATAGTTTCCATTTTATAAATGATAATACTAAAGGAATGGTTTAATTGTTTTATTTATATAATCATAAACATCATATATATTCCTTAAATCCATATTATATCCATAAATTAGTGGAAGTGATGAAAAATAATATATATTTAATCATGGAGTCAATATTCTACATGTACACATGAGTTGTGTTTTCATTTTCATTAGATGCATATAAGGTAGAGAATTATTTTTAAAAGAATATAGTAATTTTTATTTATAATAATTATAATTTTCCTAATATGTTTATGTGTTTATAGAATATTTTTATTATTTTTATGAAGAATGGATCTTAAAATAACTCGATTAATTAAATTACCTCTTTCATGGGAATCCTCCATTGAAAATATCATTATTCCTTCTTGGCTGGGTATCTTGGTGATACTGGAACCTCTATATAATTGGAAGTAGATTTGGGAAGTTAATTTGGATGGAAGTGGTCTAGATAAGGTGATAAATATTTTTGAATAAGTGATGATATGAGATGTCAATCTACAAGTGGGAGAAGTGAAACCCTGGTATCTTTTAGGAAATTTTAAATAGAATAAATGTCAACATCCAAGGAAAGTGGCTCAAAATGGAAATATATCCTAATATATTACAATATAGTGTCTAAATCATCTCATTAAATTTCATTTATATGTTTTTAGTGATATAGTTGGCCTTATATTTTATTTTTACCATTTTCCACATTTAACCATAACAATGTGGAATATTATTTCCATAGTAGCTTATTTATAAGACAAAAAAATGAAATTTAACCTCTAACAAAATTTTCATATTTTAATTATAAATATTGAATCTATATTTTCATATTAATTTCTGAATGTATTAGCTATTATTTCTAATATCTTCACAGAAAATATGATACTTTTGTTGAGTAAAATTTAATAATTAAGTATTAAAATGATTTTGTAATAATTCATGCCATACTGAAACATATTAAATTATTATTTATTTATTTTATATAATATATTATTTCAAAATTTCATTAAAATAATTCATTAATATATTTAGATATAATTTATTATGGAAAAAATAAATTTCATATATAGAAATTTTTTTAGTAATATCACATTAACTTTAAATTGATTTTATCATTACTTAAATAAAAATTATAATCGATGAATGAATGATCGTTAATTTTTTATAAAACTATTACTATACTATTCTATTAATTTAATATCCAAAATAGAATAAATTGGTTTTTAATGAAAAAAATTTATAAATAAATTACGTTTAATAAACAACACATTTTTGTTTAGCCAATAATTATTAGACATATATTTCATTGAGTTACATATGCATTAAATGAATATGATGATTTTATTTTATTATTTAATAAATTACTTTTATTGATATCATTCCTAAAAAGTATTAAATATAACAAAAATGAATAATTCAACAAAGTAGTTCAAATGGGTTCTATAAAATCAATGGTTTTTTTCTTTAATGTTTTTTGACCCTTTTTTATTTTATAAATACATTTATTTATCATTATAATTATTTTTTCATTATTAACATAATTTTGGTTTTTTTTGTATAAAAACATATCAAATTCATCTAATTTATTTTAGTGGGAAATATATTCATAAATTAGGGGGTGTTACATTTAAAAACGTAATAGGTATAACATAGAGACCATCAA